>BSBM01000047.1:61307500-61915000 GCA_027924585.1 Larix kaempferi | reverse complement strand
AACCTACTAAATTGTCTAAGATAACTTTTCATTCCTCGTGGAAGCCCATTAATGCCTTCATGATCACATGAACGACAATAATGAAATTACATAAATCAATGTCAATTACAGTAAACAACACACAATATAAAAAATACAATATAACATATCATATACGATGATTCATTATACGTACCTTGACAATTTCTATTATATTGCAACTTCCATAGGTGAGGTGTCATTCTCTGCGGTTTTAATGCAGTCTCTTTCGTGCCATTGAACATATGTTTTTCAGTAGTTCGATACCTATGATTCTTAGAGAGGAAGTGACTATACTCATCAAACACCTCCTTTCCTAAGCTTTTTGAACGATGAGATTTGATCTTTACACCACAAATTGGACATGCAAATTTTCCCTTTGTCTAAAGACCTACATAAAGAGATGGAATATCTATGTCAATTATAATTATATACAAAATGACTGGATTATTTAGAAAAACATGCATGCGTAGTCTATTAACTAGTAGTTCGTATAATTTTTTGCAAATAAAGTGGAAATTATAATTACATACCACAAAAATGGGTTAACCCTGGGGCATCATGTATTGTCCATACAAGCATTGCATGGAATTGAAATTGCCTTTGTTGTACTGGTCTAGATATGCCATACATAGTGATGCCATTCCATAACTTCAATAGCTCGTCAATAAGAGGTTCGATATTTACATTCATATCTTTGACTTGGTACTTACCTGATTGATTTGAACATATAAAAAATATAATTATGAGATGTGCCATTTATATTATACATATTAAACCATATTGCACAATAGAAAAAAATTAAATATATATATGACATTATGTGACAAAAATACGTCAAATGAGATACCACTACATTAAAAAACAAACTGCAGGGTTCATACCTGGAACAATCTGCATCGACAACATTATGTGCTCCCTATTTATTGTCAACCATGGAGGAATGTTGTTGTTGATAACAAAAATAGGCCACATCGAGTAAACAGATCTCATCTCTGCAAATGGATTGACACCATATGCTGCCAAAGAAATCCTAAGATTACGAGGTTCTTCTTTAAAGTGAGGCCATTTTTCCTCCATATCTCTAAATGCAGACCCATTTGCAGGCATCTAAATAATGTCGTCTTGACTTCTATTCCGTGCATGGTAATCCATAAACTGCGCTATGTTTTTGCACCTAAACAGTCGTTGCAAATGTGGAATAATGGGAATATAATGTAGAACCTTGCGAGGCACCTTTTTAGTTACTTGATCTGTGCGATATCTACTGATATGACATTTAGGACATTCTGTTGCAAATTCATGCTGATTGTAATATAGAACATGGTCATCGGGGCATGCATGAATTGCTTCATACTGCATTCCAATTTCTTTCATGATGGCAGATAAATATCGATATGTGTCAGGTAAAATATTTGATGATGGTAACAAATATTCACCTATCATGCTACAACAAATTAAAATAAAAATCTAGTCAATATAATATAGAAATAATATTATGAAACAAATTTCATCCGTAATAATTTGACTTATATATGAATTAACAATAAAATACACAATCATATATATTTTGTGATGGAATATATTACATACCTTAACATCTATGTGACTGATATGTTTGAAATACCATTCATAACCTTCAAGTTCATTATCAACAATATAGCAAAGAGAAGATTTGTCTTGGAGCCCTCATAAAGGGGTTCGTATGCCTTATCAAGAAGAGGTATATCATGAAAACCATCAAAATGTTGATAATTTTCGTGATCATGATCATGATCATCATCATCATCCATTCCAACATTAAATGAATCATGGATCAAAGTATTTGTAACATCATCTTCAACTATGTTATCAGTATGATCATCTTCTTCAATGTGATCATTAACTTGTTCTCCATTAATATTCATAGCTCCATGTTCCCCGGTACTTGTTCTGGAACACTTCCTCCAGACGATATGCCACAGGATGTCTTTCCTTTATAATTACATGAAACAATCAACAGATAAAAGTTAATATAAGAAATTCAAATGCAAAATGTAAACAATTATGTGATGCATTTAAAATGTAACAAATTTTGTACTGTTGGGATGAAAATAACAACGACCAATTGTAATGTTGGTCAAATAGGTGCATCCAAACTATCCAAGAGACATAATAATTGACCCAATTACCGAGCAAAGATACTCAAAAATAACTCAAAATTTCTCATACTGTCCACTAAGGTAAGATAAACGATGCTATGGTTTCTATAGAGAAAATATAAGAGAAATTACAACATGCCAATATAGTCGTTATTTCTATTATCATGATGGAAAGTGTCACAAATCTAGAGAGTTAAGTGCTTTCCTCGGTGAGTGGGTTAGTCTCACTAACCAACAAATAAATGAGTTATTCTACTATACCCTAGATTCAACATGCACAAAATAAAAAAAATTATAATAAATAATAAATATTAAAATAATATTTATTGTCCATGTTAGTCCCCATCTATTGAAACCACGATCAATAGATATATAAGTTAATATAAGAAATATTAAAATAATACATAAATTTACAAAAGCAATCAAAATAAAAACATATATAATGCAAAACTTACAAATGGATGGTATTCATGTCCCCCCTCAGCGTGCCCATGCTCCCTACAATGTTTTGTGGATGTTGTGATCAAAATTCTTCTCCTCTTAAAGCCCTTGCATTGACTACATGGGCAATAACATTTCCCATCACCCCTTCTTTCAACTCCTTCCCACAATATAGCAAGAAATTGTCGATTTTGTTCGTCTGGATTAGGAATATTGCTAGTTGACATTTTCTCATAAAGAGCTTGAATGAAGATTATCGATCTTAGAAAATGAAGCTCCACACTTCGTTCGCTTGAATAAAAAAACAATGGAAATAATGAAAAACAGTTCGTCGAATAAAAAAACTTCCACAAAACGTTGCTTGTATGGAAAACATGTCGGAATGTTTTGATATTTATAGATTGTAAAAGTCATTGGTCCGTCGGATATCCAACGAATTGAACCTAGTTACCATTGGGGAATTGGCATCAGATATCCGACATCCTTGAGTTTCAAAAGGCATCGGATTTCCGACAGCCTAGGGCTTAACATGATGTCGGATATCCATAGAGCCATCGGATATCCACAAGGCTTTTGGATATTCCAGGGGTCTCGTTGGATGTCCACATAGTCGTCGGATATCCGACGGATCCTTCTACCAATTTAAAAAAAAATCAAATTTTATAATTTTTAAGGTGAAATCCGACGACATAGTCCTTTTCGTCAGAGGTCATCATATTTTCTCGTCGGATTTTGGGTTCAAATCTTGTAGTGGAGGTCTATTTTTGGTTAAGATACTCCATTATTACCAACAGGCGGGTAAGGAGTGATGTAAAAGGAAAGCGACCGGTCACACAAGCAAGGCAGCACTACATGAACCGGCTGCATAAAGCCGTTAGAGAAAGACCGGTATGGTGAAAGCGACCTGTTGGCATGCGCTTGGAAGGGGGGTTGAAAGCGACGTGACCACGCGTTGAGGATGACCATGACGAAGAGTCACTATCAGAGCCTAATAGTCTTGGTTAGGTGTAACCAGACCAGTTTTGGGGGAACCTTAGGGTTTTTGAGCCTATGCATTGTAAAGACATGACCTACGTGCATGATCTATAAAAGGGAAAATTTTGTAAGGGAAAGGGTTTAATAATCTCGAATCTTCATTGCATAATCTTGAGCAATACTCGGTTGTATTGCACTGAAATCTATTGTAAAGGATCTGCAAGCTGTGTGCACAGAGACCTATTGAGAGAGAAGAGAGTCTGCAGCTGAGTGCGCAGACTAGAACTGTTGGACCCTTCCCAAAGATAATATAACAATAGTTCCTATGGATGTATCTCCCATCCTGGGGGTGAACCATGTTAAATTCTGTGTTATGTGATTGCTTATGTGCTTGCATTTGTGTATTTGCTTCTGATAGATGGTTGAGTGCTGTTTATGAGTTTATGTGCTTTGATTTTATATGTATTCTCCATAAGTATAATGATGGGAATAATATGTTAAGTAATCACATGTATGAATGAATTCTTGATGCACCAGTACTTCACACTTAGATGAATGCATGAACTAGTCGAATAAACACTTAGCGTAGCACCGGAAGTGCGTAGTGATATTGTTACTGTTACAGTGTATAAGGGTGCAAGGTTCTGTCTATTATGCTTGTTGAATGCGTCTTTCTACACTAAGTAAGGTCTGTTAAAAGCACATAAGTATTGTAGGAAGCATAGTCATTTGTGGTGCTATCCTACCATCGAGAACCGTCCCGCATTGTGTAGCTCTTGGGTGTGCGATAGCGTTAGTAGTAGCCATGAAGAAGTGGAACTTCGTGTAGTGTGCAGTTCGCAACGTGAGTCCTACAGCATGCTGCTCATTAGTCTGGTTAGACACTCATCACATGGTTGTGGAAACCTGATTCCACAGCCCCCCCATACTTCGCCTTAGGTGAGACCTCAGTCTATTCGCAGATTGTTGCCGAAAGGACCGATGAAAAGGGGTTTTGTTGGTTCCTTGAACCGCGCAGAACTTGGGTCTTTATAGAAAACTTCAAGAACAGTCATATAAGCCAAAAAATGGTTCCATTGCCGTGCTTGAACTGGTGATGAGTACCGACACTGAAAATTGGCACCCAAGAAAGAGATTTGGGCCTGGTGTGACAAACAGAAAGAGACTTTGCAAGGAAAGAAAATAGACATCCGCTTCTATCTGATGTAGATTGGTTAAATAAATATCTGTGGAAGGATATTCATGAAATTTTTTGGGAATCCTTTGGAAACGAGTTGCACGAGTGGATATTGAGGCTCACAGAGTGGAAGAACTATTTTCAACCATAATTACCTACCGAGTGGACCCCAGATCTCACTGAGAGGCTCAAAGCAATAGATAGTCCACTTTCGAGAGTAGCTGACTTTTGAGTTGATAGTATACTAGAAGGATTCGTGACAGAATTTGCTGTGGACACCCTGAAGTCCTATAGCGCAGCCGAAGAAGAGTTCTTCAAAGGTTTCAGAGGTAAGTACCTGAACAACTTGAGTTTATACATTAAAATACTTTTAGCTGAGAAAGGTGTTTTAAGAATGCAGTAAAATTCACAGACATTTTTGAGTCTGTCATGGTCAATAGAATATATAGTGACTCTGACGAAGAAACACATAGCTTGGGAAGTGGAAAGAGATACAAGTTTAATACCGAGAAGAGCAAACTACGCGTAGAAAGTGAGTTCCAAGCTCATCCTGATAGCCAGACCGCACCTCTATCAGCTACCTATCAACCTATTACTCTGCAGAATCCACCGGTTGCGAATACCGTGCCTCCTATTTCTTAGAATCTGTCAGTTCATAACCCTCCCGTTGCTAATATTCCTAATCCTCAGAGCGTCAATACTAGTAACATCGCAGGGGTAAGTACTCAAATCATTCCGACTCAGACCATCTCATCTTAGAATATTTCCACTCAGAACATCACACGTAGTAATATCCCTAACACCACTCAGAACACTGCGCCACCAAGAAGGAGAATGCCTGACAAAATAAAACTGCCGATATTTAAAGAAATGGGTCTAGAAGACCCTAAGCAACACTGGTTTCTATGTGAATCCATGTGGAGTGTCAAGCAAGTTCAGGATGATGCTGTGAAGAAAGCACATCTCATGACTACGTTCAGAGATAGAGCCTTGAACTGGTTCATGAAGTATTCTCATGGAAACAATAGTACCTTAGTGGAGATTAAGGCTTCACTATTGAGCAAGCTCAAGAAACCAAAGTTAGAATCCCAATGTATAATAGAACTAAAAGAGATCAAGCAAAAACCAAATGAAACAGTCTGGGAATTTGACCATAAGTTTAAGACACTGTAAGACCAGGTCAGCTTTGTCATAGCATCACAACAACACCAAGAATGGTTTATCGCTGCACTGTTGCCCCATATTAGGTTACCGTTGATGCAACAGAAGGTTGCTTCGCACGCAGAAGCCATGGAAATTTTGATGAAATTAGAATCTTTGCCAATAGGGGAGACTAGCACTGGAATGTCCCAGATCCAGACACAGCTAGCTACCTTGACATTACAGTTGCAAGACATGAAGAAGGGGAAAGAACAAAGATAAGGAGTCTGGTGTACAGGATGCAAGGGAGAAGGGCACACCAGAGAGCACTATCCCTTATTTTCAGAATACCTTAACAGTGGAGCACCAAATCCACTAAATTAGAACAAAGCACCATGGTGTGAGATCTGTAGAACTAGAGGACACCGACCATAAGACTGTTATTTAATTCAGAACTATGTGCGAACCCTAAGAACCTATACTGCAACTTCTGTAAATTAGTTGGACATGATGAATCCAACTGTAGACCATATCATCTCATGATGGAAAGAAAGCAAGATATGGAGCATATGTGTGGTGGTGGAGTATACAGAGTCCAAGAAGAAAATTCGCAGAAACAAGAGAATGCACAGTATGACCAAGGTGCATACAGAGGTCGTGGAGGATACCGTGGAAGAGGAAGAAATGCTGGCCCAACACAAGGAAGAGGCCGAGGACAGGTAATATGTTATAACTATGGCCAACTAGGTCACTTATCTAGAGATTGTACCAATGCATGTACTACTTGTAATTATTGTAAAGATTTTGATCATGTTATTGAGGACTGTCCAGTGCTAGCAGCAGAAATGCAGAAGAGAAAGAAAGATGTACCTAACCCGAACATTCAGTTGATCGCATCAGAGAAAAGGGATGTGGATCCAAGTATTAATGTGGTGACACGAAGTGGCGCTGCCACAGGAAGAGATAGGAAAGCAGAAACTTCGACTTCTGGAGACTTTGAAACTAAGAAGACCCCTATTGAAATGATCTGGATAAGAAAAGCTAGTGGGAAAACACCTGATTTCAACCTAGAGAAAAACAAAGAAGTCTTTGAAGAAGTGCGGGACATCTTCAAAGAGCCAGCACCAGTATCACCAAGAATCCCGTTGCGTAGTGAAATACCACATATACAGGATATGCCAGCAGCGTATGACAAAACATGTACCGTAACAGAGACATGCACTTCTATTGCACAGTTCCTACGGAGTTGCATGAAATTATTGAAGAGCGTTGATGCTGTAGTGGAATTAGAAAAACTGTTAAACCAATACGAACCACGCAATGAGAAGGAGACCGCCGAGAGCGCAGTTCATCACATCAAGAGCCAGAAAAGAACAGGAAGAGAAATGAGGCTCAGTGTGTAGATAGGAGATTATGAGATGGATGAAATCATCCTTGAATTAGGGTCAGAGGTAAATTTCTTGACTAAGCAGACATGGTAGCAGAAGGGGAGACAAAATTTGTCATGGTCACCCATACAATTGAGGTTAGCAATTCAATAGAAAGTCATACCTTTTGGGAGGTTAGCCAATATTATTGTTGACATCGATGGAGTGCGAAGTCATGCAAACTTCGAGGTTATTGAAATTGTGGATGATAGTCATCCTTATCCAACACTATTGGGTATAGACTGGGCTATGGATAACCTCACCATCATAAACTTGAAAACAAAGCAGATGATATTTGAAGGGCAGGATATAAGGGTCATTGTACCATTGGACCCTTCACAGGGATAAAGGTACAATGAGTCGATTCAGGAAGAATCCAGAGCACAGGACCTTGATCGCATTTACAAGATGACTGCAAATCAAGATGACTACATTAATCCTACGATGGATGGAATGCTCAGTTGGCGATGTGAAAGTTCTTGCATCTTAGACTCTGACACAGGACTGGATAATTGGAAAACAAGAATGCATGAAGTATCTCCCAGAATATGCACGCAGATCACAAAGTCACTGTGCTGGATTGGAAGAGAGGTAAGTCCAATCCCCACCTATGATGGTTCGACTAATGTTTATTCATTTATTCAAGAATACACTGTATCAGTTGCAGCGGAACATCGCATACCTGCATTAGACATGGCACTGCGCGAGACACCTGCCAGATGGTGGGCTACACATAAACAAACATTGAGAACATGGGATCAGTGCAAACGCATGATGCATATCAGATTTACAGAGAAAGTCGTGTTGACATTTGAAAAGTATAATGGACAGACGGATCCGAGGGATCACATTGAAATATGTTCACGAGCATGGGAGGAAAGACCACAAATAGAATGGGTTCATATGTTTGTGCACACGTTGGAGGAATAGATTTCAAAGAATTGGTACCTGGATACAGAGTTGCGTAGGGGATCTACAGATTGGCCTACCTTAACCGCGAACTTCAACATAAGTTTTAGCTTTGAAGGTGAGAGTCCAAGTATAAATGAAGCTTTGCAAATCATCAAGGAAAGCATATTCAAAGCAGAATTCCCAAGTATAAACGAGGCATTAGAGGGACTGAAAGAGAGAGTGTTTGAAGATATCAAAGTACCTGTGAACCTACAACCAGAGTGGGCAAGACAGATAGAACATGCCCTTGAATGCTATAACCTCACTGGAAATGAAGAACAAGAAGGGAGCGATGAGGAGGATCCACGCAAAATCAATATACCTGAGTCAGAGGGTGCGCGCGATGTCAAGGGACCTCCACTGCAAATTCCATACATGAGTGGACCTATGAATACAAGAAAAGTGAACATTGGCACAAGTGAAGAGCCGAAGTTTGCGGCAATTGTAGATTACTGGGATGATGCAACGGTTGCGTAGATTGCAGACCTTCTACATGAATATCAGGATCTGTTTCCAACAAAGTTCTCTGAGATGAAAGGCATTTTGGCCGACTTGGGATTTATGAAGATACCTCTCAAGCTAGGCACGAATCCCATCAAGCAAAGGCCCTATCAACTGAATCCTAGATATAAACAAAGAGTTAAGGAAGAACTTGATAAGATGCTCGATGCGGGGATCATTGAGCCAGTTGAAGAGTTAGAGTGGATAATCCCTATGGTTATCCAAGACAAAAAGACTAAGGGTGAAATCAGGATTTGCGTAGATATCAGGAAGTTGAATGATGCTTCGCTGCATGACCCATTTCCTACTCCTTTTACAGATGAAGTATTTTACAATGTTGGAGGAAATGAGGCATATTCTTTCACTGATGGATTCTCTGGAAATCATCAGATAAGGATCGATCCAGCAGAAAGACATAAGACAACATTTGCTACTGAATGGGGCTCATTTACATATACAGTGACGCCCTTTGGTATGAAGAATGCACCTGCCATCTTTTCCAGAGTTGTTGTTGCAATATTTAAGGATTTTATGCATAAATTTTTAGAAGCATATTTTGACAACTGGACTATCTTTGGTTTGCTGAAAAACCACTGTGAAAACCTCATAATGATGTTATCTAAGTGTAGACAACATCAAATCTCATTGAATTTAAAGAAGTGTGTTTTCTGTGTGCCTTATGGTATTCTGCTAGGACACATTGTGTGCAGACAAGGTTTGATGGTTGACCCTACGAAGATCGCAGTCATTGTGAATTTACCTGCACCAACCTTAGTGAAGTATCTTCGCACGACATTGGGGCATACATGGTACTACAAAAAATTCATCAAGGGTTATGCGTAGCCAATGGAGAAACTCCCGAATAAAGAAGCGCAGTTTATATGGAATGCAAAATGTGAGAAGGGATTGGACACGTTAAAGGAGAAAATGGTAACTGCATCGATCCTAGTTTTTCTAGATTGGGAGAAGCCATTCCATGTACATGTTGATGCTTCATGTATAGCATTGGGCATTGTGCTTGCTCAACCAGGTGAAGGGGGCATTAATCACCCCATTTCATTTTCGAGCAGAAATATCTCATCCGCTGAAAAGAACAATACTTACACTGAAAGAGAGGGCCTAGCTATGGCATATGCACTGCAGAAATTCAGACACTATTTGTTGGGTGCGCACTTCTCCATGTACACTGACCATTCAGCTCTGAAATACTTGGTCAATAAGCTAGTGTTAGGGGGGAGAATCTATAGATGGTTATTACTCTTTCAGGAGTATGACTTCAAAATCATGGTTAAGCGAGACAGATTGAACTTAGGTCCTGACCATCTCTCAAGGATTGAGTCAGGCAAGGAACCCACCAATATTGAAGATAGTCTGTCTGACGTGCAACTATTTGCTATATAGATTGTAGATGACTACTATAAAGACATTGTCGATTTCTTGACTACTGGGTTGGCACCGACAAAGTTTACTACGCAGCAGAAGAAGGAATTGGTAGTAAGAGCAACAGACTTCACCATAATTGCAGACAATTATACAAACTAGGACCGGATGAAGTACTGCGCAGATGCATGTTAGAGCATGAAAATCCATTTATATTGGATGATGCACATTTAGGTGTATCTGGAGGTCACTACGTAGGAAGAGCCACTGCGTAGAAGATATTAAGAGCAGGGCTGTGGTGGCCTACTATTCACAAATACTCGAAAGAACATTGCCAGAGATGCGATGTCTATCAGAGGACAGGAAGGTCCTCGCGAAGAGATGAAATGTCGTTGAATCCGCAGCTGACACTTCAGGCATTCGAGAAATGGGCTATTGATTTTTGGGACCCATTAACCCACAAAGAAAAAGGACTAGTGCGAGATACATTATCACTGCAACTGATTATCTCATTAGATGGGCAAAAGCTAAGCCAGTAAAGGACTGTAGTGCAGTTACTGCTGCGCAGTTCATTTTTGAGAACATCCTTACCAGGTTTGAATGCCCGAATATTTTGATGAGTGATCAAGGCACTCATTTCTTGAATCGAATTATTGAGGTCCTTACTGAAGAGTTCCACATTTATCATCAGAGGAGTACACCGTACCATCCTCAAGCAAATGGAACTATTGAGGCTTTCAACAAAGTATTGGAGAATGCGCTGACAAAGGTATGCAATGTCAATTGGGATGACTAGGATCTGCGCATTCCAGCTATGTTATGGGTATACATGACTACTTGCAAAAAAATGACTGGCCATACACCTTTTAGGTTGGCCTATGGACAGGAAGCAGTAATGCCTATGGAGTATATTGTTACCCAGCTTGAGAATAGTTGCATTTACATGCATGGAAGATCAAGAGGCACTAGAAGAAAGGCTTCTACACTTGGTTGGGTTGGAGGAAGATCCATTCATCGCAGGATTTCACTAACAAGTGCAGAAAGATAGAGAAAAAGCATGGCATGATTGCCATAAAAAAACAAGCCCTTTCAGGTTAGTGACCTAGTCCTCCTGTATGATAGCAAGTTTACGAAATTTCCTGGCAAGTTTAAGATGCATTGGCTTGGCCCATATACTGTTGTGCATGTTACTAATGGTGGCGCAGTTCAGTTAGCCACGTTAGTTGGAGACAATATACCTGGATTAGTCAATGGAAGTAGGCTAAAACCCTATTGGGATAGCCCTACTTCATAGAACCATCAGTAGTATGAAGCCGCGAAGTTAAAAAATAAGAAGAAGAAGAAGAAGAGAAAAATAAAAGAAAAGAAGAACCACACAACACGAAGCTTAAAAAGGAAGCTACGCAGATCCAATGAAGCATAGAAGATACAAAATTCAGAACCAAGAAGCAAGGCACCGTGAAGTAACTGTGCCGGAGTAGTGACAACCCGCCTCGCAGTTTGATGCAACACTACAAGAAACTAGCCGTTACAATGTCGGTCGAAAAACTAGTCGTTATACAATAATTTTGTCGACGACCGCTTGAGCATTTAATGCGAAAATAGCCGTTCTGAAGGAATTAATGAAGGAAAGGACCCATATCTTTAGCGGATTTGGCCAACGGACATGCCATTTAATGCTTTTCTAGCCGTTGAGGGGTACGACCAAGCCTAACTGCGCCTATAAATACCATTGTATTTGGACTCGCGGGCATTACCAAAACTCTAAATTTTTTCTGCGAGCCATAGCTTGAATTTGTTTACAGTGAGCGATAAGTGATCCCGTGAGTTTGCTAAGAGATTATTCAGTGAATGTTTGACAATTCCTCTATTGAGTTCACAGTCAATGAGGCTGTGAGGGTGTTTAAGCACGGGGGGATTGAAGGGTTGATGAGAACCCCTGCTAAGAAGGTTGTTACAGAGCAAGGACAGGGTTCACATTGATCACCATGACACTCTAAAGTTATGCAAGACAAGGGAAAAGAACCAACAGTGGAAAAGACAAAACCACAGAAAATGAGCACCAAGCTGCCAAAAGTTCCACCGGGCGATAAGGAAATACCACTAACTCTGACTCCTCAATATATTTCTCTGCGTGCATAGGATGCACTAGCCATGAGGCTGTCTAGGAATGTGAAGTATGAGATAACGCTTCCACCGATATCCAAACATGTGAAACTACAGAAAAATTTGTTGGGTAAGATCACAGAATGTAAGTTCGAGGACCGTGACTTACTTCAAATGCAAAAGGAGCCGGCCGAGCCAAGGTACTAGCAATTTCAGCTAGATAAAGACATGTGCTGGAAGAAGGACGTGAAGGGAAATTCTGTGCTTGTCATGCAGACTTGGTTATCTGGAGTAGTTGAATCAAAGTAGCTCAACCTGTTGAGGCTCCCGCCCAGAGCCCAGAACTGAATGTAGTGGTGTGCACACTCATTTCGCGCACACACCAAGGATATCTGTGGTTGGATAGGAACGTCGACCTAAACATCGACCTGATCCATCGCATAACAAGGTTAAGCAAGCGAGGCGAGGACCCTAAACAATTCTTTCAAGGAAAACACAGGGACAAGGAAGTTGCCGTGCAGATGAAGTCAACACACAGCGTCTCGAAAGGAAAAAGATGATTCGTCATAGACGATATAGCTGATGACGCTATGTGGCTTGTAACATAGCTACTAGCATGGAAAATCTTGCAGAAGGAAATACCTACTGAAGCACTAGCCGGAGTAGTGCTCCTTGGGGCAAAGGCAACGACGGGCGGAATATTTAACTAGTGTCAATACCTGTTGAATGAATTTCTAGAAGATGTGCGTGACATGTAGATGCACGACATCAATTTTCACTATAGCTGGATGATGGTATTTATTGCATTTGTGGGATGGAAGGACCCAAAACACTATGTGGGCCTCATCGCCGGCAGCAATGACTGTAGAGGGCCCAGATATGCAAATCTGTGTGTGAACTTAATACCAGAAAGATAGTACACGTCAAATGAAGTTTTCTACATATATTTCAAGTAGCTGTGCCAGGTCATCGTTAAGACACCGTGGATACCCAAAGAGGTAACATCTAAATACATTCGCACCATAAATTTTTGCGTTGACATGCATTCCATTTACATTTCAGCGAAGGCACAGAAAACGAACCCAAAATGGTTCCAAGGGAACTATCACACAGATGAGGAAGATATCAACCTCATCATGAAAGAATGGATAGACGAATGGAAGGTCGAAGGACCTATGATCATCGATAGTGACTCTAAATAAAGCAATCCGATTCCGAGGACTATTGTGGAAGAGTCACCATTAGGGAAGAGGAAGGAGCCCGAGAGCTCAGTTCAGGAGAAAGTACAAAAGAAGAAGCAGAAGGATTCAAAGGGCTAGCTGGACACGAAGTTAAATGATGATGATTATCATATGATTGCATCCTCGGTCACCGCACATCTGGAAGATGTGCTAAAACTCAAAGACAGTAAGGATGAGGCGATCCAGGCAAGTTTACAGAAGAATCTCACCACACTGCAAGGCATAACAGAGAAGTTCGAGCAAGTCCAGCGTGACTTGGCCTTGCCGTGAGAGTCAGAATTGGAAGGAAGGTCAGGGGACACTTCGCAGCCAAAGACAACACCTCTATCCCTGACCTTGCCACCAAAGTTGTGCATAGTCAAAATTGATCCACTAAGCAGAATGTTACTGTGCGAACAATTAGCTTCGAGCGCGAAGGACATAGAGCATGTGGACATTGACATCACGATGTTGCCACTAGAGAGCCTGCACAATCTGCACTTCTAGGTTGTATAAGAAATACATGATAGAAGTATGGTCATTCTGAACCAACACCATCAATTGTATGAAAATTATAAGTAGCTGCAGGAAGCAAGCTTAAAGAGAACCATGGCACTTGAGAATGAAAAGGACCAATGCAGAAGAATAGAGCATACGGTCGCTTTAGTAGTAGCGAAGATACCGGAATACGAAGAGAAGCCATAGCTCGAGGATACTATCTTTAAGATTGGATTGGTAGTCAGCGATCTTAAGGAGGAAATGGCAGACATGGAGGTGGACTATAAAGCAAATATTGCCACTTTGGAAGTGCAGAATTAGCCGAAGACACCACCTGATCAGCAACAAATTAGAGTAGCAGAAGTGAAAGCTGCCGCAGAGAGTATAGCCAGTGAAGTGGTTAAGTGCCAAACCTTGCTAAATGAGGCGATAAGAATTTTTACCGCATTGGAAGAGGATCCTGAGCTGCAGGAGGTCCAAAACACTTTGAAGGAAAAGCATGCCACATTAAACGCCCTGGATGCGCAAGTGAAGGCCCTGCAGCCAAGGGATAGACTCCATAGATATCCAGAAGTTAGAGAACTGAAACGAGAACTTCAAGTGTTGAGAGATAGGGAGGTTGAATCTAAAGATAAATCGTAGCCCCTGCAGGAGGATGCAGAAGATTGAAGAAAAACTGACCGAGCTCCGCGACATGCATGACTCAGTCAAAGAGAAAACTCAAGATGACATAACACCGGATCTGTTAGACACCATGAAAGATATTGAACGTGATGCCAAGGATATAGTTGCTAAGCTGAGTGCAACCTATCAAGAATTCATTGCTAAGTTAGATCCACAGGAGGAAGAGCAGCTAGGAGAAGCAGAAGTGGAAAGTGGCTCGGGGACGAGCCACATGTAAGTGTTAGGGGCCTATTGGGCCTGGCCCAAGTAAGGTAATTTTGTGTGCAGAATAGTTTTGGAGCTGTGAAGTTGAGCGCAGCTGGGATGAAGAATTTTTGGAAAAGGTAGTTTTTGGGAGTTGTGAGGATACAACGCAACGCAACATTGTCAGAGGAAGGAAGTTAGTGCCACGAAGTTACAGTGCTGCGGAGTTACACTGCAGCGAAGACATAACGCTGCGAAGAGCCTGATCCATGAAGATCTGGAAAGGAAAATTTTGGAAGGAAAATGGTACACATTTCGGTTAGACCATTGGCGGTCTATTTTTGGTTAAGATACTCCATGATTACCAGTAGTCGGGTAAGGAGTGATGCGGAAGGAAAGCGACCGGTCACACAAGCAAGGCAGCACTACGTGAACCGGCCGCATAAAGCTGTTAGAGAAGGAATGGTATGGTGAAAACAACCTGTCGACATGCGCTCGGCAGGGGGGTTGAAAGCGACATGACCACGCGCAGAAGATGGCCACGATGAAGAGTCACTATCAGAGCCTAACTGTGATAATTAGCAAGGGATCTAGCAACTGTAACAATATCACAATCAAACTCTCAAGAATATTTGCAAAGAAGAAGAGAAGCATGCACTCAATAATCACTCATAAACACAGAATAATGAACAATAACAATATCATACAATGAATAATGAATGTAAAGAATGTAGTACAATAGTCAATGATGAGGCATCACATAGGATTCGAATTAGCCAAGTAGGGCATTCAAATCTGAGCTCAAAGTTTAGCTATGGAGGCATCATCCAGTACGGTAGTATCAGTCATAGATGCTAAGAGTCAGTCATGTGTGTCTAACTCAGTCTAACAGAACCATCTAGCCATAAATCAGGGAATGGAGACTCTAAGGAGGGTGCATGAGGCTGTCTAGCTCAAAGTCTACCTTGGATAACAATGGAGACATCATCTGGTCAGTAGTATCAGTCATAAATGGTAATAGTCAGTAAAGTGTGTCTAACTGAGTCTAACAGAACCATCTAGGCATAAATCAAGGAATGGAGACTCCAAGGGGGGCGCATGAGGCTGTCAAATAGTCAAGTGGAACTCCAGAACTAGCTAACTAGAAGCTACAAACTGTCAGCATGAGAAATCAGTGGAAGAACTACTCAATCAATGCACCAATTGAATGATAACTCTCTGTAGGTGAGATAAGGTACCCTAACTGAGTGATAACTGAAGGTAGGTGAGTAAAGGCACTCCAACTGATAGTGGTAGCTTATAAAGGCGCACTTGCCATGCATAACAGTCAAGAAGGGCGCATCAGGTAGGTAGGAGGCCAAATGGGGGCTGTAGATAGGCTTTGGAGAGTTAGAAGCAATCTCTAGGCGCTGGGGAGACCACCATGATGATGACTGGATGCATGCAGTGGCATGCAAATCATGCAAAGCATGAAGATTTGCATGCAGGCATGCAAAATATAAAAATGATGGTGTGAATATTCCAACACCCCTCGTAAGCTATACTATGAGATAATAACTGAAAATAGAAAAATAGGGCCCTAGTGACTAAGACCAAAGGTCACCTCGTACAATCAATCTAAATAAACTAAGTGACGAAAGAGGGAAAACCCAGTGGGAAGAAAGCCCTCCCTCAAAATAGACTGAAGGATGCTAATGAAGCATATCATCTCTCACCCCTGAAGGAGGTAAGTGTCCTTCTTTTCTGAAGAAGGCTTGATCGATCTAAAAATGGATCAACAATGTGAGAAGGATGAAACCTTCCAATCTGATCTGTTTCTCCTATGATCATGTGGATCACCAAGCAAATCACAGGTAGATCGAAGTGTAGTGGCATCCCATCAAGGAAGAGGAGGAATATCAGGTGAGAGATCTTCAGGTTCTTGTGGATCTGGATCTCCCATTCACTCATCTTCAGTTGCTAGACCTTCAAGTTATTGTGGATCTAGATCTAGCATTCCATCATCATCATATCCATATTCAGATTCTGAATCTGAAATATCATGTGAAGATGCATCTACAGCTGGCTCATCATCACATCCAAACTCTAAATCTGAAATATCATGTGATGATGCTTCGATCTCTTGATCATCAATCAAAGGAGGAGGTATCTTCCTTTTGGGAAGAAGTGGATCATGCTGCAAAAAAATGATATGAAGATCATCATGAAGCATGTAATTCGAACCAACTGAGATAGAATCAAAACCATGAATGTGTAGATAGTTCCTTTATATATCCTTTGAAACAACATAGGTGAGATCATAACCAAAGAAACTATGACATGATGATGGTGAATCTTCAACAAGATCACTGGTGGATGCAACAGTGGCAGTGGCCCATGAACCAATAGGTGCTAGATCTTCAGGTTCTTGTGGATCTGGATCTAGCATTCTCTCAAAAAGAGTTATCTTCCTATTGGAAAGAAATGAATCATGATCCAAAACATGTGCTTGACTTCTCCAATAATGGATGCAAGTAAATCAGATCCAAGACTTGGAAGATGGTTTCTCATGATCTCCTTTGAACCAACAGGGGTGAAATCAAAACCAAAATCACAGAAAGGTGCATGAATCATGAACCCAAGCAAATGATTGAGTCTTCCATCATTAGTGAAACTATGAAAGCATGTGCCAATGACCAAATAGGAATCCAAAGAAAGCATATGATGAGGGAGAGCAAATGCATTACCTTCCAAATCTGATTTTTCCTTCAAAATACTCAGTATGTTATCATCTTGCACATCAACAGGTGCATCAACTCTATGAAAGTTTATGTAGTTCTTTGATATCTCCTTTGAACTAGCAGGGGTGAGATTGTTGACCAACACGACCCCAGTCGATAGGGGTTCCACTTCATTGTCGACACATGCCGCAGTCTCCCTGGGCACTGGCCTAGGCAGGTTTTATCCCGCCCGGCAACACCTGCAGAGCAGATGAGGTCTCACCTGAGGCGTTCGGGAAGAGCATACAGAACCATGTTTCCGTCGAGGAAGGAGGAGGGTTGCGGCTATATGAACTAACTCTATTGAAACACTAAACAGGGATCTCAAACATTTGACATGTATTCATAACACATTATTCGATCACAACATTCATTATTACAGCAGTAGTAACAGTAAAGCAACATTGCATCAAGGAAACATAGCATTATTCATGAAGTGCGACATTGCATTACCATAAACAAACAGAAAGAACCCAGGAATTGCACCAGAACAATTTCATCATATCATATTATCACTGCAAAACCTTAGATACAATATCTCCTTAAAGATCAGGTCTCGGCAATATCTCACAGATGCGCAGAAACAACCCAAACATGCGCTTCCCTTCACCAAGATTCCACTCTCCCTCCAATCTATATATAGGCTTCCGCCATTATAAGATTCCACTTCCACTCCTATCTATATATAGGCTTCCGCCATTATAATGCTTGTCCACTTACTAACAACTTCCTAACTGAAATTTGGACAAGTGACCCAATATCTAACTAACTTGGTACAAAACCAACCAAAAACCCGCATACTGTAGTATAACTGACTTAACATTACATAATATGTGGTCCAAATGACCCAAAACCCGCATTCCGCGGTACAATTGACCCAAAATACATAACTAATCTTCCGCTCATCGCCATTCACGTCACCTTCTTGCCATTCGTGCCTTCTTTGCCTTGTCACAACATCAGAGATGCTGCGATAACACTCTACCAAACTGCCTGCCAACATGCCCCCAACACAATCTTGTGGCTCTCCCTCGAGCCACGTCAACTGCTGGACATAGTACACACCGTCATTTTTACTTTGAAGTCCTCATACGGTTGTTCAACTGTTCTTGCTGTCTGGATCGCGCGGGGTTGGCCTTCACCTTCTGCTACACTGATCATTGTCTCGCTGTTATGTAAGTCTTACCCTAAAGTGGGCATCCCCCGACTTGCTATCATGTACGTCTCAAACTCATCCTCCAGTATCGAGGAATTTGATGTAGACTAAGGAGAAGTTTATGAGCAGCACTGGGGTGTGAACCAAGCCAATGGCTCTGGCACATCTATTTCGCACCGGTAAGCACAAGTTACAGGGACCCGAGGGTGACGACCCCCCCCTTTTGTGTGGTCGTAGGGACCACGAGACTTCGAACCATCACCAACTACCTAGACATCTCAGACGAAAATTCATGCTTGTAACCTCGAGGTATCAAAGGCGCAGCCTGCTCCAGGTGCTCATGCACACTCATCGTTCGGGCCCTCAACGCACCTGGTGTGCTACCACATGAAATGAAATGGATCATTTCCATAGCCTCCTTGGAATTCCTAACTTAACAAAATGCTAGAACCTTGTGTAGCATAACCCTTCTTAGCTAAAAAAATCTCTGTGTGCTTACTCCCCGCAGGTCCTCTATTTATACAGCGCACTTTGTCATCCATCGGCCTCAGCAAGCCGTTGCACCACCGGCTCGCACCCTAGGATAATCATAAGTCATCGTGTGCCGATTATTCGAACGGCGAATGAATTGTACCTTTGCCTAGTTCCCTTCATGCAGAAATGTGCGAAGCATTTCTTGGGCCATGCCGACATGGTGGATATTTCATGCCAACCATGCAGACCATCCTGGTAAGTACAATCGGCCATACTGCCTCGGTGTATCCCTAAGTCCAACTAGGATGTCATCTGTCACGATCGACTCAATTAACGAGCATATCCATCAAAATAGGAAAAAGTCCCATCATCGTCATGATTTCGGATGTGACCCAAGCACAACATTCCTAGGTGTTGCTAACAACTCCAACCTTGTAGCAAAAGCCTCCCTGCTTCCACCTTCCATCCGTGGTGGTGCGACATCCTACCACCAATCATCAACACATCTTTTTTTTTTCCTGATGCGACTCAGGCATCGCGGTGTTCCAAGCTCGTGCGATAGGGCTTCAACCTATGACCGTTTACCAGCTTGGGGAGCAGCGCCCCGTCCAACTGCTGCAACTGAACTGCTCCTCCTGAAGTAATACTATTGATGCGATAGGGACCAAGCCAATGCATCTGCAACTTCCCTGGATGTTTCATAAACTCGCTGTCATACAACAACACCAAATCACCCTACTGAAACTATTTATTTTTTATGTGGCGATCATGCCATGCCTTCTGTCGATCCTTCTCAATCCCCTGGTGGAACCCAACGATGAACCGATCTTGTTCCAGCTACACCAATTGCGCCAGACGTTCATCTAATGCTGTGACATCATCCATGCCCATGACAGCCGCAATTTGCAGACTTGGAACAATATACTCCATTAGCATAATCTCTTCTTGTCCATACACCAACTTAAATGGTGTCTGTCCTGTCATCCGTTTACATGTGGTGCGATAGGACCACAACAGTGTTGGGATTTTGAGGTCCCAGTCATCACGGTTTGCATTGCACACCTTTGTCAGTGCATGCTCCAATACCTTGTTAAAAGCCTCTACCGTGCCATTTTCCTGTGGATGATAGGGTGAACTCTTCTTATGCTATATCTGCAACTCCTCTGTCAATGCGCTGATGGTGTGATTAAGAAAGTGGCTGCCTTGATCACTCAGCAATATCTTGGGGCGGCTGAGGTTAGTGATAATGTTATCAAACAAAAATTGCGTCGCTGTCGCCGCGGAACAATCAACTATAGGTGTCACCTCGGCCCATCGGGTCAAATACTCAGTCGCCGTGATGATATACTGCCAACCTGTGCATTTCCTTGGTGTATTGATCGTTCCTACAAAATCTACGGCTCATTTGTCAAACGGTTGCAATGTTATTTGAGGCATCAGCGGCATCTCATCGCGTCTGGATGGTTTTCCAGTCCGCTGACAAATATCGCAGGACGACGCATAGTCTGTCGCATCATTATGCAGTGTAGGCCACCATGGCCCCGCACGCAACACCTTCCTAGCCATCGCCCGACCTCCATAGTGTCCTCCTGCTACTCCTCCATGGGCTTCAGCCAGTATCGGCGCTTGCTCATGTGACAAGACACATATGTGCAATATCTCACCAGTGCCCATTTTATACAACTCTCCTACGATTAGTTGGAAGTCTGCAGCCTTGACTACCAATTGCTTCTTCTCACTAGTGGTGAACTCATATGGTGTTGTACCCGTTGTCAGAAACTGGATGATGTCATCAAAATAGTCATCAGTGACACCAACCTTAAATAGTTGTGCATCCGGCAACCCATCTTCAATATTGGTTGGTTCCTCCCCTGTATCAATCCGCGATAGATGATCAAGACTGGCATTCAACCAACCTAGCTTCACAATGACTTCAAAATCGAACTCCTGAAAAAGAAGTAGCTAGCGGCATATCTTCCCCCCCAACACAGGCTTATTGACTAGGTATTTCAATGCAGAATGGTCAGTGAACATTTTAAGGTGCCCACCCAACAAATAGTGCCTGAACTTCTGCAGTGCGTAGACCATTGCCAGATCCTCCTGCTTAGGGGTGGTGTAGTTGTGTTCGATGGACGACAACTTCCAACTAGCGAAAGAAATGGGGTGATCAAGATCTCCTTCGTCGGGCTGAGTCAATACGACTCCTAATGCGATTGATGAGGCATCAACATGTACATGGAACACCTTACTTGAATCCGGAAATACCAGTATGGGTGCCGAAGCCATCTTCATCTTCAGTGTGTCGAAACTGTCTTGACATTCTAGAGTCCATTGAAATAGCGCATCTTTCTTCAGAAATTTCTCCATAGGGGCGGTAATCGCTGCATATCCCTTGATGAACTTGCGATAATACCCTGCATGCCCCAGAGTCACTTGTAACTGCTTAACAGTGGCTGGTGGTTGCAAACTCAAAATTAGCGCAATATTAGCCGGATCGACCAACAACACTTGCCTACACACGATATGACCCAACAATATCCCAAATGGTGCACAAAAAATACATTTCTTCAAGTTCAGCGATATCTGGTGTTGTCGGCAGCGCTCAAGCATTAACTATAGATTGGCCAGATGATCGCGGATCAACCCATAAATTGTCCAATCATCCATGTATACTTGCAAAAACTTCTGAATAAAGTCTCTAAATGCAGCAACAACGACCTGGGAGAATATCGCAGGTGTATTCTTCAACCCAAATGGCATTACAATGTACTGAAAGCATCCCCATTCAGTAACGAAAGTTGTCTTGTGGCGATATTCTTTAGCAATGTGAATCTGATGGTAGCCAGAGAACCCATCGGTGAATGAGTACATCTCCTGGCCGCCCACCCCTTCAAGTACTTCGTTAGTAAACGGGGTCGGAAAAGGGTCATGCAAGCAGGCATCATTCAACTTCTACAAGTCAACACAAATGCGCACCTCACCGGTTTTCTTGTCCTGCACCACCATAGGACTGATCCATTCAGACTCTTCCACTGGTTCAATAATACCAACATCGAACATGCGATTAAGTTCTGCCTTTACCTTTTCCTTATGTCGTGGATTCAACCGATAAGGTCGTTGTTGGACTGGCTTAGCATCTGGTTTTAAAGGAATCCTCATCTCCCCTAAATCACCCAGGATCCCCCTCATATTGGAAAAATTCGTAGGAAACAAGTCTTGAAACTCATGGAGTAAATCAGTGACTTTACTCATCATCTTGTCATCCCAATAGTCCCCAACATTTGCAAACTTGGGAGTGGCCTTTGTGCCGATATTGAGCTTACGAAGCTTCAATGGTTGACTGAACGGATTACTTGGTGCGGCAGGTGGTACCACATCGCGACTTCCTTCAGATATGGGAATGTTGACATTTCGGGAATCATCCTCATCCTCTGGCCCACTGGTGATGTTGAAGCACTCCATGAGAGACTGCATCTGACAGTATGTGTGCAGATCATAGGGTAGGCCGCCGAAACAACCTGAAGTACCACGTCGCGGATGAGCTGTAAGGCATTATTGACGTCAGGGTTGGCATCCGTAAAAGTGAACGTATGAGTGAAATAGACCGTCAACTTCCCCCATGTTGTAATTTCTCTGTGCAACTCGGCTGCAGTATACCATGAGCACGACATCTCATCTAAGGTATGGATAAAAGCATGGACCCACTCATCTCTGGGTCGTGCTACCCATAACTATTGGCATTCCATCACATGATTACTGAAATTATTCTGGCCATCATACTTGCCAGTATGATAAACTTCAGTGTCACCGAACCGAACCATTATCAACCTTCAACACTGTGACCAACCATCAATGGATTTCTTGTGTGTCGCCCACCAACGTGCTGGAGTATCCTTCAGTGCTTCCTCCAATGCCAACAATCGCTGTGGTTCTGAGACTCGTTCTTCAAATTCCATCAAAAAGTTGGTTAAGCCAGGAAACCCCTCATAGACTGGCAGTGTGACCGTTTCTGTCGCAACATGACATAAAGATTGCGTAATTAAGCCACATTTTCAGAGCGACACTTCGTGCAAGCGGTTCTTCCAATGTTCTAATGCATCATGAGAATCGAAAGACGTAGAGCTCTCGCTGCGCCATCCCAGCTCACCGTTGGTAGTAGGATGAATATAGTCTTCAGAAATATTGAATGCATGGTCCCATCCAGTGGGATCGCCATCATTTACAATCTTAATGTATTGGTGTCCTTCAGCCGGATCCAACGGGGCTATGACTCTGAGATCGCGATTCTCAAAGGTCATCATGCGCCTCTTGAAGTTGATTACAGCTCCACTATCGTTAGCCCATCCAATCCCCAACAACGCATGATAGAATCTTTCTCCCTTAACCACTTCAATGACATCGAAGTCAACATAAGTCTTCATGCCCTCAATATCGACCGTTAACCACGGAACTCATCCAATGGGTGTTATTTTCGCATGGTTAGCCAACCGGAGCTGCACAGGAGACCATCTCAATGGGGGACTCCCCATTTTCTGCCATGCCTACTTGGTTAATATGTTAACATCCAAACCAAGATCAAGAATAACTGAATTGACATCATAGTCACCAATCTGGATGTCCATTCTCATCTCCTTGCCAGTCTTCTATCACTGTAGGGAGTTTACTACCGACTCCTGCCGTCCTTTCAAAAATCACTGCAACCATCCCTCAATCTCAACCAGGGCGGTCGGATCCCGGGCCAATAACAGATAGCTCTCAAGAAACCTTTGCAATGTTCCCGATGGTGTTGATGGACGGCCCTTTGATGTAGTGTCAAAGACAAGTGGCATATTGCAAACAACAGCCTTACCGTGGTCTTTCTCGAAGGTGCGACGTGCCTGAAGGAATTCCTCCCATTCAGCATTGATGTCAAATGGTACCGTCTTCTGGCCTGCCAACCGAATCAGTGGTTGTGAGCTATCTTCCCCAGTATTTTTTCCTCCACGAGTTACAACAGCCACCGAAGCATCTTGTGGTCACGGTTCTGCCAAAATTGTCGCAATATTTGCACCCTGCATCTGAGTATGCTGCAGATTCCCCTGTGGGTTCACATTTGATTTGCGTTCTAATTCGGTTGCGGGGGCTGGTTCTGTATTGGTTGATTTACTTGGTTCTAGACTGGTTGCTGTACTTGGTTTTGGGCTGGTTGCTGTGGCTGGGTATGATTCTGTATTTGCGGAGTGTTCCCAACCTGCCATCGTGTAATCTACTGTGGAGAATTCTCAACTATATGATCATTAACAAAACAAAACGTACACTGATTCTGTAATAGTGGACAGTCTCGCTGATAATTCCCCCACACCGCACAGTGATAGCATTGAACAGGTCCACGACCACCTCGTCCTCCTCCGCGACTAAATCCTCCACCGCGTCCGCCTCGGTATCCTCCTCGGAATTCGCCCTACTATTGGTATTGCGGTTGCATAGGATTCTGTTGCATGCCTTGCTCTTGTGGTGGATACTATGGTTGCTGGACGTACTGTGGCTGTTGCAGAGCCACTTGCATTGGAGCATATTGCAACACGAATTGCTGCGGTTGTTGTTGCGGTACAAACTACATTTGTGGTTGAGGTAGTAGATGGGCTACCTGCGGTTGCAGTTTTGGCTGTTGTACAGCTCGCTGATCGTCCTTGACGTAGAATGCATCACACATTCTTTCTTGTAGCAACCCATATGCACAACAATCTTTGTCATTGTGACCCACCGACTTGCAAAATGTGCAATAAATATTTCTCAGGGTTGTGACCATTTTCTGCATATAAGGGTAATTGTCCTTCGTATGCCCTTCCCCCCGGCATTGTGTACACCACACTTCATCGCACTGTTCCTTGCTCTTCTTCAAATCTTGAAACTGTATAGTCAAGTTAGAGAGCTGTGTCTGTATCTATGACATCCCGGCTGCATTATCTCCAATCGACGACGCCTCCAATCGCATTGCAATCTCTAGAGCTTCACTGGGCATTGAGATGTTTTGTTGCATCAACAGAAGCCGAATGTGGGGTAGCAGTGCCGCAATGAACCACTCTTTATGTTGGATGATGCACATATCGAAACTAACCTTTGCCATCAACGTCTTGAATCGCTGGTCGAAATCCCATACCATCTCATTGGGATACTGCTTAATTTCCTTCAATTCCGTGATGTATTGAGCTTCAGACTTGGGCCGTCTAAATTCAGTAATCAGCCCATCCCAAATCTCATCCAGTGACTTCTTTGGGGCTCCCGTAGGGACTAGAACAAACTTCATGAACCAATCTAATGCACGACCTCGCAGAGTCGTGGCTAAATGTCCTTTCTTAGCATCAACATCGGTGATCTGTTTCATGGTCCAGACCGCTTCACACAAAAACCAATACTATTTTGGGTTGTCTGTCGCACTTCCATGGAACAACGGTAACTTAGCATCATCGCTCGCCATCCTGGGCTTCCTTCCTCCTTTCACTGTGCTACTACCAATTAATTTCTATGGAATTGACGAACTTGGCGGTGTCGAAATGGTATTTCTTGTTGTTTGTGAGACAGTGAGTGGACGTGTGGGTACGTTGGTGCCAGGGTTTGGTCCTGCCTCTATCCTGGGCGTATCCTGGTCATCCCTATCAGGACTGTGAGGTCGCTTCATCCCATGTGGTATTCCTTCGCTGTTTTGCGGTTCGATCGCAGTAGGACCTTCTCCTATCCTCTGCCTCTTCTCCTGTCGAAACCTCTCTCCTCCTCTTGTAAGACCACTTTCTTCCTCGGCTTTGCTCACAGTCTCCTCATGGTCTTCACCCATCTATCCCTTACCATTCCATGTAATGTTCCCCAGCAGTCGCGGTACCCACGGGCTCCGCCCACCAGGCTGTCTAATGATCAAGATGCATCTTCAATATACCCTTTTCACAGATTAGCATCTTAATCGACAGTTGGAGCGACAACAAAAACCTTCCCCTTGGTCTGCGGAAGAAATATCTTTCAGCTTCACTATAGGATTTCTGCGTGTCAACCACAAATTCAGTGATATATCCCTCCAAGATGCTATCGAGCAAAACTTCAACAACCCGCGATGTCTTATTATGGACGTCCTGCAGCTCCTGAAGCAATTCAGGGGTCCAAGCCATTGGCTCACCACCCTGGAAAGTCCTCTTCTGGAAGGTCAGCTTTGACAACCATTCATACAGGATGATTGGGAATTCATAGAAAAACCATTCATGCGGACCGTCGTGAATATATTTTCCCACCCAGTGATCTACTATCAGTCGTGTGTTCTGGATTTCTTCTTTAGCAAACTCCTGTAACTTCTGATCAAACCAACTCTGTATATCCGTCTTCGTCGGGTGCCACAACATTACCTCCTTTCACTCTTCACACGGTCCCGACAACGTAACCATTTGTTGACCAACACGACCCCAGTCGACAGGGGTTCCACTTCATTGTCGACACATGCCGCAGTCTCCTTGGGCATCGGCCCAGGCAGGTTTTATCCCACCCGGAAACACCTGCAGAGAAGATGAGGTCTCACCCGAGGTGTCCAGGAAGAGCAGACGGAACCATGTTTCCACCGAGGAAGGAGGAGGGTTGCAGCGATATGAATGTAGCTAGGGTTTTACCCCTAGCTTGTGCAAATGAGCACCTACTAAGGAGAATGGACTCCTTAGTAGTAGTTCAATAAATGTAAATGATTAAGCTAAAACATAAATTAAATTACTTCTAAAACATGCATGAAACATAAACAACAAATTTGAAGAATGGCTTTTTATATTGATATTACCTTCAATGTGAAGGTTTGATGAAGCCCTTTGCAGTGTCCAAGAGGGTGCTCCAAGCTTCAATATGCTCCTTCTCCTTCTCCAATGGTGGGAATGGGCCAAAAGTGGCTCTCAAGGTGAAAGTAGTTCAATGGTGAACTAGGGTTTCGAGAGAGATTTTGGCAGAGTAAGGGTGCTTGTGATTGTGGATATGGAATAAGGGATCTCCATCACCTATTTATAGTTTTTTGGTGGTGGAGTGCTGACCCATGGTTTTGGGAAACACATGGTTTTGGGCAGCTGTATAGGGTTTTTTCCTCCTTTTCCTCATTATTTTATATTTTTTATTCCCTTTTTAGGGGATTTTTACTATTTTTGGAGGAAAAGGGGGTTTTTTAGCCTTTTTTAGGCTATTTTGAGGGTTTTGTGGCCTTTTGGAGGCATTTTAGGCCTTTTGGAGGCTTTTAAATGGGATTTTTTGGGATTTTAAGGGAAATATGGTAGGAAAATGGACAAATGAGCCATATAATGTGGTAGATGAGGTAGTGAACACTTTTTGGGTGTTAACAATGAACTAACTCTATTGCAACACTGAACAGGGATCTCAAACATTTGACATGTATCCATAACACATTATTCGATCACAACATTCATTATTACAACAGTAGTAACAGTAAAGCAACATTGCATCAAGGAAACATAGCATTATTCATGAAGTGCGACATTGCATTACCATAAACAAACAGAAAGAACCCAGGAATTGCACCAGAACAGTTTCATCATATCATATTATCACCGCAAAACCTAAACATAGCATTATTCATGAAGTGCGACATTGCATTACCATAAACAAACAGAAAGAATCTAGGAATTGCACCAGAACAATTTCATCATATCATATTATCACCGCAAAACCTTAGATACAATATCTCCTCAAAGATCAGGTCTCGGCAATATCTCACAGATGCGCAGAAACAACCCAAACATGCGCTTCCCTTCACCAAGATTCCACTCTCCCTCCAATACCTACGACTCCTATCTATATATAGGATTCCACCATTATAATGCTTGTTCACTTACTAACAACTTCCTAACCGACATTTGGACAAGTGACCCAATATCTAACTAACTTGGTACAAAACCGACCAAAAACCCGCAGTCTACGGTATAACTGACTCAACATTACATAATATGTGGTCCAAATGACCCAAAACCCGCATTCTACGGTACAATTGACCCAAAATACATAACTAATCTTCCGCTCATCGCCATTCGCGTCACCTTCTCGCCATTCGCGCCTTCTTTTGCCTTGTCGTAGCATCAGAGATGTTGCGATAGAACTCTACCAAACTGCCTGCCAATAGAGATCAGAACCAAATGAACCATATAATGGTGATGGCCTGAACTTCAAATCAGATCCAAGATTTTGAGGATGGTTTCTTATGATATTCTTTGAACCAACAATGGTTAGATCAAAACCAAAATCACAAGGATATGCATGAGACTTGAATCCAAGCGAATGGTATAGTCTTCCATCTTTGGTGAATCTCTGAAAACATGTGCCAATGACCTAATAGGAGTCCATAGGAATATTTTGATCAAGGAGGGAAAATTCATTTCCTCCCAAATCTTCCAAGATGCTCAGTAGGTCATCATCTTGCACATCAACAAGCTCATGGGAAGTAGAGATTGTGAAGGTCTCTTCAACTTCTAGAGTAGTAACTGATATCTTTTGCTCAGACTTTAGATAGGAAGATGGATCAATTGAAACCATGTGTTGTACTTCGACTTCATCTTGAACAACTTCATCATGGGAGATGATGGAGGCCAAGTCATGAATAGAGAGAGCACTGTAGGAAGTATCATTGGGATTGCTTTCCACATGGCTAGCATCAACCTCTTCCTCCTGACTTCCAAATAATATGTCCAATCTAGTCCATAGATCACTTGGATGTTCATCAAGATCAATGAGGTATTCCATATTGGAAAACATAGTAATACATATGCTTCCTGAGGCTCCGTCACAAGCATCAAGCCAATCTTCTTTCTCTCCATCAGAAGAAAAATCTCTCTTAATACCAATACACACATAAAAAAGATCATGTCTCTTCAGATATGATGTCGTCTTTGGTTTCCACTCATCATAGTTGAATGGATAGAGAGAAGGAACTCCTTCCAGATACATAGAAGATGTTGTTCAATTCGAATCTACTGCTGTAACTGCTGCAACTGCAAAAAACTTTGAAACCTGTAAAACAAGAAGAGTTTTTTTTTATGGAGAATGCTACACTTCGACTGAACACTACCTTTTGAACATTGAGCACATAGACTAAGTCCTTCACACCTGGCTAGATCTCATTGGATTTCTCCAATGAATTCAAGTAATAGCACCGGGATTTGCTGTGGAAACTCATAGGCTTTTGGTGCTTAAGTGAAAGATAGTTGCTCAAAGAAATGCTGCAACTGCTGCAATTCGAATAGCTACCAACTGCTCTGATACCATGTGATAATCTACAAGGGATCTAGCAACTGTAACAATCTCACAATCAAACTCTCAAGAATATTTGCAAAGAAGAAGAGAAGCATGCACTCAATAATCACTCATAAACACAGAATAATGAACAATAACAATATCATACAATGAATAATGAATGTAAATAATGTAGTACAATAATCAATGATGAGGCATCATATAGGATTCGAATTATCCAAGTAGAGAATTCGAATCTGAGCTCAAAGTCTAGCTATGGAGACATCATCCAGTCGGTAGTATCAGTCATAGATGGTAAGAGTCATTCAAGTGTATCTAACTGAGTCTAACATAACCATCTAGCCATAAATCAGGGAATGTAGACTCTAAGGAGGGTGCATGAGGCTGTCTAGCTTAAAGTCTAGCTTGGCTAATAATGGAGACATCATCCAGTCGGTAGTATCAGTCATAAGTGGTAATAGTCAGTCAAGTGTGTCTAACTGAGTCTGACAGAACCATCTAAGAATAAATCGAGTAGTGGAGAAATATCCAAGGGGGGTGCATGAGGTTGTCAAATAGTCAAGTGGAACTCCAAAACTAGCTAACTAGAAGCTATAAGCAGTCAACATGAACAATCAGTGGAAGAACTACTCAATCAATGCACCAACTGAATGATAACTCCCGATAGGTGAGATAAGGCGCCCTAACTGAGTGATAACTGAAGGTAGGTGAGTAAAGGCGCTCTAACTAATAGTGGTAGGTGAGAAAGGCACACTTTCCATGCACAACGATCAAGAAGGGCACATCAGGTAGGTAGGAGGCCAAATGGGGGTTGTAGATAGGATCTGGAGAGCTAGAAGCAAGCTCTAGGTGTTGGGTAGATCATTTGTGGCACTGTCTTACCGTCGAGATCCGTCCCGCATCGCGCAGCTCTTGGGTGTGTGATAGCGTCAGTAGTAGTTGTGGAAAAGTGGAACTTCGTGCAGTCCATAACGCGATTCCTACAACGCGCTGCTCATCATTCTGGTTAGACACTCATCACCTGGTTGTGGAAACCTGATTCCACATCCCCCCCATTACTTCGCCTCGGGTGAGACCTCAGTCTTTTCGTAGATTGTTGCCGAAAGGGCCAGTAAAAAGGGGTTTTGTTGTTTCCTTGAACCGCGGAGAACCTGGGTCTTTATAGAAAAACTCAAGAATAGTCATATAATCCAACACTAGTCCATGAAAAAAACCATCTCCATACTTTACATGAAAATCATCTACATCAATGACTTTTCAAAATATTACAATGGAGACTAAGTGAAACCTTGGCAATGCCCATAGAAATCCAATAATTCTCTTATTTTCATTTAACCAACAACCACTACGCTCTCGCACATCTTGCTACCCAACACGTGTCCTTTGTTTTTTTTGAATTCCTTGCATATTCCTATGTAGAATCCATCTTATGACTCTATGATTTGAGACTTGAGATTTTCCATCCTCTGAAAATTCGACACTGCAAAGGTGAAGAGACAAGGTATCAGTTAATATTGAATTAAAGAATGCTACAAAACACCTATGAACTTAAAAGGCGAGATATCAATTAATATTGAATTAAATAATGTTTAAAAACACACTTATACTAACATTACCAAAACTTTGCCAAGAAGACGCTGCACGAAAATTGTTCATTCCCAATACAACAATAAAAAATTACTAAAAAATAATGCACATTTAGCTTAGAAAAGAACAATTACAGTAACACATAGAATAATTCTATTCAAATTTGAATATCATAGTTGGGCATCCTTTTGGCATAACATCATCATCCTTGCCTAACTGTATCTTTTCCAATAAGATATGTTTCAAACGATCGCATGGAACAAACAAAAATAAACAATCAAATTGCAAAATGTTTACAAATTCCTTTTTCAAAATGGAAACATTAGAAAATAAAGATATATCAATTAGCTTCCCAAATTGATTTCTAATGAAAATTTCTCAGAAAATACATGTTTCCTTTGCAAGTTAACAAATTTATTTGAACAAGTACTTAAAAAAATTGATGCATCCCTTTCTGAAAGAGACTTTATATAAATCTACTTGTTCCACTGTAAGTTTGTTCCACTTTATTTTGGACATCAAATACAATTGAGTAGCATGCTATAATTTCTCTCTAAGCTAGTAAAAGCATTTGAATTGTTGTTATCACCTTTACCAACACTGACTTCTAGCTAATGTATATCGGCTACAATTCATCCTGAAAGAAAAACATCAATGTATATTAGAGCCCCAATATAGAAAACTCTTTCAAATTTGATTAAGACCTACATCCTTCATAGATCAAGAACAAATACAGTCATACAGACATCATAAATCATACATGATCATCCTTATCCTCCTCTTCTTCTAGCTCTTCATTCTCATCCCGTCAGAAAAAATATATGAAACAACAATTCATGTTACACTTTAATAGAAACATAAAAAACCAGCACATACTGATATCTAAAGTTCAATTGCAGTAAAGTAGAGATTAAAACTTCAATTAAAGTGCAAATAACTTTACTAAAGTACCTCATATGCTACGCTATGAGACAATTGAAATCTGCAGGATTTAATTAAACTTACTTGAGTAAAACACATTAACAAAATGTATTAGCAGATTTTTTTGCCAAGTGGACATCACACAAAGTAGCTTGTTTGATTTATCCACTTGTGTAGAACGACTTATGTTTGACTAAATCCATGCAAATTTTAACGGTCTCTTAAAATAGCGTTTCTAGATATCCTTTGATCTAATCTGTAAACGAAGCCTATGCAAAATGGCTCCAATGTAAATGGCGGTTAAATAAATTTATTTCTATTTAGTTTTAAATTATTCTCCTTCATCTATTTCACCTCAATATAATATGAGACATCTATATGTGCCAGTTGACTAATACATTGGAAAAAAAAACAATTTCCCTCTAATATTTGGAAATGCAACAAGAGAACTAACCATCAATTGCCAATTGTTGTGCTGTTATTATTACAAAAAAACTGCCTCAATTATAATTTAATTTAATATTGCATCAACAGCGTTTGGAAAAGTGCATTGCCCGTGATATTCTCTTTTTAAAAGTCTTATGATATACAAATGTGTGACATGCTGCTCTAGTCATAGCACAATACATTTAATAGCCATATTAAGTTATATTACCAGTGCTCCTAAATCCCCCAAAATAAATCAGATTTCCCTAGCATAAGTTCCATGCCTAGATATTACAAATAAAAAAAGAGTTGATATGTTTCATTTGTTGCCTTGGTTTTGTCTGGATACAAACACTTTAACCTGACTGTTACACATTATTGGATTCATACAAACAATCATCATGCTATCTTTGTTATTTGAAAAAGACAATAAAAATCAACCTCCAAAACAAAACTGCAACTTCCAGATTTATCATCCTCCCTAGTTACTGAGCATTTCTACTGCTTTCACATTCTGCATCCAATGAATCCTGAAGTGAACCTAGGGTAAAAAACTCACATTGGGCATACTGTTGTATCAACTAATCAACCAACACCAAAGCCACCATAGCTTCAACCATAGTACAATTGCAATTCCAGTAAATAAACAACTTCAAAATAAATAACAAAAGCAACAAAAATGATTTTGTTTGAAATAAGAATGCTGTAGTTCAGTTCCAAGGTAATTTTAAAGCAACTGTTGTGCAGGTTGTTAAGTCCTTGAACCCAAATTTACTTGACGTTTAGATGCAATACTTGATTTAAAAATCACTTCCATGCTACTTTATTCAAGCAAGCATTTCCTTCAATTTAAAATTTGTGAAAATGAGGCACACCACTAGGGACTACACATGGATCATGCCGACCACGTGCTTGGAGTTTAGTCTCCTCTCTGTTTCTGGTGACGATCATTTGTTTCCTCTGAGAATGTACAGAAAAAAAAGGTTAATAAATGAATATGTAAGGATGTTAACAAATTCCCAACTTTACCTTCCTAAAGCATCCAATGAAAATATTATATCAAATTAAAAGAAAACTATTAAGATTCTGTGCCCAACTAGGATGTGATGGAAGAACGAGGCAGATGGATCCAGGAAATACCACATCTTCATTTCATACTAGAATCTTGAAAGTTATTTTAAAAAGTTTCTTGAATACAATCATTCTTAAATGGATTCTATTTTAGGAAACAACAATATATACTTGAGAAATGCAAACTTTGGTTATATTCTTGGAACCAAATAAGGGGTGAGGCTAAGAATATTGTCTATAGCTGATTTATTTCTTTACAAGCGAATAAACATCTGCACTGAACATTAATAACATTAATAGTGAATAAGAGTAGGTAAAGACTTGAGAGGAATTATCTATCTCCATACAAGTCAATTGACCCATCGGGGGAAGAACACACTAGAGAGCATTTCACAATTGTATATCTAGACACAGTTGGCTAATACTGAACCAATGGGTACTCAAAGTTTAAGCCTTCATGTAGTAAACCAAGAATCCAAATTAAGTACGGAAAGGCATATGACCACCAATAAAAACTCCAAGGCATATGACCACCAATAAAAACTCCATTCGTCATAGCTGTGGGAAGTTCAATAGAACTATAATTATTATAAACTGACTTTTGGTTCAATATGACATGCATCATATCATCATTCTAGGGGGTGGAATCCAATAGAGTAATTTTAACACATTTAGTCATCTATGTGCCAAATACCTTAACAATCAAGCCAACATTTTGTAGATATTTTTGCAGAATACTTGAAGAATGCTTATAAAGAATCAACAAAAATCAATGGCAACTTTAAAATCACAGAAAACATTTGATAATATAAAAGAATTTTATAATTTATACAAATGACCAAAAATGTAGATCAATGGGACTCAAAAGTACTAGTAACAACAAACTGTGAGAGCGCCAAGGCTACTTCTGAGAATTAGAAAAACAAATATAATGATATAGATACCAACTAGTAGAAAAGTACAAGTACATAACAAAAAGAGAAGGAACTAACTACTCATCATTAGGTATAGATGTAGAAGTAGAGGATTAAAAGAAGCATCTCCTGCCACATCAAACATTGTGAGGGTGCCTACCAACATCTAAGAAAAGGTAGGTCATACAGGAAGGCAAATCCCACTTGAATCAAGGGATTATGTCCCCAAGAGGTGCACTGCCCTTAGACCGAGGATTCCTCTCAAAAAAATAAAAAAAATAGGGATTTCGGGCCCTAAAATCAGGGGATTGTCCCCAGTATCCAAAAATCAGAGATTTTGAAACATAAATCCCATAAATAAGGGAATCCTGTCTCCAAAATCCAACAAAACAAGGTATTATGTCTCTAGGAGGTGTGCCTAGCATAACTTGAGGGGTTTAATTGGTCTAAATGGAGTGCGCCCACCATTTTTTAAGGAGGGGGTGTTCCACATATTATATACATGCCATCAAACGATACTTTACAATAATACATCATGATAATTACTCCAAGGAACTCTAAGCCATGTGCAACTAATTGTGTTGTGTTGGAATTCATAATCTCAATAAGATCATCACAATCATCAGCTGAATTAACCTCATACAATATGAGGGGTAACATGCCCCGAGGGTTATAGAATTGGTATTGAAGTACACTCATATGGCATTTATTCTCTTCAGCTGCCTAGTAAAATTGGGTTTTAAGGGAAGTGAAAATATTACTGCCTGCTGAAATTGAGTTGAAGGGAAGTGAAATATTACTGTTGTAATTTTTCATATCATCCCTAAGGATGAAATTTCACAAGGAATAGATATGGGAAACCTCCAGATTGAAGTGAAATGTCAGAAGTTCCATTAATTTCCCACTTCTTGAAATTTCTACAGTAGGTCCACAAAGTTTTATCCAAATTGACAATCTTGTCATCAATACTTTTGTTTATTCATGTAGATCCTTCTGTGTGCTCAACCATCACTTCTAGCATCGCGTTTCTCCTTGTCCTTCTAAAACTTGGAAATTCATGATTTAAAGGTTTGTCTCCAACAGTGGAGTATTGGTTCTCACCCAAACCATCAATCTAATATATTATAATGTTTTGTGCATTCTCAAATTCCACAACCTACTTTCCATGTCCCAGTATCAAACATTGCTTTTGATCTTGGTTTCCCAACACTTGGAATACAAACTAATACATGGTTGCATGTGAGTGCACGATCAATCCAATACAGATAAACGAACACATCACTTACAAAGTTTAATATGTAGAATATGAAGAAAAGCATGAAAAATTGCAAAGCATTCATGATATAATATTATGTACAAATTCAGAGCTTCTCTTCCCTCAGTACCAATCTGTGGATTCCCTAGGAACAACCAAATTTTCAAGGCATGAAATCTATGTTCCTTCTACCTTTAGTTTCTAAGACCTTGAGACAGTTTTGTCTCTTTGTTTGAACCCTTGTTTTGGAATGCAATTGTCTTTCTAATGATTGAAGGCTTCCACTGGTGTACAGAGACCAATAATGGTGCTTGGACACTTAGAATAACGATTTAAGGCTTAGTATTGCCTATTTGAGCCAAACCAAGAACATACTAGATCTGTAATTGTAGGGAGAATCTACCTTGTAGTAACTCATGCAGTAAGCCAATTTCTCAAAAATACTAAAAGATGAGAATATAAAAACTACCTTAGACAAACAGAAACAGGTCCAATATAGGACTGGATGCATTCCTCACTAAAGTTACAAGTTCTATGGTTTAGTTACTCCCTTTCACCATTTCAAAATGTTAAACGAATCACAAAATCTTGAGTTTGTATATCCAGAAATATACTCAAAACTTGTGGCTTTAATTTTTACGAAAAACAATTTCTTTTCAAATTGGCACATTTGTTGATTACAATGTTTCATTAAGAATTATAGTTACCCACTTTCAAAGTTCACCCTCAGTTTGTCCCTTGATCATAGCTACCCACTTTCAAAATTATGTAATTGCCTTATTTTTAGAAAGTGCACAACTATGATACTACTAGCATATTAGGCTCAATGATGACATTTTCATCCATGAGCAGCTAGTCTTCTTTGAAGTGAATAATAAAACAAATGGTAGGTCCATAGCATGATTTTAACATAGAAGAAAACTGTTGATATCCACCAGAAAACCAATGAACTCTCTAAAGGCTATGTATAGACTAGGAGACTAATATACAACCCTCCCACTTAAGTCTCAAGAATGTTGACTAAGCTAGTACTACAAATTTTATTACAAAGGGAACACTCATCTCAAAACATCCCTTTAAAATTATAAGGTAAAAAGAATTCATTAAAGCAAAAGGCACATCCTCCTCAATCATCATCCATTGGTCAAAGAATCCACATCTGATCTTTGCAACAGTTAAAGACTAAACTAACAATTAAATTTGATGGCAGACAAACTGGAACAAGAGGAAATACTTTATCTTAAACATACTAACAAGTGACAACATATAAACATATATTAGTTTCAAAGTGAAACTCCAGAATTAATGGAGTCAAATTCTAATGAGAAGCAGTAGTACTCACTGACTCAGGGCCATTGGCTTGTCTTTATGTGAAAGGAATTGCTATATAATAAATTATATGTATTATTCAAGGTATGGAAAAAGGTTTAAAACATGACTTCAATATGATTCTTAGGACATTAATGCTTCAATCATAAAGAACAAAAAATATTTTAATAATTATAAATTTGTGTATAGGAAATATTTAGCTTAGTGGTTGGTTACGAATCTCTAAATTGTTTCCATCTATCACATTTCAATATCAACAACATACCATAATGGTAGATGTCGGTTTAAAATCAAGTCTCACTTTTATCATCTCGCCATTAGATATCCCACCTTGTTAAGAAAATCAATAGTTATAAATTTCTTATAAAATTCAATTGATTAAAAATTGAAGAACACCTGGTACCCTTAATGTACTGTGGCATTACCTGTATACCACATGATCTATTGGTTCGGGTCCTAATATCTCCCCTCTCATCCATGTAAAACTCATCATTGTGCTCACTGCCGGTAATTAAAGTTCTTGGAGAAAATGGGGCATCACAACTAAGTAACAAATATTCTGGAAGATTGAAGTTGGTAGGCATCATAATTCTCAAATTCTTATCCCAGAAAAGACAAGAAGAAGAAGAAGAAACATATATGTCGCTAATGTAGGGTGCATAAACCTTTTACCTATGCCTTCCAAAACCGATAAGGATTTTCTCCCTAAAAAAATCTACTTCAGCTCTGCACCTAAATTAAAATCCTTTCTCTGCATAAGAAGACATATATATATGTTGGTAACATGAGGCACATAAGCCTTGTACCTCAAGCTTATGCAATTATCAAGGATCCACTCCCCTAGACACAACATTTTCAATAAGTACAAGAAGGCACAACATTTCTTATTATAAAGGCAACCCATGATCACATTCCCATGACTATAATGTCCTTGAACCAAGAGAAAAGCGATGACACTTTCTATCTAAATTGGGAGGAAATGGTATAGAAGCTCACAAAATAACAAACATATTGTAAATAGTAAATATATAAATTAAAAAATAAGCATGGTCAAATATAACATCTTTATTATATATACAAATATTTTAAAAAATGATAATTCTATATAAAATGTATATATATTTGAACAAAATGAACTAATAAATTTAGTTATTATTATTAAATTATTTTGCTATAATATAAAATAGAATATAAAATTGATACGAAATGTTATATAAAAAAATAAAATAAAAACATTATAAAACACTAAATTAACATAATTTTAACTCCATGTACTTTTTAACACAAATATTAACACCCCTCTTATTTCTTATTTCCCATATTTCAACTAAAATAAAAATAGATGTATACCAATTTTATCTCCATTCATCTTGGAAAGCAATTTTCATGATGACACATTTATCTTGTATATGAATTATAATTTTCAAGACCATGTAATACTAGTTGTGGTGTCACAATTAAGCTAAACATCAACTTGGTGTATGATACTTCTTTATTTGTGGGACAAGGGACTCCCCTTTGCAGAATGATGTAATAGCTAAAGTATATAGATGTATACATACCCTACCCCACTTCAGATTTGAACCTATAACCTCCTAAGAAGAATTATCAATTCCATGTCATTAAAACATCAACGTACTAATCTCTTTCAACCTCTTTCATAAACTTTTTAAATACATAATTATCAAGACCAAGTAATAATAATAGTAGTAATAATAATAGTAATATTAATAATAATACATTTTTATGGTCACAACTAAGTTAGACATTAAGTTGGTGTTTGAGACCCCCTTATTTGTGAGGCAAGGGACAACAACAATATAACTACTAAAGTATACAGATATGTACATACTCTACCCCCCTCCGACTATGACCTCCTAGGAAGAATTACCAAGACCATGTCATTAAACCATCAACGTACTATGTGCTTTCAACCTCTTTCATCAACTTTGTAAACATGTAAATTTATATGTAGTCAACAACAATAATGACAACTTCAATGATGGAATGAATTTGAACAAAGGCTATAAACCAATGCAGATCTGTCTTAATTTTGAATCTATTATGTGTCAAGAGGGATCAAATACCTTGAGGTACAAACCCTTTTTAGAGTGCAAAAGTTTGAGGAAAGGTTTGCACCTTGAGGGATTTGATCCCTCTCACTACATGATAGGTTTGGAGTTAAGATGGATCTACTTTGGAATGCTTATAAAGTAATAGCTTTCAATTTCAAATTTTATATTTCTTCATTGGTTACAATTAAACTTCGATATATCAATATCTAGTTAAAGATTAATGATTACTAATCAATATCCATAAAATCCATATCAAGTAATTAATTAGACATAGCCAAACTTGGATTTGGTTAAAGCAATATTGATTAGTAAATTTGATAATATATGAACTCTCATTGAAAACAACGAGAAATTCATACATGGACAACAAGAATCTTTCTTGGATCACACGCAAATCCCATATAATCTTCATAAAACTCACACATATCCATAGTTAAATTTCTCCAGATCATTTATAATCTTCCCTCCCATATCATATAGCACGAAGTATCCAAGTTTAATTTATTCTTTTAGTTTTAATTAATTGGAACATATATGTGTGTGTGTGTGTGCGTTAGGGTCGACATTATAAAAAAACATTTAATTAATATTTTATTATTTTATTAAAGTGTCATGTGTCAATTCCAATTTGGGCATGGAATTATAATTCTCCTTCATACTGCCTTGTAGAAAGCATATCTTGACGTAATAATTTCAAAATAAATTATATATATATATATAATTTTAAAAAATATTTACACTTTATGTATGTTAAAATTATTTTTACAACATAAATTTTTTAATTAATGAAATATTCACAATTTTTTTTTGGACTCAGAAGTGTTTTCATTTTTCTTTTTTCTGTAAAGTAACAAATTATATTACTAAAACAAAGTTACATTTCTTCAAAACAAGTGGTTTGGAAAGTGTGAAAACTCACAGGCCATCCAATATTCTCTAATCCTTCTACCTAGACATGATTGTGATTACAAAGCTTCAGCATATAAAAGCAAAATGCCCATAAAACCCAGACTATCACTTGAATTCTACCTATTGCTATAACAAAAGACACATTTGCAAAGATATGGGACTTGTACATTTTCCGTGGCACACAGTGCCATAACAGAGAAAAAAATAGAAGAAAGGTCTGACATAACATCGAAGATAACATGACTACATAAATGGTATGGAGCAAAAGGCACCCAAGGGAGGCCTTAAACACTTGAAGTATTCTTTGGTACCAAGTGGTGGAGGGGGGAGTGTGCACGGCTTGAGATGGGATCCACACCATCGTCCAGAACTTGAACGCGCATATCTCAACCTCCCATGGATGGCACAAAAGTAGGATGGAGCGGAATACCCACTTTTCCAACAATGAGGTCGATCTTGTGGTGCATGAGTTTGCAGTCTTGATAATGGGCTTTCTAGGCGCAGGCCGGTTTTTCATCCCCAACAACCTTATTTTCCCACTCCATGAGAACGTGCACCATGAACCCATTCATGACCCAGAAGGAGGCCATCATCTTGTCATAAGCCGAGAGGCGACCTGCCGTAGTACTAGGATCCATGACCCATTCTCCAACTTCCTACCTCAAATCACCCGTAGTCATGGATTTTACCCATTCCCAAAGGTTTTTTTCCACTCTCTCGATTTCCTCCTTGATTACTGTAGGGTTACGGCCCCGGAAGAACCGTGCAGCTTTGAGTGCCTTCCTTTGCTCCATGTTCACTTGGGCTTTGCCCTTTTTTGGGTTGCGATGGAATTTTTTCTCCTTTTGCTTCCTAAGAGCCATCCTGGTGCAAGACAAGTATCTACAGAACCTTTCCTTGTTGAAACTATTATTGATGTCTAAACCTATTCTAATATACAGGAGGAAACCGGGATAATTGCATAAAAACACGCACTTCTCCCTACTTCTTATAGCGGTTTCCATCATATCTCCCGTAAATGCCGCTATAATGGTGTCATTAGGAGTATTCATTCGCATTATTTATTCCTGCAGTAGACCTGATGTGAATCGTGGATTTGCCGAGGTCATCCTTTGTACCAGGATCGATCGAATGCTTCGATTGAAATGGTTTATAGAGGACCTTACAGATTCATTAATGCAGGGGTTAAATTGGCTTGTACTCTCGTTTTCCATGCGAGGGATATTATTCTCATGCTATCTATCATCTAGTTGATCCGTATGTGGCTTGTTGTGAGAATTGATGGGAAACCCCATGTCATTTCTTCCTCCAAGCCTCACGCATGTGTATTCCACCGCCATATGGGCGCAATTGGGGGTCCACTCCAAATCCGCGAAGTCAACCAGGTTTCCAGCACGGAGGCGACGTTCCTCAATCACTCCGATATTTTCCATGAAGTCCGCAACCCTATTTCCATTCCTATGCACATGGCTAAAGGACCACGCGTGGGAGTTTTTAGTTAGCATAGCCAATTTTTCCACTCTATGAGCAAGTCTCCAACTGTCCATCACCATGGTAGGTTTTTTTCCATTCTGGAGGTTTCACACCATCTGGATACTTAAGCTGGATTCTCCTTCGATGGAAGTTGGCAGAATCCCATGTTGGATGACCAAGTTGAGACCAGCAAGGATACCATCCATTTCTTCCGCATTGTTGGTGTCTTTACCTATACCTCCCATATACACTTGTAGGATTTCACCTGTCGAATTCTGGATAATACCTTAGAATCCCACAGGGCCCGGATTTCCTTTTGAGGATCCATCAAAGTTTAATTTGAATCACCCTAGTTGGGGGGCGTCCAGTGGTCAGGGATTTTCATATTGATATTCTTTCCCTCCTTTTGGTTGTTTCCTTGAGTAGCTTTGCTTACACCCCATTTTATTACAATTCTACGCTCCATCTCATTGACGTCCCAATCTTTGTCACTCCAAAGAGTGACTCTAGTGGTTTCCTGAATGGATCTCTCGATCTTTGCCCATATTTTTCGGGAGGAGAGATTAAGTCTTGGAAAATCCTTCTGTTGCGCTCTTTCCAAATTTCCCACATCACGAATCTTGGAAAGGAGGTTCAAATGGATTTAACAATGGGGTTTGGAAAATCCAGATGGTCCCAGTCCTTGATAATCAGGGTAGGAATTCCTCTATGTCGATTGGATATTCTGAATATTGCCGCTCCTTTGTCCCAAAAGGAGGAAGCATAGGGGTAGGAGTCGAGAAGGTGGTCTAGGGATTCTTCATTCTGATAGCACATGGTGCATTGCGACGAGCCTATTACTCCATGTTTTCTGAGGTTTTTGCCTCTCAAAATTTTATTATGAGTGACAAGCCATATGAAGGTGGAAACCTTTGGCCAGGGATTCATTTTCCATAACTTTGTCCATGTTTCATCCATTTTGGATCCGGGGTTATTGGTCCATAGTTCGTAGGATTCTTTGGTATTGAATATTCCTCAGGTGGAGTAGCCCCATCGTAGTTTTTCTGGGCCATTTTGATATTTTATGCACCTTCCCTAGAGATTGTCATGAATCCACATCCATTCCGCTTTTGAAACTCTTTGTTCCCACCATTTCGAGGGTTGCTATTCCTTATAATCACTGGTGCTGGAATCAAGTTTTCATTTTTGGTTGACCTTTTTCAAACCCATTTCCCTACAATTGTCTTGACAGACTGCCATGTTATCCAGGCTAGCTAATTTTAACATTTTTTTCCAAGAATCCTCCCAAAAGTATGATGAGTCTCCATCCATGATCTCCCAAAAGCTATGGTATTGAACAATACTTCTACCTTGGTGGGCAGTTTTCCAAATAAAGGATCCTGATTCTTCTTCATTGAATCGAACTAGGTATTTCTTCAGGATATTGGGAGCATATTTCACATGCCACAACTTTGCCTAGGGCTCCAAGGTGTAAGAGACCTAGTTCCACCAAATTTTTGCACCCAGAACATTGTTTTTTTTTTCCTGGGTCTCTCAGCCCAAGGCCACCATTAGATTTAGATTGGAAAATATTGTCCCAGCTGACCAGGGCCCACTTGAGCTTGTTATCCTTCCCACCCCAAAGAAATTTTCTCTGAATAGTTCTGAGTTCTTTAAGAACAGACTTTGGTGCTGCCATCGCCAAGAAGAAGTATATAGGAATTGCTTGCACCACTGATTTAGTTAGAGTAACTCTACTAGCCAGATTAAGAGGTCTCATAGTCCAGTTGGAGAGTCTTCATTTAATGCAATCCAAAAGGTCCTCCCATGATAATTTTCTGATAACTCCAGTAGCAAGAGGCGCTTCGAGATATTCTTAGGGAAGGGAGCTCCCTTGGAATCCCATGATGCGATCAATGTTTCTTTGAGTAATATTTGGGGTGTTGAAGAAAAATATTTGAGATTTCTCTCTGTTTACCTCCAGGCTTGAAGCTATCACAAAGGTAGTTAGAATTTTCTTCAGAGATCTTGATTCTTGGACCGAGGAATGACCCATTAACATTGTGTCATCGACAAATTGTTGGTGAGTTTGCGTATCATCCTTTGTATGAAGAATTAACCCTTTGATCTCCCCCTGCTCACTCATGGATTTGATCATTCTCCCCAACCCTTCCTCCATTAGGATAAAAAAGAAAGGAGATAGAGGATCCCCTTTCCAGATACCCCTAGAAGGGATGAAAGTGTTGGTTGGGGTCTCATTTAGGAGAATAGAGAAGAATGTAGTCGAAGTGAGATTCATTATCCACTCTATCCATTCTTGGAAAAAACCAAAGGATTTTAGCATTTCTCGCATGAACTTCCAGCTTAATTTGTCATAAGCTTTTGGTATATCTAATGTCAAAAGCATGCCCAACTTCTTGGTTGTTTTTAGTGAGTGAATTACCTCATGTACCAAAATCACTCCATCCAGGATTTGTCTCCCTTCCACAAAACCCGACTTCTCCGGGGAAATCATACATGGGAGAATCGGTTTCAATCTTTTTGCCATGACCTTTATGATGATCTTGTAGATAACATTACATGGAGCAATAGGCCTAAACTTACCTGGAGATTCATCCCCATTTTTTTTTGGGATGAGGGCTAGGAAAGTAGCATTGAAGTCCTTAAGAAACCTTCTGGTCCGTATCGAATCTTGCACAATCTGCCAGACTTCATTCTTTACAAGGTCCCATAAGTGGTGAAATAGGTTGGTAGTAAAGTCATCAGGGTCGGGAGCTTTGCCACCTTCCATTTGATTTACCGCCTCCTCTACTTCTATCATCTCAATAGGTTTTGTTAAAATTGTGTTCTAATCAGAGGTGACTAGAGAGGGGATGTTTTGGGTGATCTTAGCAATGTCCAAAGATCTCTTAGCCCTGTCCTCCATCATGATGGTCCCAAAATAGCCCACCAGTGCTTCTTCCATATCCGCCTTGTTTTCGATGTAGGATCCATATTTTGATTTCAGGCGGTGGATTCTATTCTTTTGTCTGTTCTGGATAACTGATTGGTGGAAGAATTTTGTATTGCGCTCGCCTTCCTTAAGCCATTGATTTCTAGACTTTTGCTGCCAGTATATTTCCTCTTGATGCTCACGAGCATGGAGGCATAGAAGGGTGGAATACTCTAAATCTCTTAGCTCAACATCATATCCCACATTCATACCTTTGCTTTGGATTTCCTCCTGTTGTTTCGTCAGGATCTTTTCGTCTTCGAATATGTTTCCAAATTCTTCTTTGTTCCAAGTACAGATCTTGGCTTTAAGGTTTTTTAATTTCTATTGAAATCGGTACATCCTTGTTCCCTCTGAGGGTGGAGAGTCATGCTACCATTGAGTGACTGAATATTTGAAGTCCTTGTGCTCCATCCATAATTGTTCAAAGCAAAAAGGTCACTTGATTGGTGGTCCCACTCTATTCCACTGCAGGCTGACATGCCAATGATCAGATCCAACAGAGGGGAGAAATAATGAGGTTAGTTCTCCACCACTATTGACAATCCCTTATGTGACCAGGAATTTGTCCAGACGTGAAGCAACATGGTGGTCTCCACCTCGTTTGTTGTTACAAGTGAACCATCCATTCGTGGTTTCTACATCGATTAGATGATTGGTCTCGATGAAATTTTTGGAAGCTTCATTTGCAGTTCCTAAGATTAGTCTTCCTCCTTTTTTTTATTCGAGTGAGGTGATTAGGTTAAAGTCACCCCCAATGATCCATGGCTTATTACCAACCCATCGCGCTGCCCAGGAGAGGGAGTCTAAGAAGGCTTGTTTGTGAGAGTAAATGTTGGGGCCATAAAAATTGGTAATGGCCCTGTTTATCTGGGTGTTATGAATATGGAAATCCGTTGTGAGTAACCCTTTCGTAGCACAGAAGTTTAAAGAGTCACTTCTTCCAGGTTCCACAGGAAGGAAATACCTCCCTCCAATCCATGCAAATCAATATTCATCATCTCACATCCCTTCCAAATGTTTTTCCCGGTTTCCTTCATAGTTTCATATTGTAATATCCTTGGGAATATTCAACCAAGATATTAACTCAACTCCAAAAACTTTTATGAACTTTACTAGTAAAAATTATGTCAATTTCTCGAACAGTGCAGGAGGTAAGCGAGGGGTACTGAGGCAAGGAATGAGGATGGTGGGATGAATATTTAATTCTGGAAAATGAATGAGGTTAGGTGCAGCAGCAGTTTAGGAGATCAGATCAGATTTGTCTTATGCACAAGGTACTAGTACCATTCACTTTTCGACATAGAGCAAGTCTATGCCTACCTCGAGGCTTCCTGGGCAGCTGGCATATGCATACTGGATTGGTGGGGATAATGGAAGTTAATAGCAGAGGTATTAATAGTCAAATGAGTGTTGTATATGTTCAGGAAAGTGATCGAGCAGATTTGGGAGAGTTTATGAAGAATTGGGGTTTCTGGGCTCTCTCGGGATTGCTGAGCTAGTAATTTTTCAATCTTTACAAACAAAGTCTAAAGGATTCAAAGTTTTGAATTTAAGGAATGATATGGATACTAGACTGATTTAATGACCTTCTCCAACTGACATAATGTAAAAATATTCTTAGAATGGATTTGGCAGTAAAAGCGGTGAAACTAGTCTATAAATGACATCAATCTAGCTAGTCTTGTATTTTAACTTGATAAACTGCTTTTATAACTACAAAATCTATTCTGATGATTATTATAACTCTAGTAGGAGATGTTCCATACATAAAAACATGAAATATAGCATTCAGAACATTCCTCCTTTATTTTATTGCTTGCTTCTCAAATGACAGTGCCTCACAGGCTAATTTCTTGTTACAACAGTGGGAGAATAGAGAAGAGAAGAGAGAAGTTACTTCAGATCTGTAATGGAGGTTATTATCAGTCCATCTACTAATTAGATGGCTGAACTTGCTGCATTCTGAACATGCTGGTCTTCAATGGATGCCATCTTCAACTGGTTCTCTCCTTTAGGAAAATCACCTCCAAAACTGGCTGAGGGAGAAGTAGGAGTAGGAGAAGATTAGAGATTCGATCTGAAATTTGATTTCTGGAATATAGAAGCATCTAATGTCTGCAATATTCAGCTGATAGACTTCACTAGAGGTCCTGAGAACATCTCTCCATAATGATCTTCTTCCACTGGTGTTCCTCCACTAAATCTAGTTGCAAATCTCCTTCAATGGTGGCCTCCTCTTCAATCTGACATTAGATCTTCATGGATGAGCTATACTGAATGTTACTGGCTGTAATATTGATTGCTGGACCTGCATAACAATCTCAGGAAACTCATGGGGCCTTGGGGCATATCACCCAAGCATAACTTGTTGAGGCACAACAGTCAACTTGGAGGGATCAGAGCTCTCACTCACAAATTCCAATAATGACCAAAAGTTCTTTCCTGGAGTTAGAAACATTGTTAAATAGATGAGATTCCTTCTTCCTCAAGATAGCCACATGTGTGGATGAAAAAGGGTGCATTCCTTGATAGGAATGGAAACTTCTATCAAGAAAAACTTGCCTTCTTTTGTCTTTCTCCACTCAGACTAGCAAGTGCGCTTTGGTTAGCTTTTCTGGTTGTTTCCATTCCTTTTCTGACTGCTTTTCTTGATTGTTTCCACTTTATTTACTTTCCTCTTTTATGCTTTTGTCTGATTTTTCCAACTTTTGTCAATTTCCTTCTTGGTTCCTCTTTGCCAACTTGTCTCCACTAGATTCCTTAGATTTTCTGAGATTTACCACTTAGGAAAGTTTGGCCCACTTGACCAATTCGAATTTCCTATCCAAGTCATCAACCACTTGGCACATTTATTAGCAATAAACATTTAAATGACAATAATACAACTCAGAAATAATTTAACTTAGCAATTAATTAATTATCCAGTAATTATTTAATTGTTATGGTGTAATTGCCTCAAAAATTTCCCAATTAATTAATTTATCAATTAATTATGAACTTAGACCCCTAGGGATAGGAGGATCCAAGTGGTGACCAAGGTCACTAGGGAGGGGACTTGACAGTCCTCACTTCCCAAGACTGCTTTTCCTCAAGCAGTTTCAAACCAGGGTGCTGCAAAATCTTTTCATCTTCCCAAGTAGCATCTTCACTAGTAAACCCTTTCCGTTGTACCCGATATTCTTTAATAATTCTACTTCTCAGTTTCCTTTCTCTAACCTACAAGATGTCTTCAGGTTCTAGGACTAGATGTCCTTCATCATCAAGGGGGGGAAGTATTTCTGAAACTTTAGCTTGCTAGCCCACTGCCTTCTTCAAACATGACACATGGAAGGCATTGTGTATTTTACTCTCTACTGGCAGATCCAACTCATAGGCTACTTCACCCACTTTCCTTGCTATTTTGTAGGGCCCATAAAACCTTGGAAATAATTTTTCAGCCCCCTTTGTCTTAAGAGTGGTTTGCCTATATGGCTGCAATCTTAGATAAACCAAGTCTCCTTCCTGGAAAGTTCGATCTGTTCTGTTCTTATCTGCATTGATTTTCTGTTGATTTTTTGCAACCTGCAAATTTTCTTTTAGTGCTTTGAGGATATCCTGGCCTTCTTGCAGCCAATCCTTTTCCTTTTGTGCCTTACAGTTTCCAAAAACTAGATCTGCAAAAGTGGCAGACTCATACCCATACAAGGATTTGAATGGGGTCATTCCAATGGACATGTGGAATGTGGTGTTATAGCAGAACTCCCCCAGATGTAACCAGTTGACCCATGCCTTCTGCTGCCCTGTAACATAGTTCCTGAGATAACCTTCCAGCCATTGGTTAAATCTTTCAGTTTGCCCATCTATTTGGGAATGATAGCTGGTACTGAGGTTTAAACTGGTATTTACCAATTCGAACAAAGATTTCCAATAGGAACAGCTAAACTTACTATCCCTGCCACTGATTATGATTTTTGGTAGCCCATGCAATCTAAATACTTCCCTAAAAAAAAGTGCAGCAACTTAACTAGCAAAAATAGTAGATGTGACAACAAAAAAGTGAGGAAATTTGGTTAGCCTGTCAACTTATACAAATATACTGTCTTTACCCTGGGATTTGGGCAAACTTGTAATGAATTCCATTGATATGCTTTCCATTTCTGTCCAGGAATTGGTAAAGGTTGAAGGAGACCAGCAGGACAAGTGTGCTCAACCTTATTCTGCTGACATGAAGTACACTCACTCACATGCCTTAGAACATCCTCCTTGAGGCCCTTCCAGGTGAACCTTTCTCTTAACTTCTGGTAAGTTTTGAAAATACTGGGATGGCCTGCTACTGGTGCATTGTGGGCAACCATCAAAATCTTCTCCTTCAGCTTGGATTCAGGAGTTAGAAAAATTCTCTTCTTATAATAGATTACATCATTGATAACCTGGTAATGATCTTCCTGATTTACTCTATCTAACAATTCACAAGCAAACTGATTTTCTGCATATTCCTTAACTAGTTGGGCCTTCCAGTCAGTAGGCACTTGCAACAAGGAAAAAACATGTTTTCTAGAGAGAGCATCAGCAACTACATTCAACTTACCCTTCTTATATTCAATATCAAAATCATAAGATTGAATTTTGCTTACCCATTTCTGCTGCTTGTCATTCAACTCCTTTTGGGTTAGGAAATGCCTCAAGCTGTTGTGATCAGTCTTGACTATAAATTTTCCTCCCACCAGGTATTGTCTGAATTTAGCCAATGCATGCATGATGGCTAACATATCCTTATCATAGACAGAATACAGTTTCTCATGGGGCTGCAACTTTCTGCTCTCATAAGCAATGGGGTGTCTATTCTACATTAAAACCGCTCCAATGCCTTCCCCTGAGGCATCACACTCCAATATAAAAGGTTGGATGAAATATGGAAGTGCCAGTACTAAGAAGCTGCTCATAACTTCCTTCATTCTATTAAAATCTTTTTCAGCTTCCTCATTCCAGCAGAAAGCTCCCTTCTTGGTAAGGTCTGTCAAGGGAGAATTGAGTTTGGAAAATCCCTTCACAAATTTCCTGTAGTATGTGCATAAGCCTATGAATCCTCTTAGAGCAGTTATATTATTTGGGCTGGGCCAATCTAGGATGGCTTGGATCTTCTCCATGTGTACCTTGACTCCTTCTTTCCCAATGATGTGGCCAAGATAGTGAAGCTCCTTCATACCAAACTCACACTTCGACAGTTTGGCATAAAAGGATTGTTCTGGAAGTAGAGTTAGTACACTGTCCAAGTGCTGCAAATGGTCTTCCCATGTCTTACTATAAATCAGAATGTCATAAAAAAATACAAGTACAAACTTACGGAGTTGTTTGCTGAAGATTCTGTTCATGCAATACTAAAAAGTTGTTGGTACATTTGTCAAGCCAAAAGGCATGACCAAAAATTCAAAATGCCCAAAATGGCACCGGAAGGCACTTTTCTGCACATCTTCACTTTTCATTCTGATTTGGTGGTAACCAAAATGATGATCAATCTTGGAAAAATATTTGGCTCCATGTAGCTCATCCATCATCTCATCAATCCTTGGAATAGGATATCTGTTATTGATGGTTTTCTTATTGAAAGCTCTATAATCAATGCACATGTGCATTGTTCCATCTTTCTTTTTGACCAAAACCACCGATGAAGCAAAGGGACTTGAGCTTGGTCTTATGAACCCCATATCAAGCAACTCTTTGATGGTATTCTCTATTTAATCCTTGAATCTCTTGGGATGTTTTTAGGGATGGATTTTTATGGGAAAAGTACCAGGTTCCAGCTCTATCCAATGTTTAGTACCCCTATCAGGAGGCCTTCCATGTGGCAGATCTTCAAACACCTTTTTGTGTTTTTGGAGCAGTTTTTGGATATCTTCAGGATGTTGTGACACATCAATGGTGGTTCCTTTGGGAGAGATAAAAAATTCAACAGCCCACTCTATGTCTCCATGCCTCAAAACAGATCTCATACTATGTGCAGAAATCACTTGTTTTGGGTAGGTGTTAACACCTCTCAAAACCACTTGCTTACCTTCAGTATCTTTAAAGCACATTTGGGGAATCCTATAATTTACCACATGCTCACCAAGTGAGAACAAAAATTGCACCCCCAACACAACATTAGTATCAACAACATCAACAATGTAAAAACTATCAGTTATAGTATGGTCCCCAATAGTTACCTGTAGCTTGGGAATCCATCTGTTGCACTACATAGTGTTGTTCTTTCCCGGAATAATAACTGTGAAACCCCCAAATTTTTTAGATTGGAGTTTTCTTCTCTCCACTATGGCTGCATCAATGAAATTATGTGTTCCCCCCCCATTGACCAGCACTGAAACTTTCTTCCCTTTCACTACCTTAAATCTCATAGTGTGGTAGCAGGGAACTCCACTCAAAATTGCAAATTTTGCTTTTGTTTGTGTTGGTTCTTCTTCTTCTTCTGCTGGTTCTTCCACTTGTACTTCTGCACTCATTTCCTCTTCATCACTTTCAGAAAATACTTCTATGTAGTGAGCTTTACCCTTTGCACATTTATGCCCCAGAACCCATGGTTCTTGGCAGGAAAAACACAGCTTTTTCCTCAACTCATCCTGATCTCAGAATGAGTATTCTTTCTTATTTGGGGCAGAATTATTTTTGAATGGTGGCTTTGAATTCTGAAATTTTGCAGGTGGATTAAACTTAGGTGGGTATCTGGTTCTTGGGATTGCATCTTACATATCCCTTGTTCTGCTCATAGCTTCTTGCAAGGTGGCTAGTCGATAGGATTTAACCAACCCTTTCAAAGGTTATGTTAATCCTTCTGTGAACAATAGGATCAACCTAGGTTCTGATATATCAGTGACCATCACTACCAACTTTTGAAATTCTGATATATATGCTTCTGTAGTGCTAGTTTGTTTCAAATGTGCCAGCTCACGGAAAGACAACTCAGGATCCCTCCTATCAAATATTTCCACCAACCTCCTGGTGAAATCTTCATAAGACTCAACTAAATCATGTCCCAAGGTTCTCATGCCATGGAACCACCAATCACTGGCCTCTCCTTCCAATTGCAAAACTGCCATGTTGATGGCATCCTTTTCTCCCATGTGATGCAGCTGAAAATATATGTTAGTTTCTACACCCAGGAACTAGTATTGCATTTTGTAGTCCCATCAAAGTAAGGTATCTGGACCTTACCTGCAGCATTCCTCAACTCAAAATTGTTTGTTGGATGCCTGTTATATCCCCTTGGCTGATTTTTTAGGTAAATATCATAAAAATATTTGAAAGTGAGATCTCTTTTGCACTCATCACTCAAGGTCAGATATACTGCATGCCTTTCCTCACAGGTAGCTATAGGTGCAACGGGTGCTTCTTTATTTTCCTCAAAGAAGGTAGGCATGGTTTGTCGAGGTTGATCTTTCAAAACCATTTTAAAGTCTCTAGGACTATTGTGTGGACTAGTCTTTGAAAAAGTGGTTTTTGCAAATGTCTTTCTTTCACCTTGGTGGGAACCACTAGCACTCCCTTCTGCCTCTTTGTGTGCAAATTGTCTACTAAGGATTTCTTTAGTTTCTTGACCATCCTATGCCACAGTATGAGTTAGATTTTCTATCCCTCTAACCATTTTAATAAGAAGTTGTCTAAACTCATAATTAGCTTCCTGTTCAGACATGTCTTTATTCCCTTGTATTCCTCCTCCTGTAGAATCTACCTCTTCTTCCCTAGTGTTTTTGGGGTCTTTTCCTTTAGTGCTAGGTGTTGTTCTTGAGCTCATCACCAAAACAAGAGCAGGTTTAGAGGACCATGCTTTGATATCACTGTAATATCATTGGAAATATTCAACCAAGATATTAACTCAACTCCAAAAACTTTTATGAACTTTACTAGTAAAAATTCTGTCAATTTCTCGAACAGTGCAGGAGGTAAGTGAGGGGTACTGAGGTAAGGAATGAGGATGATGGGATGAATATTTAATTCTGTAAAATGTATGAGGTTAGGTGCAGCAGAAGGTCAGGATATCATATCATATTTTTCTTATGCACAAGGTACCGGTACCATTCACTTTTCAACATAGAGCAAGTCTATGCCTACTTCGAGGCTTCCTGGGAAGCTGGCATATGCATACTGGACAGGTGGGGATACTGGAAGTTAATAGAATAGGTATTAATAGTAAAATGAGTGCTAGATATGTTCAGGAAAGTGTTCAATCATATTTTGGATAGTTTATGAAGAATTGGGGTTTCTTGGCTCTCTCGGGATTGCTGAGCTAGTAATTTTCCAATATTTACAAACAGAGTCTAAAGGCTTCAAAGTTCTGAATTTAAGGACTTATATGGATACTATACTGAGTTAATGACCTTATCCAACTGAAAAAATGTAAAAATATTGCTTAGAATGGATTTGGTAGTAAAAGCGGTGAAACTAGTCTAGAAATGACATCAATCTAGCAAGTCTTGTATTTTAGCTTGATAAACTGCTTTTATAAAACACAAACTCTGTTATGATGATTATTATAAATCTGATATGAGATTTTCCATACATAAAAACATGAAATATAGAATTCAGAACATTCCTCCTTTACTTTATTGCTTGCTTCTCAAATGACAGTGCCTCACAGGCTAATTTCTTGTTACAACAGTGGGAGAATAGAGAAGAGAAGAGAGAAGTTACTTTGGATCTGTAATGGAGGTTATTATCAGTCCATATACTGATTAGATGGCTGAAATTGCTGCATTCTGAACATGCTGGTCTTCAATGGATGCCATCTTCAACTGGTTCTCTCCTTTAGGAAAATCACCTCCAAAACTGGCTGAGGGAGAAGTAGGAGTAGGAGAAGATTAGAGATTCGATCTGAAATTTGATTTATGGAATATAGAAGAATCTAATGTCTGCAATATTCAGCTGATAGACTTCACTAGAGGTCCTGAGAACATCTCTCCATAATTATCTTCTTCCATTGGTGTTCCTCCACTAAATCTAGCTGCAAATCGCCTTCAATGGTGGCCTCCTCTTCAATCTGACATTAGATCTTCATGGCTGAACTATACTAAATGTTACTGGCTGTAATATTGATTGCTGGACCTGCATAACACTCTCAGGAAACTCATGGGGCCTTGGGGCACATCACCCAAGCATAACTTCTTGAGGCACAACAGTCAACTTGGAGGGCTCAGAGCTCTCACTCACAAATTCCAATAATGATCAAAAGTTCTTTCCTAGAGTTAGAAACATTGTTAAATATATGAGATGCCTTCTTCCTCAAGCTAGCCACACGTGTGGATGAAGTAGGGAGCATTCCTTGATAGGAATGGAGACTTCTGTCAAGAAAAACTTGCCTTCTTTTGTCTTTCTCCACTCAGATTAGCAAGTGCGCTTTGGTTAGCTTTTCTGGTTGTTGCCATTCCTTTTCTGACTGCTTTTCTTGATTGTTTCCACTTTATTTACTTTCCTCTTTTATGCTTTTGTCTGATTTTGCCAGCTTTTGTCAATTTCCTTCTTGGTTCCTCTTTGCCAACTTGTCTCCACTAGATTCCTTAGCTTTTCTGAGATTTACCACTTAGACAAGTTTGGCCCACTTGAGCAATTCAAATTTCCTATCCAAGTCATCAACCACTTGGCACATTTATTAGCAATAAACATTTAAATGACAATAATGCAACCCATAAATAATTTAACTTAGCAATTAATTAATTATCCAGTAATTAATTAATTATTATGGTGTAATTGCCTTAAAAATTCCCCAATTAATTGATTTATCAATTAATTATGAACTAAGATCCCTAGGTATAGGAGGATCCACGTGGTGACCAATGTCACTAGGGAGGGGACATGACACATATCCATACTTGGTTTCCTGTAAACACATTATCCAAGGCTTCTCTTTTATCCACTTATTTTTCAGGGTCTTGATTTTGTGGGGATGGTTCACCCCACGGATATTCCAGGATATTACCTTCATTGGGGAATCCTATTCACTTCAAAGAAGGCCTCCTGAATTGTCAGATATTGACCTGATTCTATCATCTTACTACCAACCTCTGCGATTCTTTGTTTGTTTGTTTTTCTTCCTCTCTTTTCCCCTTATTACGACTGCTTCCTTTTGTTGCTCTTCTAGGGTTCCTTAGCTATTCCCAACTGGGGGGTGGCTCTTGTTTTCAGGATGGATTCCTTTAGGAGCTCGAGTTGTCTTCTCGACACATACCCCTTCCCTTTTTTGCTACATTCTTTTTCTATTTCGTCAAGATCTAATTCCCCAAGGTCCATATCTCTGGCTTCATCCAATTGATCTTCCTCCATGATCTCATTTTGTTCAGTTTGGTATTTTGGTATTTTAGGCTTATCCAAGGATGAGATTTCCTTTGGACGTGTCTCTTTCCTGAGGCTTTTCTCCAAAATTTCCTAGTCCTCTTCCGCTGATTCTAGGGTTTTGAACTTGTTAGAGGTTTCAATTGATCGTTGGATGGGCGGTTCAGATGGGATGTTGCAACCTTGCTTTCTCTTGCCTTTGAATTGGGTGAAACACTCTCTATTGCGACCACCATCAGATGGAGCTTTGGGGGTAGGAGATGCAACATTTTGGGGGTAGTTTCTACCTAAACGAAACATTCTCATAGTCTAGCGTCTGGATCCATTCCTCGTCTTCCCAGGAGATATTGATAGCTTTCAGGATATCGCAAGATAGGTTCATATAGACGAAGATCCGAGCAAAAGAAGTATATCATTGTTGCTTGGTTTGCTCCGCAACCTTCACAAATTAACCAAGAGTATTTCATATATCTCTCAATTTTTCTGGATCCTAGTATTCGTAGGGTAGTGAGTAAAGTCGGATCCAGACTGGTGCCATACTCATGTTGTCTTTTTCTGGGTTAAATATTTCTTTCCAAGGTATTAGATACAAGCCGAAAGAGAAAAAGAAGTATGGCCCCCCTTCCAAAACCCGGTCCCTATATTCATGATTAAAGAAGATGATTATGAAGAAACCATTAGATCCCAACTGCAGATCATAATGGCCTTTAGGGTTCCAAGTGGATTTGATCCATTTGAGGAGGTCTTTCTCTTTTGGCCAGATCCTAATAAAATTACCGATTAGGGATTTATCCTTCCACAATTCTACTCATTCTCGTAGTTTATCAAATCTTATCTGGAGGGATGGGATCTCTGCAGATATTGGAATGCATCCCCCAGGCCTTCATTTATGTCTGGGTAGATCTTTGGAACCAGATCCCTCACCAACCTCTTCCTTGCATTCATCCGACTTTGTCTTTGGTGATTCACCATTTTGGCCTAGAAGGTGTTGCGAAAGGGGAGGGCCCCCTCCACGCAATCCCATGACTTCCAGCAACCATCAATCACAGAGGGCCATCCCTTATGCTGCAGAAAAAAAATCGGGTTGATCGACCCTAGTGCACAAGACCCTTTTCGTTCTCAGCTTTTCCATCTCTTCACTACCAATGAAATATTCACAATTAAATTAAATACATTATCGGTATTTATAAAATTAATAATATTATATTAATAAATATTAATTAATTAAATATTTATAATTATTCATTTAAAAATAACAAACAATCACACACACTTTTTTAAATATAAATAAATTATTATAAAAAACAAAATTAACTCATACAAAATCAGAATACCCTTAAGCATGCACACTAAATAAATACCCAAGCACACATACATCACTAGCCACACAAAAATGATAATCAAGTATTTTTACCAAAATTTTAACAATGAAAACTCTTATATAACAAAACCATGATTGAACTTGAACAAGTGATTTAATTAGCCGACTTTGCACTTTAAGTAGGTTGGTCATTACTTCACTATTCCATTCATTTCTTTCAATTTAAAAAGTTTGTAATTTTTCCATTCAAGCACATAATAGACCTTAGACCTTGATGCATTAGTTTTGGGTCACCTAATGTCTACCAACGGTATACACATTTTTAGTTTCAATCATGGTTCTCTAATCTTCAAGTAATTACTAGTTCCCTAAGACAAAGTTCATAAGTCTAGCGGTAGGGATTCCATTGAATCAAAGTAGGTTTACTTATAACGTTGCATGAAAGTGTAAATCATGCTAAATAATTCATAGTATATCTTTAAATAACTATTTTTAAAAAAAAACTTGTGAACACTTCTCATATCTACATGTTTCATTGATTTTTTCCAAATAGAGTATGTGAACATTTTTCATATCTACATGTTTCATAGATTTTTTTTTTTTTTTTTTTTAATTTATTTTTAGAAATTTAACAACACAATTAGGTTTATAGCTACTAGATTAACTAAAAATGTCTTTTGTTTAATTGAAACGGACCTTCATATATTCAAGATGTAGTGTCCCAAACATTCTCCTCGCGCCCCTTTGTATACATTGGCTAATCCTCCTTGTGAAACTATAGTCACCACCCTCCACTTGCACACTCACATTCCTCTTGGTAACCTTTGATGCCAACCTTGGCCAATACTCAACACTTGCACTCTGCTCACACCTCCTTGCAAGCTTGTTAGATCCACCATTGCTCCACTTGGTTACTGCTCTACCACATCATATTGTCATTGGTGCTTATCCTTTGTGTCGTCGTCCTTTTAATGTACTTTGGGACCTACTCCACAAACCCTTTCCATGTGGTTTTCCCCTCTCCTTTGGTAACAATTTTCACAAATCCAAGTTTGCACTCCTTTACATTGGACCACTTCCCCTTTTGTATTGGTCTACCCCTTTGTATTGAACCACGCGAAACCATTTTATTACCACTCCATCCCCTATTTTATTCATGTAATTTGGTTAAATTTTTAAATTAACTTTTTACATTAATTAGTCTCTTTTCATTTGGTCTTGATCTGTAAACAGCTGTGGGTATTCCACCGGAACAATTTGTCACAACAAATATTACAATTTAGTTCTTTTTATTAGCTTATTTCCACTTGATTCTAAATAAACTGGAATTGAATGAAAAATAACTAGAGCAAAGAAATACACAATCCACACAATAACACAAGATATACCCTGGGAAAACCCACTATGGGGAAAAACCCAGGTAGAAATGAGGACTATGCCTTGCTCTTTTATATAGAATGCAAATACAAAGGAATGGGTACTCTTTGTGGAGTTACCTATGAATCTACGACCATAATGGATACTACATGATATACTACCTCCTCTATTTTTCTCTAATATCCACCCTTGTGTTGTTGCTCAAGTATGGAACACTACTGATAACATATCCCGGTAGCCATCCAGGGTTAATTTAAAGGTTTTTACATGGCCCAACTCTTGATTATAGTTAGGGTTCTGGACCTTCTAGAATGTTCTTGGAAGTCCACATGTGTGAGAGATGAGATATGTCATGGAATCCACTCAGTACCATGGTGGTCAATTTGATAGGTAAACTTACGGGAGGGATAACATCTTCATATGGACTTTGTTTGAGGCAATTCTTGGATGGTTGGAAAGGTCTCAGAGTCCGAAATTGCATCAAGGGGAATGTCACAAGTGATAAAATGTTGACCCCAAGAAACATCATTTAGAGCCTCAAATAGGCCTCGAAAGGTTATGGACCCCAAATTTGCAAAGTGAGACCTACCCCTAAAATGGTCCCTGCAATCCAATTCGTCCAATCTCTCCACCCAGTAAGCACCAAAATAGATGAAATTATATATTGATCAATGTCGAATCAAGTATTGTGATGTACCTTAAATTGGAATATGACATCACACAAAATCTATTAAATGGTCTTCAACTTTTTTAATATTATAAGCCTTAAGGTAGGGCAACATCTTACAATTGACCATTTTATGGAAGGAATCCACTCATGTTCACTTGCCTCTTCGAGAAGGAAACCACCTATGAACTAAGATCCAAATACAATATACTCCACACATGATTCATAAGGAGGAATTCATACTTATTTATAGATCACAAGACAACTCTGACCATAAAAACCTCCTAACTATCTAGTGGGCCTTCATTAATGAGATCCCTTTACATTTATTCATAAAACCTACCATAGTGGGCCTTAGCCTTATTTAATAATAACAAACATAGTGGACATAATCCATATAACATTAAATGAGATTGACTATTATTACTCTATAGGCCCTTTACCCCCCCATTACAACCGTAGGGAGGATCATAGTACTCCATCCCATTAGAAAATTGTTTCCCTTAATGACTAATGTTAGGAGGTATAACCAAACCAGGGTCCCATGGATAATTATTGGCCACAATTATGAAGTGAGAACCAAGTCCCCATGTAAAAATTCTAGCCACCATGCTAAAGAAATCCAATAAGCTCCACCATAAACTTGGGTCTCATGTACGAGTGTTAACCACAATGCTAAACTAGCCATTGTCCCATGTGAAAATACTAAGTCCCATACTAAAGTAATTCAAGGAAATCATCCATAAATCCGAGTCCCATGTCAAAGCACTCATTTTGACCCCTCATTGAAAATACTTGAGCTCAATACCCAGAAAAGAAGCTTCCTAACATGGTCATGTGGATCCAAATATATATATTCATCCATATCCAAAAATCAAGCATGTAGTTGTAAAATGGTAGATCGAGGTCTTGAAGGAATACCACCAATGAAGAATATGCAAGTTGAAAACTGCTAGGCATAACCTTCTTTGGAATTTCATCCATGATTTTCTCTACATAAGAGGTAGTAGAGTCACCAAATAGAAGGTGAAAATAGGTTTCATTCCATAAATGAAATATCTGGACCATTTATCACAAGCCTCCTCTAAATCACACCACCCATATATCTCCCTTGTATACTCCTCTCCCTTGTATACTGCTCATCAATATGTCTCCAAAGTTCTAATCTTTGGATTGCTTCATAAGCTTCATGTATTTTTTGTATTTAATTTTCTAGCCAAAGTCTCTCTATATGAACCATTGCAAGGTGTAAAGAGTCTTCTAATTTGAGTAACCATTGTTGGATATGTTCTTCATATGAAAATTTATAGGAGGGGATTCTTACACATAATTTTCATCTACCAAATAATCTTCATAGAATATTGGATATTCTTCATTGAAGGGGGCTAATATATCTCTGTAAAATTCCATAGCGCACTATAAGTATGGGGGTTAGGGTATTAAGGGCATACATTTATAATGGTTGTATCCCACTCAATATTGGATGGAAATATATCATATAATATGTCATATAAAATCCCCAAGAATTCTCTATCCATTGGCACTAATCTAGTGACAATCTGAGGTCTGTCAAAAGTTATCTCCTTTGAAAGACTTATGGTTTCCATTGAAATCCCTAAAAAGAGTGGATTTAAAATTGCAATATAGCCTTTGTCTAGACTCCCATTTGAGAATTTTTTTCTTAAATCATGTTTATATGCTTGTAGAATACAAATATACAATTAGTTTCTAGAAATTATGTTGAAAAATACTCAAAAACTAATATAAGTGTCATGACCTATCATATCCCCGCCCATCAATCCGACCAATGGAAGGGAACATGAATGATTTAGGGGGTTCTAAATTTCGCCCCCATGGCCATATTACGGAAATTCGTAAAAATCTAAATGTGTGTGCAGATGCATATTAAAAATACACGACAAAAAATTAATAATTACACACATACAACATGCATATACTAACATATTCATCACATACATAACAATAATAATCATGCACATTCAAACACAATAGTAAATTAACAACACTTATTTTTTTAATGAAGTTGTCCAAGCAATTGGCTATGGAAGAGAAATGTTCCACCCAACCATAGGCACTCTATCCAACACTTTATATCTCTGCTGAGAGGCCACCTCTGAGCTGGGCTATGTATCCACTAAGGAGGAACGACATAATCTCACTCACAACCACATACACACACTCATGCTAAGCCAACACACGACTGGGTGTTAATTTTTCAGAATTTACAATCTGATATCAATCATGGACACAATAAAGCAAGCACACAAGAGACACAGAGTTTCACCGGGGAAAACCAAGAAGGTGAAAAACCCCACAAATTCCTCAGAGATAGATAGAGCAATGATACAACCGAAGTACAAGAGATAATCTTCTCCTAGCAGCTGATCCTCCTCCTCACATGTGCACCACTTTCCAAGTGATGGAAGAGTGAGTAATGAGTGATCAAATAGAGATCTCCTGATCTCTATTTATACTTGTCCTGTCCTGCCCAATAAACCAGTGGGGCCGACTTGTCTAACTTAGCGTAATAACTCATGGTTACATTAACCTGGGCCGACCCCACACTTGGTGGTCTAATAACCCATTTACCCACATGACCCATACAGGGCCGACCCCATCAAGGTAGTCTAATAACTCATCGGCAAGTTACAACACTTGCGACACTTGTCAATACAAATGATGACACTTCCGTATAGAGGAATAATAACATCTCTATAGGAGTACAATATACATAAATGAAATACATAGGTGAAATACATTCCGAAGTTACATATACATCAACACTCCCTCTTAACTAGGAAGGTATTTCTCGACACAGATCTGCTAGCACAAGTCTTCTTCTTTGGATCATCATCATTGGTGGATCATCATCACTGGATCATCATCATCGAATCATTGTCACTACTGCTATCTCAATCAATATCCAATCTACTCGTCATAGGAAGTTCTATAGAGCCAGTCCTTTTTCATACTGGATGTAAGCCCACCACCTAGAGGTCTTCATCATCACTGGACATATTGTGGAATTCTTAGGACTTATTACGTGCGTCACAAAACCTCTCAAGAGAATCCAGGCTGTTATGAGCACACGGATCTACCTGTCGGATCTCCCAGAGCTGTATTATATGTGACTGTCACAAAACCTTAAAATAGTGTCTTGACAAGCAAGATCTCTAAAGAGCATCTGAGGCCTTTTTCATCCTGTCTAGATCTCCAGGACTTATTACATGTGACCCATACCACAAAACCTTTAAAGAGTGTCTTGACTAGCAAGAACTCTAAAGAGCATCTGAGGCCTTTTACATGACTAGCACAACCTGTCCAGATCTCTAGGGCGTATTACATGTGGTCATGGAAAAACCTCGAAAGAGCATCCCAGGACTGATTACGAGCACACAGCTCAACCTATTTGATCTCCCAGGGCTGGATTATATGCCATAGGACAAAACCTCTAAAGAGCATCTGCTCGATATCCCAGGACCAGATTACATGCCATAGGAAAGACCTCGAAAGACTATCTACAAATATCCCAGGGCCGGATTATATGTCCTCCCATAGCAAAACCTCGAAAGAGCGTTTTACAAATATCCCAGGGCCACATTACATGCCATAGGCAAAACCTCGAAAGACTATCTGCAAACCTCCCAGGGTTGGATTATATGCTTATCTGCACAACCTGTTCCACGGCCACAGAGTATCAACCTGATATTCACCATACATCATCCTGATGTACACATGATCATCTTGATCATCATCACTGCATCATCTTGATGCATGTCATCTGGAACAACATCCTGAAGCTCGTCATCCATGATCATCCTGATCATACAATGCATCTACCTGATGCATACCAAGTATCTACATGATACATATCATCATACATGATCTACCTGATCATACAACGTATCCACCTGATACATATACAGATACATGGTCCAAGCATCCAACATGATGCATATACATATACATGATCCAACCGATCATAACAAGCATCCAACATGATGCATATACATATACATGATCCAACTGATCATAAAAAGCATCCAACATGATGCATATACAGAGCAGTAACTGGAGCATCATCTTGATGCTCATCATCCAGTGCTTACATCCACAGCCATGTGAAGGATCCTCCTCTCACCATGCTTGGAATGGCTCCTGCAAATGTGTCCATCACTTATTCCTCGAAGTGTCGTCAATCTGAAGAACACCAAGCCTCTCTCTGAAGTACTCGAACTTCACTCTGGCTAGTGGTTTCGTCAACACATATGCAACCTGCTCATCCGTCGCAACATACAGGAGCTTTGCTGCTCCTCTCTGCACCATATACCTGATATAGTGATATTTGATCTCAATGTTCTTTGACCTGTCATGGAACACCGGGTTCTCAGACAGCTTCACACAACTCTGGTTGTCATAATCGATGCCAATAGCATCCAACGGGAGATCAAATAACTCAGACAATAGCTTCCTCAGCCATAATTCCTCACAACTAGCCGAACAAGCTGCAACATACTCTGCCTCGGCTGTACTCAGTGATACGCAGGACTGCTTCCTGCTAAACCAAGAGATCACACCTGATCCCATACTGAAGCAACACCCAGATGTGCTCTTCCTATCTGCAGCACTGCCTGCCCAATCTGAATCAACATAACCCTGCAGGTTAAACTTTTGATCTGCATCATACTTGAGCCCATAGTCAATTGTACCCTTCAGGTACCTTAGAATATGCTTTACAGCAATCAAGTGAACACCTCTAGGATCTGTTAGGAACTGGCTCATGTGTTCACCGCAAAGCAAATATATGGTCTAGTGTTCGTCTGGTACATCAAGGACCCAATAATCTGACGATACACAGTGACATCAACTGGCTCAGATGAAGCATCACACATAAGCTTCAGGTTCGATGCCATAGGTGTGGCCATGGCCTTGCAGTCCATCATCCCGAACCTCTTCAGGATCTCTACTGCATACTTCCCTTGTCCAAGGAAGATCCCATCTACACTCTGCCACACCTCCAAGCCTAGAAAATAGTGCATCATCCCCAAGTATTTCATCTCAAACTCGGCAGCAAGCTTCCTCTTGGTATCAACAATCAAACTATCTTCTCCTGTAACAAACAGGTCATCCACATATAGAAGTAGTATCACTGGATTTCCTTCCTCAACCTTGTAGTAAAGGTTGGAATCTGCTTTACTCTTGGTAAAGCCCAAAATGGATAGAAAGTTGTCCATCCTACCATACCAAGTCCTAGGAGCTTGCTTCAAGCCATACAAGGCTTTCTTCAACCTGCACACATATGACTCTCTGTCATGTGTCTCAAACCTGAGTGGCTGCGCCACATACACTTCCTCTTCAACTACACCATTTAAGAAAGTTGTCTTGACATCCATCTGGTGTATCTTCCATTTCATCACTACAGCCAGAGAAAGTACTGATATGATGGAAGTGTGCCTCGCTATAGGTGTAGAAGTCTCTTCATACTCAATCCCTCTTTCTGGGAGAAGCCACGAGCTACAAACCTCGCTTTGTATTTCTCCATGCTACCATATGCAGCATGCTTAATCTTATAGATCCATTTGGAAGTCACAACAGACTTCCCTTCATGTCTTGGGACTGCATCCCAAACATCATTCTTCACAATCGACTGGTACTCCTTGATCATGGCATTCTTCCCGAATCCTGGGAACTTCAATATATTCAATATCTTCAATAGATAACTTTGTTGTTGAAACAAATGTTGTAGTCCTTCTTTTGTAGGTGCTCATATACTATCTTTCCTACAAAACAAGTTAAATTGCATGATTAGAAACTTCTCATAGTTTTCATAACAAATTCTTATACATAAATAAATATGTCATACAGTCATGCAATTATTTTAGCCAATGATTCAATACAACATTCATCCATATCCTATAACTTTCTAGATGCCTTCCAATCTCTACCAGAACATTGTTAAGAGTTTTGCACTACTCTCAACATGTCAGCAAAGAGGTTTCATTCTAGATAAGTAGCAATGGAATGCTGTACAGTGTCATAGGCCACTTACCCATTACATGCATATTAGTAGTATGTTGTTCATTAATGAAATTATTCTAATATGCCAAAATACACAGCCTAATTCTAGGAACATCAATATATACATCATTGAACAGTATTATTTAAACAATCAAATATGCAAGAAATGATAATTCAAATACTTATCTTTGTTTGTTTGTTGGGTTGACTCCCTCTCAGTCTTTGCTTCCTTTCTACAACTCCATTCTGATGTGGATTGTGAGAAGTGGTCGACTCCCTCTGAATATCTACATCCTTGCAGAAACTACTGGAGTGTGCTCCCTCTTGATCTTTACTTCCTGGATTACCTGTCCTTGAACTTATATCCATCCTCGATCACTATGCATGCTTACAAGTATCATTATTGTGATATCCTCGAGATCTCATACATAATCATACATTTATTAGTATAATCTCAATACTATCAGAAACAAAATAATCTTAAACATGTATAGTAATGATCATTTTAAACACAGATAATAAACATTAGTATTCAAGGTTTATATAGGACTCTTTTGGTTAGTCATATCATCAATTAAAGTAAGAAACATAATATGCCTAAACCCATGATTACTCAAACCTATAACTTCATGAATAATCATAATCAATCATGCCAAATATACTTATATAAGATTTCCTAACACAAGGTAGGATTTTAACTTGATATAGGAAAAACATACCTGGATTAGCAAGTTAGCTAGCTATGTCTAACATACCCACATGATGTCTTCTTGTTCTTCAATGACTTGTGCTAGTAACCTGCATATCTCATAAGTTAACCATTATAGAACCAAGTTATACATACCTCGTAAGTAAATCTTCTATGTGATCCATGATAATGGATGAATCTTTGTCTTCATGTCTCCATGGTCATATGAATTGTCTTTCTTGATGTACCTTTCATGTTAGTGGACAACATCAACCTCATACAACACCACAATGCATTAGTACAATCATAAGTGTCAAAACCCTAATCAATGAATATCTTCTATCATGCATTCATAATTTTACTAAGGTGATACGACAAGTCTAAATTTAATCAAGATTGTACTAACCTTAATGAAGACAAACATACCGTAAACTTAATCATGAATAGATCTCGAAACATACCTAGATAAGTCATACCTATCGAGATTGCTTGTAATCTTCTTATGTAAGGTCTTAGCCTCATCTCCCTCTGAAATAGGAACTTCTTCACTTATGCAGGTGACCAAACCATTCTCTTCTAGGATTAACCCAATCCACTTGATTTGCAGAAAGTTGATCTGGAGCTAGATTAGGGTTTGTCAGAGAAACCCTAAAAATTCAATCTTTGAATTTCAAACTTCTGAAAGGATAGAAAGATGTGCCTTGATGAGCTGATCAAGCTGGTATACTCAGAATTTGAAAACTGCAAAGTTTCACCCCTCAAAATTGCCTTTGAAACTTCTAAATCTTCTCGATAGGATCCCAAACTAGGGTTTGATTAATCCCACCCTTCTTCCCAACCAAAAGGTTCGATCCAAAGCTCTAAACTTTGATTTTTCTGAGAAGCTCCGAGCCATGGTCACAGACTTAAAAAATTCCAACTTTTACAGAAGCCCTAATTTTCCACTTTTCCGATCAAAGTCCCGAACTAGGGTTTGATCAAGCCCGACCTTCTTCCCAACCAAAAAATTTGATCTTGGTCTCTAAATTTCGATTTTGATGAGTAGAATTCATCCCTGGTCTCCGATTACAAAAATTCCAACTTTCTCCGAAACTCTATTTCACGGAGCCATGAACGAAGGTGCTCAAAATCCAATTCTGTTTTGACATAAATATGCACCTGATTGTTTCTGGTGTACCTCTGAAATTATGAATCCACAGGGTCTGAAAATTCTACCTATGGTATCCCAACCTGTCATCTTTCCAACCCCACAGGTCTGACCTCAATTGGATTCTTTCAGAGAGAGTTATGCCAAGTGTCGCGTTCCACGTACGACGTTCCACATGTCCCTGGTTCACTTTCAGCCTTTGAACCTTCGGCCTGTGAAAGAACAGTCCGTGCCCTACCTGTCACTTTTTATGAAATTTCATTTGGAGCTTCCTAGCCCAAGTTATGACCTTTTTTCCTAGGTCACATGTTTATGACTGAGATCTAGAAGAGGCAGAAACCCTAGATTGTACAGATCATAAAACACAAAGTACAAAGATTTAGAAGTTTTACTTCAAACACAAGGTACATGGGGATCTTATCTTCGACTTGTAAGAGTTTAAGATCCTGGAACTTCTCCTAAATGGATTTATAGTGAAATTTCTACGATGACCAGTTTTTTGCTATATCAAGCCTTAGCTTCGCAAGTGCAATAAGTGTCATAAATGCCATACCATGCCTTCTTTCAGGCTAGCTCTGATACCATGTTAATTTTTCAGAATTTGCAATCTGATATAGGATCTTAACTGAGAGAATAACATGTACAACATATCTACAACATATCAATCATGGACACAATAAGGCAAGCACACAAGAGACACAGAGTTTCATTGGGGAAAACCAAGAAGGTGAAAAACCCCGCAACTTCCTTAGAGATAGATAGAGCAATGATACAACCCAAGTACAAGAGATAATATTCTCCTAGCAGCTAATCCTCCTCCTCACATGTGCGCCACTTTCCAAGTGATGGAAGAGTGAGTAATGAGTCATCAAATAGAGATCTCTCGATCTCTATTTATACTTGTCATGTCCTGCCCAATAAACCAGTGGGGCCGACTTGTCTAACTTAGCCTAATAACTCATGGTTACATTAATCCGGGCCGACCCCACACTTGGTGGTCTAATAACCCATTTACCCACATGACTCATACAGGGCCGACCCCATCAAGGTGGTCTAATAACCCATCGGCAAGTTACAACACTTGCGACACTTGTCAATACAAATGACGGCACTTCCGTATAGAGGAATAATAACATCGCTATAGGAGTACAATATACATAGATGAAATACATAGGTGAAATACATTCCGAAGTTACATATACATAAACACTAGGTTTATCATGTATGCAAGGAGAAAATGAAGGGAAATGTTAAGCCAGTGAGCTGAACCAAAAAGCTACATGCATCTCAATTGGTGTCATCCAACCTTGGCACCCACATTACCTACCACACCTGACATAAGGAAGGTCCCCTTCTCTGCTACACAGTCCCTCAGGTGCCCCTTTCCTCTAGTTATATTCAGGGTGGGCATATAAAGGTCCAACCTTATATACCACTAGATATCTCTTCCTACACTGGGTTTATCAAGCAATTCCAACCTCTGATCTCTCCCATGCCTTCAATTCTCTCTTGGATTTTCTGATTTATGGTCACACTAACTTCAACCACAAAATTTGATTTCTAGGGTCCCAAATCCGGGTTTCTCCACTAATTTTTGATCTTTTGACACACTCAAATTTTCCCCAAGGTTGACATATATGGATCCCCCATTGGATTTCACAACCAACATGAATTTCTAGGCATTTTTGACACTCTAAAACATGACTCTTTCTTTGGTTACAATTTTTGTTATTTTTTTTGTTGGAAATATATGGCTTACTGAAACTTGGAGTCGGGTTGTCCAACAATGGAATGGGAATGAAGGGAAACGAATCCCCTTGAGGGAAATTGACTAATGGGCACCCAAAACTGAGCACATACTCAGCTATACGATTTACTGGGCTCAACCCATGCTCCATTAAATTCATGAACATTTCTTAGCTGCCTTCTTACAACAGAAATAAAGATCGGTAAGGAAGTCCACTTGGGTATTTGATTATCATTTATGGCACATGGGATCTCAAGATGACACTTGGAAAGAAATGATTTGATCCCATAATCCCTCTCCTCTCCCTAGTGGATAAACACAATCCCCTCATTTTAGTTGCTTCCATAGCCAACCCTCAGACTTTTATTTGCATTATAAATATTTACATTTTTTTTACATTTTTCTATGGTTGGCTAGCACATGTCCACAAAATATGAAATACTTGCCTTTATAATTTGAGCATTCACTAGCAGGGCCTTGGCCTTGAGATCCACTCTAGGAATCATACACCACATATTTACATATCAAGTCAATATTTCCAAGGGTCAAAATGGGGGTATTACATTCCTCTCCCCTTAGTACAATGCCATCCTCAGTGTTCTAAAAAATGAAAAAAAATGGGTATGCCTCTCTCATGGCATCCTCCATCTCCCATGTAGCCTCATCAGGACCAAGGTTCTTCCATTTCACCTTTACCTATCCGACAGCTCAGTTTCAGAGCAATGTTACTTTCTTGTCGAGGATGTGCATAGGTTCCACTTGGAACTCTCTCTCGGGTTACATCTGAATCACATTCCAATCAATTACGTGATTAGGATCATGTACATACCTTTTAATCAAAGAAACATGGAAAACATTATGAGCCCTCATGTTAGTAGAAGGGAAAATTTTAGGGGCGAAATTTAGCCCATGGGCTATTTTAGACCATTTTTTTTCCAAAAAAGGAATCACCAATTTGTCTTTTTTTCAAAGATGATTCACCCAAATTCCATGGAATAATATTTTTTACTCTAAAAATCGTTAGAATTGTCCAAAAACTATATAGAGTCCTTATAAATTTGAATATTTTTACAAACAAATCACCAAACATTTTATGGTTACAAATTTAACAATTAGAAATATTTGCCAAGGTTTCTACACTTTGAGAAAATTATGGATCCTTAAAATTTTCCCTGGTTAGCAGGTAATGCAATCCTATATGCAACTGGCCCTATCCTATCAAGGAATTCGAATGGCCCACAATATCTTAGTGCCAACTTGGCACAACTTCCCAACTTTATGGAACTTTTCTTTGGCTTATTCTTAAATAAACATGATCCCTAACTTTAAATTCCTTGTGAATCCTTTTTAAATCTACATAGATCTTCTTCCTGTCCTGGGATGCCTTTAAATTATGCCCTATCTTAACAATTTCTTGTTCCATTTCCTTTAATATTTATGGCCCAAGCACTATTTTGTTTACCGGACTATCCCATCTCATTGGAGTTCTGCATCCTTTGCCATACAATGCCTCAAATGGACTCATTCCCAATGATTCTTGATGTCCATTATTGTATGAAAATTCTTCCAAGTGTAGGTAATTGCCACCTACACAAATTTCTGAACATTATTATTTATTTGCAAAAATACTTTATGTTAAATTTAATTACAAGTTTTGTAATTATGATCAGTTTTGATCATGGATGAATGTAATTACTGAATATTATTATTTAAATAAATTAATTAGGAGACAAACACTCAGGAGGACTGTTGAATGAGTGTTCATTGACCCACTAGGAGGAATGGAAGTTGTTGGAAGGAATGGGACACATGGCACCAATTACATCACACCACTAACTGTTGGTTATGGGACAACTTCCCCTTAAATAGGGCATTATCCCCCAGGTGGAGGGAGTGAGAAGGAAGCTCATTTAATGACCCGGTAACATCTGAAAAGGCCTAGGCAGCCTATAAAGGAAAATTCGAATTGGGCAGGCAGCCCTTAATCAACATTTCTGCAGAATGTTTTCCTCTTGCAAATCAGGTGATTTCAAGAGAGATTCGAATAAGGGATATTAGTGGTGATTGAAAAACTGAGTTTTTACTTATTATTGAAGAGAAACAGAGTTGCAGGAGCAAGTCTTTTGGACTGCTACCTATTGAAGATTCAGAAGATTACTACAATAAGAAGAAGCCCATATTCCTGAAGCTTCTTCCTCCTGGTGGTTCAGCAAACAGGATCGGGGGTCCTAAGACAGTATTTGACTGTTTTCAGGAGTTTGGTTGGGTGGAACGGTCTTCCTGAGTTGTTTGTTGCCCTACAGGTTTAATCAAGTTCTACAATTTCTTCTTATTAAATTTTTGTTATGTTTTAACAATATATTCTGTGTTTTTGTTTTGAAAGAAAAATCTAATCCTATAATTGTTCTAAGTTTGAATGTTTAATTTTAATGGTGAAGATGAATTGATAAATCAATATCTCCATTTTTCCACATGCTATTTGGTAGCATCGTACTCTAGTAGAGATATGCAAATTAAAATAGGATAGAAGATCGGCAAATTGTGCCATTGAATTCGATAGCTAGATAATAATCTGGTATGCATCAGTCTCTGTTCTTAAGTTAACTAATTGTAGAGGGTTTGTATAATATTAATATATATAATACTTTCGAATTTTATAATAATCAGTCAATTAAATAATTCTTGCAATCATCCTACAAACTCATACATTATATCCATGAAAGGTAGATTAATTATACACTGTACATGGTTTTAAGACTGTTAACATTGAATAAAAATATTCTTGATAATAAGCTGGAAAACAATAGTTTTTCACACAGATATCATATGCATATTTTTCACTCACACATATTTTCATTTAATTACTACACTAGCATTTTATGTATAGGAAATTATTTTATAGACAGAATTATAGTTTACACAGTCTTCATGAATTTCTGCACTATGTATTCATATTTCTTTAATTTTCTACAGTACTGTTGTTTAATCTAGAAATGTACAAATGATAAGAATTTACTAAACACAATTAATATTACCATATATTTATTCCTTCTTTGGATCTGCTAACATTGGATGTAATTATTGTAACTCTGAGTTTTGTATCAAAGGAAAACCCTAGCTAGATTCATATTGTTCATAACAAAACTCTACACTCTCTTTAAACCTGAGATCGAAACCAAGCTAGTATCTTAAACAAACGATCAGTTTATCACTTCAACAAAACACGAATTAGGGTTTAACCCTATTCGTTTTCCTTGCAAAATGTTACTGAGTTATCGGTTCAACTTTCTACTCTATTGTTCAAACATCAATGAATAAGAATACACTTTATCAATCTACAGTTTTAAATCAAACCACACAGACTTATACGAAGGGTTCAACATCTTAATGTTGAAGCTTATTTACACAAAGCCCTTATTCATTAACAAATTATCCAAACCCTAATATAGCGCGATAAACATCGTAGTAACCCTTAAGCATGAATACGATTTTTAACATCAACTTACAGTTTCCAAGCTAACAAACCAGATAGATATACAAACATTTTAAATCATACAATGTATTACAAAAGGAGTATTATTCTTACTGTCACGTCCCCATTTTGACCCCCTTGCATTAAATCGTGAATGATGTAAATATTGTAACTTAATCATGGTGAGGAGCTCAAGGCCAAGGCCCCACCACTGATTTAGCATTTTATGTACTGGAAATTAAAGAGATAGATGCCTATGGTTCTTGTGCTAGAAGGGCACGATGTAAATAAGACATCATGTAAATACGAATTTAATGAAAGATACCCACAACCCGCTACACAATGCAACAAAGAGATGGGGGCATGATCTTTACAAGGAATAGGGAGGGAAAATAACCAAACCCTTGAGCCATGGTGTTAAGCCATTTCATTGAGGAAACCCATGAACTCTCAACTACCCATTTGGCCTCATGCACCCAATCATTTAATTCTTCAAATAATTGGTTGAGACAATTAATGCCTTGGGATGGGAGACGTATGGCTGTCAATTTTCGTGTATGGGCAAGACAGCAACCTGGGAAATCGAGTTTTGGTTGGCTGGGCAAGAAAAACCCCACGAAATTGGCCCAAAGCCATTCTTCACCCATGGCATTCTTCCTCTCACGTAGACTGAGCTTACTGGAGTTGATCCTCACGTTTTTCACCATAACCCTGCGTTTTTCCATGCCCAGGAACTCGTTTTTGGTATTGTGCAGTAGCTGGGAAAGGAGGGACGTGATTTTTGGCTGAGGGAGAGGTCGTTTTTTCCCTTGGGACGTTTTTCTGGAATGGGTTTCTCTCCCAGTCGAATTTACCCAGTTTTCCAATTCGTTTTGAGTCTACCCACATTTTTTTGAAGCTCAAGAAACCCCATCTCGTGCATTCCACTGTTGAAACGTTTTTCTCATGCCCAGCACTTACACTTTTGCTGTTATATGCATCCCTCTCCTAGCAGCCTCAAAAACCCAACTGCTGGGTGGTGGTATGGCTGATTATGGTGTATCTATGGTTATGTGAGACCCTGTTGTTCCCTAGTTCCTTGTGGAGATCATGCTTAGCTCGGGGGTGGCAGTGGTGTTGAGAGATTAAGGAGCATACTGGCCTATGGTTGGGTGGAACGTTGCAGAAGCGTAGCTGGTTGCTTGGGACTACTTCATTAAGATAAGTATCCTCTTGTGCTATCTTTCAATTGTTTAATGGGTGAATATCTTGAATGTAAAATGAATGAGTAATTGAAATTACTTATGCTGTGTATAAACAAATACTTATGCATCCTCATATGTCTTGCATGCTTACTTCATAAGTACATGGGGCTAGATGCCCGATTTGGGATCACGATCCTCTCCATTGCACGAGTATAATGGGAGGGGACGTGACACTTACACACAGATTGAGCCCTTGGCTCTCTGTCTTATGGTCACAAAAATTTTGAAAATACAAGTCGAATCTCATAAAAACCTCAACTTTACCACAGCATAACTTCTAAAACAAAGACGAAGACCGAGCAATGCTATATTATGTCTTTAACAAAGAAACGAAGTTACACAGGGTTTATCCCAAAAAATTCCAATAGGCAGAAGAGCCGAATATTCAAATCAACAAGTTAAATCTCTAGTCGAGAAATGCTATATTATATCTTTAACAAAGAAACGAAGTCACATAGGGTTTATCCCAAAAATTTCCAATAGGCAGAAGAGCCGAATATTCAAATTGATGAGTTAAATCTCTAGTCGACAAACAATAAGTTTGCAAAATACAACACCGAAGTATCACTGTTAACATTCGTGTTTCGAAGACTTCCCAAACCACCTTCAATGACAGAGCCATGACACAGACGAAGGGCACTACGATGGTATGGAAGACCCGAAGCTTACCGGGTAAGAGTGCGAGGCTTCCCTTTCGCCATACCCTCGCCAGACTTTCTATTAACACCCTGCAACTGACATTAAACCTGAGTTAGACATTTGATACTTTTATAAACTGATTTTTGAAATGCAAATAGATTTGCTAAAAACGAAAGCTTACCTCCATAGCTTGACGAGGACATTGTCACGAATGACACGAAGGAGCCATTATTCACGCCCAAACTCTGTACATTCTCACATTCCACTCTTGTTTATTTCTGAGCTATTAAAACATAAAAACTATAACCTTCGAACCAGAGAGTCTAGCTTTTCAAAAATACTTCATTGTTACAGTAAGAAAACCTGCAACGTCAACTTAAGGAGAAGATCTCGGGTTAGAAACCCTTGCAGAATTCCTACCCAGACTTCAGCAGCCTGTCGGCCACCCCAGCCGAAACAATTGCGTAGTGAATCAATTACCAAGTCTTAACTCTTTTCCATGAAGTGTATTAGGGTTTCATCCGACGGTTTAGATTCATCACCATCGACGGTCTCCACTTTGCCAACAAACTAAGCCTTGGTACAAACAATGTCTGTAATAAATACTCAACCTACCTTACAGTTTGATAACGCCACCATGGCACACACTGGAGCATGCATAACTAACGCGTGGTGTAATAATCCTATACATTGACGAGCTTTGGAGACAATCATGTCTACCTGGAACAATGGACATCCAACTCAGCATAGACACGACACCGAGCCTTTAATTCAGGATCAATATATGATCTCTACCACAGCTCGAGAGCGGCGCTATTAAATGAACCAGCAACCTGCCAAGTTTCATTTTAAATGCCTATCAGAATCCTCGACGTGAATCCCAAACCCTGCATTAAATTCGCCACAGTGTTAGAACCACTATGCAAAGAATTCACTATATTATTGCACATTATGATTATAGTTTCGATATAATACAATGTAATAACAAATTACAAACTATTTATATAGTTTAGGGATAATCAAATGTTTATTCTTTATTACATTGAGTTACGATATGAATCTCTAATGTGGATAATAAACCAAAAAATCGATATAGTTATATAACTATGTACATAGGACTTGAATAGACCACAATATGGAATAATATTTAATAGTTCAAAGTTTTAAGTTGAATTAATATTTAATCAATTGTGTAAATGTTTATTATTCATTGTTACAAATGCCTAGTCCTTGGGAAGGACTAATTTTGATTATTAAGACCTAAATAATTATAGTAGAGAATAGGAATGGTTAACCATAAGTCTTTAAAGTTAATTAAAAGTGTTGTATAAAACTCAGGTACAAATATGTTATCAAATATAGTTTGGTTTCTTGGAACAATAATTTCTCTAGATTCCTATCCACTTTTGGTACTGTACTATCCTAGTACTACTAATTAAATGATGAAGACAAAGCAGCTAATTAAATGACGACGACAAAGCAGCTAATACAATGACGACAACAAAGCAACTAATTAAATGATGACAAAAAAGCAGCTAGCACAATGATGACAACAGAACCAGCTAGTATAATGATGAATACAGTGACGATGTTGATACAAGACGAACCTTGGAAAGTTGAAGAGCAAGCACGTGAACCATACCTGTATGCTTTTACATTTGCAACAGTCTCTATTGATTCTATTTTATTTTCATACAATGAAGTTGAACTCACGCTAATTGGAATTTATTTGCAATCATGAAACTTCTTACCTGTTGTCTGCACATAGAATAGGTCCAATGTTTTAGCATTATAGCTAAGTAAGCTTCGGGGTCCCTCATAGGACTCCCTTGAGAAGCAAAGAAGCGAACTGTCAGTATCGTCTCAAAGAAATAGTACCACATCACACTTCTAACCTGGAATTTCATTATTACATATTTCATACATTGCATTGCTTTAAAAAGTGTTGCATCAAAAGTCTAATCTAACCATGCATTTGACTATCTTAATGATAAGGGATACGAATGTAATTAAGTTGTCACTGTCGTATCAGTTTCTTCAGAAATTATATTGGTGTTTAGTACAAACAACTGTTAGTTAACATTGTTACATTCAACAATTGTTATCTTCCGCAATTATAAATTAAGCTAATATTGTCGTTAATAAAAATTTTAATTTTTTACGAAAATATGGGATGTTACAGTAATCTTCCCACTTGGATGGCTTATCCATCACATACATCCTCAACATATCTTCAATAACTTGATTCACCCTCTCAGTTTGATCATTTTTTTGAGGATGATACGCTGTACTGAAATTCAATTGAGTTCCCAATTCCTGAAATAACCCTTTCCAAAAATTGGATGTGAACTTTGCATCTCGATTTGAGACTATTGATTTGGGTAACCCATGCAATATGAATATCTCTTTCATGAAGATATTCACTATGTCACGTGTTTTATGAGTGGACTTGACTGGAATAAAATGAGCCGCCTTTGATAGCTTGTCCACCACAACCATGATTGAATCATGCTGCCTTGTTGTCATTGTAAAACCTATTATAAAATCCATATAAATTACTTCCCATTTCCATTATAGAATGGGAAAAGGATGCAACAGTCGTGTTGGATGTTGATGCTCTTCCTTGAATTGGCACTTTTGACACTGAGAAATGCATTATGATACATCCTTTTTCATCCCATACCAAAAATATTGTTTCCTTGTTGTTGTGATTGTCTTTTGATATCCTGGATGTCCAAATTATGGCATTTGATGAATTTCATATATTATTGTTTTCTTCAAATCTACACATTTTGGAATATATAATCTGCCTTTATAAACAAGAATATCATCTTCTCCAAGCTAATACCCTTCACACTTTTCATCTAAATTTCCCTATTGCAATTTCTTTTTACTTGAAGGTAAGTCCCATCTTTATTTTGGGCTTCAAGAACTCTTGTTCTTAAATATGTTTTGCACATACTTAAGGTTGCTATACGAAATTTTTTGCTAAGGGCGTTTGCAACCTTGTTCTATTTTCCTTTTACATGCTTGATTTCAAAATCAAACTCACTCAAAAATTCCATCCATCTTACTTGCCTGACATTTAATATTGGTTGATCAAACAAATACTTTAAGATCATGTGATCTGTCCTAAGCTCAAGTCTTATTCCTACCAAATAATGCCTCCACATCTTGAGGGTGTGTGCTATGGTTTCTAGTTCTAAATCATGAGTTTCATAATTATTTTTACACTCTTTTACTTTTATGGACTCATAAAAAATCACAAAGACTTCTTGCATAAACACTCCACCTAATCCTTTAATGCAAGCATATGTGCATACTACAAAATCCTTCTTTGGATATGCAATATTCAAAATAGGGGCACCAATAAGTATCTTCTTCAATCGCTGAAAGCTTTCTTCACATTTTCTAGACCATACAAATTTTACATTATTTCTTTGCAGTGATGTAATTGTATGAGCGATCTTGGAGAATCCCTCAATGAACCTTCTATAATATCTTGCAAGACCCATAAGTGATGCAACATCTATGGCATTCTTTGGAGTATACCAATTCATTATGGCCTTAATCTTTTCTAGATCCACTACAATTCCTTCTTCCGAAATAATATGACCCAAATTCTATCCTCTTCTTCGATAGAAATCACACTTCCTTAGATTTGCATACAATTTGTGCTCTCTAATAACTTGAAATACCATTCTTAAGTGTTCCTCATGCTATTCTTCACTCTTTGAGTAAAAAATAATGTCATCCAAGAACACTAACACGAACGTATCCAAACACTTGCCGAAAACACTATTCATGAGACACATGAATGTGGTGGGTGCATTGGTAAGACCAAACGACACCATAGTGAACTCATGATGCCCATATCTTGTCCAGAAAGATGTCTTGTGAATGTGTTCTTCTTTTATTCTCACTTGATGATAACCAGATCTCAGTCAATATTTGAAAACACTTTAGATCCTTTCATTTGATCAAACAAATCATCAATTCTAGGAAATGGGTACTTATTCTTGACTGTCACTTTATTTAGCTACCTATAATCAATACAAAGCCTTAAAGTCCCATATTTCTTCTTGACAAATAGCATCGATGCTCCCCAAGGAGACACACTTGGTTTGATAAGCCTCTTTTCAATTGATTCTTGTAGTTGCATTTTTAACTCTACCAATTCCGACGTGCTCATTTTATAAGGAGCTTTGGAAATTGGGGCTGCCCCTGGAACAAGATTCATGGTAAAATCAATGTTCCTTTTTGGTGGAAATCCTAACACTTCATCTGGCAAAAAATATTTGAACTCTTGCAACAACCAATAATCCTCTATCTTTGGTCCTTTTTCCTCCAATGAATTTGATATATGGATTTCATATAGCTGGCATCCTTTCTTGTAAAAATTCCTTAACTGCAAGGATGAAATATTCCCTATTGAAACTTGCTTGGGAATCCCTTTCACCACTCTCGGCCTTCCTTCTTCATCAATGGATTCAATGGCCTTTTTATAGCAATCTATCTTGGCCCTATGCTTTTCCAACCGATCCATACCAATAAGAGCGTCATACGATCCTAATGGTAGGACATTGAAATATACTTTTGTGAGAAGTCCGTTCAACTCTATAGGGAACTCCATCACGACTTCACTCACTTTTCTTTTTGTTCCCGTGGCTAATTGAACTAGCCAATATTTATTATGCTTCATTTTTATAAGAGAACAAATTTCATCCATTTTTGGAGTAACATAACCATGATTAGATCCTAGATCAATCAAAACAGAAATCGATTGCTTAGAAATCTTACCTTCAACTTCCATTACTATTGATTGATGGTCTTCCAAATGGTTATCCAACATTGCATAAATTCAGGGATTTTCCCTTTCCATATCCTCCACTGTAACTGCTTCTTCTAAGTCATGAAAGCCTCGATGGTTCTCTCTTCGACATGGACAGTCTTTAAGCATGTGGTTTTATCCACATCCCCAACACTAAAGTGGTCCCTTTAGTCCTTTTTTTCTGCAGCTACTCCTGGCTTAATTCCACTTCGTGCTTGTTGTCATTCTTGGAAATTTCTTGGTTGATTTATATATGGTGGAGGCTTGAATCCACTTCTCTTTTGGTCAAATATTCCCTTTGGATTTTCTTTCCATGTTAGATGGACTTTTGATTTTCCTTTGCTTTGCTCATAGTAATTAATTTCCATTCTGATAGATTCATTGAGAGTTGGTGGGTTAACAAATTCAATCCCGTCTCGGTAATTTTGCGGTAGACTTCCAAGGAAACTTTGAATTTTTACCCTTTCATCTTTGATGTAATCTACACACCGCAACAATTCCAAAAATTTATGTAGATTTTCTACCATAGACTTTTGTCCTAATTTTAGTTCATTGAACTCCTTCATCTTATTATCATAATACCTAGCAGATAGGTATTTTTCCCTGAAATACTTTTTAAATCTCTCCCAGTTGATCTTTCTTTCTTTGATTCCTTTTACTCACATAAGATGCTCCCAACAAATTGAGGCTTGACCATTGATATTGTAAATAGAAATTATGGCCTTTTCACTTCCTGAATAGTCACGAATCCTAAAATATTTCTCCATTCCAAGAAGCCATGCTTCTGCTTCTTGACCTATATTACTTTATCCATCAAATGTGGGTGGCCTTGCCTTCCTGAATTCTCCTTGTGGGATCCTTTTAAAATTCCTTCTTATTGTGAGGAACCTGCAACAATTAATTAATGAAAATGCACGAGATAACAGAAATAACAGAACTCAAAATAGATTTATTGATCATGGGCCACTTCGAGGGGCAACCTCCTTTGAGAAATCTCAATACAAATAACTTCACGGTGCCTTCATTGGCATCAACACGCACTTATATTCCATAGTCTATGCGTCAATACTATGGATCAATACCATGGAACGTATAATACTATGAGACGACTTACAAAGAATATGCGTCCAATATTATGGATCAATACCATGGAACATATAATACTACGAGACGACTTACAAATCATATGCGTCCAACAACAATATACTAACAAAGTAAATAGAAGGGTTGACACAAGTTCCTAACATCCCCTCCCCCTTAGAAAAAGCTTTGTCCTCAAATCTTTAGATGTGGAAATTGACGCTAAATCTGAAGGAGTGGTTCCCATGTAGCATCCTCTGGTTGCATTCCATGCCACTGAATTAATGCCCCTGTGATAGGTCGAGAGAGAAGCTAGCGAGTGCGCCTATTGAGGATGGCCTCTGGCTCCAAAAGGATGGATCCTTCATTATCTAGTTTGGATAAAATAGATTGTCCTCTGATGTTGGTGCCAAGAACTTTCGTTAGACAAGAAACATGAAATACCGGATGAAGTTCCAATTTATAAGAAACGAACCCAATATTTTGAAGAACCTTATAGGGCGCATAGAAATTTGGAGCGAGCTTATGACGTCCTTTGAGTTTCTGGGAGGATTGCTTGGAAGGTTTAGATGAATAAAAACCATATCACCATCTTGAAAAGTGCACTCAGAACGGTGCTGATCGGTTTGGCGTTGCATTCAAATTCTTGCCATGTGAATATTGTCCTGCAAAATGCAAAGAATCTGATCATGGTTTCAAAGAACCGAGTCAATTTCCTGAACTGGTGAACTGATGAGGGTGTATGGAAGAAGAACTGGCGGTGCCTGACCATAGATTGCTTCATATGGAGTCAATTTAGATGCAATATTGTACCACTAGATCCCTTCAATGAAATGCATAGAAATATCTGTCCAAATCTGTGTAGGGATGGGAAAGGGTTCATGCAATCCCGAAAGGAGTGTCGTTTCACCCTTGTTGACTTGGAAAGTATCACTTTCAACCATCATCTGTTGAATTGTCTTGTTCATTCCTTGCCAAAAGAAGTTACATTGTGCTCACTCATACATTTTGAGTAACCCAGAGTTACACAGTGCTCGCTCATACATGGAAAAGCATGGAGTTCATAGAAGACATAGCATTATTGAACAGATTGCAACCAATTTCGAACTGTAATAGAGATAGCTAAAAGAGAAAATTGGTCATCAAATGTGCGAGAAAGAGCATCCGCCACTAGATTGTCCTTACCATTCTTGTAAGTTATCTCATAGGCATACCCATGAGTTTGCTAACCCATTTTAGTTGTGTTGGGGAGGAGACCCATTGTTCCAGGAAATTTTTCAGTCTCTGGTGATCAACCTTGATGTAGAAATAATTCCCTAATAGGTATGGCTACCACTTCAAGACTGCATGCAAAATAGCCATCATTTCCTTCTCAGATGTAGAGGTACCTAAATTCTTACTGAAAAGGTATCTTAAAGGCGAAAATCCCACTGGTTGAGCAAAGACACCTGGATATCTATCCAAAATTTGTTGTAGATCCAAGGGAGTAGTGGAGACCAGTGATGGGTGCATCTGAATGGAATGGAGCTGAGTGATGATACCGTGTGAATTCTTCTTAAGCATCTTTTCCAGGCGATGTGAACTGATGATGCAGAGAGACCCTGGTTGTAATCTCCTAAATGTGTGTTTTTTCCCATTGACTGAAAAATGTATCCAAACTTCAGCAAAATCCCATAAGTTGGGGCCAAGTTTGCATAACCATTGAGCGCCCAAAACCACATCACATCAACCTAAGGACAAGGCAAACATGTCAGAGCGCAGGTTATAATCTTCCATAGAGATACGCACATTGCGACACTTCCCCTTGCAAGGTAAGGTGTGTTGATGTATTTGTAACTTCGGAAGATATTCACTTGTATATTACATTTGTACTTTATTGTATATCCAACGGAGATGTATTATTCCTGTTAAATTTCAATATGCTAAGACAGAAAATAGCAGCATTACATTCCATTTCACAATAATAGCATATACAGGATCACTGAAGAAACAACAAGCATAGCATAAACACAAGAGACAGAGATTTATCCTGGGAAACCCTCATGGGGTAGAAAACCCAGCAAAGCTTCCTCAATATAGATGACCAGCAATATACAAAGATGCAAACCCTGAGCATAAGCTCCTTCTCCTCCATAGCAGACCTCTCCTCCACAAGTGCGCCTTTCTCAAGTGAGTGAGTGAGTGTATGTAATGAGGAACACACCTCCTCTATTTATACACTACTCTGATGTGTATTTTACACAAGTACACGTAGGCTCGTATTTAACCAATAGGTTAAATACCCCACTACAACTAACTGGGCCGACCCCTCTAGGGTAGTCTAATAACCCTTTGACCCACATAACACATACAGGGCCGACCCCTACTAGGGAAGTCTAATAACCCGAGTTACCACATTCCAACGGAGGAATAAACATCTCCGGATATACAATAAGATCTGCACGGAGGAATGAAACATCTCCGGAATAATAAAGTACAAATATAATATTCTTTGAAGTTACAATATCTCAACACTCCCCCTTAACGAGAAGGATATTATAACAACATCTGCTCGAGCAAGGAGTCATCAACATCATACATGATACATCTATAAATCATTGGAAGCTTTCTTCAATTTTTCTTCATCAGTAACTCAAACAGTTACTGGTACATCAATGTCAACATCAACATCAACATCACGATCAACAGTATCATCATCACACGATCGGCAGCATCGTTATCACACGATCAGCAGCATCGTCATCACACGATCAGCAGCATCGTCATCACACGATCAGCAGCATCGTTATCACACGATCAGCAGCATCGTCATCACACGATCAGCAGCATCGTCATCACACGATCAGCAGCATCGTCATCACACGATCAGCAGCATCGTCATCACACGATCAGCAGCATCGTCATCTCACGATCAGCAGCATCGTCATCACACGATCAGCAGCATCGTCATCACACGATCAGCAGCATCGTCATCTCATGATCAGCAGCATCGTCATCACACGATCAGCAGCATCGTCATCACACGATCAGCAGCATCGTCATCTCACGATCAGCAGCATCGTCATCACACGATCAGCAGCATCGTCATCACACGATCATCAGCATCGTCATCAGCACGATCATCAGCATCGTCATCACACGATCATCAGCATCGTCATATCAGCATCGTCATCACACGATCATCAGCATCGTCATCAGCACGATCATCAGCATAGTCATCAGCACGATCATCAACATCGTCATCACACGATCATCAGTATCGTCATCAGCACGATCATCAGCATCGTCATCACACGATCATATTCCTAGGATGATCAATCCTGCTCCTTTTAGGACATAGGTCCATGGATGATACAATCCAATCTTCAGTTCTCGGAGACTTCAGTCTACGGATCAATTCTGGGACCTCAGTCCGGGGACGATGCAATCCCCTGCCTGTTCATTCAGGACTTCATTTTTCGAAGACCCAGTCTACGGTTCTATTCTGGGACCTCAGTCCGGGGATGATACAATCCCCTACCTGTTCATTCAGGACTTCATTATCGGAGACCCAGTCTACGGTTCTATTCCGGGACCTCAGTCCGGGGACGATACAATCCCCTACCTGTTCATTCAGGACTTCATTATCGGAGACCCAGTCTACGGTTCTATTCTGGGACCTCAGTCCGGGGACGATACAATCCCCTACCTGTTCATTCAGGATTTCATTATCGGAGACCCAGTCTACGGTTCTATTCTGGGACATCAGTCCGGGGACGATACAATCCCCTACCTGTTCATTCAGGACTTCATTATCGGAGACCCAGTCTACGGTTCTATTCTGGGACCTCAGTCCGGGGACGATACAATCCCCTACCTGTTCATTCAGGACTTCATTATCGGAGACCCAGTCTACGGTTCTATTCTGGGACCTCAGTCCGGGGACGATACAATCCCCTACCTGTTCATTCAGGATTTCATTATCGGAGACCCAGTCTACGGTTCTATTCTGGGACATCAGTCCGGGGACGATACAATCCCCTACCTGTTCATTCAGGACTTCATTATCGGAGACCCAGTCTACGGTTCTATTCTGGGACCTCAGTCCGGGGACGATACAATCCCCTACCTGTTAATTCAGGATTTCATTTATCGGAGACATACATCTACGGCTCTCTTTAGAACAGATGTTCAAGGATGATACAATCCCTTTTCTTTCTCGGAGACACCTGTCTACGGCTCACTTTAGAACATGTGTTCAAGGATGATACAATCCCTCTTATTTCTCGGAGACACCTGTCTACGGCTCTCTTTAGGACTGAAGTCCAGGGATGATCCAATCCCCTCATGTCCACCAAGGACTTCATTCTCGAAGACATACGTCTACGGCTCTCTTGAGGATGATGCAATCCTATCATGTCCACTAAGGACTTCATTCTCGGAGACCTCACGTCTACGGCTCTCTTTGGGACTGAAAGTCCAGGGATGATTCAATCCCCTCAATCTGTATTCTCATCAATACAAGTACAAGTATCCTCATCCATACAAGTACATAATCAATATCTAGCATCAACAGCATGTATACGTCATATATCAAAAGCATGTATTCTTACTAATACATCTAAAATCATGTATACATCTGTCATCAAAAGCATGTATTCTCACTAATACATCTATCATCAAATCATATATACATCTAACATCAGAAGCATGTATATATCTAGCATGTATTCTCACTAATACATCTATCATCAAAATCATGTATACATCTAACATCAAAAGCATGTATACATCTAGCATGTATTCTCACTAATACATCTATCATCAAATCATATATACATCTAACATCAGAAGCATGTATATATCTAGCATGTATTCTCACTAATACATCTATCATCAAAATCATGTATACATCTAACATCAAAAGCATGTATACATCTAGCATGTATTCTCACTAATACATCTATCATCAAAATCATGTATACATCTAACATCAAAAGCATGTATACATCTAGCATGTATTCTCACTAATACATCTATCATCAAAATCATGTATACATCTAACATCAAAAGCATGTATATATCTAGCATGTATTCTCACTAATACATCTAACATCATGTATACATCTAACATCAAAAGCATGTATACCTCTAGCATGTATTCTCACCAATACATCTAACATCAAAATCATGTATACATCTAACATCAAAAGTATGTATACATCTAGCATGTATTCTCACTAATACATCTAACATCATGTATACATCTAACATCAAAAGCATGTATACCTCTAGCATGTATTCTCACCAATACATCTAACATCAAAAATCATGTATGAGTAAAACTAAACAGAAATAAAAATAGTCCTAAATCTAACTATTTCTAAGTGACTAGGTGTAGAGAACAGGTTACCTCATCAACGACCTTGTTGTTTGATGAGACAATCACATCAGTAGTGACTATACTACTCCCCCTTTCGAGGAGGGTCCTTTTGAACTACACCAAGCTTGTCTCGGAAGTATTCAAACTTCACTCGAGACAGAGGTTTGGTTGGTAACTTCTTCACTTGACGTAGAGGCTTGGTTAATACAACGGTAACCTGTTACAAATTCAAACTTTTAGAGTTCCTTTATGTGTCATATCTTGTTAGTTCCCTATGTTCTTTGACTTATCATGGAGCACTAGATTCTATGTCATCTTGATACAACTCTAATTATCACATAGGATCTCAGTTGGTTCTATCTCTAAGTCAAACAATCCTAAAGCCAAACTTCTTCACAACTAGCAGAGCAAGCAGCCATATAAACCGCTTGTGCTGAGAGCCACACTAGACTGCTTCCAGCTAAACCACGAGATCATGGCTAATCCCAGACAATAACATCCTCTCGATGTGTTCTTCTTGTCTGAAACACTTCCTGCCCAAACAGAATCTGAATAGCCATCTGAAGTCATGATCTTCAAGATAGCATAGATCAAATTCTATTGTGTCCTTTATGTGCCTCATCACATGCTTTGCAACTATCAGGTAAACACATCTAGTTTCCACTAGATACTAACTTAAGGTGTTCATAACAAAGCATATATATATAACCTAGTATATGTTAGATATATCAAAGACCCAATAAATTGACTGTACAGAGTTATATCCCCTAACAGCTTCAAGTTGGAATCCATAAGAGTGGCCATTCCAACACCTCAAGTCATATTTCTCATCATACTTTCCCTGGTTGAGAAATATTCCTTCTGAGCCTTGCCATACTTCCAGACCTAGGAAGTAAAGCATCAAATTGAGATCTTTCATTTTCATTTCTGCATTGAATGATCTTCTGCATATCTATCTGTGCCATCTCTCGTTAGATGGGTCTACTGATATGAGCCTCAATATCATTCGAACTCTGTGGTGAGTTCCTTCTTGCATCCATGTCATATGTGTATCATATTCAACCTTGTAGCAAAGGTTGAGATCCACATCACCCATGGTGATCATTAAGCTTATCAAATTATTATCGATCCTAGGTACCTATACAGAACCTGATTCATACTTCTTCTTTAATTACACCATACTTGGAGCAAACATCTTGTCGTGATTCTCTTCCTCTTTCTAAGAGAATCTTCTAGCCATGAGCCTTCTATATTTTGTTTGATTTGTAAATCTTCTTGTTTGAACATCCACCACTTGTACGGTGTCCATCATTCTTCATGACCTTTCCTACAAATCAAAATTAAGTACATGATTAGTAATACTTCATAATCATCAAAAGATAACCCATTATGCATACAGATATCATTTACATAGTGATGCAACTATTTTGACCAATACTTTGGCACAACACTTTCCCATATCCTGTATGCATACAGTGGCTATCTAGATGCCTTCCATCTCTACCAGAACATACTATCGAGAGTGTGCACAACTCTCAGCATGTCAGCAAAGAGGTTTCATTCTAGACAAGCAATAATGGAATGTTTGTCCAACTTGTCAATCATATGCACATTAGTAGTATACTGTTCAATGCTCTATGAATGTTTACACTCAGCATTATATATTATGGGAATACAAATATGCATACAACCTATTGTAGGCAATATTATTACTATTTCAAATAACAACTCAAATACTTATCTTTTATGTTTGTGTGGTTGCCTCCCGCTTGATCTTCTGTATGTCTTTTGAACTTCTATTCATTCTGTACCACTGTGCATGCTCAAGAGTCATCCTCATGATCTCATACACAAACATACACTCATTAGTATATTCTAAATGCTATCAAAACATTATAGTACTAAATAATCTTGAAAACGTATAGTCATGATTATAGTTAATAAACATTAGTATTCAAGATTTCAAGGAAGTCTTCTTTTACTCATGCATATCATTGATAAAAGATATAATATGCATAATCCCTTGATTACTAACTTTATGAATAAGCATAACCAATCATTCCAAGTATACGTATATAAGGGATCCTAACACAAGGTAAGATTCATGGGAAACATACCTGGATTAGTATACCTACTTGGTTATGTACAACATACCTAAACAATCTCTTCAATGATTTAGAGATCCTGAGCTAGAACCTGCATGTCTCATAGGTTAAGCATAATATAACAAAGTCATACATACCTCGTAAGTAGAACAGAGATTATGGATGACTCTTTGTCTTCATGTTTTCATGGTCATGGAGCCTGATTTGTCTTTTGTGATGTACCTGTATCTTGTTAGCAGACAACCTCAACCTCACACAACACCATAATGCATTAGTACAATCATAAGTGTCAACACCCTAACCAATGAATATCTTCTATCATGCATTCATAATTTTGTTAAGGTGATACAACAAATCTAAAATCAAGATTGTACTAACTGTAATAACATGAAGACAAACATACCATAAACTTAATCATGAACAAATCTCAAAACATACCTCGATGAGTCATACCTGTCGAGATCACTTGTAATCTCCTTATGTAAAGCCTTAGCCTCATCTCCCTCTGAAACATGAACTCCTTCACTTATGTAGGTGACCAATCCATCTTCTTCTAGGATTAACCCTATCCACTTGATTTGCAAGAACTGGACCTGGAGCTGGATATGGGTTTGTCAGAGAAACCCCAAAAATTCAAACTTTGAATTTCAAACTTCCGAAAGGATAGAGATATGCGCCTTGATGAGCTGATCAAACTGATATATTCAGAATTTGAAAACTGCAAAGTTTTACTCCTCAATTTTGCCTTTGAAACTTTCGGATTCACTGGACGTGACCCTGAACTGGGGTTTGATGAAGCCCACTCTTTTGCCCCATCAAAAAGTTTGATTCAAAGCTCTAAGCTTCTAATTTTCTGAGGAGCTTCCAGCCGTGGTCACAGATTTCAAAAATTCCCATTTTTACAGAAGCCCTAATTTTCCGCTTTTCTGATCAAGGTCCCGAACTAGGGTCTAATCAAGCCCGGCCTTCTGCCCAACCAAAAATTCTGATCTTGGTCTCTAAATTTCTATTTTGATGAGTAGCATCCAGCCGTGGTCTCTGATTACAAAAATTCCAACTTTCTCCAAAGCCCTAAATTCCGGAAGTCATGAATGAAGGTACCAAAAAATAATTCTGTTTTGACAGAAATATGTACCTGATTGTTTCTGGTGTAACTCTGAAATTTTTGATCCACATGGTCTGAAAAAGTTTCCTGAGATAGCCTGACCTGTTATCTTTCTATCCTGACAGGTCTGACCTCAATTGGATTCTCTGAGAGAGAGTTATGCCAAATGTCGCAACGTGACCTGTTTTGGGAAAATACAGGAGAGCGAACTTGTACGGCGTGCCACGTGTCACTGTTTGACCTTCGGCCTCTGAAAAAGTTTTCTGAGATAGCTCGGCCTGTTATCTTTCCATCCTGACAGGTCTGACCTCAATTGGATTTTCTGAGAGAGAGTTATGTTAAGTGTCGCAACGTGACCTGTTTATGGGATAATACAGGAGAGCGCACTTGTACGGAGTGACACGTGTCACTGGTTCAACTTCGGCCTCTGAAAAAGTTTTCTGAGATAGTGCAGACTGTGTACTACCTGTCACTTTTTATGAAATTTCATTTGGAGCTTCCTAGCCCAAGATATGACCTTTTTCCCAAGGTCACCTGATTTTGACTCAGATCTGGAAGAGGCAGAAACCCTATATTGTACAGATCATAAATCACAAAGTACAACGAATTAGAGGTTGTCCTTTGGACACAAGGTACCTGGAGATTTTATCTTCGTCCTGTAACAATTTCAGATCCGAAAAATTCGCCAAAACGGATTTATAGCGAAAGTGCTACGATGACTTGTTTTTGCTATGTAAAACCCTAACCTTCAAATTGTCGTAAGTAGAGCAAGTGTCTTTAGTGCCATACCTTGTCTTCCTTCAGGTTAGCTCTGATACCATGTTAAATTTCAATATGCTAAGACAGAAAATAGCAGCATTACATTCCATTTCACAATAATAGCATATACAGGATCACTGAAGAAACAACAAGCATAGCATAAACACAAGAGACAGAGATTTATCCTGGGAAACCCTCATGGGGTAGAAAACCCAGCAAAGCTTCCTCAATATAGATGACCAGCAATATACAAAGATGCAAACCCTGAGCATAAGCTCCTTCTCCTCCATAGCAGACCTCTCCTCCACAAGTGCGCCTTTCTCAAGTGAGTGAGTGAGTGTATGTAATGAGGAACACACCTCCTCTATTTATACACTACTCTGATGTGTATTTTACACAAGTACACGTAGGCTCGTATTTAACCAATAGGTTAAATACCCCACTACAACTAACTGGGCCGACCCCTCTAGGGTAGTCTAATAACCCTTTGACCCACATAACACATACAGGGCCGACCCCTACTAGGGAAGTCTAATAACCCGAGTTACCACATTCCAACGGAGGAATAAACATCTCCGGATATACAATAAGATCTGCACGGAGGAATGAAACATCTCCGGAATAATAAAGTACAAATATAATATTCTTTGAAGTTACAATATCTCAACAATTCCTTTGATTGGAAGTGTCGTCATTTGTCTTTGCAAGTGTTGCAAGTTACATTGTAAGTGTCATCATTTGTATTGATGGGTTAGTAGACCACTAGTAAGGGGTCAGCCCTAGTTAGGTCATGTGGTTGGGTTATTAGGCTTCGTTAGGAAGTCGGCCTTGTTGGTTTATTGGTAGGTCAAGTCAATGTATAAATAGAGCGTGTGCCTCTCTCATTCTATTCATTCACTCACTTCTCAAGCTCACATAGCTAAGCGAGAAAGTGGCGCACTAGTGGAAGAGGAGGAGTATCTACTAGAGACATCTCTTTGGGTTTGATTATTGTGATCTTGGTTTGTGGCTTATTCATCTCTGAGGAAGCTGCGGGGTTTTTCACCTTCTTGGTTTTTCCCGTGGAAACTCTGTGTCTATTGTCTCTTGTGTTTATGATTGATATGATATACATGTTATTCTCTTAGTGATCCTAAATAATATTGAATGAAATTATCGAAAAATTAACATGGTATAAGAGCTGACCTAAGAAGAAGGCATTGTGCAGCTACGGAAGCTAGGGATTCTTAATTTTTGGGTTTCTATCCACATATCATCAAAGGCAGGAGGCTAGATTGACTCTCCTTGGAAGGGCGCATCTTTCTGTTGAGACAGAATTCAATTCTGAGCATTTTCAGTTTTTGACCTATCTTTGCTGCGGGAAATTAGGGTTTCGGAGAAAGTTGAAATTTTTGGTATCTGAATCCACGGCTGGATGCTCCTCAAGAAAATCAAAGTTTAGAGCACTAGATCAAATTTTTTGGTTGGGAAGAGGGTCGAGTTTGATCAAACCCTAGTTCGGGATCCTGTCCAGTGAATCCGAAAGTTTCAAAGGCAATTTTGAGGGGTCAAATTTTACAGTTTCAAATTTGGAGTATACCAGCTTGACCAGCTCAGCAAGGCTCATCTTTCTACCCTTTCAAAAGTTTGAAATTCAAAGTTTTAATTTTTAAGGTTTCTCTAACAAACCCTAATCCAACTCCAGATCCAGTTTTCAACAAATCAAGTCGTAAGACCAAAAACTTTTCTATTTCCATTTGAAGTACTCTTTAAGATGTCTCACCACACCAAGCTTGAGGATAAGCTTGAAGGAGTTGATAACTTACGAGCCTGGAAGTATAGGATTGGGTTAATCCTAGAAGAGAATGAGTTGGACAACTACATAAAGGAAGAGGTTCCAGTTCCAGAGGGAGATGAGGCTAAGGCCTTACACAAGAAGAACTTGGTAAAGGCTAAGAGAATCATTGCTGATTCTATAAAGGACCACTCATACCCCATGTGTCTTCCCTAAAGACACCTAAGGAGATGTTTGACTCCTTGAACAATTTGTTTGAAGGAAATAACATAAATCGGCAGATGAATCTGCGGAACCAATTGAAAGGGGTAAAGATCCAGAATCGAGAGACCATTCAATCCTATTTTTCTAAGGTCTCTCAAATCAAGGAACAACTTGAAGCTGTGGATGAAGTAGTGGAGAATGGAGAAATTGTCATGAACACATTGAATGGCCTACCTAGGTCATGGGACTCCTTCATCCAAGGAATCTATGCAAGGAAGAAATTAATCTCTTTCAATAGAATTTGGGATGAATGTTCACAAGAAGAAGCTAGGCTTGTGGTCCGAGAAGAAAAGATGAGAAGTGAAGATCAAGCCCTCACAACACACACTAAAGGAAGTAAGTTTAAGAGGGATAAATCTCACAACAAGAAACATTCTCACTTCAATCATAAGAAGAAAGATCTCTCTCATATTGAATGCTTCACTTGTGATGAGATAGGACACTTTGCTTCAGATTGTCCCAAGAACAAAAGGAACAACAACAACAACAACTTCAAGAAGAAGAAGAAGAGCAACAAGCAAAGATATCATGCTCATGCTGCTGAGGATGATGAACCTCCCAAGAAGAAGAAAAGGGCAGAAAGTGAAGATTCTTCAAGTGAGGAAGAATATGTGTTGATCTTTGCTCTCACAGGTACTATCTCACATGGATGTGATGATTGGCTTATTGATAGTGGGGCTTCCAAACACATGACAGAATTTAAAGAATCCTTTGTAGACTTATCTGAACATGAGTCACCCCATAAGGTGAAACTTGGGGATGACTATCAATACCCTATAAAAGGAAGTGGTGAAGCCTCTTACAAGTTAGACTCTGGGAAGTCTTTAAAAATGCAAGATGTTCTATATGTACCTGAACTCAAGAAGAATCTTCTCTCCATATCATATTTGGATGCAAAGGGAATGAGAGTTGCATTTATAGATGGTCAAGTAGTCATGTGGCCAAAGGGTAAGACAATAGATGATGCAGTGGTGATTGGAGAGCAAGAGGGAGGATTGTACAAATTGAAGGGACAACTTGAACATGCCATGGTACACGAGTCCATGGAGCTAAGTGAACTTTGGCATAGAAGGCTTGCTCATGTGCACTATAGGGCACTACCAATTGCAAGCAAAGTTGTAGAAGGTCTTCTTCAAATCCAGTCAAAGCATGAAGGCATTTGCAAAGGGTGTGCAAAAGGAAAGAACACAAAGAAGGCATTTCCAAGAAGTGAAAGCAAAGCAAAAGGAATCTTGGAGATTATCCACTCCGATGTATGCGGTCCCATGTCATCCAGTTCTCTGAGTGGGTATGTATACTATGTCTCCTTCATCGATGATTTCTCTAGGAAGACTTGGGTTTATTTCTTGAAGAATAAAGATGAAGTGTTTGATAAGTTCAAGGAATTTAAAGCCTTGATAGAAAATCAAACTGATAAGAAGATCAAGACATTCAGATTTGACAATGGTGGAGAATTCACTTAAGGATACTTCAAGAAGTTATGTAGTGATTCATGGATTAAGAGGTAGTTGACTACTCCCTACAATCCACAATAGAATGGAGTTGCAGAAAGGAAGAATAGAACAATCATGAAAGTAGCACAGGAAATGCTTCATGACCAGGATATGCCTATGCACCTATTGGCAGAAGCAGCCAGGACAACTATATATGTGCATAATAGAACACCTCACAAGATACTTGACAACAAGACCCCAGAAGACATTTTATCTGGTAAGAAACTTGAAGTTAGCCATCTTAGAATATTTGGTTGTCCTGTATACACACACATTCCAAAGGAAAAGAGGACAAACCTAGATCCTTAAGGAAAGAAGGGCATATTTGTGGGTTACAGTGAAAGCTCGAAGGCTTACAGAATCTACTTTCCAGGTTTCAAGAAGATTGATATTAGTAGGGATGTAACATTTGATGAAGACTCAACATACATCAAATCAAGGAAGACACCTGCTGAAGACAATGAATAACCAAGGGTAACCAGAATTCAAGACACTACTATGAATGAAGCAATACCAGAAGAAGATCGTGAAATTGAAGATCCACAAGAACCTGTAGATCCACCCCGTGAGAAGAACTCTCACAAGAGGAAACCTGCATGGGCTAGAGAGCTCATTCAAGATGCAGAAAGGTATGGTATTCCAGAAGAGGAACACAGAGAAAGGAAAAGGACAAGGTCACACACTAGCTATGTTGCCTTGCTCTGTGACATTATGAATAGAGAACCTTCCAGTTATAAAGAGGTAGTGGAAAAGAAAGAATGAAAGGATGCCATGGTCGAGGAATACCAATCGATCATGAAGAATGATGTTTGGATTGTGGTCCCAAGACCAGAAGGGAAGTTTGTTGTGACTTCCAAGTGGATCTATAAGATCAAGCATGTTGCAGATGGTAGTATAGAGAAATACAAGGCGAGGTTTTTAGCTGGTGGCTTCTCCCAGAAAGAGGGAATAGACTATGAAGAGACTTTTGCTCCTGTAGCCAGATACACTTCCATCAGAATAGTACTTTCTCTGGCTACAGTGATGAAATGGAAGATACACTAGATGGATGTCAAGACAACATTCTTGAATAGTGTAGTCGAAGAGGAAGTGTATGTGGAGCAACCACTTGGTTTTGAGACACATGACAGGGAATCATATGTGTGCAGGTTGAAGAAATCCTTGTATGCTTGAAGCAAGCTCCTAGAACTTGGTATGGTAGGATAGACAACTTCCTATCCAGCTTGGGCTTTACTAAGAGTAAAGCAGATTCCAACCTTTACTACAAGGTTGAGGAAGGAAATCCAGTGATACTACTACTATATGTGGATGACCTATTTGTTATAGGTGAGGATGGGTTGATTACCGACACAAAGAGGAAGCTTGCTACCGAGTTCTAGATGAAGGACTTGGGGATAATGCATTAATTTATAGGAATGGAGGTGTGGCAGAGTGCAGATGGAATCTTCCTTGGAAAAGGGAAGTATGCAGTAGAGATCCTGAAGAGGTTCAGGATGATGGACTGCAAGGCCATGGCCACACCTATGGAATAAAACCTGAAGCTTCTATGTGATGCTTCATTTGAGTGGGTTGATGTCATTATGTATCGTCAGATGATTGGGTCCTTGATGTACCTGATGAACATAAGACTAGATATTTTCTTTGCGGTGAACACCTTGAGCCAGTTTCTGAGAGATCCTAGACATGTTCACCTGATTGTTGTAAAGCATATTCTGAGGTGCCTGAAGGGTACAGTTGATTATGGGCTCAAGTATGATGCGAATCAAAAGTTTGACCTGGAGGGTTATGTTGATTCAGATTGGGCTGGTAGTGCTACAGATAGGAAAAGCACTTCGGGGTGCTGCTTCAGTATGGGATCCGATGTGATCTCTTGGTTTAGCAGGAAGAAATCCCGCGTAGCACTGAGTACAACCGAATCAGAGTATGTCATAGCTTGTTCGGCCAGTTGTGAGGCAATATCACTTAGGAAGTTGATGTCTGAGCTATTTGATCTCCCATTGGATGCTACCTGTATCTATTGTGACAACCAGAGTTGTGTGAAGTTTTCAGAGAACCCTGTGTTCCATGACAGGTTGAAGCACATCGAGATCAAATATCACTATATCAGGGATATGGTGCAGAGAGGAGCAGTGAAGCTCCTGTATGTTGTGACAAATGAGCATATTGCAGATGTGTTGACCAAACCACTAGCCAGAGTGAAGTTTGAGTACTTCAGAGAGAGGCTTGGTGTTCTTCAGATAGAAGATACTTCGAGGAAGAAGTGATGGGACACATTTGCAGGAGCCATTCCAAGCATGGTGGTAGGAGGATCCTTCCCATGGCTATGGATGTAAGTGCTGTGTGATGAGCATCAGGACGATGCTCCAGTTACTGCTATGTATGATGATCAGGATGATCATGTGTAATGATATGCATCAGGTGGATGCTTTGTATGATCAGTTTGATTATGCGATGATGATGAGTATCGGGACGATGCTCTAGATGATATGCATCAGGACGATGCTATGATGATGATTAGGATGATCATATGTGATGACTATCAGGACGATGCTCTAGATGATACGCATCAGGACGATGCTGTGAAAATGATCAAGATGATCATGCGATGATGATGTGCATCAGGATGATGTACTATATGATGATGATCAGTATGATCATGAGTATCAGGTTGATACTCCGTGGCTGTGGACAGGTTGTGCATGTAGCATAGAAAAGATCCTGGGAGATCCTATAGTTTGAGATAGGATGCTCTTTCGAGGTTTTGCTACTAGAGGCATGTAATCAGCCCTGGAGATCCTATAGGTTGAGCAGTAAGCTCATAATTAGTCCTGGGATGCTCTTTAGAGTTCTTGCAGGAAGCAAGACACTCTTTAAAGGTTTTTCCTAACCACATGTAATCAGCCCTGGAGATCCGATAGGTTGAGCAGTAAGCTCGTAATCAGTCCTGGGATGCTCTTTAGAGTTCTTGCAAGAAGCAAGACACTCTTTTAAGGTTTTGTGGTGGGGGTCACATGTAATAAGACCTGGAGGTCCGATAGGTTGAGCAGTAAGATCGTAATTAGTCCTGGGATGCTCTTTAGAGTTCTTGCAGGAAGCAAGACACTCTTTTAAGGTTTTGTGACAGGCAACATGTAATACCTCCCTGGTAGATCCGATAGGTTGAGAAGTAAGCTCGCAATCAGTCCTGGGATGCTCTTGTTAGGTTTTGTTGATGCACGTAAATAAGTCTTGAGGATTCCACAGTATGGCCAGTGATGATGAAGACTCACAGGAGGCTAGGCCTACAACCAACATGAAAAAGGGTTGGCTCTGTAGAACTTCCTATGACGAGAAGAATTCATAGATAGCCCAGTGATCGAGATGTCGAGTGTAGTAGCAGTGATGATGATGATGCTCCGTGATCCAGTGATGATGATCCAGCTCCAGAATTGAAGACTTGCGCCAATATGTATTGATGACCCGTGTCTAGAGAATACCTTCTTAGTTAAGAGGGAGTGTTGATGTATTTGTAACTTTGGAAGATATTCACTTGTATATTACATTTGTAATTTATTGTATATCCAATAAAGATGTATTATTCCTATGATTGGAAGTGTCGTCATTTGTATTTGCAAGTGTTGCAAGTTACATTGTAAGCGTCGTCATTTGTATTGATGGGTTATTAAACCACCAGTAAGGGGTCGGCCCTAGTTAGGTCATGTGGTTGGGTTATTAGGATTCATTAGGAAGTCGGCCATGTTGGTTTATTAGCAGGTCAAGTCAATGTATAAATAGAGGGTGTGCCTCTCTCATTCTATTCATTCACTCACTTCTCAAGCTCGCATAGCTAAGAGAGAAAGTGGCGCACTAGTGGAGGAGGAGGAGTATCTGCTAGAGACATCTCTTTGGGTTTGATAATTGTGATCTTGGTTTGTGGCTTATTCTATCTTTGAGGAAGTTGCATGTTTTTCACCTTCTTAGTTTCCCCCGAGGAAACTCTGTGTCTATTGTCTCTTGTGTTTATGATTGATATGCTGTACATGTTATTCTCTTAGTGATCCTAGATAATATTGAATGAAATTATCGAAAAATTAACAAGGTGCCCCCATTGGAAATCATGACTTCAAAGTTGGAGCAAGGATGGACAAAACAATCATCCTGTTTGGCAATCCGAGGGTCAATGAAGTTATGATTGCTACCAGAATCAATGAGTATTGTAAGAGGGAGCTTCTTGAAGTAACCCCTAACCCGCATTGTTTGTGGGGTGGTGACTCCGGCTAAAGCATGGAAAGATATCTCTGGGTGGTCATTTGGAGACGGAGGGTCAACAGGTGGCTGCTGAATGTCGACCTGATCATATATTGTATCTAGATCTTCTTCTCCAAGTTCAGAGGTAGGCAGAGAATCCACATCCAAGAGGTAGAGTTGTTGCTCAACACATCTATGTCCCCGAGTGAATTTCTCATCACAATTATAACAAAGACTTTTTTCTCTATGTGCCCGCATCTAAGCTTCAAACAAATGCTTGATAGGAGTTGGGAAAAGAGCTGGAGGGATGGAAGGTCGTTGGGAAACCATATTTATGAATGAAAAAAAAGTGGATTTGGAGCGTTGTTGGGCTATGATCTTGTGCTCCGCCAACTTAGCCAACCCTAGGAATTCCATCATTGTGTTGGGACAAAACATTTTAACCTCTGAGCGGATTTCATCCTTGAGACCACAGATAAAATAAATCCTGTAGAATTCATCAGATAATCCTTCTGTGTGATTGGACAGTTTCTCAAATTCTGTCAGATACTCTATCATAGTGCCAATTTCGCAAAGTTTAGTGAGTGCTCTTGTGAAGTCATCAAAAGCACTAAGACCAAATTGTTGCAAAAGGAGTTGGCAAAAATATGTCCATTTTGGCTCGTCATGAGCCTTGATGTACCAATGGTACCATTGAAGGGCTTCCTGTTCCAAATGAAAGAAAGCAAGTGGAACTTTGTGGAAATCAAAAGTATTATGCAGACTGAAATATTGTTCTTCCCGTTATATCCATCTAGTCGGATCATTACCATTGAAGCGAGGAAAATCAAGATTCGGCCCACAAAAATTGCTAGAAGAAGAGAACCCAGTGTCTACAGAAGATTCTGGCTGTCGTTTATTGTTCATGGTTGAATGCTGAAGATGGAGGCTGAGAAATTTTTCATCCAGATCTTGAAGTTTGGTTTTGAGGGCTGCAAGTTCTTCCTCCATGGTTTGTGCTCCTGCGCGGGTGACAACCACAACTAGGATTTTTTTTTTGTGAATGGGCAGAAAAACACAAACATAAGCTTCTTTAGTAAAGGGAAATTTGGATTTGGGAAAAACTCTGTTGGGTAATTGGGGTTTGACTAGGTTTTGGACACTTTCTAATGGGCAGGGAAGCAAAAACTGAGGATTTCAGAAGCGGGGTGAAAGAATGGGAAAATTTTTCAAAGAGGGACAAATAAGCAGAAATAGGAAATGAACATTGTGGCAAAATTTGAAGGCAATTGGGTGAAAAACAAAGAAGTTATGACAAACCCTAAAAATAGACAAATGGGGGATTTCTGGCTTCGGGAAGTGGAATTTGGGATAGGGTCCTCATGAATGAAATATGCAGAATGGGAGTGCAGGGGCATCAGTGAAGTTTCAAGGGAAACAAAGTGAAAATAAAGAATATATGGCGAAAAAATAGAATTTTCTATTTTTTATTTATTTTTCCGGAATGGATTTGCAACGACGCATAAGATATCGACAACAGTTCTAGACAAATGTAATCTATGATTTATCGGATGGAAATATATATGGAGCCCTGGTATGTACGACTTCCTAAAGGTTCATGAGATTCACTCGGCCACCAATGTTGTATAACGACTTGCATATTGGGGCAATACCCCTCACACCACGACTCAGGTAAAACTGATAACCACTTTGCCACAAACGAAAACTCTTGATTTACCTTACGGGCGGGAACTAGTCAATCAGGTAGGGGTCGTTGCCCTTTTCGCTGGTACTCCTCACAATGATTTTTAGGAATTATGACCAAGTACTTCCCACAATTAAGAGGATAGGGATTATTCCCGGGTCTGAACCTGCAATTAATAGGAACAAATACAGATGTGAAAGGAAGAAATTCCACCCAACGAGCCCAAGAAAGTACTCTGATACCAAATGTGAGGAACCTGCAACAATTAATTAATGAAAATGCACGATATAGCAGAAATAACAGAAATTAAAATAGATTTATTAATCGCGGGCCACTTTGAGGGGGAAACTTCATTTGAGCAAGCTTAATACAAATAACTTCACGGTTCCTTCATTGGCCTCAACACGCACTTATATACTAAGTCTATGTGCCAATACTATGGATCAATACCATGGAACATATAATACTACGGGACGACTTACAAAGTATATGAGTCCAATACTATGGATCAATACCATGGAAAAAATAATAATATGGGATAATACAAACTAAGGATCAATACCATGGAAAATATAATACTACAGGATGACTTACAAAGCATATGCGTCCAACAACAATATACAAACAAAGTAAAGATAAGGGTTGACACAAGTTCCTAACACTTATTTCAAATGTTGGGAGTGTGCTTTAGAATACTTCGAGAACCTTGAGAATCACATGACCTACTAAAAGAATACCTTGACAAAGATACCTTATGTTCCCTGCTCAAAGAACGATTTCTTGGACTTGGAGTCCTCTCTCTAGTGCGACTCCTAGAGCGACTTTCTGCAATTCTCCTTTCTTGAACAACATTGCTTGGATTATATCCAAGATGAGCCTTATGCTGAATATCAGTGAGGCTCTAAAGGATAGAAACATTAATCGGGTTCTTCTCTTCTTGAGCCTTGATTAACCTCTCATTGTTTCAACCAATTTTTGAGGAGTGATATGCTCTCTCCTCCAATTGGATTATGTCTCAACATTTCCCTCTTTCATATTTTTCCCAGGACATAATCATCATGTTCATAAGGGTCCCGGGAATCATTCATGGTTACCATTTTCTTTTGGAGACTTTTCCTTATGCTTGTTGCTCTCCATTACAAATGTTCAAAGATTGTTAACTGCAAGCACTGTGCACCATATAAATATTTATTAGACATATTAGTATATATGGAATAACACATAAAATATTATTCTTTAATAGAATTAGTCTCATGGAATAATTCACAGGGTCCTTAGGTCATTTTATGTTCCATTTATGCATTCTGGAAGTCTACCGCTTATTGACAAATTTATCAAATTAAAGTTATATGCACTTTTCTGTTCGAATCCCAGAGACATATGAATTCTTCATTTAGAATATAACTGCGAGCCATTGTTTCCCTCTAGATAATATTTCCAACTAGTATCTTCATGCTTCATTATGATCTCAGATATGAAAGTTACATCCTCCAAGAAATGCTAATTTTTCCCAATTCTGCACTGTTTTTACAAGTGCAATTATTTTTGAAGACCGACTTCAACCTCCTGCAGAAGAATATATAACAAGAAATATAATTTTTTTTCTATTGAGCACTGTTAGTACATATAACAAATATTACTCAGCAAATTTCAAATATCTGATCTAATGCTCCAGTCAAGTTCTACAAAATTCCGAGTTTGACTACTTTTAACTTTTGCACTTTTTCCCCATACTTGGAATTTTTACCAAAACCACCTATCTCCCAATCTAAGCATTTTTGAAAAAAATTTGTCTAACAAAAGTTCTCTGTTTTGATGAGTAGGTAAAATGTCGAGTTCAATTTTTTTTCTACATCTAGGGTCACTTTTACCTCCTGCAAGCTTTCCAAAATCCCCCCCAAAGTGCTCCGGAATAATGGATTTTGGCCTTCTTTTGCACCTCGACATCACACCTTTTGGAATTTTGATTTTATTTTCTAGATTGATCTGCATTCTTGGTATTAGACCGCACCATAGCAAATTTGGCCTGAACAAAGTCCTCATCCTGTCTTTGGATACTGATCTTTGAAAATCACTAATTTGAAAATTTTGTCAAATTGGAGCATGATGGACTCAATCCTCTCACTAGTACTTATGTGACCTTCGTTAATGGTTTCCTAATGCTTCAAGTATCATCAAATTCCGAGATAAAATTATCCTTTTATGGAAAAAATAATTTTTGGGCTCCAATGTTTTTTTTTGAATCGCTACTACGGACTTCTCCTTGGGAGATACTTTTTCACCCCCACAAATGCACGCCGAAAACCACTGTGGACGTCTCCTTGCGGCCTATTCCTTGAGATGCATTTGTGTACCCCCGTAGACATGCATCGACGACTGGTTACTAGCGACCGACGACTGACTATCGAATCTTGACGACTGCTGACCGATGATCACCACAGACCTATACTCCAGAACCTCCACGACCCACTATTCTTGGCCGCACCCTGTAGACGAAATCAGTTGCACCCGTAGAACTCTGTTATTCACGCCTGCTAACCTTTCTCCACGGTACTACCATGAGATCCTCTCCACGGACCTCCGCAGACTTATTTTCCACTATGCCCGTGTACCTTCTTACTGGATCCCCATAGACTCTTCTTTGTCGCACCCTTGCGGATGCGCGCCGATGACCAATGATCGAAGATCGATGCTCGACAACCACTGACTATCACAGATCTATACTATGTTGTTCCTGCAAAATTTGGACGGTGTCCACCCACATTTCCTTCTGGCATGGTTGGTCCACATCATACTCCTCTTTCCCACATGGCATGGGTGGGGGTCCACCTCAAGCTTTTTCAAATTTTCATATTTTTATAGCTAAAATGGAATTTCCATTTCCTCCATTTATGAAATATATTTGTTGCATAATAGAGAGGAAATCCATTGTTGCTAGCTTTGTGAGTTGAATTTTTCTTGAATTTATTTAAAGCACTCTTCTACTCATGTTGGGAGAATCACGGGTTGCATCCCTTGGGCTCCATTGGATCACCAACCATTAATTTAACAAACGATTTTTACCAAAATATTTATCAGCACTTCTTGTGCATTTTTGATGTCCTACCTATGAGTGTGAATTCCAACCCAAACAACCCCAGTGTTGCAACCATTCACTCTGATACAACTCTGTCATGTCCCCGCCCATCAATCTGACAATTGGAGGGGAACACAAACGATTTAGGGGGTTCTAAATTTCACCCCCATGGCCATATTATGAAATTCATAAAAATCTAAATGCATGTGCAAATGCATATTAAAAATACACAGTGGAAATAAGATTAATTACACATACACAACATGCATATACTAGCATATTCATCACAGTTGACATAACAATAATAATCATTCACATTAAAAAACAATAGTAAATTAACAAGGAAACACTTATCTCTTCAATGAATTTGTCCAAGCAACTGGCTATGGAAGAGCAATGTTCCACCCAATTGTAGGCACTCTGTCCATCACTTTATATCTCTGTTGAGAGGGAGTTGGGATATGTATCCACTGAGGAGGAACTATAGAAGCTCACTCATAGCCATAGAAACACATTGATGCTAATCCAACACACAACTGGGTTTATCATGCATGTAGGGAGACAAGGAAGGGGAATGCTAAGCCAGTGAGCTCAACCAAAAAGCTACATGCATCTCAATTGGTCTCATCCATCCTTGGCACCCACATTACCTACCACACCCGACACAAGGAAGGTCCCCATCTCTGCTACAAGATCCCTCAGGTACCCCTTCCCTCTAATGCTATTCAGGGTGGACATAGAAAGGTACAACCTGCTGTACCACTAGATATTTCTTCCTACACTAGGTTTATCAAGCAATTCCAACCTCTAATCTATCCCCTGACTTCAATGCTCTCTTGACTTTTTTGATTTATGGTCACACTAACTTCAACCACGAATTTTGATTTCCAGGCTCCCAAATCTGGGTTTCCCAACAAATTTTTGAGCTTTTGACACTCAAATTTTCCCTAGGGTTGACATATATGGATCCCCCATTGGATTTCACAACCCACATGAATTTCTGGGCATTTTTGACACTCTAAAACATGGCTCTTTCTTTGGTTATGATTTCTGTTAATTTTCTTGTTGGGAATGCATGACTTGGTAAAAACTGGAGTCTAGTTGCTCAACAATGGAATGGGAATGAAGGGAAACAAATTCCCATGAGAGAAATTGACTTCTGGGTACCCAAAAATAAGCCTATACTCAACTATACAAATTTCTGGGCTCAACCCATGCTCCATTAAATTCATGAGTTGATTTCTCAGTTGCCTTCTTACAACATAAATAAAGATTAGTAAGGAAGTCCACTTGGGTAGTTGCACCATTTATGGCACATAGATTCTCAAGAGGGCACTTGGAAACAAATGATTTAATCCCACAACCCCTCTCCTCTTCCTAGTGGATAAACACATCCCCCTCATTTTAGTTGCTTCCATAGCCAGCTCTCAGACTTTTATTTGCATTATAAATATTTACACTGTTTTTACATTTTTCCATGGCTAACTAGCACATTTCCATAAAATATAAAATACTTTCCTTTATAAGCCGAGCATTCACTAGAAGGGACTTGGCCTTGAGCTCCACGCTAGGAATTATACACCACATATTTACAATATTTACATATCAAGCCAATAATCCCAAGGGTCAAAATGGGGGTATTACATGATTTTTCCCCCCTTTTAAAACATGCAAAATATAAAGAAAAAAATTCATTTGTTCGTCCTTGAAAAGTGCTCTAATACCACTTGTAATGTACCTTAAATATGAATATGAAATCACATACAAGATATTAAATATTCTCCAACTTTATAAATATCAAAATCCTTAAGGTACAGAACCATCTCACAATTGATCCTTTTATGGAAGGAATTCATTCATGTTCACTTGCGTCTTCAATTGGGCAATCTCCTATGACCTAAGATCCAAATACAATATAATACACACATGATTCATAAGGGGGAATACATTCTTATTTATATATCACAAGACAAATCTAACCATAACAACCCCCTAACTACCTAGTGGACCTTCTTTAATGAGGTCCCATTACGTTTATTCACTAATAACTACCATAGTTGGCTTTATTTAATAATAACAAACATAGAAGACATAGTCCGCCTTACATTGAATGGCCTCGACTATTATTACTTCAATGGGCCTTTCGTCCCTCAATTACACCCTTATGGAGGATCATAATAGGCCCCTTCCACATATAAGGTGGCACATGCCATTACCACATCACCTTGTTTCCATTTCAATGGCGCATGTGATAAGTGGCATGATGTTGCATAGCCACACCATTAATAAAGTGACACATGGAATCACAAGTAGTGGCCACACCAACATACTTTGCATGGTCAAGCTCTAGTTAGCACTCATTCAACCAAGGCCACATGAACACCTTAGAGTATAGTCAACAACTACTCAAAAAGTGTCACATGGCACCTCAATCCTCCAAGGGGATTCATTTCTAAATTTTTTGAGGAAAATATTAAACTAAGATATCTTAACCTTATAGACTTAGGTTTGACTGTTGTCTTTTAAAAGTTGTGTATTTTCAGTTCTTTTCATAGTGGTATAGGTGATTTTGTTGTACTCTAATGTAGTGAAATTTGATTTTTTTATAGATACACAAGGCTTGTCATTGTTTTTGTATCTTTCCAGGGCCATAACTTCATCATACAAACTCCTTTTGAGTACTTTTTTTTAAAATTTGGATAATTTTTCAAGATATACATAGTGGTATTGGTTATTTTAACTCATTTTGAATGTTATTTTCTATTTTTGCAAAATGACTACTTACAAGGTATGATTAACCAATACAATCATTTTTCATGGAAATCCTATAGGGATGATCTACTTAGGAGTTAAGGGTCATATCAAATGAGTATTGGGTTAGATCATAGTCCAATTGATGCTAAGAAATGTAGAAAGAGGCTTAATCGTAATGATGATGCTAAAGGTCTAATTGGCATGATGATCCCTAAAGATCTCAAATTCCACATTTAGTCCATTAAAACACTTCAAGAGGCATGGATGAAGTTTGAACAACTCTTTTGGAAAACCACTTTGGTACGAGCTCATCAGTTGGAAAATCATCTCAGCACTCTTGATCCGACATAATTTATTCTAATTGAGGAATCCATCACAAAATTTAAGCTATTAAGGTTCCAACTTAGTGATTGTGGAATCACTGAAGCAAATGATTAGGAAATAATATCTATTCTTTCTAAACTCAAAGATCATTTTGATATTTTTGTCTCTAGTTTTTATTCAACTAATATGCATTATAAGATGACTATTATTGAGCTATTTTTTATATCTATTGACACGTGAGCATGAATAGCTCTTGGAAATGGATGTATTTGATATAGATACTAAATAGAAAGTTTTATTTGCTCACAATCACAAGGGCTCCAAACCCTTCAAGAAGGCATTGAGATGAGCCAAAATACCCACGACCACCAAGCCATCTACAATAAATCCTCATCATCCAAAGTATTGGTAGGGAACCAAGTCAGGGGAGAAGAATCCACTTAGGTCTTTTTCCTCTAGTGGAAAATATAGGCATATTGATACACATTGCTAGAAGAAAATGCAGCTGTTGGAAGCAACCATGAAAAAACATAGTATTCAGTTTGATATTCCCCCCTATTCTACTTTTTCTAAGATTCATTTCTTTCTACAATAGCATGTTAGCAATCTCATGAATGAATTTTAGACTCAGGGGCCTCCCATCATATGGTTAATCTTATGGATATTTTCTCTAGTCTTGATGATTGCACAACATGATATATTCGTGTCAATGATAGATTTACATTATATGTTGTAGAATCATCAACAATAGATCTTCCTAATGGACAATCTAACAATGTATTCTATGTTCATGTTCTTTCTGTAATTTTTCTTGCATTTTTTCAAGTTACTTCATTCTAGTGATGGAAAAACAATGGAGTTTTTTCCTAATGATGTTGCAATAGAGATATAAAGGATACATCTATTGTAATAGATTCCAAACATATTGATTACTCTTCAAGGTTGTACAAATGTGATAGCTTTGAAATTCTTCACCTACCATTTCCTTCTTGCTCACGTTGATGGCTTGAACAAACATTGGCACAAGGGATTTGGTCATTTGAACTACCATTATCTGTAGCAACTCTCACAACACCACATGGTGCATGGCCTATCTCCCATCTCATGCAATGATGGTGTTTGTCATGATTTTCTTTTGGGTGAGCATCACATAGATTCTTTTCTTTTTGTTCATTCATGGCAAGCACCAACACCATTTCAATTAGTTCATGTTGACATCAATGGACTATTCCCCATTCTATCATTTTCAAAAGTACACTACATCCTCACTTTTATTGATGATTACACTCGAGACACTTGGATTTAATTTTTAAAACTAAAAATTGAAGTATTTTATCCCTTTGTTGCTTTCAAAGCATTGGTTGAAAAGAAATCAGATCATTTAATCAAGAGAGTTAGCACTGATAATGGCAGAGAAAATATTAATAAACACTTCATTTATTTTTGGTCTAAAAATGACACTCAAATGAAACATATAGTTCCTTACACTCCAAAACATAATGGAGTAGTTGAATGTAAGAATCAAACACTTAAATAAATGGTTAATTGTATGGTTTAGTCAAAGAAATTAACACCACATTTTGGACTGAAACTATAAATTGTGCTAGTTACATCTTGAATCATACTCCTACAAAAGTTGTAATGAATGCAAATCTAGAGGAATCTTGGCCTTAAATCAAGTATGATGTTAGCAAATTTAAAGTGTTTGGTTGTGAAGCACAGGCACATATTCCTAATAAAAAGCATACGACAATTCAACCAATAGTCTAATGACTCTGTGTACCTCACTCTTCCAAGGTTGTATTTTGGAGAGATGTTTGACTTGATGAAGTCTCCTTCACCTATGTGCCTACATCTTCTTCACCACTTTTCTCTTCTTCATTTACTTTTGCAAGACTTGTATCTTTTTCAAATGATTATTCTTCTTCCTCAGATGATGAACCAACACCTTCATTTGTTTGTCCTACAATTTAGTTTGTTGATAGTGTACCTTTAGTTCATCCTAATACAATTCCATATATAGATCTTGCACCTCTAGTTGCTCCACTTGGGTCTTGAAAACAAGGGAATTTGTTAGTACTTTACTTCTTGATACATAAGATCCTTGCAGGACTCACTCTTAGTATGATATAAGTGGTTCAAATATTATGGTACAACACATTGAGATAAAATATCTTCAAACTTATAAAGAAGCAGGTGACCAACCCAAATGGGAAGCAAATATGCAAGAAGAAATGAACTCCTTAAAGAAATATGACGCGGGATATTGGTTATCTTCTAAATAGTCGTAGGATAATTTGTTGCAAGTGGGTTTATAGAACTAAGTTTTTAACAGATGGAGAGTTGATAAGTTTAAATCTTTCCTTATTGAAAAAGGTTTCTCACAATTTTGTTAGTTTTTCATCATTTAATTCAATAGATATAGGATCTTAACTGAAAGAACAACATGTACAGCATATCAAGCATAAGAGACAAGAGACACAAAACATTTCACCAGGGAAAACCAAGAAGGTGAAAAACCCCGCAACTTCCTCAGAGATAGAATAAGCATCAATGCAAGGATTAACATGATCAAACCCAAGAGATAGATATCTTCAACAGCATGCTCCTCCTCTACTTGTGTGCACCCTCCTCTTCTCTCACTAATGCGAAGTGAGTGAATATAACAATGTGTAAAATGAGAGAGACACACTCTCTATTTATACACTAACTTTCACTTGACCTTTACTCAACTAGGTCAGCCCCAACTTAACCACTTAACATAATACTAACTGGGCCGACCCCACTAGGGTGGTCTAATAACACTTTAACCCACATGACTCATGCAGGGTCGACCCCATCAAGGTGGTCTAATAACCCATCAAGTATAAGTTACGACACTTACAATATAACTTGCGACACATGCAAGTACAACTGACGACACTTTCAATCAGAGGAATAATACATCTTTGTTGGGGATACAATAAAGTACAAATACAATATACAAGTGAATATCTTCCGAAGTTACAAATACATCAACACTCCCTCTTAACTAGGAAGGTATTCTCTTGACACGAGTAATCAATACATATAGGCACAAGTCTTCAATACTGGAGCTGGATCATCATCACTGGATCACAGAGCATCATCATCACTGCTGCTGTACTCATCATCTCGATCATTGGTGCTATCTCTCAATTCTTCTCGTCATAGGAAGTTCTACAAAGCCAACCCTTTTTCAAGATGGATGTAGTCCTATCCTCCATGTAGGTCTTCATCATCTCTGTGAGCAAGCCATCAAGTAGGTACACCTCAGGACTGATTACACTGCCTCTGCAAAACCTGCAAAATCTCTTAGGACTGATTACACTGCCTCTGCAAAACCTGCAAGAGCATCTCAGGACTGATTACATGCCTCTGCAAAACCTGTGTACCTTACTATCACAACGTCGTTTTCAGATCACCTCATTGTCCACGGAGCACAACCCAGATGCACATCACACAACACTTACACTCACCGGCATGGGAAGACACACCTCAACCATCCGTGAAAGGCTCAGCACTTATATCTACGCCATGGGAAGACACACTTCAACCATGCGAGAATGGCATCGCACTTATATCCATAGCCATGGGAAGACACACTTCAACCATGCTAGGAATGGCACAACACTTATATCGCAACCATGGGAAGACACACTTCAACCATGCTTGAATGGCACAACACTTATATTGCAGCCATGGGAAGACACACTTCAAACATGCTCAAATGGCACAACACTTATATCGCAGCCATGGGAAGACACACTTCAACCATGCTCAAATGGCACAACACTTATATCGCAGCCATGGGAAGACACACTTCAACCATGCTCGAATGACACAGCTCTTACATCAACGACCATGGGAAGACACACTTCAACCATGTCGGAATGGCCCCATCCCTTATATCTATACCATGGGAGGACACACCTACCACCATGTGAGAATGGCTCATGTGCATCTGTGTCTCCGGACTCATCACTTCCCCTTGGAAGAAATCTCAATCTGAAGTACACCAAGCCTCTCTCTGAAGTACTCAAACTTCACTCTGGCCAGTGGCTTGGTCAACACATCAGCTATCTTCTCATCTGTCGCAACATATAGGAGCTTCATTGCTCCTCTCTGCACCATAGCCCTGATATAGTGATATTTGATCTCAATGTGCTTCGACCTGTCATGGAACACTGGGTTCTCAAACAACTTCACACAACTCTGGTTGTCATAGAAGATACAGGTAGCATCCAACGGGAGATCAAATAACTCAGACAGTAGCTTCCTAAGCCATATTGCCTCACAACTAGCCGAAAAAGCTGCAACATACTCTTCTTTGGCTGTACTCAGTGCCACACAGGACTGCTTCCTACTAAACCAAGAGATATGGGAGAAGCCACGAGCTACAAACCTCGCCTTGTATTTCTCTATGCTACTATCTGCAACATGCTTGATCTTATAGATCCACTTGGAAGTCACAACAGACTTTCCTTCTGGTCTCGGGACCACATCCCAGACATCATTCTTCATGATCGATTGGTATTCCTCAATTATGGCATCCTTTCATTACTTCATCCTTGATCCTGGGAACTTCAGATTCTTCAATATCTTCGTTGCTAGAACAAATGTTGTTGTCCTTGTATGTAATGCCCGCCTCGGTACTTTAACTGATTAGACTAATGAGGGTACTAGTTTTGAAATGAACCGGCTAAGTAAAACACAAACCATTTGAATTTACTTTGAGAATGCTTTAAAATGAAAATGAAGAATAGTGTATATGCTCGACTGACTGAAACATGATGATAAATGATGAATAATTTGTATGCTCGATTGACTGAGATACTAGAATGCATGATGTAAATATTTTATACAGTGCAACACTACTAATGTGCGCTTGAGTGTGCGCAGTGGCAGGTAAGACGATATACTAACTGACCCACAAGGGAAATTTAGGGTTCGTAAGAACGGAAAGAACACATAGGGGTACGATGATTGACTGTCGACCCTCGATTAGCAATCCATGCATGGGTGAAGCCGTTTCAGCTCAACCGGGGAAGCGTATGCCATACGGGCAAGGCCATAATGATTTGGTTGCATACGATGAGTTGAGAGGCGCGCAATAAGGAGAACCTTATCCCTCAACATCCCTTAGTCTCCAAGGAGCGTAGTTGAGAGATCGCGGTAATGGTTCCCGGTCGCTACGCAGTACTCCCCATAAGAAGGAAGAAATGAAACTGTCAGAAGGGTCCACCGAAGAGGTAACTAGACAAAGAACGAGAGGAAGCAAATTAATCAATGGTATAAATGAAAATTTTCACATAAGATTTAAGAAATACTTTATTTCATTTTGTTCTATTTTATTAATTTGAATAATTCTATTCAAGATTTTATTTTTAATTGATTTCATTAATTTGAATTATTCATTTTAATTGATTTTATTAACTTGAAAAAGAATTGAAGAAATTGATTTTATTCAATATTAAATTTGATTAATTATGCTGATTGAAAAAGATTAATAATAAGAGAATTATTTTTATTCAAAGATTTTAATTTAATGGATTTTATTATATTGAATTATCCTATACAAATTCTATTCTTGATTTCATTAATTAAATTTCTTATTTTAATTAATTTTATTATATTGAAAAGGGGTTAAAAGATTGACTTCATTATTTAGAGAAAGAATTGAAATAGGTCATTAATAAAAGAATTGTTTTTCTTTTATTATTATTCAAGATTTTTACTTTAATTAATTTTGTAATTCAATTAAATTATTTTATAAAGAGGAAATTTAAAATAGATTATACTTTTAGTAAAAGGAATCATCTTTTAATTCAATCTTAATATTAGGGAAAGAAAGAAAAGTAGAAAGCAATAAGTTTAACTAAAAGATTGTTAAGTAAACTAAATGAGAACCAAAAGAGAAGTAGAACTCTTCTACACCTAACTCCCACTGATCTAGGGATTTAAGTGCAAATTAAAGACATTAAGAAGACACATGTGTTTGAGAATATTGGAAATTAAAATATTAAATTAAATTAAATATGTGCATGGACAGACACATGGCACACAGGATTTTGCTATATAATGAGGGAGGAGAAGGAGAGAAAGATATCTCTTACTCCCTAATGCTGGATGGTCATCATAATCTCGGATTATGTTATGATCCTTGGAGTTGGGATTAACCAGAACGAGGATTGGGAGATCCTTTCAGGAGGCTAGCTTGTGTGTTCTTGCGACCCCATTTGCTCGGGGGTTCGAGGTGAAGAAGAATAACCTCGATACGGTAGGGAGGTCAACCGAGGGGTCACTCAGTACTTCATCAGGAAATTTGATTGGATTGTGCGGGAACCGCTTCGAGGACTCCATCGATTCGCTGGACCAACCGTTGAAAACAGGTTTGAAGTATTTAGTTTATTTATTTTGCTAATTCTTGTGGTGGAATGATATGATATGGGTATATAGTTTTATTTATTTGACATTCCTGTACTACAATAGATAGAACTAGATCTGTGGCCTCTATATCTTATTTTGAAAAAGCGTACTAGAAGTTCTGCAATTAATTATACTTATATTTTCAAATTCCGTGGAAGTCTTTTTGGTGAACCCGAAATGGGGATCCCTACATTTGGTATCAGAGCCGGTTGAGCCTTGAGGACACCGGACTCACATTATTTAGGGGTTCTTCGGTGATTCATGGACAACAACGACAGAAAGAATTGGAGCTGGGATTTTCGTGGGATTACACCTAGAACCAGAGCAACCATTTTCTACAAGTTCTTATTCACTAGAGTATTTCATTTTTATTTCTGTTTATTTAAAAGTTACAGATTTAAATTTCAATTATGATTTGAAAATGCTCACTGTATGGAGAAATTGTTATTACTGTTTATTTTTATTGTTTTAGGAGAGTTAGAATACCAGTATGGATCTTAGATCTAGGAATTTATAGAGATTCTTCTCTAAATCCTCTGTACTTTAAAATTTTTTGCATCCGTGTTGTTGCTGACTATATTCCATAGAAGGATCAGAACTTAGGGAGGTGATTTCTGTTCATTTAGCATTATTCGAAAATTTATAGAAACCTCCGTTTTACAATAGAAGTACGAGGTACAGATCCATTGATCTCTGTTTTATTTTCTTTCTTTAAAAATAAAATTGGTGCATGAGATACACTTCGATAGCAGCCGCATCCTTAAAACAGCGTAGATGAAGAATCAGTATTCTTCTAACTTAATTCAGTTTAGTTCCAGAAACATTTTTAATATTTCTTACTGATTTAGGGATATTCTAGATCTGTCATTTGCATTTAAGTTTTCTTTAAAAGGTTTGTGTTGAATCTGGAAAATCGATTTTACAGTGTGTTTATGTCTCTGTGGTATCCAGGTAATGAGTGTCTCTCAACAATGACAACTGGACTAACTAGAGCGTGTATCGAAGAGTATAGCTGGCGGAGAGACTATCAGCGACTATAGCTATGACTGGCAAAAGTACTAGTATCAGTTGTCAGCAATGAGTTTATATGCCAAGTACATGGGATATATATTGGAGCGGTGGATAGATTCGAACTTCCCAATTAGAACCTAAAGCATAACTATAGATAATTATAGTTTCAAATATTAATACTAAAATGCTATGACATAAGGGAATGTGCATAACAAATCATTTGGTTCTTGGAGCGAGAATTAATTATATACTATATTTATTAGATGGAAAGGAATCCATGTATATATATACCTTTTTTTTCTTGTGAAAAAGAAGTTTATAAATTCATGGATCAAATTTTTTACTTTTGTAAAGTGAACGTTGTATACACTTATTTTAAAGATTTGCTTTGAAATATGCTTTGTAAAATTAAATTATCTCAAGTTATGTTTTGACTAATGGAAATGACTATGCTTATAAATATATATATTTCTGTATAATAAAGCTAAAAATCTGGAATATAATATGGGAATATAGATTGTTTATAGTTATATATAATAATGTTGTAAGTTATATAATTATATTATATATATTCATATATGATACTGTTAAATGTGTGGAGTAAACTTAATTATATATATATATATATATATATATATATAATTTTGATTAATTTCAAGAAATTAAGTATGGCTATGAGAAAAATGTTGTTATTAAAATGGATATATTTTAAAAATAAATTGGATATATCTATATTGGTTGTTATAAATCTATTAAGTTTGGTTATTGGTTTTATAACAAGGATATTAAAGTGGATTTTTGTATAGGTTGCGGAAGTATGATTAATGACTTTATAATAAGGGGTTATTTATAATGATTTTATATAAAGGTGTTAACTATAGTTCAACCTATAAAGGTTTTGGAATGGAAATTATTTTTATTTATATAGGTTACAAATCCTTTAAATATAAATACATGTTACAAAATATAACTATTTGAAAGGGAGAATAAAAAATTTATTAAAAGGAGCATCATACTTAACTTACAAAGGATTTGCTATATGTGTATTGTGGGTAAATGTATATGATATGTTGTTAAAAACTTATGAATGGAAGTTAGAGTTAATATACACTTGTGTTAAATGATTAATGTGGATGATATAGGAATTAGTGTTGTCACCTTAAAATGCTTATATAGGCGGGTCATAGACTCTTAGAGGTTGGGATTATGACTATTACTATAATAGTTGTAATATAAAAGGAGTAATACATATATAAATTGCAATTATGTGATGATGTTATATTGTTTATTGATTATGTAATTTGATGTTGTTGTCAATAAACTTAATAGTCAAGATTAGTATGGCCACAAAATGGTTGATTCCTAGATAAAAAGAGGAGTAGATTTCATGATAGGAATCAAAGATATTATGATGACATGTGCACATAATGTTACTTGAGAAGTCTATCGAAGTGGTCATATGAAAATAAAGATGATGAAATGAGGTAAGAATGTGACAAGATCATTAACTTAGAAATGGTGTTAGTGATGGAAGGACTAGGAGTTAAATTTTAATGTGTTCGACTAAGTCACTAAGTTATGACACTTTCGTATTGAATTGAGAATCAATTTTATTAGCAATCATGAAGTTGGAATTATTCTTCACTTAATTTGCTAGTATAAAAGTTTGAATGATATTCAGGGTTCATATACTTTGATAAGGGGTTTTGCGCCAAGAATATTATCGATTTGTTGTAAATGCTTATTTTATGAAATAAAGGCGATGGCTTCGCAGGTATGCACTACTATTTTATAATCATGCTTTGGATTGTGAAAAGAGAGAAGTTAACTTACTTGAATTATAGAATCTTAACTGTGCTTGAGTTAGGAAGAAAAGAAAATCTTACATGACTTTGTTTATAAAAATCTGAGATTATACTTTTAGCTACTAAGTTAATGGCACTCCAGTATTTAATTATACTTTGGATTATGAGAAGAGAGAGGTTGCATGTAACATTAGTTTAGTAATGGTTAAGGTATGTATTGAAGAACAGAATTGGGAAGTGTAAATTCCTATTTTGAAATTCGGACATTGTTTTAAACATATGATAGTTATACGTAATTATAGAAAAGGAAGAAGTTGGAATTGAAGATTTTATCCCTTATGTAGAAATATGTTAGTGCTTTCAGTATTTTCGAAAATGATATACTTATAGTTTTGTTGAATTGAAAGAATTTGTTGTAGACGATTTCAACCCCGGTTACAATTAGTGAGTCAAGAGAGAACTATTGTGGGGATTACTACACTATGAAAGGTGTGATTTAGTTATATTATCAATTATGCGATTTAAACTTATATGAGGGTAGAAAATAAGAAATGAAATGTTATTATCAATTGTGGTTATGTTGAAGAAATGAATGTGGAAAGAAAGTGAAAAATCATCGTGGAAGCACATGTGACTTAACTTCGGGACGAAGTTTTAATAAGAGTGTATGTAATGCCCACCTTAGTACTTTAATTAATTAGACTAATGAGGGTACTAGTTTTGAAATGAACCGGCTAAGTAAAATACGAACCATTTGAATTTACTTTGAGAATGCTTTAAAATGAAAATGCAGAATAGTGTATATGCTCGACTGACTGAGACATGATGATAAATGATGAATAATTTGTATGCTCGACTGACTGAGATACTAGAATGCATGATGTAAATATTTTATATAGTGCAGCGCTACTAATGTGCGCTTGAGTGTGTGCAGTGGCAGGTAAGACGATATACCGACTGACCCACAAGGAAAATTTAGGGGTCGTAAGAACGGAAAGAACACATAGGGGTACGACGACTGACTGTCGACCCTGGATTAGCAATCCACTCACAGGTGAATCCGTTTCATCTCACTCGGGGAAGCGTATGCCGTACGGGCAAGGCCATAATGATTTGGTCGCGTACGATGAGTTGAGGGGCATGCAATAAGGAGAGCCTTATCCCTCAACATCCCTTAGTCTCCAAGGAGTGTAGTTGAGAGATCGAGGTAATGGTTCCTGGTCGCTACGCAGTACTCCCCATAAGAAGGAAGAAATGAAACTGTTAGAAGGGCCCACCGAAGAGGTACCTAGACAAAGAACGAGAGGAAGAAAATTAATCAATGGTATAAATGAAAATTTTCACATAAGATTTAAGAAATACTTTATTTCATTTTGTTCTATTTTATTAATTTGAATAATTCTATTCAAGATTTTATTTTTAATTGATTTCATTAATTTGAATTATTAATTTGAATTGATTTTATTAACTTGAAAAAGAATTGAAGAGATTGATTTTATTCAATATTAAATTTGATTAATTGTGTTGATTGAAAAAGATTAATAATAAGAGAATTATTTTTATTCAAAGATTTTAATTTAATGGATTTTATTATATTGAATTATCCTATACAAATTCTATTCTTGATTTCATTAATTAAATTTTTTATTTTAATTAATTTTATTATATTGAAAAGGGATTAAAATATTGACTTCATTATTTAGAGAAAGAATTGAAATAGGTCATTAATAAAAGAATTGTTTTTCTTTTATTATTATTCAAGATTTTTACTTTAATTAATTTTATTATTCATTTAAATTATTTTATAAAGAGGAAATTTAAAATAGATTATACTTTTAGTAAAAGGAATCATCTTTTAATTCAATCTTAATATTAGGAAAAGAAAGAAAAGTAGAAAGCAATAAGTCTAACTAAAAGATTGTTAAGTAAACTAAATGATAACCAAAAGAGAAGTAGAACTCTTCTACACCTAACTCCCACTGATCTAAGGATTTAGGTGCACATTAAAGACATTAAGAAGACACATGTGTTTGAGAATATTGTAAATTAAAATATTAAATTAAATTAAATATGTGCATGGACAGACACATAACACACAGGCTTTTGCTATATAATGAGGGAGGAGAAGGAGAGAAAGACATCTCTTGCTCCCTAATGCTGGATGGTCATCATAATCTCGGATTATGTTATGATCCTTGGAGTTGGGATTAGCCGGAATGGGGATTGGGAGATCCTTTCGGGAGGCTATCTTGTGTGTTCTTGCGACCCCATTTGCTCGGGGGTTCGGGGTGAAGAAGAATAACCCTGATACGGTAGGGAGGTCAACCGAGGAGTCACTCGGTACTTCGTCAGGAAATTTGATTGGATCATGTGGGAACCACTTCGAGGACTCCATCGATTCGCTGGACCAACCGTTGAAAACAGGTTTGAAATATTTAGTTCATTTATTTTGCTTATTCTTGTGGTGGAATGAATAGATCTAGGTATATAGTTGCAGTGAACGTATCTATTCACTAAGTTAAGAAGCGAATCCGCCTTCCATATTTGAGATAAAAGATAATATTATATTAGGTGATGATGATCAATTTACAATAGGCTCACCTTTATAGGGCTTGAGCAAGAATAATGAAGGGTTACACCCTTTCACTTATTAACCTAATAATCTATTTAATATATCAATAATAATATTAATTAAATATTCACAGCATTGCCTTCCCCTTTTGGAAATCTTTGTCCTCAAAGCTTGAGTATTTTCCTAATGTCGCCCTTCATTCAGATTCAGTGTCGGTATTAGAATTGGACGCAATTTCTTGTGTAGAGACTTGCACTTCCTTCCCATTGATGATTTTGCACTGTATTGCCTGATTGTTCCTACATTTATGGCCCGGGGTCCAATCATCACCACATCGACAACATATGTTTTTTTTCTTCTTTCTATTATCAGAGTAACTGTAAGATGGCTTTGATCTATTTTCCATTTCATAGGCATATGATTGAGGTTTGTAGCATTGATGGCCGAGTGACCACATATCTTCACAGTACCTACATTGTGTCTCTTTTTCTTCTCGATAATGGTTGTTGCCTCTTGTTTTTATTCCTTCAAGTTTGTGTTCTGCAGATTTTGCTTTATGTCTTGCTACCTCTACGTTAGGTATGTCGTGTAACTTTAACTCCTTTTGGAGGTATGGTTTAAGAACCCCTAAATAGGTTTCAAGTCTTTGTTTTTCTGACAACCCAATTACTCGTGTTAATAAGGATTCCCACTGATGTGTGAATTCCTCAACACTTCCAACTTGTTGCAATATCATAAGTTTACTGAAAAATTCATCTTCCTTGATTCCTTGAAACATATTAAAAAAATCATTTTTGAACAAGTTCCAGGTGTATGAAAATTTATCTCTCTTCCACCATAAGTACCAATCATAGGCGTAGCCTTCCATATGCTATGATACCAAATGCAGTGAACGTATCCGTTCACTAAGTTAAGAAGCGAATCCGCCTTCCATATTTGAGATAAAATATATATTATATTAGATAATGATGATCAATGAAGGGTTACACCCTTTTGCTTATTAACCTAATAATCTATTTAATATATCAATAATAATATTAATTAAATATTCACAGCAATAGTTTTATTTATTTGACATTCATGTATTGCAATAGATAGAACTAGATCTGTGGCCTCTATATCTTCTTTTGAAAAATCGTACTGGAAGTTCTGCAATTAATTATACTTATATTTTCAAATTACGTGGAAGTCTTTTTGGGGAACCCGAAATGGGGGTCCCTACATTGTAGGTGATTGTACATGATCTTTCCTACAAGTCAAATTCAATTGCATGATTAGAAACTTCTCATAGTTTTTCAAAAATAAATTCTTATGCAGAAAGACATATGTCATACAATCATGCAATTATGTTAGCCATTGCTTCAATACAACATTTATCCATATCCCGTAACTTTTTAGATGCCTTCCATCTCTACCAAAACATTTGTTAAGAGTGTGCACAACTCCCAACATGTTAGAAAATAGGTTTCATTCTAGATAAGTAGCAATGGAATGTTGTACAGTACCATAGGTCACTTACCCATTACTTGCATATTAGTAGTATCTTTTTCATTAATGCAACTTTTCTAATATGCATAATACATATCCTAAATCTAGGAACATAAGTATGTACATGACTAGACAACATTATTTAAGTAATCATACAATAAATGACAATTCAAATACTTATCTTTGTTTAGTTGTAGGGTGGACTCCCTCTCAATCTTTGCTTCCTTGCAGGAACTACTGGAGTGTGCTCCCTCTTGATCTTTGCTTCCTGGATTACATGTCCTTGAACTTATATTCATCCTGGGCCACTATGCATGCTTAAGTGTGCAATAATGTCATCCTCAAGATCTCATACATGATCATACATCCATTAGTATAATCTCAATACTATCAAAACATTATGATCCTAAATAAAATTAACATGTATGGTCATGATTATTTCACACACAGATAATTTATCACAAGCATTAGTATTCAAGGTTTCAAGGAAGACTTCTTTTATTCATGCAAAATCTTATTTGACCATAGGACTCTTCTGGTTAGTCATATCATCAATCAAAGTAAGAAACATAATATGCATAAACTCTTGATTACTTAAACTTCTAACTTTCATTATCATTATCATTCATACAAAAGTATAAGATCCTAACACAACGTAGGATTCTAACTTGATATAGGAAAAACATACCTGGTTATCATGTTTGCTAGTTATGTCTAACATACCCGCATAATGTCTTCTTGTTCTTCTTCAAAGACTTGTGCTAGTAACCTGCATAACTCATAAGTTAACCATTGTAGAACCAAAATTATACATAACTCATAAGTGGAGCTTCTCTGTGATCCATGACTATGGATGAGTCTTTGTCTTCATGTCATCATGGTCATATGTTCTTGAACTAGAAATTTCTTGATGTGCCTTTCATGTTAGTGGACAACATCAACCTCATACAACATCATAGTGCATTAGAACAATCATAAGTGTCATAACCCTAATCAATGAATGTCTACAAGCATTCATACTTTTACTAAGGTGATAAGACAAGTCTAAAATTAATCAAGAATGTACTAATAAAATGAAGACAAACATATCATAAACTTAATCATGAACAGATTTCACAAACACACTTGTATCTCTTCAAGTCATGCTTGTTGGGATTGCTTGTAGACTTCTTGTGTAAGGCCTTAGCCTTATCTCCCTATGGAACTGGAATCTCTTCACTTATGTAGGTGTCCAATTCATCATCTTCTAGGATGAACCCAATCCACTTTGATTTGCTGAAACTGGATCTGGAGCTGGATTAGGGTTTGTCAGAGAAACCCTAAAAATTCAAACTTTGAATTTCAAACTTCTGATTGGATGAAAAGATGCGCCTTGCTGAGCTGATCAAGCTAGTATACTTCAATTTTGAAATCTCCAAAATTTGACCCCTCAAAATTGCCTTTGAAACTTTCGGATCTTCTAGACAGGATCCCGAACTAGGGTTTGATAAAGCCATATATTCTTCCTATCCAAAACATTCGATATTGTGTTCTAAACTTCAATTTTTCTAAGGAGCTTCCAGCCGTGGTCATAGATTTCAAAAATTCCAACTTTTGCAGAAGCCCTAATTTTCCACCTTTCCAATCAAAATTTTGAACTAGGGTTTGATCAAGCCCGACCTTATGCCCAACCAAAAAATTCGATCTTGGTCTCTAAATTTCGATTTTGATGAGGAGAACTCAGCCATGGACTTCAATTCAAAATATTCCAACTTTCTCCGAAGCCCTAAATTCCCGCAGCAATGACAAGCCAAGAATGAAGGTGCTCAAAATCCAATTCTGTTTTGACAAAAATATGCACCTAATTGTTTGTGGTGCATATATGAAATTACGAATCCACAGGGTCTGAAAATTCATCCTGTGGTGTCCTGACCTGTCATATTTCCAACCCCATAGGTCTTACCTCAATTGGATTCTCTGAGAGAGCGTTATGCCAAGTGTCGCAACGTGACCTGTTTATGGGATAAAACAGGAGAGCGAACTTGTACGACATTCCACATGTCACTGGTTCAACTTCGGCCTCTAAAAAAATTACTTGGGAAACTACAATCCGTTCTCTACTTGTCACATTTTACGAAATTTCATTTGGATCTTCCTAGCTTAAGTTGTGACCTTTTTTCCTAGGTCACCTGTTTATGACTAAGATCTAGAAGAGGCAGAAACCCTAACTTGTACAGATCATAAATCACAAAGTACATTGAATCTGATGTTGTGCTTCGGACACAAGGTACATGAGGATGTTATCTACGACCTATGAAATTTTCAGATCCTGAACCTACGCCGAAATGAATTTATAGCGAAAGTGCCACTATGACTGGTTTTTGCTATATCAAGCCTTAGCTTCCAATTTGTCGCAAGTGCAACAAGTCTCATAAATGCCATACCATGCCTTCCTTCAGGCTAGCTCTAATACCATGTTAGTTTTTCATCATTTAATTCAATATATCTAGGATCTTAACTGAAAGAACAACATGGACAACATATCAAGCATAAGAGACAAGAGACAAGAGACACAAAACATTTCACCGGGGAAAACCAAGAAGGTGAAAAACCCCGCAAATTCCTCAGAGATAGAATAAGCATCAATACAAGGATCACCATGATAAAACCCAATAGATAGATATCTTCAGTAGCATGCTCCTCCTCCACTTGTGTGCACCCTCCTCTTCTCTCACTAATGCGAAGTGAGTGAATAAGACATTGTGTAAAATGAGAGAGACACACTCTCTATTTATACGCTAACTTTCACTTGACCTTTACTCAACTAGGTCGGCCCCAACTTAACCACTTAACATAATACTAACTGGGCCGACCCCGCTAGGGTGGTCTAATAACCCTTTAACCCACATGACTCATACAGGGCCGACCCCATCAAGGTGGTCTAATAAATCAGCAAGTATAAGTTACGACACTTACAATATAACTTGCGACACATGCAAGTACAACTAACGACACTTACAATCAAAGGAATAATACATCTCCGTTGGGGATACAATAAAGTACAAATACAATATATAAGTGAATATATTCCGAAGTTACAAATACATCAACAAATTTTAAGGTATTGATTACTCAAAAAAATTTGCCTCTATTGCAAACATGGATTTAGTCTAGAGTCTCGAATTTCACTTCTTGCTTCTCAAGGATGGGAAGTACATCAAATGGGTGTCAAAAGTGTCTTTCTTCATGGGGACTTGAATGAAGAACTCTACGTGGAACAAACTCTAGGTTTTCTCAAGATGACTACTCCCTTGTTTGTTGTCTTAAGAAGTCATTTTATGGTTTAAAGAAAGATCCCCAAGCTCGGTATGAAATTATGGACAATTTCATTCTTGGTTTTGATTTATCTAGGTGTTAATCCAATCCCAATAGCTACACTCAACATGTAGATGGTGAACTCCTCATCCTTACTCTTTATGTTGATGACCTACTTATCATTGTGAGTAATCATCGTCATCTCAACCATGTGAACTGCAGTATTATGTGTCAATTTAAGATGTATGACTTAAGCCTCGTTCATTATTTCCTTGGTCTTCAAATCTAACAATCCAACAAGGGAATATATGTCTCTCAACATAATTATACACTTAACCTTCTTCATTGATTTCACATGGAAGACTGAATATCTTCTCATAGTCCTTATCAATCAAGTGTCAAGCTTTCTGCCAAATGTTCAACTCCTAAGGTTGATCTCATTATGTATAAATAGTTGGTAGGAAATATTTTGTACTTGAACCATACTTGACAAGCCCATTCCTTTGCTATTGGTTTAGTCTCTTGTTTCATGTGATATTCTCATGAGATTCATTGGAAGGAAAAAAAGTGTATCCTTCATTGCATTAATGCTACTTATCAATTTGGCATTTAGTATACTTTAGGGGCATTTTATTCTTTAGTGGGATTTACAAATTCAAATTGGGTAGGTGATGTTGATGATCAAAAGTCTACTTATAGTTACACTTTTAGCCTTGGTTCATGTCCTATCACTTAGTCCAAGAAAAAGCAACATGCAATCGCTCTTTCTTTTATAAAAGCAGAGTATCATGAGGTGCTAACAATGTCAGTTGAGAAATTTTTTAGAATTGATGATTTCTCACGAATTTTGGGCTTGATCAAAACTCTTTGGTGATATAGTTAAAGTGCCATCCACATTTCCCACAATCATGTTGAAGACCAGAATACCAAGCACACTAAGATCCATATGCTTTACATACAACAACCCATTCATGATCAAATTCTTAACTTGAAATTTTGTCCTTCAAAAGATTGGGTCATAGATATTTTCATGAAGCCACTCACTAAAGCCAATTTTCTTCATCTTCGATCCTTGCTAGTAGTGAAGGAAGTTGTATTTATGGGGGGATAGCATGTACATCCTCCTTCCCACCCCTCAACTCTAAGTTGAATTTACAAGGGGATGTTGGTGCATAATTATGTGCAAAATATTAATTAATATTTAATTAATTGTGCACATGCAAATAAGCAAAATATGCTTAATAAATAAAATGTAATTATCCATTGCATGGTAAATCTCATTTTTAGGTAATCTTAACTAGGAAAATATTTGGGTTACTGGCTTCTTGAACTAGAAATAAAATAACATTGCAGACGTAGTATGCATGCAGTTTGCATCCAAGCATCTGCACTATAAATAATGGACTTGGATCCTCATTGTAAAATAAGAATATTTTAGAGGAAAAATTGCAGAGAGTTGATCATTTGCTCTATGGATGTTTCCCCTTGAGGATTTTACCATGTATATAGGATAATTCTCACATGATATTCTCAAGGAGAATCAAGGTGTATCCATAAACATCATAAACATGTCTTGAGATATATTTGAACCTGGGTGGGAATGATGACAACACAACCTCCTAACCATCCAATCTATACTCTATTGACAAGGATTTTACCATGCATATATTGTGGTGATATTGTGTCAATTTTCAAATTTGTTGTTTTTCTAAGATCACGTGGCCATGTGCATGTCACAATCAACAACCAAGTAGATCTAATATTCCCATTGCAGAATTAACTTATGACTTGACAATGATACACTATAAACTAATACTAGGAATCATGTGCTTATAACATATTGTGGATTTGATGCACCATCTTCCCATCAAAATGAAAAAAAAAAAACTTACATTGTTATGGAACTTAATTTTGAAACTTAGAGCATTAGAGGTGAAAATTCCAGTTACCTAATGTGATGAAATTCTTGAAGTCAAGATTGTATGAAACTTAATTTTGAAACTTAGAGCACTAGAGGTGAAAGTTACCTAGTGTGACGGAATTCTTGAAGGTAGGATTATATGAAGAGTTGAGCAAAGAAACATTTATGTTTGACTTCTTCAAAGATAGATTCTCCATAGAAATATAATAACCATGTTTATAAGGTAAATTAATTAGATATTTTCTAAAATTATATTTTTATTATTTTATAAAGATGATGAAGTATGGTACAAGACTCATATGAATTTCTGTTTAGACTCATATTGAAACATACATATATTAAAAATATAATAATAATCAATATAAAAAACATCCCTGTGGTAACCCCTTAAAACAATCTTCCTATGTCCTGTGATACCTTATTGTACCTACCGATAGGCATGTAACATTGTAATTGATCTGCGTTGAATTGCAATTACTTGGAGCGCTAACTAAATTTATTTTACATTTTTCCTAGGTTTTACATTAGACCATATATTTTATTTATTTTATTTTTAAAATAAATCTATTTATATGCCATGCAATTGGCTAACAAGTTGAATGTGTTATTGTCGGGCCGGAAACGATATTCTTGGTATTAGGAAGGGTCTTTAATGCTCCCTCGTGATTTAGTAATGGCGATGGCTATTGAATGCCACGCCATCTGCTTTTCACACCATCTCTGCCTCAAAGATACAGAATGATACACGACCTGCTCTTCCCACGTATCGACCGCAAACCTCCACTGCCAACCGCCCCTACTTCACTACTGCCACCTTCCCTGCTACCACCTCCCTTTCCGCCACCTTCACCGCTGTCGTCACCGCCTTCCATCTATTCCCACCTTGCACCTCCTTTAGCCCCACCAACCACCGCCTTCACCCTTTGAATATAACATTGCACACCCTATTCCATATCACATTGAACTGATCTACGCTCGCTAAACCAATAACGTCTGCTCCAAACGATCACATACGGAGACGAAAACATGGTTCCCGATCACCACCTCGTAGAAGAAGCGAGCGTGGACCAGGCAAGCCCAAAACTGTTCATGTTGGAGCTTATGATGAGTTATCTAGTATAAATACTGGTTTTTGTGCTTTCTCTGAAATAAAGCAATGGTCATAGATAAGAAACCAGTGTTGTTTACCTTTTTTTCACACAATGTCCCTAAATTTTTAGGGGTGTTTTGTTTATATTCAATGTTAACAGAGTCGACATATTTTTCGTCCAGGCAAAAAACCAAAGGAGATAAAAAGAACCCGTAACAGTTACTTGCTAACAATTTTTAACAATTATTTTTGGGCAAATATTAGTTGCATTGGACGAAACACATGAGGATTGATGCATTACCTTGTAGAAAAATGAGGTTAGAATTTATGCTTGTGCAGATATAATACTTCTAGAATTTGGTAAAACAGTTCCATGGCGTCTTCACGGCCTCCCTGCTTAGAATAAGCTGCGATCATGGCAGTCCACGAGACAACATCTCATTCTGGCATTTGGTCAAAAACTCTTCAGGCTTCTTCCAAAATTCCTCCACCCTTGGCATACATATTGATAAGGGTACTCGCCAAAAATATGTCCGCCAAGAATCCTCGTTGGGTTATGTGGGAATGAACTAATTTTCCCTCTTCCAAAGCTTTCTTTTCAATGCAACTCTCCAGAAGAGATTGATATAAAGCCGATTCAACAGGTTGCTCTGTATCCTACAAAATACATAGCGCGTCATTCAATTGGCCCTACTTACAGTGCCTCTTTACAAAAGAAAAATTAGTACTGACATTAGCTTCTGCCATAAAAGACTTTGATTGTGCCATGAAACCCTAGCATTATCCCATAAAACAATACCCTCCCCTTCTTCATTGTTATTTTCATTGTTGTCATTTTTGGTCTATGGCATATTCATTTTCTAAGAATTCAACTGTTACACATCAAATTACTAATGAAAGTTTTTCACAGAACGGTACTGCGATGAATTTAATGTTTCTTCGAGCACTACTGCTTTGTATAATCCCAAATCTAGTGACCGCACTACCTCGTGTAAGAGGCTCAGCTGAAATCCCTTGTTAAATTGCCACAGTTCCTATATTCGTGGCAGTTACCATTTCCCTCGAGGTTTGCAATACACGCAATTTTATATGCAATTTCAAATCATATGCTTTTTCGCTCGATACTTTGTATTCTCAACCAAAATACTTTAGGTGTGATTTTAATAAACTCCCATACATCTACCACTACACAAAATTTCAATTAATTTAAGTATTTTTTATTAATTATCCTCATATCAATTTTAAAAAAAAATCCATATACTTATTAATTACCCTGATAACATTTAAACCTTCTCGGGGATCGGAGGGTGAGGGTAATTTCTTTGCATAGAAAGAAATAATATAAACAAGTTAGCCTTGCTTTGGGGAAGATAGACTTGCTTTATAGCCTGAAGGTCGGCACTTAGAACCAGTTGGAGGGTAGCGAGAACATCAAGCGAAGGAAGAATACGTGGATAAAAAGACAAGCACAACAGTGACTCGAGGGGAATTTTATTCGAAGAAACTAAAATTGTACTTTCATTATTTTTGGGAAGGAGGAAAGATTACCTCACATTAAATTATTATTCAACAAATATTCTTCAGCCTTCAAGCGTGTGCCAATACATAGATACTTTTAATAATTTACTAATATTGGTTAAAAGTAAACAATTTTCACATAATTATCATGATTCATGATATAAAAATATGAACATTTTAAAATTATTCAACATTGAGAAAATATTCCACACAAATAATAGTTGTTGTCTCAATTTTTTTTACAAACGAGACTAATTTTAGCAGTGTAAGCTTTTGATATTTCCCTCATAACAATCTCAGTGAAATTTGCTATGAATTGTCAAAATCTCTTCTCTAAAGCTGTTGTTCTGATGTGAGGTCTTACAAAATAACCATTGAAGCTTCAATTTCCAAAATTTCTCTTCTACATATATGAAACGTTTCTTCAATATATTGGAGCCGATGCACAGTTCTGAGTTAACTACTTCCTGCAACATTATGTGCAACAACTCCAAGTCATTGTTTTTCTGTACTTTGTTTCTAAAATATAAGTTCTTAAAATGTTAAAATTTTCAAATTTTATGATAGCTGCAATACATAATTTGCAGGGTAAAATAGTTAGTGTACCTTGCAACCACAAATTTCTAGCCATTCCTGCTCTGGGCTTCAAGTCTTGCGTAAGGAAAACATTAAATTCAAAGTGATTTACTTAAATAAATCCATTATAATTGAAGCGATTTTCAAGGAAATGAAATAAGTTAACAATTATAATTTAAATTAACATTGAATTTGAGAAATTATTTACTCATCAACAGGCTCAACAAATCGATCCTTTCACCTACCAACTTACAACCTCAGCGTCCAACCTGCAACCTTGATCTCCAACATCGGCAGGTATCCGCTGCCATGCAGTCTTGTTCAAGAATGTAAATACACAAAAACAACTTTATATGTCAACCTCTTAGTCATTACGAGTTTTTCAAAATTTCTAGCGCATCCATCAATGTCAAAATCTCTAGCATGTTGGTCCACCAACCTCAAGCAAACATTGGAGTGATGCCCAACCAATGTCTATGATACATATTGTTGGACCAAGGGACATCAATAAATAAAAAACAAATGATGTCCATTAAGAAGCAACCACACGGAGCTTATTTCTTAAAAGGACACAATGGATGTAGGTCTGACTAATGCCTCCACATGGATGTCAAAAAAATGGCTTAAAATCACATTGGAATATATTTACTTTCAAAGTTGTTCCAACATTAATATATTTACTTTGAAATTTGTTCAAACAACATTAATGTTGGTACATTGTCAAACTGTATACCCAAATCTAGTTGTGGCCACAACCAATTTTCTTTTGAATGAGCATGTCTCATGGTTTTAGTGACCAAATTTGAAAGGTGGGGCTTAATCTCAATATGCTTGGATTGATATATATTCTTTCAATATTTCAACCAATTTTCTTTTGAATGAGCATGTCTCATGGTTTTAGTGACCAAATTTGAAAGGTGGGGCTTAATTTCAATTTGCTTGGATTGATATATATTCTTTCAATATTTCAAAGATGAACAGCGATATAATTAATTGTACTTTAATTGATAAGAATAAATTAACAAAAATATTTAAAAAAGATGTAAACAACAAATATTGCCATTCCAAATTTTTACAATCTTAAACAATTAAACACTCACTACATGAAAAAATGATAAATTTTCAATAAAACCTAAAATAAACAAAATTTTCTTTGAAATTAATAAGGTCCACAAAATTATTATTATTTTACATAAATGAGCACATTCCAACAAAAATAATATGAAAACATATTTTTAGTCGATTCATTTGATATTCTTCAAAAGTATTTGAGCTTGCATAATTGAAAACATCAACATGCTTACCCAATAGATGAGATTTTCTAGTTTTCATTTGTTTCCATACATCATAAATATCATTCCAATCTACCTCATTTAGAGCATGAGCTGCATTAAAAGAGAGAAACATTAACATATCCAATGTCTGCAATGAAAGTCTTACTCTATCATAATTTTTTATCTTGTTTAATTTTGAGAAGCCTATTTCACACACTGTTGTACTTGCTTGAATAACAAAGATAGGTTTTCATAATCGCATCAGACGGGGAAAGCCTTTGAATTATTCAAGTTCATCTCCACATAGATCCAATGCTCCAAACATATCCTTTTTAGGGTATGATTATAAATAGTACAAATAAATTCATCCATTTCACCCCAACTTTTAGCAGTATCCACAATAGGTGAGTCCTCAACACTAAAATGTTCACATAAACATTTCAACTATCTTTTCGTTGGAGTGTCTCTATCATCCATTTCTTCATAATAATGTCGAGGACTAAAAAACTTAGCAACATTAAATATAGATAGATCTGTGAAACTCCTATCGAGAGATTTAATTACCTTCACTAGAAAAAAATTTCCTAAAAGAATGCAATCATCTCGTGTCCCCTATCTTTTGTATCTTTCGCAAACATTCAATCCTCAATGGATGTAAATGTACTATACCTGTGTTATCTACAAACTCAGGAGTTCCTCAATGTGCTCTAATTAAAAAAGAGGATATGTGCATTGAAATTACCCCAAATACGCCTTCCAAAAACTATTTACGGAGCATGTTAATAGTAACATCTAAAGTAGTGCCAATAGAGATAATATCAACATGATCCTCTTGGAACTTCTGATTCAACTTATTTAACTAAATGAGCACATCTGCAAGAAAACTGATGCAAAATTTCATTTGAAATAATGTTGCCAACTCATACATATTTTTCTCCCTTAACTCCGAATCTTTTAACAAAGCGGGCATGAATTTGATGAGTCTTTCCATGACCTTTCCTCTAGAAAGAAACCTAATTTGATGAGTTTGTAAAACCTATAATTTAGTGTTTTGAAATGATTCCATTAGCTCTTTCATTTCTCCATGTCTTTTAGTATATTTCTCAAGCCACGAATAAACTTTGTTTGCAAATATATCAATATACTGCAACTTTGGAAAATGAGATGAAGCAACATTTGCTCCTAATGCTTCAATATGATCTATGCAAAGGATATCATATAAATGAGGAGCATCTTGGTGTATCTTAGAAGATAAACCTTCACTACTACCCCTCATGGTATATGCCACATAAGATCCAAATCCAACCAACTTTATCAAATATGGATCCATCTTTGTTAGAAGAGTTCCCACTGCATCATACATAGACTGAGTTGTTCCATCTTTTATTTGAAAAAATCATATGAATTTTGTTACACATTGACCTCTTCTTTCATTTGTCAAATACATAATATAAATAATCAAATGGTTCTCCATAGTTTGCTAAGTGCTTTCATTAACTAAAATTGAGTAAAATAGGCTATGAAAAATCTCATATTTTAGCTTTTTACAATATACCTCCTTAGCAGCTTCGAGAAACTCTTTTCCAGATGTTGTATGCAGAGTATTCATATGTTAAAGCATGTCTGGAGAGGTGAGGAAAAAAGTTCGTTCACACACAAGTTACCAAAATATTTGGAATATAAAATAACCCATAATAGGAATAATAATATATTGAGTTAAATATATGAATGAATATGAGATATGATTACATTACAATTTTGTGGACCATTTAAATATGGCCTTTTGTGCCTTTTCAATGGAAAGGTATGTATCTACCTATTTAATTAATTACTTATCAAGTTCATTTAGTATTTGTTTAGTTACTTCTCTTTTATTATTATTTTTTTTAATTATTTATTTGTGTTTATATATATGTTCATTACATTTCCCATTGTTGTAGGTACAACAGATCCCATGTTTTGAAGAAAACATGGGAGCCCCAAATTTTTATATGCAAAGGTAATGATAATTTCATGGTCATTTTGGGGATTTCATCATGCTCTCATTGCTTTGCTTTGATTTGATTTAGTTAGTGATTTTTTCCCTTTGAAAATTTCATTAATTTTGTGTGTTTTGTGAATTGCAGAATAACAGGTTTTTTCCAAAAGGGTTAGCACGTTTCCGCAATTCCGCAACCCGCAAACCCGCAATTGCGGATTGCGGGAACAATATTCTAGATAGCTTTGTGCTTTGCATTTTTGCAACCCACAACCTGCAGTTGTAGATTGCGGAAAGTTTGTGATTAATACATTTGCAGATTGTGGAAAGACCACCTTTTAATAAGCGTCGTTTGTGGTCCCGCAGCCCGCAATGCGGATTGCGGATTATGGAAACTATGGTTTTCTATTATTTCGAGTTGCGATCCTGCAACCCACAATTGTGGATGACGGATTGCAGGAACGTTGTATATTTTTCTAAAAATAAAACTCCTGCAACTCATCTTTCTGCATCACGCCAGATTAGATCCTGAAGGTCGATTTCTATTGATCTTGTGGATGGGATTACGCTGCATGATTTAAATGAACATTTAAATTCTTTGATCCTTCGTCAATTTTCTGAATTACGACCAGTTTTTTCTAAATGTGATTTTCGCCTTCAGCCAAATTCGAAGTCATAATTACTGATTCGACTGATCCGTAATGATAAGCTTTTATAATCGACTTCGAAGCATACGTGATACAATTAAAATCGTACTTTATCTTAATCCATATTGGTTAACGCATGCTATGATTTATTTCGTTACAAATGTGATAATTGTAGTTCTCAGACCGAAAGATTTTGATCATGGTTATTCATTATGGTTTTATTGTTCTTTTAAATACAAAGATCGATATGGGAAATTCATTCGTCGTCAAAATTCCATAGAGAAGTTTTGTATTTTAATTTCTAGAGATTTTATTCTAACAATTACATACTATGAGTGAGATGCAGAAGAATCACAAATCTTCAGTTAGATTTTGTGAAGAGAAAGAACTTTATCCTCTTCTATACCAAGAACCCGTGTCGCCACCTTTTGATGTAGGTGTTCCTGATGACAACAGTGGTAGTGAATAAGAGGACTTTGAGATTCTATCTGTCTGCATATGGCTCCCACAGATGAACAGAAGGAAAATCACTGAAAATACAATTGATCGGGATGATACAATTATCCAGGATTTTATAATCAATGAAGTACCTATCACTCCATCAATCCCTTTGAAAGAGGAACAACTGGTCGACTTTTCATTTTTCAAGAACATTGTTGATCATCATGAATCTTCTAAGGAAGATCTTTCAATTCCCTTATTAGCCGTCACAAACATCTAGTTGACTGTGGTTAACCCCCACAGCTTGTTACAGGATGATCTCCCAGAATTGTGTGATGAGAATCTTTTGAAATTTTGTGAAATATTCGGTATTAAGCAGCCCTTGGTTATCCTTAGGTTAATTGATTTTGTAATCCCTGTTTTCATGGGATGGCTATCCTTTGTAACCATTTTTGTAATTATTATTTAAAGGGTAGAGATCTCATGGGGAAAGGGGGGGAGATAATCGCCAGAGAAGGACTGGAGAAATGTTGTTTCACTTGTGATCTTTTAATTTTTTGTAGACCAAGGAATCAAATTTAGTTTCTTTTGGCATCTTTTGATTATGTTATCAAATTTCTTTGATGATATCTGATTTCTTCGCCTTGATTATTAACAAATATTGTTGATCTTATAGCCAATCATTAATGCATTGATATATGATTTGGATTTGTCTTAATTCATGGTCCTTGTATATTTATGTTTTAATTGAATTTGTTTAATTAAAATCTGTATCTATTTCTGCAAATGATTCACAGAAATTATTAATTTCATGTTAATTTTTCAATTAGGATAAGAACAACATGATAAGCTTGTGTATGCTTCATCTTCAAATTGTTATCAGTAATTTTCAATGCTTGATTATGTTTTGAATTAATAAGTAATGATCCAATTTTGCATTTATGTTAAGCTGGTGAAGTGACTTATTAAAACTCAAACCAAATTATCCCGCACACAATTACAACACTTGCTTTAGATCAGATATGACTTAGCTTACATTCCTTTTAAGGTAGATTTTATTTTAAGTTTAGATCCTTTTAGAGTTATAACACTTTAATATTTCCCTCACATGAAGACTAATCCTTTGGGATCAAACCCCATAAGTGCCAGCAGAGGACTTTGTATCTGTGGGAGTTAACTACACCAAACATGCTGGGGATAGAATTGTCCTTGCGTAGGACCTTTTGAAGCCTTTCAATCTAGTTTTTCACCCTATGTTGTTAGCCTTAGAAGCCATTCCAACAACCTACACATCCGAGTCTTCAACACCCATCTCTTAAGAATTGCTTTGTCCTCGAAGCAAATTGATGAAAAAGGCTTTATGTTTTTATTCTTGCTTGTAATGTCGTCCCACGATCTTTTGTGTTGGTAACCACGACACTTGATGAAACAAAACTATATGAGTTACGAATTCCCAAGAAAAAATGTTTCATCATTTGTGAAGTGGTCCATCCTAGGTTAACCTTCATTGGGACCTTTTGTTAATCAAATTGTTGGATGAAACTTCACTTTTTCTGTTTCCACCTAGTTTGTTGATTTTGTCTCCATTCTTTTTTGAAATCACAACTCATTTGTTTATGTTCCTTATGACCTTGACGTTGGTCATATCGATTCTTGTGATTTGGATTATAAGAATGCATCTTAATCTTTTGTGAGTGTTCCTTGGAACCATCCTTTTTTGATGTTTGTGATAATTGGTAAATGTAAGAATTCTTCTTAATTTGAGCAACGACTTACTCTGTATTATTTCCCCTTTCTGATGTTTGAGCATTTGATGACTTCTCTATTGGGTCAATCATCGTTTCTTTGTCGACTAATGATCCTTTGCAATCTAAATATTATTGTAAAGATTTATTATCAGGCTTTAGCTTCTTAACTTGTATAAGTAAGTCCTAATTATGTCTCCTTAAGCATAAGATTTATTCCTTATAATCCGACTTGTCAACTTCATTTTGAGTATCTTGATTCTCTTGCTCTCCTTCTCTTAACTTTTTTATTTGTTCTAACAATTCCTGATTAACCTTATTTAAGGAGGAATTTTCTTTGTCTTTGCCTGATAATTTTTTCTAGAGATCTTGATTCTCCTCTTCTAACTTTTGATTGAACTATGTTTTATCCTTAGTCTTCTTGATTTGAAGAAGTAATTTTTTATTATGATTTAGACAAGATATATTTTCTTCTTATCCATGACAACTTTGTCGAATTCTTTCTGCATCCTCTATATTGACTTCTGATTTTCCTGCGAAATCACCTTTGATATATCTTTGAAGTCCTCAGATGACATGACTTCTGAATCTGACTTCTATTTAACGTCTTGTAATGTGATTTTCTTCTTCTTGTAAGAAAAAGTCAAAAACTTCTTTTCGATGTTGAAGATAAAAGTCCCCAATGTTTCTATCCAAGGTAATCCCAAAATTAGGTCACTGTCATTTCTCCATAAGGATAAAACAAAGAATTACGATTTGAAGTTATAATCTCCAATATTTAATTGTAAATTGCTTACTTCATATTGTTTCCTATCCCAAAAGTCTAACGCTTTGCCTATATTTGACTCAGGAATCACTAACTTGTTAACGAATACAACGCTAATATAATTATTTCTTTCTACGTGAGCAATATAAATAGTAATATATTTCCCTTCAGTTGTTCCTTTTATTCTAAATAATACCGAAGCATTAATTCTTGAAGTGATAGAGAATCTTCCTTGCTTTTCACCATGAGACTCCCTTTTATTATCATGCGCATCCACTAACATTCTTTCAATATTCCTTCCTACACTTCTTTACTCTTCTTTTATTATTGTACACAATTATTAGCTTGCCATTCTTGATACCTTAAGACTTCTTATGCACTTCTAGCTTTATTTTATATAATAAAGAGAATATAAGAATAAACCCAACCTAATTAGGGTGTGAGTTATAAATTATTTAATATTCTTTCTCCTAAAAAATAGCCCTTGAATAACTTGAACAAATTTGAATTCGAACTTATGTAAGCTTCCTCAAAAAGAAAAAAGTATTCCTTAAACTTCAATGATCTCTTTGTAAAAGCCATGTGTTGGTTTTCTTTTCTTTTTACTTTTTTTTTTCTTTTCTTCTTTTACTTTCTTTTCTTTTTTTACTTTATTTTTCTTTTATTTTATTTTCTACTTTCTTTTTATTTTCTTTTCTTTTCATTTTTTTACTTCTTTTTAAGTTCCCCCCCTTGAGCCATGAGCCTGGAGTTAAAGATATACCACAGGTCAATCGTAAAGAACAACTCTGATACCAAATGTGAGGAACAAAGTTCGCTCACACACAAGCTACCAAAATATCTGGAATATAAAATAATCCATAATATGATTAATAATATATTGAGTAAACTATATGAATGAATATGGATATGATTACATTACAATTTTGTGGACCATTTAAATATGGTCTTATGTGCCTTTTCAATGGAAAGGTATGCCTTTACCTATTTGATTACTTATAAAGTTCATTTAATATTTGTTTAATTACTTTTATTTTATTATTTAATTATTTGTTTATTATTTATTTGTGTTTATATATATGTTCATTACAAGAGTGCACTTATACCTATTCAAGTCACAAATGGTATTGGAAGATGGCAAGTTCCCGGTTACAACATTAAACTCTCATGGATTCCTCCTAGATCTCTATTGCTTGTATTTCTCACAATAATCGAAGTAGGACTTAATATTTCATTCTTTTGGGATGGGATGGGACACTCCAAAGGAATTTTGAATTGAAAAGAATGGATTCCTACCCCGAATCTTGTTTCCTCACTGTCCAAGGGTTCATAAATTGAAATTAATGTTGGCGGGTAGTTTAAAAAGTTGTCATTCCTTTGAAATGTTGCTATAAATTATTCCCTTCTTAATTGGACTAGTAAAATAGGATTTTAATTTTTTTTTAAGGGAAATTTTAACCTAGCACTTATGGGACATGCCAGAATCCTCTAGAAGGGCTAGGACGAGTTCAAATTTGAACACTGCATGGCTCTAACCCCTTCTATAACTACTTTTTCTGGGCTTACCCTAGGTTTGGAATCCTATAGATAACAATGATAAATTCAAAGTACACGAGGATATGAGTAGAGTGTTTAACAAATTATCCCACTATGCACCTTGAGAGAAGCAAGGAGATCCAAGAAAACATATAAAGACAAGGAGAAAAGCAAAATGTATCAATGCCAAATGTAGGGACAACATACATAGCCCATGATTTCAACATCTACCACAACCAAGATTCATCCACAATTTCTCAATGTATGGCCAAGTCAATTTACCACTACATATGTTATTAACATTTTAAATGTAGAAATTAAATTTTCTTTCTTGTGTTGGTTTATTTAACCCTAGCGTGTCTTATTTATATCAATTTTTTTTTGCAATTGCCTTATGATCATGCTATTGCAATCTACAAATTTATTATATGTCTAAACAAAGAATTTGAAACACCAAACTAACGTAACCACATGCCATACAACCTAGAGGATTTACCCATAAAATCAAAATGAGAAAATAAAATCAAAGAGGGGGCTTGGTCAACTCTAAAGAATCTCATGAAATAGTAGATACAAATCTAGCTCAATTTAAGCTCTATTTTTCTTATGCAAATAACTTAATGAAAAAGGAAAGGGTTCCACCCTTAATCCACTCTTGATACACATAGCTAGACAAACACTAGTGTATAATAAATATTCTTGTTGTCTTTGGATTATGAACAAGCAATTTCAGCAATAGATTGCTCTTATTTGGAGTAAAGACACACCAATAAAACTATAGATGATCTCTTACTGTAGACATAAGAATATGTTTTTCCTTCTTCTACTCTGGAATCTTGGCTTTGAAAAAACGCTACAAAGGCTGGGACAACTTCTCCCTCTCTTGATTAATACTAGATATCCTTCATGAGCAATCAAAAGGTTATCTCCTTCTTCACTACTGTAGTTGGGAAACCTCCCAAATTAGTGTCTAGTGTCCCTGTGAACCAATTTTCTATGATCCTAGAATGTTGAATCAACACAATTCTGCATGGCTCTTTTGTGAGTCTTTTTGTGTGCTTGAGATATTTCTCTATGAGTGTACTTATCAACTTCTTCTCTACAAATTGAACATCAAATAAATTTATTCCCTCACAACAAGGTCTCCTTCACATCAACTAAATCACTATTAAACCTCATATTATTTGACCTATTCAACTTTTATACATTTCACAGTTAATTAAAATGCCATAAGACTCCAGAAGAAATTATGGAAACCCAACCATCTACCCAAAGAACCTATCCAACTATTTTTATAACTTCCTTGGATACCAACAAACTCCAAAAATTGCTATTGTCCTTCCCTCAATTATGTCCTACACCTTCTATTTAGGAAATGACCTTTTTGGCTTGCTTCATTTTCTCCACTTGGAAACCTATAATTAGTCACCCTATACTTATGCTACCATCCTATGTGGCCATATCACCTACCAGCTAGGAATCAAACTTGTTTGTCTTTGGGCCCTCATGCTTTCTTTTATTTTAAATTTGGGTTATTTTGTGCTCTACGTGCAATCTCCTTAGTACTCACGAAGTTTAGAGCATGGAGTGCAAAGGTAGGATTCCCTATGACTCCTCAAATCCTCTGCATAGACCATATCTTTGCATATCACTTATTATTTGCAGAGTGCAAAGTGCAAAGTGCAAGATACACTCATATTTACTTCCTTCCTATGCATGGTTCAACGTTGAACAAGAAAAACTTTGTGTGACTTTCGCCGTATAGCTTTTGTTGTAGAGTGTAGAGTGTAGCACCTATAGCCACACAACAAAAGATATGCATATGTTTTCCCTTAGTCAATTGCTTTCATATTTTCCCATTCTTTTTGTGGAGTATAGAAAAAAATACTTACATGCTTTCTATCCCACTTTTGCATGACTAAAAATTGACATGTTTTCTTTCCCTTGGCCAATTTTGAAGGCATTCATGAGCTTCCCTCAAGGCTTGAATATAGGCTTCAAGCATATAAATTAAGAGAGTTCTTAAGTACAAAATAACTCAACAATTAACCTATACCCTTTCAAGTCCTTGAGGATCCAATTTGGATCACACCTCCCTAGTCAAAGGATTTTGTAAATATTTGACTCTTATTATTAATAGAATTTTTGCACTCTAAATTTGTTGATTGTGGTTAAATTTTAATTTTATTCACATTTTGCTCCAACTATGAAGCAAATTTAAAGGTCGCATTTCTTAGATGGAGATACCTCGATTTGAGCATGTCTAATTTGTACCTTATCTCAAGAAGGCATAAATCAAAATAGTGGTTGTCCTCTCTTTTAAATTGATATATTTTTTTGTTGTCATCTTTAAAAATACCCCACTAATTCTGATGGTGAAATAAAAAACGTTAACACCATTCTTATCTCTTATATGTAGATTTAAATCTCTATATCCTTAGCCTATAAAGTGAAGAAAATGTGGTTTTCTTTACCGTTGATTAACTCTGTCTTCTTGCACATCCATGGAAACATACCGTTGTGTTCTATCTTCTTCATGTCTCACCAAGCATTAAAGAAATTATATCAGTAATGGATATCTTGGCATCTTCTTCCTTTCGATGTGCTTAAAGAATTGAAAAAGTTTTGATCATTCATCCTTCCATCTTGGCAGGATCACACATTCTTCGCTACCAATATAATCCCTTATTAATGGGGTTGCCTCATTTGTTTAGTAAAATTTAGCATTCAAAACCTTTCCCTACATTGTTTCCTTGGCTTACACATCTTGAGAAGAGTGATGCATTCAAAATTATGCATCTCCAAACAACAAATGAGAAATACCAAAGAAAATACAACAAATAAACTCTTAAATAAATATGTTAGTTCCCTTACCAATGTGACTAGAGTTTCTTTCTTTAAAATTGTTGAGTCTTAAAACACCCATTCAAGCCATCTTATTTACCACATGGAAAGTATTTCCCATGGATAAATTCCCTATAGCTTAGAGGTTAGGAACCATAAATAGGATTCCCTCAATGATTGTGTTTCCTTACTAAACTCTTCTCTAGTATGACATTCATCTTTGGCTAATAATCCCTTGGAATGAAAATGTAAGCATGCCTTCTTCTCCCCTTACCTCTTCTATCCACCTTATATTTGGTTGGCTTGTTTTTTTGGTTCTTGGGATGAAGATTGACATGTAACTTCCAACACTGACATTGTAATGTCTAGTGAACTTGAAATGGTTGTAGTGGTTCTTGTTATTATTGTTTTTGCTAGGTACTCTCTTCTTGTTTTTTCCCTTAATTACTTTTTGTAGATTTGAAGAAGTTTACCTAGGATCCTCCTTCTTTTGGAAACAATCTAGATTTTTTTATAACATTTGATTTTTCCAACATGAATCCACATAATGTCCACTCAATCTATGGATATAGAATGTATCAAAATACCAATAGTTTACGGCCTTGTGAGACTGGGCATTCTTCTTACAATAAAAAAACAAGAGGTGTCTTCCATGTACATTCATCTTTGGTTTTCTCTCATACTCCCAAGGTTTCTTTATTGGTCTACTAAGTGTTGGTGTAGTCTTAGATCCTCATGTCATCTTATTTCTACCTTTCTTCTTGCTTGTTCAATACTGTTGGAGCAATTCATTGTTTCCTACTCCATTTGATGTTTAATTTCATTCTCTTGAAGTGGTCATTGCTTTAATCTTATATGCCTTAACAAAGGTGATCTTGGTGGTTGCACTTTATTTTAAGTTCAAACTTTTTAGAGATGGGTGAATTCTTTTATCTACATGGGCTCATAATATTTTACAACTTTGGAGCATTCAACCACTTCCTCTTTACCACCAAACCCTAATCCTTCATGCTTCAACCTAGGTTCCACTACGATGGGGTGTTTAAATACTTGGTCTTTCTTTTCAAGCACATGGACATTGTATCCCACTTGCTTCATCAAATTAGAGCCTATGCCGCTATTATGTAATTCAAATTATCCAATAGACTATAAATTGTTAAATCATAATTAGAAAACTCTTCATAGGATGTGCTTACCATGGTTCCTTTAGTTATGGTGCAAGAATATAGTGTAGAAGTGGAAGGATTTGCATCTTCCTTGATCACTTTTGACTTCTACTTGAATTTTTGTCAACATTTATTGCTTGGATACCAATTCTTGTTGTAGTTGTCTCATCATCTATGCACACATTTTCTCTTGGTAACCATCCAATTGATTCACCTTCTCTTCCAATTGCATAAGCTGAACACTGAACAAATTCCATCTATCAATGGCATTGGTGATGGATCCTTGGTGTAATAATATTTTATACATCATTGAATCATTAAAATATTTTGAGGTGTGGAGCTCACATTGCAAGTATTTGTGAAATTCACAACAGATCTTACATCCTTAGAATACCTCACAGTGAAAGAATTAGCATAAAAGATGAATTACAGTGAAAATTGCAGTGAAATGAGCAGTAAACTTAATCATGCATTGGAACTCAGATGTGCACAGAAAAGTGTCATTATCCATTAATCAGTATAGTCAAAAGATAAAATACAATGAAGAGAATTTGATTATCCAAGGAGAATTCGAATCCCAGTCAGTGTAGCATAGGAATAATCACCATTGTAGTGCTCCGTAGGTTCCAAACTCAACTCAACTCAACCAAATATCAATGAACTGAAGCTACTATCAGTTAATTGATCAAGTAGGGCGCATTTGTGAGTTTGGCATGCAAAATAGGCTAGAGAGGGCACATTAGATCACAATCAATTGCAATCGGAGCTCAAACCCCCCACTAGAGTTAGGAACTCAGGCGGAACTTAGTTAGATTGAACCAGATCACTAAGTTAGCTCCTAAAATGTAGGGAACTGACTATGGTGGTCCTAAAATCATGCATGCATGGCACATCAAGTGGCTAATGGGTCCTAGATGACATCTGCACACGACTAGGGGGATAACAACATCATCAACTACTAGGAAAAGGTAAATAATGCTAAGGTGGACAAGGTTTGAGTATTAATTATCCTAACACCCCCCCTTAATCCAAACTTAGACAATATTGAGCCCTGGTTACTGATACCAAAGGTCACCCATACAATCAAATAATGATAAAAAATAACGGTTCATGAAACTAAGGAAATGGGGAAAAACCTCATGGGAAAAATACCCCCCCCATAAAAAATGAACAATAGGAAACTCAAACAACCTTCACACCAAGTAGAGAAGTAAAAACTATTCTGAGTGAAATACTTTGTAAAAATGTAGGCAATCGGCTCCTATGTAGGATAATAATGAAAGTGTTAGATCTAGATCTGGATCTGCTCCTCTAATGTACCTCCCACTATTTTGAAGCCGCATTTTTCCAAAACAAGTCTTTTAGAATCCATTCTTGCTATTGGGGCGAATGACTCATTGTAGTCCAAACCATCAACCTTTGAGTACCCTTTGTCAACCAACCGAGCTTTGTACTTGGTTGTAGATCCATCATGGAAAGTCTCTTTGAAGGATTGTGGATTAAACCCCACCATCATGTAGCACCTCTCCGAGAGAAGTGGATATGTATGACATAGTGCAAGAATAACATATCGATACTAAGCTTTAGTTCTTCTATGGTTAGATGGATCCCCAACTATGTTCCCAAAAAATTCAAGAACTTTGTGAGCCCATATTATCCTTGGAGATGGATTTGGAGCAGTTGCTGGATCTGGATCTGGATCTACTTGAAATTCATACTCAACATCAAGATCTTGGTCCTCATCTTCAGAATATGAAACTGGATCATCAGAAGAGACATCATTATAATCTTCATCGGATGCAAATGGAGTAGGCAGAGAGTATGGAAAAAATATAGAGAATTCATATGCCTTGGAGGCATGGTGTGCAAAACCTTTTTCTATTAGCTTCCCAGATGATATCTCTGCAATCTCAACTGTGCCAGGTCCAAAAATAACTTTCTTTGTTGAACCTATGTGTGTCATCTGAGAAACAAATAACAAGTTTGTTGTCAAAGAAGGCATATACATAATATTTTTGAACTTCCCATGATCCAGTTGTATTGTGCCCTTCCCTTCAGTGGAGATCTGTGAATTATCTCCTATGTGAATGCTAGGACCATCATTGAAATCTAGAGAAGAAAATGATTCTCTGGAGGAAACCATGTGGTTGGAGGATCCATAATATATGAGGAAAGCTTGTGATTGTGAGAATTCAGCCTTCAGTGCATGGAATCTCTCATGATCAAATGTATCACTTCCAGAATCAGCCTCCCTTGCGCCTTCTGGGAGGGAAATGTTGTGTTGTTCAATAACTTTTGTCATTTGATCTATCTTCTTCTTCATGCAAGATCTCTCTAGATGGTTTCCTTTATTGCAATAGGTACACTTGGTCTTCTCAAACCCATTTTGCTTATCCTTCTTGGATATAGAGGCTCCTTCTGATGGGTTAGGATTCTCATATGGTTTGGATTCAACTTGCTTCTTGTCCCTTCCTTTCTACTTTCCTTTAGCATTCACACTTTTTGACTCCCCTGCCATAAGAGCTTGATTTTTGGAGGTTTGCAAGGCACCATGTGAATCAATTTGTATTGTTCTTGGATGAGGGATTCAGTGAATGCATCTAAAGAAGGAATTTCCCAATTGGGGATTTAAAATCTCCCTGAATAGAATTTAGAAACAAATATTGAAAATTCAGGACCAAGCTTGATCATGATGGAGAGCACCAGTTTCTCATCCTTCTTCTCAATGCCACATTGTTTGCAATGCATGACCAAGGACTTGAATTTAGGAAAGAACGAATATATGGTTTCAAAACTGCTGGGTTGAAGAGAAATTAATTCATTCTCTAGAATGTGGCCTCTCAGTGCATCTTGCTTTCCAAAGAGAGACTCAATATTCAACCAAACCTCTCTTGGTGTCTTCAATCTATCAAGGTGGAAGAGCAAATATCTAGATATGCGAATACACATGAAACCAAAAGCTTCATCTAATCTATTCAAGTACTTTGCCTTCTCAAAAACTACCCGAGGTTCAACCTCCTTTCCCATTGTGACCCTGTACAGACTCTTGTCGCGCAATACCATCTGCATATCATCCCTCCAATCAAGATAATTGAAGGGTGTCAGGATTCTTGGAGACAAGGGAGCATTCGAATTCTCCATGTGAAACTATTGGAGCGAATACAAACTGAAACTGCTGCACTGAAAAACTTTCAAAAGCCCGCAAAAAAATCTCAAATTGCAGATAAACCAGTTACTGAATCTACTAAGCACTGCTTTAGGACACTAGGCACTTTTATCCAGATCCTTCACACCTGGCTAGACTCCAAAGGATTTCTCCAATGGCTTCAATTCAATGGCACTAGGATTTGCTGTGGAAATCCAAATGCTTCTGGTGCACTAATGAAAGAAACTGCTCAACCTAATCTCTCACAAGTTCTGATACCATGTGACATTTACATCAAATCTTAGAGCCTGAGACTACCTCACAGTGAAAGAATTAGCAGAAAAGATGAATTACAGTGAAAATTGTAGTGAAATGAACAATAAAATTAATCATGTATTGGAACTCAGATGTGCACAGAAAAGCATGTCATTATCCATTAATAAGTTTATTCAAAAGATATAATACAATGGAGAGAATTCGATTATCCAAGTATAATTCTAATCCCAGTCAGTATAGCATAGGAATAATCACCACTGCAGTGCTCCGGAGGTTCCAAACTCAACTCAACTCAACCAAATATCAGTGAACTGAAGCTACTGTCAGTTAACTAATAAAGGAGGGTGCATGTGTGATTTTGGCATGCAAAATAGGATATATAGGGAACATTAGAACACAATCAGTTTCAATCGGAGCTCAAACCCCCCACTAGAGTCAGGAACTCAGGTGGACTGAATGAGATCACTGAGTTAGCTCCTAAAATGTAGGGAACTAACTCTAGTTGTCCTAAAATCATGCATGCAGGGCACATCAAGTGGCTAGTGGGTTCTAGATGACATATGCACACCACTAGGGATCTAAAAACATCATCAACTACTAGGAAAACGTAAATAATGCTAAGGTGGACACAATTGGAGTATTAATTATCCTAACATATTCAATATTTTTCTCACACTATTGTAACTTCTCCCATAGTTGTTTATTCTCTTCTTGAATCTACTCATTGATTAGAGGTGAATTCATGAAAAAAGAAAGTCAAAATTGAAAAGAAAGGAAAGGAATTATGAGGGGAGTGATGTTATGAGTATAATTAATTTAGAATAAAATGGGAGAATTAAGATAAGACTGAATACAAAAGAGAGAAATAGATTAGAGTAAATATATTAGAAATAGATTCAACAATGTCGCCTATCCTATGACATAAATCCCTTCAAGATGAAGTATTGTGTGATATTTACCCACATGAAGTTTCTGATGTTATTTTAGGACAATATTGCATGCGGAAACGTCATGTTGTTTATGAGTCCAGGCCCTATACTATCATTTTTACTTTGGGAGGCCAAATCTACAAGGTACCCGAGGTAGTTCTGACTATTGTAGTTTTGTTGATCTTGGCAAAGCAATGACGGAATGAAATCTCTTTGACCAAATATTTTATCATCTTCATGGTTCGGTCAGAAGGTGAACGAAAGGTCTTTGTGACCACCATAGCCTCAACATGAGACCTGTCTACACAGTAGAAGTAAGTGAACAAGGTTATAGAGGAATAAAGATATATCTTCCCCTCACCTAAAGGGGTGCCTCTACACTACCAGGTCAAACATTCAATTGATTTGATACCTAGTGCTCCTTTACCTAATGGCCCAACATAAAGATGCTCTCTTCTAAAGAATGAGAAAATAAAATGTCAAATTCAATAACTTATCCAAAGGGTCCACATTTGTCCAATCTTCTCACCTTATGGAAGCCCAATTATGTTGGTGCAGAAGAAGGATGGGACATGGTAACTCTATATTGACTACAAATCCTTGAACAAAATCACTATCAAGAATTAATATCCAATCCCAATAATTGATGATCTTCTTGGTCAATTTAAGGGTTCCATTTTCTTTAGCAAGATTGATATGAAGTCAGACTGCATTAGGTCACAATTGAGACAACCAATGTATGTAAGACAACATTCAATTCTAAAGAATGTTTTTTGAGCAATTTGTCATGCCTTTTGGCTTGAATAATGCTCCAACAAAATCATGAGGATGATGTATGAGATCATGTATATATTCACAAAATATTTTGTGGTCATACACTTTGAAAACATCCTCATCTTCAACAAAACTTAGGTAGAACATTTGCAACACATCTAGTAGATCTTGAGTACCCTGCGACAACACACGTTATACATCAATTTTTAGAAATGTTCTTTCGGAATGGAGAGAATTCAATATTTGGGATACATCGTGGATGAACATGGGGTGCATTTGGACTCAACCAAGATCCAAGTCATTCATGATTGTCCAACCCCAAAAAATCTAACAGATCTTTGTAGCTTCTTCACCCTCACAAACTTCTATCACAAGTTCATGTTGGATTTATATCATATCACTTGGCCCCTAATCCAAGTGAACAAGAGTGGGGCCAAAGACAAGTTCATTTGGTATAAGTCACAATAGAAAGCATTCACGGATTTGAAACATTGTCTTTGTTCAACACCAGTACTCACCCTACCAAACATGTAGAAACTCTCCTAGATTGAAACATATGTATATGATTATGTTGTTACTATAGTCCTCACTCAATAAAAACATTTGGTGGATTATCATAACAAGACACTCCGGTATGGTTTGTAGGTACCCCACCTATGACAAGGAGATGTACTCCAATGTGCATGCATGTCGCCAATGGAAAAATTACATCCTAAGGAAGGAGATGACCATCCACAGTGATCATAATACCTTGTAGTTCATGCAGATACATGGGAAGTTACATAATGGTCACCATCATAAGTGGTCCATAATATACCTAAAAAAATTCCACCTAAACATCATGTACAAGAAAGGAAGTGGAATTTGCATTGCAGATTACCTCAACCAAACTTTGGTCATAGCCCTTACTATAATTCTCAACTCTTTTGGATACAAAACCTATAATAAGTTCCAATTCTATGACGTTGGCCCTGACTTTTCTATTATCTATTAGACATTATGTGTAGGAAAACTAGTCTCAGACTTTCATCTCCAAGATGAACTTTTATGCCACCTAGGATACCTTAGTGTTCCTTCAAATGAGAATGAGAAGATGATTTGGGAGGAACGTTATAGTTGTCTGGTAGGGAATTTTGGTGTGGAGACTACAATGGTAGTATTGAAAAGTAATTATACTAACTGAAGCTCTAATAGGATGTTGACAGGATATCATATTGTGCACTTCCTGTGCCATTGCCAAACTTGCCATCAAGAATCGTGGGTTTTACACTCGTCTACCTACCCTAGGTAAACCTTGGGAGTCTGTATTCATATACTATATGTCCATCCTACCTTCAACCAAGCATGGAAATGACTATGTATTTGTGGTTGTTGACCAATTCTCTAACATGGTCATTTTAATGCCTTGCAAGAAGAGCATCAAAATAGATGGCAATGTTAAGATCTTCTTTGACTATGTTTAGGTTCATGTTTTCCTATCACAGACCATTATTTCAAATCAATATGTAGGTTCCTCAGTACTTTCTAGTCTATCCTATGGTTGATGATGGACACCAAGATGACCAAATCGACTACCTTCCACCCCCTGATCAATGGATAGACAACGGTAGAAAATTGAGATGATTTTGCATATCTTGAGAATGTACAACTCCAAAGATACATGGACATGGGATGAGATCCTTCCTTATATTCATCATAGCTACAATAGATCCCTTCATAGTACTATTGGCCATAGACCTTTTGAAGTGTGCTTGGGGTTCCAACCATTAGCCCCAATTGGCATAGTGTTAACCATTGCACATTCAAAAGAAGAATCCTCCCATGATAAAAATAAGGCTAATTGGGAAACCAAATTGTTGAATGGATCTAGCACATCTAACAACAAGTTCATGGTATTTTGTAGAAAGCAAATTCCAAGTATAAGCATCGTCACAATCAACATTGGCCTGCAGACAAGTCGCAAGTGGGAGATAAGATATGGTTGCATTTGTAGAAAGAGCACGTCACATGCCCCCAAATATTAGACCACTTCGATATGGGCCTTACACCATCACTAAGGTTGTGGGTGAGAATTATTTTGAATTGAGTATCCCTCTTCCCTTAGATTGCACCCAATATTTAACGTGGAGATGCTTCAACCATATTTTCCACCTTTATTAGACACCTCAGAGGTGGAAAAACACTTGGCCCCTACATAACTCAACCCTAACTGCATTGAGCAAGTTGTTGTAGACCAAATCATGGACATCCAAATGAGGGGCTTCCACCAATATAACATACAAATATATCGAGTGGTCAAAGTATAGTAGCTTATTCACCAAGGAAAGTGGCTCACCAGAAGTCAGATTCAAGAAAAAATTCCCCATATGATGGAGGAACTTGATGCAATGAGGACCATTTATTCCTAAGTTGGGATTATTGTTCTAGATGGATACCAGTGGCCACCCACCTATTCCATTGAGTCATAATGGTTCTTCATCTTGGCATTTTTTCCACAATCTTTGGGTCGGGAAATTCTGTGGCATTTTGTAGACCCTAAATAGTGATTTTTGGCTCTGCAATGGCTTAGGGTTTCCAAAGGATTTAATAAGACTTTAGTTTTTTTTTATTCTCTTCAAGATATTTCTAATTGGCTATCGTGCATCCCAAACAAAGTTGTATGTGGAAATTGCAGCCCTAGAAAGTTGATAAATTCACTAGACTCCTCACGACCCACTTTCTTTTGCCACTTCATTTCCTAGGGTTAGGGGTTTGGATATTTACGGTTTTTTCCTCTTAGGTTTTAGCACTTTATGTTAAAATGTCATTTTCGACCTCTTACAATGGTCTTCTCGCAAATGGACATAACTATCACATCTCTCTTTAGAGATTAGCTACCACCATTTTAGCTAGTTTATAGTCATTTTCCATTTCTTTCATTAATAGAATTTGGGTTTTACTATACTATTGTGCTCTCTCTAAAACATCTTTGTATGTTTGTTTTCATTTTATATTTCTTCCTTCATTTTGTTCTCTAAATAATCTAGATCACTATGCCAACTATCCCTTATTATTATCTTACTTCCTTTAACTACCTAATGGAACTATTTTTCACCCACCAAGATTATGGCCACATTACATACATTGTCCACTTGGGCACCCCCCTAGGTACCCCATATTATCCTCCCTAAGTACATTACACAGGAAAAACTAGGAAAGTAACCTTCCCACTAAAAGGAAGAAAAAATAATCTCACATGAACTTTATAGTTGAGCCACTAGAGATAACCTAAAACTTTAAATATTTGGAACTTGATTTCAACAAGAAGCTAAGGTAAGTTTCATGCATGAAGAAAAATTATGAGGGTGGAAAGCATTATTCCTATTGCAAAATAAGTGATATATGATAGAGTTTTGGGAATGGAAAATGCTCCACTCACTCTTTCAAATGCTCATAAATCCTTTACTATTTTATGGATGTGAAGTATGTGAACCAACTATATCCAAAAACCAATGAAACCAAGTTGAGCAAGAGAAAAAACACTTTATGCTAAGTTGTATAATAGTAAAAACAACACCCCTTACATGATACTCCTAAATAAAACAAGAGTATGCCCAATAGAATTGGAAGCAATTAGAAATTGAATATATACAAACATAAAATGGAAACCATGGATAATAATAAGCTTTCAATTGTATTATAAAAATATGAGCTAAAAAGGAGGGATAATATATGGAACTGATAATGCAAGAAATGGTTTAAAGAGTGGGATATAGAAGAAGAAATTTGCCCATTGAATAAAAAAGTATTGCAAAGGCATGTACAAGAATTCTACAAGAAGGGAAACTAGAAAAATCATGTCAAAAGAAAACAAAAATATTACATAGACAAATTTAATAGATAGGAGGAGATTAAAGTGCTAAACAACATGAAGCTTAACATCCAATGTCATGAAAAATAAGTAATGGAACAACTAAGAACCAACTCACATGATATGCGATGTGAAATGGGAATATGGAAATGACCTAATGTGTCATGGGAGGAAACGTTATGTCGAATACCTGGAAATAGTTAGGCGAAATCCAAACAATACTTCCCCCTTCACTGTACAACATGCTAAAAAACTGGTGGGGAGAGGAGATCAAATTCTCACATTAGAGATTGGGAATCAACATTTTAGGAGGATCTACAAATAGGTACAACACGATTGGCTAAGAAAACGACATAGGAATATGAATATGGTTTATAGTAGATTCAAGGGGGAAGAGTGGGTGCAGATATAGAGTGAAGGGGATTAGACTTAGTTGAGTAAACCAATTACATGATTTGGATCCTTCCATTACACCATTGGCTAGTCACCATAGTTCAATGTTTTAATCTCTTGGAAAATGACTCACAAAAGACAAACTTTGTTTTCCTATATGTCCATTCGTTTCATGGATGATTAGTAATCTCTATGTTTGTTTGTCTATTGTAACTAATGCTTTATTTTTATATAATTTTTTTGTTTAACACAGGAAAGTGGACTTTTGAAAACAATTTTTTGTTCAAGCTACTATGATGGAGAGATCTATTTCACCAAATCCGTACAAGACTTGCACATGGCACCAACCACAAGTGACCTAATTATAAGGGCACACCATACTACAAGAGGCAAATATGCCAAAATATTGGTAGAGGGAATAAAACCACCACCTATTTACTAACCGACCAATCCTTCATTGACACCACCAATGCATATTCTTTAATAAACTATGTGCTATGATCATTGATGATATTTATGATTGCATGCCATCTCTCATAAATCCTTTTTTACAGTGTGATGTAATCTCTCCTTCAAGTGGATACCGTTACCATTTTGATGATCAAAAGGTGGCCTAATCTTACTACACTACAATTGTTCTTGCTCACATTAGAGAAAATTTGGGGTCTAAAATGGGCCTCATAACAATACGATCCACCTCGTAAGAAAATGAGCCACCTCATAAGGAAAAGAACCATTGAATTCAAGAACCAATAGAATTTCAAGAAAAGAGTAAACTATAATGGTCGACATGGCATATTTGATATTAAAAAAACTACTTTTTTAATTCGTATTTTCAACATATCTTCCTGTCGTTTTACTCAAATTTCGAGCAGGAGCACTCGCTGGATGCATAATTAAATTCCACATCCAACGTGTACCCACACTTCATACTTTTGAGGTACTCCACCCCATGAAAAATGAGAAATACATTAAAAAAAGTGTTATTTTGAAAAGTAACACGTTTTTTTATGTATTTCTCATTTTTCATGGGGTGGAGTACCTCAAAAGTATGCTAGAAAAAATAGGTACCCCTTCACATGACATTATAAGGCTATAAAAAATATGTCCATATAAATAGGCCCTCCAAAACATCTATCCTACAAAAGAATCATCAAAATGTATGGCAATTAGAAATTTGCAAGTTGAGGAATAACCACATGCATATATGAGAGACCTAAGCCTCTATCCCAAAAGAAAAATAAAAACATAACAAAAACTCATATAATCTCATCTCCTAGAAAATACATGCAGATCAAGAATCAAAACTACCAACCTAAAAAGGGCCATGATTATGCAAAGCCAAATTCCAAAATAGAAGTCAAAACATAAAATAAAGAAAATTAGTTAGGGCTAATTGGGGGGGATCCTCTCCCATTTCATGTTCCTCGACCTGCAACAAACCCTAATACCCCACCATATCCTGTTTAAAGAGATTGTCTACATAAGAGTTGAAGGTCCTATAAACATGTGAAAAATATATGTCATCAAGCTAACTAGCAATAGATAGAAACTATTCGAATAAAGAACTGAGAGTAATGTTTTGCAATCTTTAGCCATGCCCATTCAATTACCAAATTAGAGCCCTTAAAGAATTGAATCATACAACCTCATTTTTGCAATGGCAATGTTGAGTATATTTAGAAGGAAATCAAGTTCAGCCCAATTGTTTGTACTTCTACTTAAACCCAACTTGAAAGAGTAAAAGCATTGAACATACAAGTATACAAAAATTCCAACTTGTCATGGAACAAGGTTTCTTTGGCTTACTCCATAAAAAAACCCCAAGATATTTTTTCAATCAATTTTAATAGGATGGGGAAATTTTGTAATCTTTTGTTTGGAAGGGATTTAAATTCTTCATGTACATAATTATCTTGTGAAACACCTCAAAAGCAGTAAAGGTCATGTCCTAAAATAACATGGAATTTTTTGTAATCTAGATTGCATGTAACATTATATAGGGTAGGCCTTTGTGATCCCCCAACCTTGAATCCTCCATCCATTATTTTAAATATTTAACCAAAGAGGGTCGTCGCCACTTTCCAATTCCACCTGAAAAACTTAAGGCGTCCTTCCATGGTTCTATTTGTGAAAGTATAGTCTTTCAATAAGTGTTCTATGTCTTCCCCACTATTTCTACATATCATGCATAAGCATTTTTCCTACGATGTCCTCTTTTGGAAGACCCCCCAAGTTAACACATTGTTGTTGAGACACCCAAAGGAACTACCTGGATTTTAATGGATTTGATCTACCACAAGGGATTCCACTGCCAATTTCTTAGTTCCCATCCAAAAACATGGCCTTGTATCCTTCACTTGTATAATATTCCCCCCTTGGACTCCAGGCCCATACCAGAGTGTCTTCTTCATATTTAAAAAAATATAACTTGCCTTCATCTTGTCTATATATATTCTCCATTGCTCGACATGATGATCTTCTAGATTTAAAGCCTCTACTTCTTTCCATCCATTTTTCCACATATTTCTACCGCTTGGAATTGCCACATATTTCAGTTTAAATATACCTTGATCTCTAAGATTGTTAAAGTCCTTCATTTAGTCTAAAAGCACCATCACTACCCACCCATGGGTCTTGCTTTTCTTCCATTTTCATTTTTCCAAGCCAACTAACTCTATATGATGGATGCATTAGAATAAGGTTTGTTCCTCTTCCTGATCGAATCTTCAAATAAGAATGGCTCAATCCATTTTAATAAATTCTTATTGAAATGCATTTAGCTTTTCAATTTAGTGGTTTGAAAAGAACATAACTACACTAAGATGAGTGAGATTTTCTTATAGTTTAAGATGTAAGAATTATATATATATCTTAATAATGATAATAAAACAAAATAAAAATATATATTTTTAAAAATTTAATACAAATAAATAAATAAAATTTTACATTTTATTTAAAAAATATTTATCAATAACTAAGATTTATCAATAAATAACTCTATAATAATAATAAGTTGATGGGCATTAATGGAACTTAACATCATAGGCTATATAAATTATGTATCTACACATTTTGTAACCAATTGATTTTTAAGTTCTCTTTGGATTAGGTGATTAGTTTTACCACAATGTTGTTTTTATATCTCGTTAGGTAGAACAAAGTAGCCAATGGTTTGGTTATAATGCACAATTTTTAGATTTTTTAAGAGTGATATATTTAACTTATAATGCATTATTTTTTATTTTTTTTAAAGTGTTAATTTTTTTTTTCAATTTAGGTTGAGTTTAGGTTAAGGCAAGCCTCAATGTTGGATAGAAGAATGATATGCCCATAAGAACGATGCTACCAACAAAATTGTGCAAGACTCGGTCAAGCCTAGATGCCTCTTGAAATAGTGAAAATCCCTACAAGTGACTCCCACCTTCAACCCCTCACTGCTTAAAAAACATAGTAAAAAATATAACCCTCAATATAAAGGTGTGAGTATAGATCAATCCCTATCATTCAAAAACCAAAAGAAAACTTCAAAGTTAATCCTAACTTTTCAAGACACATAGTAAAAAATATAACCCTCAATATAAAGGTGGGGTGTGAGTATAGATAATCCTTATGGTTAAAAAAATTAAAAACCTCAAATTTAATTATAAATAAAAAAAAATAGAAATAATATTCCAAATTAAAAAACTATGATATTTTAAAATTTTCCATATTCTTAAAAAAAGACATTCCAAAACCAAATACAATGCACCTTTAAAAAAAAATAGAAATAATATTCCAAATTAAAAAACTATGATATTTTAAAATTTTCCATATTCTTAAAAAAAAACATTCCAAAACCAAATACAATGCACCTTTTTCTTATAGTTTTTGTTTTTCATATTTATTATAATATTATTTTTTCCATATTCTTTATAAAAAAACATTCCAAAACCTCAATTATTTCTTTGTCAAAAACAAACGCAGCGCACCTCTCTTATAGTTTTGTTTTTATGATACCAAAAATACCATTATCAATGTGACTTTACACGCCAAACAAGTTGCGTGGTTGCACTATTCATAATATCAATATTTGATATGAGGACCTCAAATAAGCAAAGATGAGTGATCCACAAACCCTAAATTTTACACCCCCTACCATCTACACATTTTGAGAGGATGTAAAAGGGGAATTTTACTCTACATTTTCTTTATGTAAAAGGGGAAGTATGTTCAACAAGTCTATTTATTTAAGTTTGAAAAAAAATATGTTTATATATAAATATATTAATTTGAAGATTTGTTTTTAATGAATTAAAATTTTTAAAATTGAAGTTTTTATCAATCAAGCATAATTATAATTTTAAATAAAATTCTTAAAAAATAATTGAATTTATTTATTTACTAAATTTTATATATTTTATTTAGTTATCAAACTTAACTAACTAATATAATATAACATTATATTAGTTTAGTTGACATCATTTAATATGCGTAGTGATAGTGGTAGTCCAAGTGCAATGTGGCAAAACTCTCATTTTCCCTTTAAAAATAAAATCTAATCATTACAAATAAAGTATATTTTTAAATCATTTTTGCATTTGCCATACATGATTTTGTTTTTAGATGCATGCCATTATGCCTACATGCACTGCATGTTGTCTACATCACTTGCTCTCCATCATAACCATCATTTGTTGCTTCTACTAGTGCTTGCATCACTCCCCACTATCAATAATGCCTAATATGTATACTAGTATAAAGCCTTGGTATATATTATCGTGTATATCCCGGGAATACATACATACATGCATACATACATACATACATACATACATACATACATATCATGGATTTATATTAGTATAGGTCCTCGACGTATATCCCAAGCATTTGTGGTGATGGTAGAGGGGACGATGCGAGTGTTGGTGGAGGATGCAAGGGCCTATTTAGATAATATATCCCTGTATGGTGGTGGTGGTGGTGAAGAGAGTGATGAAGCTATTGCATGCATCCAACATAATGCTTATTGCATATCTGTAGGTCATTATCAATGTATGCGATCTAACAATGTTGATTTTTTCTCAGTTAATAAGTGTTTGCATGGTACTTAGCACTTGTCATAAATTTCATTTGGGAAAAACATCTCATGTGAGATCTTGTTCAATTTAATACATTCTCTTTTAAAAATTTGTTCAATTTAAGAAAATGCACCAATGATGAGTATCATTTTCCCTCTCATATTCTCGTTAAAAATGAGATTAAAACCAAATTCACATCCTCTTAAGTGTCCAAGGTACAATACCACTCTTAATAAAGTTACAACTATTAAGAAAGCACAACTAATCAAATCTATCTTATTATTATTTTAATTAATGTTAATATATTTTTCATCCATTGAAAACTCATCAATTGGTGATAGAATAAACATTGTCTCATGCACACAAAAGATTTAAAACAAGGGTCACACATAAAAGATTTAAAAAGTGTAACATTGTAAAACTTTTTATATACATAACCCATTTAAAGTGACATCATTTCACACATGTGTGTTTAATATACAACCACACAATATTAATATTTTTAATGCAACTCCTTTTTTAGGTGAGGTTTAATATTATTAATTATTAATCATAATATAAAAATATTGTAGAGAATAATTACAAGCATAATTTTGTTGTTATTGTGATGTTTACTATTATTAATGATTAGTCATAATAGAGAATGATTAAAAGTATATTTAGATGTCCACAAACACACAATTTAATATAATATCTTTGAATATAGTCACAAGAAGGGTATCATCATCATTATACTCAACTAATTAAAGTAATATCATCATCTTCATTGTCATTATTCACTATCATTATCATTATAAAGAAGTGCTTTCCTTTCAATAATATAATTTTTTGTAAACAAACAATATACATTTCACATTACCATATAAATTGAGATATACACAACAATATGTAGAATATCTTCAATCTTAATTTATATAATTATTAATATTGCATAATAGGATGTGTATTATTATATGTTTATTATACTTTTGAATAATGCCAGACCATATTAATTGATTTCCTAAACTTTTGGATTTTGCATTCATAATAACCTCTTTAGATTTGACATCGATTACCGACAATTGCATCAACTAGCCATTCACTATTCCTCTACCCCATTTAAACGAATTGCATCTACTAACCATTCACTTTCCATCTTCCCCTCTAAAAGATCGACTAGCCATTCACTACCCCTCTACCCATTTAAAAGAACTACATCTACTAACCATTCACTCCCCATCTTTCCCCTTGAAGAGATTTAGATTGACTAAGAATTCATTGCCCCCTTTGAGAGACTGAAAACAATTAACCATTCACTACCCCTCTCCCCCCCTCGAAGATATTTACATCAACTAACAATTCACTATTCACCACACTTTCTAGCCTTTAAGAGACAACTAATAATCATGCCTAATTTACATGCTAATTAATCCTAACTATTTGGATTTGACATTGAGAATAATATCATTAGATTTGGCACTAACTACCTACAACTTCATCAACTAACCATTCAATGCCCATCTACCTCCTCATAGACCTACATCGATTATCCATTTACTGCCCTCTTCGAATTTTGAAAAACAATTGATAACCATACCTTAATGTGTATGTTAATTAATCTTAACCCTTAAAATTTAACATTAAAAATAACCTCATTAAATTTGTGATTAACTATCTACACTTGCATTAACTAACCATTCAGTACCCCTCTACCCCTATGAACCATAGATTGACTAACCATTCAATGCCTTCGCGCCTTTTTTTTTCACACGATAACGATAGCTATACTTTAATATTAAGTGTATGAAGATGAATACAGACGAACTCCAAGTCAAATTACATCCAAATGCCGACCAATGGAAAAAGAAAAGTCCAACCCCCTGGGCAAAGGAGAATAACGTCCCAAATGACTGCACAAAATAGAAATGCAAAACAAACAACAACCAAAAGGCAAATTTATACCCACAGCCACCAGCCACTACGATCACCATAATAAAAAAGCCCAGCAGACAAAGGTCCCAAAAAACCAACAAACTAAATCAAGGACCATACAAAAGATAGTTGCCAGACTCCCGAAGGACATCCCCAACCAAACTAAATCCGAAGGTCCCATTAATGCCCCCACGCCTTTAATAGACAACTAACCACCATGCATAATTTTACATGCTAGTTAAATATGGAGCAAGTTGGTTGAACATGGTACAAATTCCACATGTACACATGTTATTTATTATTTAGTGATCTAAACATTGAAAGTAATTTTTGATGATTAAAAAAGTTTAAATGATGTTGATAATTTTAATGGCATTTGTAGAAAGTGCGAGGCAATTTGGAGATTTAATTTGTATAAATAATTTCAACCAGTTTAAATGAAATTATTGCTAGTAATTTTTATAGGCAATGAATATCGTTTTTTAGTTTTATGGGTGTAAAAACACTTATTCAAACTTTATAATATTTTATTTTTTATTAAAATATTTTTAATTTAAAATATAATTTCGTTATTTTGTTATTAACAAGAGCTAATAATAGTTGCAAAGCATCTAGTCCATGCTATAAAATTATGGTATATTTTGTATAAATAAGATTATGTTATATTTTGTAAAATTAATTTTGTTATTTTTTATATAATTGCTGCATGGTATTATCTAAATTTATTATGTTATATTTTGTAAAAATAAGATTATGTTAAATTTTGTAAAATTGATTTTGTTTTCTTTTGTATAATTGATGCATAATATTATATAAATTTATTTTGTATAATCGATGATGATATTATATTTAAAAAATTAAATTTTAGTTTTTTAATCTTTTTCATAATTTTTAAATTTTTATTTTTAATAATTAATAAAAAAAAATTCATTAATAATTAAGGTTTTTAATAATTAATAATTGCTTGCCAGTTTTTTTAGTTTTAAATGTCTTAAATTTTAAAATTAGTTTTGTATTTCTTAATAATGGCTTGTTACAATTATATATTAATAAAAAAAAAATTTAGTTGAACTAATATAGTTGCAATGAAGCCTGCTTTTGTAATTTAAAAAAAAAAGTTAATAAATAAATTGGAAATAAAAATTAGATGTGAAAGTCTATGTTTATGCAACATTCAAACATATGTAACAATTTCTTAATTTAATTAATTACTCTATGAATCATATTTTTTAGATTTAATTAAAAGCGAATTTATAAAGTTAATAAACTTTTAAATATAATCAGATTTTTAGAAAAAAAATCAATTGAAAAATAATTATACTTTGCATTTTTTACTACAAATTAAAAAAAATACATATTTGAATATTTATAATTAAATTAATTAAATAATTAAATTGTAAAAATATTGGAAATTTCTATTTTATTTAATTTATTAAACTTTCTATAATATATTTATAATAAAGTTTATTTTTTAATTTATTAATTTTTTATATGTATTTATAATTAAATTTAAGTTTATAATAAAGTTTGATTGTTTTGTAATAAATAAGTAAACTTTACAAAGTCGCTAATTTTTTTAATAAAAGAAATCTATTTTGATTTGAGTTTCAAATTATTCTAATTCTAGTTCTATCGAGATCGAATATCTTTCTAAATTCTCATCAAATACTTTTTCAAATTGGAAAACTTACTATTCATCAATACATTTGCGGATTGAATATATGTCGTTTCGAGTAAGTTTTTAAAATTGAAAATAAGTATGGTGAAACTAAGAAGGTAATAGTAAATTCTCGTGCATAATAGCGAGTGATTAAAATGAAATAAATGATCGTAGATGTGTGTTGCTATGGAAGTTTATATCATCATCATCAAAATCCTAGAAGCCACATTTTATTATGACATTTATTGTTATGTGATGATATATCATTTCATTAATTAATCACATTTATATGTTATATTTTTATTTATTTATTAAAATATTAGAAGAAAAAGGTGACCCAATAATGATAGCTATAATGGATTAATAAATTAAAATAGAGCAAAGCAATGATTTTACTAATTACATGGATAGGTATTTTTATTTTATAATTTGGGGTGGATTAGCACTTATGCTTTTCCTAGATTGCACGAATATGTGGCAAATATACTGTCCAGATTGATTTTATGGTAGTAGTTCCAAATTCAATATATATATATATATATATATATATATATATATATATTATAACTTGTAGTTGATTCATGGATAACTTTCAGTTGATGTATGGATAACACACAGATCCATTTAACTAGAAAAAGGCCAGAACAAGTAACATATAACTTATTAGTGTCACGTAACTTGTAGCATATGGGTGTTCATCAACCACAAGTTAAGTGACTGTGTTAATACTAAGCTTTCATATGACTTGAGCCAATGCCATCTCAAGGCTTCCATTTTGATCTTGAATACTAGAAAGGATGAGCTCATAAGGATTTTGAACGTGTTTTAACCCTAATTCAGAGGTCATAGTTGAATATGTGGAGATATTTTGGATACTTTTGGTTCCTACTCATCTTGCATCTTGTATATGTTGCTTGGGATCCGTTTTGGGATATCTTTTTGACTCATACACCGTAATGAGTAAGTATACGCAATATTACTTTTCTATTTTAAAGAGATATTTTAATAATAAATAAACTAAAAATGCATTGTTACTGAAATTGTGAGAAATCTTTTGTACATCTTTATGTTTTAACAATGTTGTATTATGCGGGCTTTGTTAAAACTAGAAAGTACCTCTTTGCTTGCTATTAAACCATTAAATCACACTTTCTCTTAAGTACAATTTTAATTTTTATATACGGAAAACTCCATTTAATTGATTACTCTATTTAATGGTAAATGGAAACCTTTTTTTCTATGGAAAAAAAATCATATGCTTTTCATTCATAACAGAGGTTTAGAGCTTTCAATTTTTCTTCAAAATACCTCATTACAATTAAAATAGCTATTTATCTCGTTACAAGATTTCATGAAAAACCAAAAAGTTAAAAAACATAACTGTAGTTAAAAATTTAATGATCAACATTCTGTCCAAAAGTCTAGAATATTCCTTTTCTGTTCATGTAGACCATTCTTTTTTAACAGTTACCATACATAACATGGTTGAATCGATTATGCTGAAAGTAGATACTATCAAGTCCAGATTTTGTCCAATGTTTTGCAAATGCATATTTCTGATACAGTGTTCTTTCCTCATGTATTTAATCCAAGGCTCTGAATCTCCATAGATCTTCAGGTTATTCACTTGTTCCTATTTTGCAATATGCAATAAAGATCTCAATACTAGCCCTGCAGCCCGGTTATTAGTACCTTTACCTCCATTAGCTTTGAACTCTATTGAAACATTCGTAGAAATTACCAAAATTCCTCCCAATCCACAGAGTCTATCGTCATCCTCGTATGCTCTATCAAAAAACCCATAGATCTCCTCCTCGTAAGCTTAATCTCTTTCATAATCCCAACCTTAGTCTTGCTATTCTGATCAATGAAAAACTTGTAATGGTAAATGGAAACCTACACTCTCTTTTAAGTACAAATTTTTTATATTGAAAACCCCATCTAATTGATTAATCTATTTAATGGTAAATGGAAACTAAACTGGAAAACCACAAAGGCGTTAAAATATTTTTTTCTTTCTCTTTACACTATTATGTTTTCATATGGAAGACAAATTTAACTTGCCTTTCAAACAAAATGTTGAAAAAAGTTTTGTTAATGTTATCATTTCTTAAAGCAGGTTAAAAATAACGAGGAGGTTACAGAAAAAATAAAAGCGAGTTCAGTTGGTAAGACAAATTTGACTTTCCTTTTAAAAAAAATGTTGAAAAACATTCCGCCAATGTTATCATTGATAACGAGTTCAGTCAAAAGAAATGCATGACCCAACGGTTCACCGTAAACCATTCTTCTCTGTTGCATATTCTTTCCCCCATTTTCTAACCATTCATCTCTTGTTTTCCACCATTTCTTGACTTCACTTTTTATGTAGTTAGAAATACATATCTCATGCGTGGAGCATTCATGCTGAAACTATGAGTTCTATGTAGGTGAAGGGAAAAATGTAATGTGTGACCTACCATATTTATTTATCCTTCTTTAAAAAACCTGCTCATGCCAACACATTACATATTCATATGAGCCATCCACACACTTAGCTCTTTGTTTGAGGCTTTGCTTCAAGTGAACATCACCAATAAGAAAAGACGAGTCCATTCTCCAAAGACCTTTTCCTGTAGTATCTGTTCCTGAGAATCTAAGTCTTCCCCAGTTTGTGCTGCAAGGTGTAGAGAAAAACAGTGATAAGGTGGCCTTGGTGGAGGCCTCAATGGGCAAGGAGTACAACTATGGCCAGGTGATTTCCCTTACGAGGAAAGTTGCAGCTGACCTCGTTGACAGAGGTATTCAAAGGGTGATGTAGTCTTTGTTTTGCTTCCAAATATGGAAGACTATCCCATCATTGTACTGGGAATAATGTTGCTTGGGGCAGTGTAAATTAAGTTTCGTTACCATTTATATTTGAATTTAAAATATAATTCTAATTATGTGGCAATATTACCTAACTATATATATAGAGTTCGGTGGGTTAGCTCAAGTGGTTGAGAGCCGGGTTAGGCCCCGCCTCTAATTCATTTTTTCTGGTAATTTTCTAGAGAATTTGTCATGCAGACGGAAATGGGTACACCAACTTTAACCTTCTCTGCAATTATGGACACTGGCAGTGACTTAGTGTGGAAAGTGCAAGCCCTGTATTGATTGTTCAAATGGTTCAATCTATGATCCTTCAACGTCCTCAACATACAACATTTGCAACAATTCTTTGTGCAAGCCTCTGCCAAACTTTTCTTACAACAAAAATGGGGACCATGATTACAATTATGCTTATGGTGACCAGTCCACCACCACGGGGATTTTTTCATTCGAGACCTTCAACTTCTCTTCTTAATCGATTCCTAATATCGTCTTCGGCTGCGGCCAAGACAATGAAAAAACTAGCTTCCAAGAAGTTGTTGGATTACTAGGGTTCGGATGAGGGCCCCTCTCCTAATTGGTCTCACAACTCACCCCAACGGTGGGAAATAAGTTTTCTTACTATCTCGTTTTTGTTACTGATTCTTCTTCCGAAACCAACCCTTTGTTTCTAAGTCACACTGCTAGCTTGAATGCCACCATTGTTCGTTCGACTCCTGTTATACAAAGCAGGGAAAATCCTTCATTCTATTATCTTTCATTGGAGAGAATCAACGTTGGCGGTCAATCATTGAATATCCTTGTTGCCACTTTTCAGCTTCAAGCTGATGGCTCTGGCGGACTTATCATAGACTCTGGAATGACTATCACTTATCTTCCATAGTGTGCTTATGATGCTATGAAAGAAGCGTTGAAATATTCGATTAATCTCCCACCGGTCGATGGCTCTAGCACTGGCCTGGACCTTTGCTTTGACCAAGAGAGCTCTTCAAATTCGAGAGTTCCGACGTTGACATTCCATTCCAGGGAGTAGATTATGATATCCGCCCAGAGAACTACTCAGTGCCTCTTAGTAGTGACCTACTATGCCTTGCAATGTTACCCAATGCGAGTGAAGGTGATATCTCCATATTTGGTAATATCCAGCAACAGAATTTCCAAATACTGTATGACAATCAGAAAAAATGTTATCTCCTTTGTGCCTACAGCTTTTGATACCCTGTAGGCAACCCGTTGCAAGATCAACCACATTCTAAGGTTTTGAGTCGATTCATAATAACAAAAACGTCACATTGATTTTTGGTGGTCTACTTTTTCTTTCCAGTATTTAGTTATATACATATTTGGAATGGAAGCCATTGAGAATTTAGTTATTTCTACTTTTGCATTAATGAATTGTCTCAGTTTCATCTCCTACCAGGCACTCTACATACGCATATGGCGGATTGGAGCATCAGGTCAACCTTTTTCAAGAACAAGCTGTACGCTCATTACTTTCATGACCAGATTGTTCCCATATGACGTGCATATGACCAGGTCGAATCCGCTCTCCTATCAAAGCATTGAGAAGCAAAACAAATCCTACTTGCAGCCATGTACCTGATCAAAGATCGTTGGAATAATGGGTGCCAGGAGAATGATAAAGGTGAGGTCAATGACAGTGGTGAATCGTACGGCATGCACCTTTCTTTGTTTCGCTTTCCATGTCATAATAATTTTGGTATTTTGTTGTCTTTGGTATGCTCTGCCCAGTCTTGGGTTCAGTAACTAATATTTCATTAAAGCTTTAAAAACTTTTAGATGTCTTTGAATCTATCATCAATCCCTTCTGGCCTTTCTACCAGGCCCTTTTATCCTCATGTAAAAAAAACAATAGCTTTTATATTTTTTTGTTTGACTTCTTTCACCCAAATTGCAACTTTTCATGGATGTCAAAGAGATCCAAGTACAATACATATAACATAAACAATGAAACCTATGGGAAATTGTTTATTAGGTTGATTTCATAGGGAATGAAAGCATAGAACATAATGAAAATGGCTTTTGTTCTCTTCTTCAGGTTGCAACTCTTAAATAGTCTTTACAACGATAGGAAATGATGTGCAAAAACAAGTCTGGAACAACATTCTTGAAAGATTTTTTTATAACCAAATTTGTAATTCATAGTTTCATTATGCCTTCAGGAATTTTTCCGAAATGAGCATTAAGACAGACCTATATTCATAGGAATTGAAGATTGCTGGATTACACATTGCTGCTTGTTTTCAACTTTGAATAACTTCTAAGTTCACGCTCATGCTGATTGAAGTTGCAAATTCACTTTCAATTAGCAAATAATAGGATTAGCAAGATTGCACGCAGAGTAATATCAAGCTTCAAGATTGAATTAGCATACTAATATATATATAATTAGCTAGCCATCTTACGATTACTTGGCACACATGGAAAATGTGCATGGAGATATGTGCCACCATTAAATGAATAGATAATACATGGGAGCAAAATGAAATGAGTCAAATCATTTATAGCAAGGAGCTCATTTTATGAGCACTTGGCAGTCATTTAGATTTTTATTTGGATTTGTGTGGATATCAGTCAAATTGAAATGAGTCAAATTATTTATAGTGGGGATTATCATTTTTATGAGCATTTAGATTTTTATTTGGATTTGTGTGGATATGAGTCAAATTGAAATGAGTCAAATTATTTATAGTGGGGATTATCATTGTTATGAGTAGCTGATAGTCATAATTAGCCAAATGAGCAATTGGCATTAAGCATTTACTTTCATATCTTTGTTTTTATTTTTTTCTTTTATTTTTTATTTTCAAATATTTTTTTAGTTCAATATTTAATTTGCATAGCAAAAAAAAATTGTCAAATCCATGTTCTAAATCAATCACAAAATTAGTTAATTTAATTTTGAAAATATTTAATTTTTTCTTATTTTTAAAAAATTAAGTTTATTATATAAAATTTCATAAACTTTTCTTAATTGTTTTATTTTTAAAACAAATGATAGTCAAGTAGCTTTTAGCATATAATCCCTACGAGCACGGACTAATAAAAAAAGTGATGTGATATGTTTTCCGTGGTTAATTTGTTAGAAATAGTGATTTTTTTTTATAAATAAATTGTAAATTTTTGTATTGTTTAATAAATTGAAGTTTTTTTTGTAATGTTTAATCAAATTGATAGGAAAATAAGTACAATTTTAATTAGTTTTTTAATATGTAATTTGATAATTAAAAAATAATATTGAAATTTAATTGGTAACACATTCAATTACAATTGATATTATTGAATTGAAAATGATAAGTAATAATAATTCAATATAAACAATTTTATTTTATTATTATTATTCTTGTTAAGGTAGATATTTTTTAGTTCAATAATTAGTTTGTAGAGGAAGGAAAAATTGTAAAATCCATGATCTAAACCAATCACAAAATTAGTTAATTTAATTTTGAAAATATTTAATTATTATTTTTATTTTTTTTAGAAAATTAAGTTTAATACTTAAAATTCCATAAACTTTTCTTAAATTTTACATAACTTCTAAAAAAAAATTAAAACAAATGATAGTTAACTAGCTTGTAGCATATAATCCCTACGGAGCACGGACTAATAAAACAAGAATTGCATGTAACTTAGTCCCTGCCTTTTAGATTAGAAAAATACAAGATAGTTGCAAAATAAATTATTCAAAATTATTTATAAATAATATGATTTGATGTGATTACTTAAATTCAATGATGATCAGTATCATATTCCTATGGTTTGAGGTTAAGGCATAATATAATGATCTTGCATAGGGCAAGATATTTATTTGGGTCCATTCTCAAATAGACTAATGATCAAACCGAAGCGAAGCATAATATGATGATGTTGCATGGTGCATGATATTTATTTGGGTCCATTCTCATATAGACTAATGAGCCATTGCATAGACGATACTTTCTATGTTGGGATTTTATTACACATGCATACTATCCTTACTTCTTTGTGTTCTATTCTTGAATTTAGTGAGAACTTTCTTCTGTCATATGTTGGGTGTGGTTTTCCACACAAAATGCTTCTATGTTTCTATTATATTATAGTTATAGTAATTGACTTGGTTAGTGAGACCTGTCATATGTTAGGTGTGGTTTTCCACACAAAATGCTTCTATGCTTCTATTATATTATAGCTATAGTATTTGACTTGGTTAGTGAAAACTTTTTTGTGTCATATGTTGGGTGTGGTTTCCCACACAAAATGCTTCTATTCTATTATAGTTATAGTAATTGATTTGGTGCAGTCGAGACATATATTACCTTTGTGTTCTATTCTTGAATTTAGTGAGAACTTTCTTTGTCATATGTTGGGTGTGATTTCCTACACAAAATGCTTCTATTATCTGATAGTTATAGTAATTGACTTGGTGCAGTGGAGACAATTATCTTGGGTTTTCAACACTACATTTTGATGTTGGGAACCACAATCATGGTTCCAACTTCTTGTTCCAATAATGGTAGGAGATGATATAATTACCTCTTCATAATATCTTTGATTTTAGATCTGCTCTAGTTTTGTGGAACCTCAAGGTGATTATGTGGACTGCATCCTTAATTGATTATTCATTTGAAACAGTATGACAGGGTGGAGTGATACTTACATTGTTATTTGTTGTTGGTATCAATATTGTTCTGTAGTTATTATTTGGAACACATTTACCTACAGTTGTTGGTGGTTCTTTTGCATTTACATAAATGATTCATCTCTCTAGAATATACTAGACAACAATATTGAGGTATGCTTGTGTAGATACCAATAAAACCTGATACAGTACCTATGTTGTTTTTGTTCAAGCTGGAAATTGACTGTGAACACTATAAATTATGTTCTCATGAGGATTAAACTTAACATTACCAAGGCCATAACACTCGTATTTGTTCTTACAAATATTTATTATTCATTCTTACAAATATTTATTTTTACCATGTTAGCTATCCAAGGAGCATTGATTGTCTCTCAAGCTTGCATACCATCCTTGGTTATAGCCAACATTTGGGTATCTTTTCTTTGTATGTCATTGCACTACCATCTTTAAAACACATCATAGATCTTTTCACATGCACTATATGAGATATCCACCATGGTTTCTAATTTGAATCTCCTAGGGATCTGTTTTAGGTTTTCCAATCCACTTGGTATGACACCAATTATAGATTTGGTTGGACTGAATGGATTTTTTGAGGTGTGGTTTTCCTAGGTTAACTAGCAACAATTCAATGAAATTAATTAGTAGCTCACCTTTACATTTAGACAGCATTGCCTCAATGCTTTTATCAAAATTTAACATTCAACAATAATCTCAAGATTTTAGTGCTTTGGACTGGTGTTGTTCATTTCATGTCTGTAGTACAAGACTTTATTGGATGATATATGGAATGGGATATTCATGTAAGTGTTCAAACTCTAACGATTGGTTTTAAACATTAGAGGCCTCAAGCATTGATACCCATCTCCCACATCAGCACTTAAGGTACATAATCTACCAAGTAGATTTGTTCAATACCATTGAACAATAACTAGGGGGTTAGGGGAACACAATTGTAATAACAGATTAAACAATTTTAATGTAAAATTTTAAGTCTAACACCTTAGACCCTGGTAGTCCAAAACCCTAGGTTATGCTTGATAGCAATGCCCTGAATGAAGAGATTGGGAAAAATAAGACTTATTCACATATCTAGAGGATATGCTATACTAAATCTTTGAAAAATATAACAAAAAGGAAAAGGGAGATAAACTAAAGAAAACAGTTGTAAGCAAGTTGATAAACTGAAATATCCAAAGCTAATACCTACAAGGTTGAAATGGCACATAATTGGGCTGAAGGATGGGATTGAACAAAGAATACCACATGCATAGAGCATTGCAATATTTTAGCCAAATCAAGATACACCATGTATTTTCCTAAATAGTGTATATATTCAGTGAATTGCACTTTAGCTACTACCTTGGTTTTCAGCAAAAGGCTAGACTTTATATTCAAGGCAATAAACATTAGAAATAGACTTTGTATCCTATTTCATGCTATGGATATGAATAAAAATGAATATTTCAGTGCAATAATTTGATAAGCCCTTGTTGTGAATTTTGAATCCCAAACAAAGCATATAAGTTACATGTCTGAACATAAAGACTATCATGCATTAGTCTATGAGATCTTAGTTGATGCATCTCCTTTTGTAATCTTCTCTTCTTGTCTGTAAGTGACTCATTGTACCTCCTCATAAGCTTGCGGTTCATGCCCATCTTCTTGAGCTTCGTCCTTAACCAAATTAACTGCATTTTAATTATTATAATAACATAAAATTGCTAATAAAATAAAATAAAATAGAGCTCCCTAAAGATCAAAACTTTGTTGAATGACAATTTCGCAGAAATTTTATTATTTAAATTGCTCTGAAGGCTTTCATGCTAAATCATTTAGCAGTCGATTAAAAAAATGGCTTTCAAATATTAATGTAGACATGTATGATACAACTTATCAATAAAGAGCACATGCTAACCTTGATCGTCCATTCTTGAACCACACTTCAACTTGTGGGGGCAGAGATTCAATTATCTAGCTAGAGCTTGCTTTTGATTTTGAAGAAGAAGAAGGCCCAAATCATGATGATAGAAAAAACATATGAATCACAAACATGGGAGAATTAAGTAGTATATAAATAACATGGTTAAACTTATAGGTTTGGGGATCATGTTCTTGTTAAAGGTTTCTTCCAAAAGAGCACTCATTCTTGGACAGTTTGAGAGTCTTCTTGAAAGATAAAACAAATATTTTTTCAAATAGAATATTCTAGAGTGTCTTCTTCATTAAGGCTTGTTCCTCGACGGGGTGAGATTTTTATTAGGAAGGTCAACCTGAAAGCCTTTGATCATAGCGTAGCGAAAGGAATTCAGGGGAATTTTTACTTCAAGGGCAAGGCAAGTTTTTTGAATGAGTCATTTCGTTGGTAAGGAAGATTGAATAAATTTTAATTACAATCCACCTAGAGAGTATTGTCATGGGTAGGTTAAGATCATTTTTAGCTAAAATAGTGCACCAGGTGAATAATGGATGAACCTTACAATGGGTTTCTAGATGACCGATCGACTAGAATTTTAATGTAAATATAATAAACAGAGTGATATATGCTATACTTGATATTTTCTGATCAATGAAGTAGCTTACAGATACCCTTGAAAAGGTAAGCAATCCAATCAATGATTTCAACAATAACACACAAATACGATGATAGGGGAGGTTATTTACATTTAGATCAATTTTGATTTATCAAAACTGAACAGAAATCACCATATAATCTGTCTAAATATCCCAATTTGCATATAATTTGTCAAAATATCTTGATTTCTTGATTAGCAATTTGAAGATCATTCCCTCAATTTCCTGGGTCAATTAGCCTCAGACTAAGATTTTATTATCCATGTTATGCCATTCTCCATCATTTCCCTGTAATAAAGTGAATTAATTATTTCCATAACAAAAATACGTCTTCAAATCTTTAATTTCAATTATCTAGACTATAAGGTGGTATAAAATATTTGTGCACATCCCTGCGCTGTGAATCCACACAATTTATGCATATGAAAAAAAAATATATTACTCTGTAAATAACCATAACCGTATCTCTTTAACGGATCCCAATTTCAAGATTTCTATCACCTTCAATATTTACTCAAAACTTTTCTTTTAATGGAAAATGCACACATTAGTCAATGGAAAATACAACCATTAGTGATCAACACCAAAATCTCAACAGGAATTTTGGAATGGGAAAACTAAAACCAGATTATTAAATCCATTACAAGCCACAATCCAGTAACGTTTTCAATTAGGATTTTGAGCTTAATTTCTTTAGTTTTTTTAGGAGTTAATGGCCTTAATTTCTTCACATCTACTATAGAATATATGTATTTTTTTGTTTGAACAAGTACTATAGAATATATGTATATTGTTGTTTGAACAATAAGATTGTGCGATGATTTGAAAACAAGTAAAAAATTCCATCTCAATATCCAAGACAAAACTGCTAACTCCACTATCATTTGGATTATGTTAGAAAAAAGGACCAAACTATCAACTCCACTATCATTTAGATTATGTAAAAAAAATGATGTGCAGAGCCAACATTCTCTTCGTAGAAAGATGAAGCAAGCTTCGACTCAAGGTGGTAGGTAGGTTAAGACCTTTTAGGGAAAATAATATAGAGTAAGTCCATGATCATCAAAACATCCAAGTAAGATCATAACAAAGCAAAATTAAGTAAATGGGTTTAAGTTCATGTAATATTCGCACCTCGAAAACCAAAATGTAAACAAGATTACTTCTCAAAATCGAAATCAGGCATATTCGAATTGCAATATTCATATTCTTCTAGCATAATCCAAATATAGTAGAGAGTTCGAATGGGCATGATGTAATGTCCCCTCCCATCATACCAGCATGATAGAGAGAACGTGATGCTAAAGATGGGCATCTAGCCCCACGAACTTTTAAATAAGCATTCACATAATATAAAAAGACATATGGAAATGTATAATTATAAGAAAACACAACGGAAGTAATTTCAATTACACATCCATCATCCATTCAATATATTCATCAAATAAATAATTTCAAAGTTAACACAAGAGAATACTTATCTTATAACAAAGTAGTCCCAAGCAACTGGCTATGCAACTGCAATGTTCCACCCAACCATAGGCCAGTTGTGATCAGCAATATCTCAACACACTGCCACCCCCGAGCTGGGCATGATCTCTACAAGGAATCAGGGAACAACAGACTCACACATAGCCTAAAGATACACCAAATCAACCAAGCCAAGCTACAGTTGGGTTTATTAGGCTGTTAGGAAATGGAAGGAAGAATTGCTAAGCTAGTGGGATCATCCATAGAGGTATGGGCACCCTCTGCAAGATCTATCTAGCTTGGTCCCCACAATACCTACACACCTAGCACAAGGAAGTATTCCCTTCACTAATACACAGTCCCTCAGGCCATACCTTCCATTCTAGTGTTCTTCAAGGTGTGCATAGAAGAGCAACCAACCCTTTTGATACTCTTGAGAGATTACCTCCTCACTAGGTTTATCAAGCCAATTCTGGTCCACTTCCACTCCTAATTCTTGCTCATAATTTCCAACCAACACAGGGATGCACCCTACAACAAAACACAAGTGCTGAAAAATGTGGGCAACTAAAACGAACTGGTAGATGGGGAATAAACCCTGGGAGAGCAAATTCGTTTTCAGAAAATATTTTTTTTTTGCATTTCAGGGGCAAAAACGACCTCTATAAACCCCCAAAACGTGACTCCCTTTCTCCCAGCCACTATGTAACACAAAAACGAGCTCCCAGCTATGGAAAAATGCAGGAAATTGGTAAAAACGTGATGGGGAAAGCCCAGCTAGCTCAGACTGCGTGAGAGAGGAAAGACTATGGGTTCATAATGGCTTTGGGCACCATTTCGTGGGTGTTTTCTTGCCCCATAAGAAAAAGTATGTTTTTCCAGGTTGATGGCTTGCCCATGCACGAAATTGGCTACCATACCTCTTCATTCCCAAGGCATTAACTGCCTCAACCAATTTCTCGAAGAATTAAATGATTGGGTGAATAACCCAAAATGGGTAGTTGGTGGTTTATGGGTTTTCTCATTGACACATGGATTAACACCATTGGCTCGAGGGTTTGAATAATTCCCCCCCCCATTCCTTGTAGAATCATGCCCCCATCTCTTTGTTGCATTGCATAGCTAGTTGTCAGTTTTTCATTAAAATTCGTATTTACATGATGTCTTAATTTACATTGTGCCTATCTAGCACAAGAACCATAGGCATCTATTTTTTTAATTGTTGATACATACAACGCTAAATCAATGGTGGGGCCTTGGCCTTGAGCTCCTCACCATGATTAAATAACAATATTTACATCATTTACGATTTAATGCAAAGGGGGTCAAAATGGGGACATTACACATGACCTCTTTTTCAAATGGGCTACCAACCAAGGCAATGATTAAGAGCAAATACGTGATAGGAAATCCAACCAAACCTCTAATTTGAATCTAAATACAAGGTGAATAAGTGAAAATCCGTAGTTGGAAATGGAACCAAATCCAAAACACTACAAATGAGGAAACAATTTGAATATATATACAACATTGAGGAAATAATTTGAATACAAATAGACAGGATAAACCAGATAGCAAAACATAGACACTTCACTTGTGAGCTTAGTGATCTCATTTGCAAGTTATTTGGTCATCATAAGTAAAATAATAAATCTAAAATATCATTAGCATATGCACAATGACAAATCTAAAATACTAACCACGTATTATATTGATTGAAAAGTTAAATCACAACACATCAAGCCTATCATAGAAGAGTTTAAGTTGTTAATATACTTATACTTAATCAACATATCCATATCCAAGAACTATATTGAAATTTTAACAACCATGCTCTCTACAAACACTGTTTATACATAGAATCCTCCTACATCATTATTTATGCTTTCAATATATATTGTAAAGTGGCAAAGGCTGTCAACGAAAATGCAAATCATCAACTGCTTCAACTTGTATTTTTACTCCAGCAAGAGTCAATCAACCTTTCTCTGCATCCATCGATGATAGAAAGTCTTATTAGTGATATTGAGGTAAACAACAAGAAGGATATGCACGTCATATTGTAAGGTAAAAATCAAGATCTTCAAAGGATGTGCAATTTATATATATTGTTAGGTAAAAAATAAGATCCTCAAAGGATATGCAATATGAAATTTATATTGTTAGTAATCGTGCAATTATGAAGGAAACACATATACCATAAATAATCATAAAAAAATGCATAATTCCATCATTCAAACATACACACAAAAAAACAACAATATTAGAACAATACTGAAAGACTGGCAATTACTAACTAATACTATACATCCTTGCATACAATACAGAACATGACATTTCTAATATTGTAAATCCCTTTCCAGAAATTTATACAAGGATATTAATAATACTGTACATCCGACTAAAATTATCAAAATATTGGCACCGCTAAGATTACTAATACTATACATCCCTTGCATGTAATACTGGCAAGGACATTCCTAATACTATACATCCCTTTCTGGTAATACAAACGAGGATATTGCTAATATTGTACATCCCACTAAATTCATAAAAAAATTGGCACCAATGAAATTACTAATAAATTCAAATTTTATTAAAATTTAAAGTTAAATACAAAAATATTTTCAACCTTACTCTATCCTTTATAAATTGAATGTAATCATACTAATTAACACCTAGAAGCGGAACATATAGTCTAGCGCCCACGGCAGGGACTAATAAATAACACTGGCATTGCTTTCAAAGTAATTTAATATCTTGACAGAGGACAGAGGATAACCACTCCTTGAAAAGTAAAAGGGCATTGCCATATCTAATTAAGTAGCACTGGCATTGGTTTCCAAGTAATTTAGTGTACTGACACATCATAAGGATACCCACTCTCTGAAAAGAAAAAGGAACTGCCATTATACTTTTAAGTATATACAACAAGCACAAAAGTATATACACCAAGCACAGACTATGCATTCATTATACTTTCAAGTATATACACCAAGCACAAAATATGAATTCTTTAAAACTTAGCCTAAAAGTTTGAAGATTTCTCCATTTCCATAAAGGTTTGAAGATTTCGCCCTTTCCACACAGTTGTTATTGTAAACATTTTGAAATCATTTTTAAAATTTTAAATAACAATGTTTAAATTTGCTTAATCTGAATATATTGAGATATTTGAGAGGGCTAAATTTATTAATACATTCCAAACATAATTTGAACAACACAAAATTCAAATTTATTATAAAAATAATCAAAATTCCAATAAAAACTACAAAATCCTCATAATTTGAAGAACACAAAATTCAAATTTATTATAAAAAAATCAAAATTCCAATAAAAACTACAAAATCTTCTTACTTCTTCATTTCTTAATAAGAAATAGCAAAGGTGAGATGGCGAGAATCTTTAGTGAAAAGATGGCAAAAGTCTTTATTGAAACTAATAATACATCAGAAAGTACATGATTGGCTTATTCCAGAAAACTTAAACAACTCACACTTAAACCCTAAGCACAGAATATCATCTCTACTAGCGGTCGCTGGCTTCTTACTGTGAACCATTTTTCCATCAGAGCAAACCACTCATTTCTGGAAAATATGGTTTTCTTATATAGATGAGATTATACATATACAAACCACCTTATTCCGCTAGAACCAATGGGACAAAAAGATCATATGCTATAAACTTGTGATTTGTTTCCTCAGTGCACATAAAACCCTACACAGATGGGTCAGCGCTGAACAAAGTTTAAACTAAAAATATTTACAAAAATATATTCGCATTGGCCTGGAACAAACGCTCTGTACAAAACTTGGATTTGTAGTCCCTTCAGAAACTTTTCGTCATTTTCAAAGCACGCCCCAGCAGGCAGAAAATGAATATTCCAGTCACACTCATCTCTCCAACAAGGTAATGACTACCTGCAATGTTACAATTTGGAATCTCAATCATCGCTACAGAATTAGCCTAATTTATTATATGATCGCTCCCAACACAAAAACAAAGAATATAATTGAGATTACAGAGATTAAATGAAAGACTAACCAGTCATAAACCGTAGGGCTTCTGGGTTCGGCTCTTGGGGATTTCTCAAATCCCCTCCTCTGATCATCGCCAGGGACGTTATTATTTTTCTTCTTACTTCACCATGGATTCTCTCGTTCTCGAGGTGTCACTGTTACACAACAATCCAAATCCAACAAACATAATTGCAGTGTTCTCTGGTAGATCAATTTCATGGAAAACATGAGAGAAATGCATTGCTGCCACAGTGCTAAAACTTAAAGAAAATGGCTCAATTTTTCTTACAAGAAGAAGGCGAGTTTAAAGGGCTTGAGGCTACCGGGGAAGACAGACTATCCACAGAAAGTGAATGAAGGTAACCAGGAGTCTTAACAATGGTGATACTTTGCGTTACTTATCTCACCTCATCATTGAATTGTTGGAACTCTGCACTTGACCTGCGTTCCCTCAACCTGTTTAAACCCTCTTCGATCTTTGTAGAAACAAATCCATGATGGGGCATTAGGGCTTGAAATCTCCACCAAACAGAATTCTACACCATGAAATTGCAAACAAATATATAATTAATATATATAAAAGCAACCAGATCCGCATTATAACCCCAACATCTGAGATCCACAGGGAAGTGTTCGTCAAAATTCTTGTGAGTTAATATGGATTTATGCTTCCGATGGATATTAAATCATAGTATATTCTATATTAAATTCCATAGTAGCATGGTCAAACTAGAGACTTTGATGAAAACTAACAATAACAATGATTCATACAAAGCAACAAACCTGGAGTGAAGGGGTTTTCCATGGTAGAATTAGTGCCACCATTTTTCCTGATTTTACCCAGGCCATTCTCAGGGAGAGGGCCTGCCAGAGTATCATCGCACAACTTATCCAACAATCCCATTGCACTTATTTTTTCTCCTTCTGTGCCAAATATATAGAATAATCTAGAATTAGTGGTACCCAAGCCTCAAGAATTGAAATGGCATATATCGCCAACATCTGTTGCTTCTCTGTCAAACAGAACAATTATTTAGATACCTTGTGATCCTCGACACTCTTTCCATTCATCGGATTTATAGGATTTGAGCAGGTAATACAGATTACGAAATTACTAATACTATACATGCCTTGCACGTAATACAGATAATGACATTATGAATACTATACATCCATTGCAGGTAATATACAAACAAGGACATTATGATTACTATACATCCTAAGCAGATTCATAACCCTAGTCATAGTTTTCTCGTTTCCCAAGCCATTTTAACTCCCCAAGGAGAGTTTACTCTTTTCCCAAGCCATTTTTAACTTGAACCATTGATGTAGGATTTGGTCGTAGATAAGGTTGTTGAAATTGGGATTGGCCTTGTCAATCCTCATCATGCTGTTGATTTAAAAAAAAAAAATCTTCTCATAGCCAGACTCGGATGAGTCCCCAAGTCCCGACCCTGCAACAAAACCACATTGGCAAATGCACAATCAGGAGATACAATCCAACTATAGAAAATACACAAAGGCTATGCAAATGTTCAAACTATTCAATAAAACCACATTGGCAAATGCACAATCAGGAGATACAATCCAACTATAGAAAATACACAAAGGCTATGCAAATGTTCAAACTATTCAATAGAACTTACCTCTGGTGCAAAATTTTGAGCCGAAATTTGCAATCCTAACTTAAGTCAATCTCAGATGCTCCATCCTTCACCGCCTTCTAAGGTTGAAGGGACCGCCTTCTAAGGCCGAAGGGACCGCAAGCCTTTACCGCCTTCTAAGGTTGAAGGGACCACCTTCTAAGGCCGAAGGGAGAGCAGCGGCTCCAACCACAACTCCATAGATTCAATGTTTACTCTCGAGTCCAGACCAGTTATGGGGTTGCTTCTTCTAGTCCTCCATAACTTATTTTTGCTGGAGGTCGGTGGAGGTCCATGATGGTGAGCATGTTTTCCATCTGGTGAGGAATGGATTAGTAAATCAATTACTTACCGGACATGTGACAAATAATATTGCATAGTGTAACATACCAATTCCAAAGTATGATTTTTTTATTTTTTTTTTTTTTATTTTACTCTAATCCGTGCCAATGATAAAAATAGTCCCATCAAATATTTTCATCCAATCATATTTTGACAAATATGAAATAAATTTTATTAAAATTTAAAGTTAAATACAAAAATATTTTCAACCTTACTCTATCCTTTATAAATTGAATGTAATCATACTAATTAATACTTAGAAGTGAAACATATAGTCTCTTCGTGTGGCACGGACTAAAAAGTGATGTGATATGTTTCCTGTGGTTTATTTAGGGATTTTTTTATAATAAATTGCAAATTTTTGTAATGTTTAATAAAGTTGATAGGAAAATAAGTACAATTTTAATTAGTTTTTTAATACGTAATTTGATAACTAAAAAGTAGTAATGAAATTTAACTTGTAACACATTCAACCACAATTGATATTATTGAATTGAATTTTTTTTTCTTTTTTTCATACGAAAGAGTGCAGGGGAATTGAACCCCACCCTACACTATCATAAAGCTCCGGCCTCATCACTCACCAAGTGAGCTACATTGCTGGACTCATTACTTATCATCGAAAATGATAAGTAATAATAATTCAATGTAAACAATTTCATTTTATTATTATTATCCTTGCTAAGGCAAGATATACTTTTCTTTGGAAAGTCAAACATCTTTGACTTACATTACTTTGGTTGTTAAAACACAATTTTTTTTTTATAAATATTTTTATAGTTCAATGATTAATTTGCACGACAGAGAAAAATTGTCAAATCCATGTTCTAAGCCAATCACAAAATTAGTTAATTTAATTTTGAAAATATATATATATATATATATATATATATTTTAGAAAATTAAGTTTAATACGAATTTCATAAACTTTACATAACTTTTGAATTTTTTTTAAACAAATGATAGTCAACTAGCTTTTAGCATATAATCCCTACAGAGCCGGGACTAATAAAAAAAGTGATGTGATATGTTTATTGTGGTTAATTTATGGATTTTTTTATAAATAAATTGTAAATTTTTGTAATGTTTAATAAAGTTGATAGGAAAATAAGTACAATTTTAATTATTTTTTAATACGTAATTTGATAACTAAAAAGTAGTAATGAAATTTAACTTGTAACACATTCAACCACAATTGATATTATTGAATTGAAAATGATAAGTAATAATAATTAAATGTGAACAATTTCATTTTATTATTAGTATCCTTGCTAAGGCACATATACTTTTCATTGGAAAGTCAAACTTCTTTGACTTACATTAATTTGGTTGTTAAAACACAAATTTCATGATTTACTTTTCATTGGAAAGTCAAGTTTCTTTGACTTACAATTTTTTTTTTGTAAGTTGCAGAGGAAAATTTAATAAACAGAGCCGAAAAAGATGGAAAAAATTACATATGTGTCCGAAGAGTCAAACGCTGATTGGGGAGGCCTCAGGTGATGAAGCCACCATCCCAGTCTCTCAAAAATACTGAAATGACTATCATTATACAAAATTAAGACCTCCTGGGTGAGGACTACCCAGAAAAAAGGCTAGGTCTTTTTCCAAAAAAATATGTCATAATGTCTGGGAGTTTTAGATAGCAAACTGTAAAAGATATAGAAACAAAAATAACCCGGAGCTGGAGCGACCCATCTAGGGGTTTGCCTCTGCAAATGGTGCTTCTGGTTCCTCCTCAAGGATGGGATAACCTACATAGAAATATTCAATTGTCCCCGGAGAGGGGAGGACAGGGGAAGAGGGTCCAGGTGCACCATGTCCATCTTGCGCCAAGTGGTTGGCCAACGTAGTAGGTGGTTGAGCCATATCCTTTCTCACCATATCCTTCACCTTGGATAAGCCATCGTCCGGAGCTACAGGTTCGTTGGTTACTACTTCTTTTCCCAGAGTTTCCAACTCATTGCTGCACCCAAGGGAGAAGATGTCCCAAGTCATGCTAGCATCCATTGTGCTCAGGCGTTCAGAGGCTTCTGTCAGATTGAATTTTATGTTCCAAACAATGCTGGTGTTGGCTTCCCAGCTTGCCTCCTTTTCCTCTACTAAAGTACTTATCATATTTTTCATAATCCAATAGTGGTTGATAGCTCCACCATTGCTTCCTGAGGCCAGGAGAGCCGCAACCCTACAAGCTTCCCATCCATCAATGAGACTATGGGTCCAAGCAGAAATACTCTCTGCGTAACCATTCATTACCATCCAATCCATATCATTCTTTGGATGCATGCCTGAGCCAGAACCTTTTATGCTGCTACCACGACGGGGGGTGCCTCTAGTTCGTGTCATGGTGTCTGGTCGCCAGAGAGCTTCCAGGAACAGGAGCGCAGGGAGAGCCACAAGGAATATCCAGGCAAAAAACACGGCAGCAAAGCAATGAGGTGTGTCGACGCTTGGCTTTATGGAGCCAAGCCAAACCACTTCCCTCCCATGGGGGTATTAAATGTAGTAGGTTGTCATCCTTGGAAAAGGTGGCGGAATTAATGTCGTAGATGCCTTCCAACACCTTCGTCCATCGTCATGATGTCATTAGCATGCACCTGGGTGAAGGCCGAGTCTTGGGGCTCGTCCTCAAATCTTGAATGCTCGCCGTCGTCGTGGGGAGCGTGATGGCAGGTGGAGGGTCTCCAGGTAGGGACAGTACTCTTAATCACGTGGCACGGGATGGTGCAGTTTCCAAGAGGAGGTTGGCCCGTGTGAGCAAGGCTAACACCCAGATCCGGGGTAAATTTCTTTGGCTTACATTAGTTTGGTTGTTAAAACACAAATGTTTACAAAGTTTGATAATGATTTGTATAATTTTAATATTAAACTTAATATTTTGAAAAAACAAAATAATTTCAGGAATGTTTAAAATATAATAATCCAATTTTATGATTGGGTACCACTCCGATAGGACATAAATCCCTATAGATGTACTTAATTATCAAATTTTAAAATAAACTAGTATAGACCCATATAACTCCAGTTCTATGAAGCGTCGAGAGGGATCAAATCCCTTGAGGTGCAAACACCTTTTTTAAGTGAAGGAAAGCAAAGGTTTGCAACTCAAGGGATTTGATCCCTCTCTGCGTTTCATAGAACCAGAGTTATATGGGTCTATACTAATTCCAATCGCGGCGTGCACGTAAAAACGATGTGATGTTTTAACGTATTACTGGTAATCATAGTTAAAATATTTCATCAAATTTTTTAACAATACAGATGAATACAGATCAAAGAAAATGATGTTTAAATATGATATATATCAACCTGTTGGTTGATGTTATCAAATAATATAAGTCTATATAATGTTTAAATACAAATATATTGCAATGTGATCAACCTTAATATTTATTCTTCCTTTTTTCTTGATTCCACTCATGCTCCCTTTGGAATCGTCACATATCGATCATATGTGAAAGGAGGAAGACCATCCAAACCTTTTACTCATGATATTGTTGTAAATGGGAGTCCTCGTCGTTCTTTGTTTCCAATATTTATAGTTTCCTTCTCCAATGTTAATCCCCGTGAAATATTTTTTCGCATTGTTGATGTAGATATATTATACATTGTGAAACTAGTTGGGTCCAAACGAAGTAATGGTGACTTATCTGGAAAATAATCAATTTCTAGTGTTTGTCTAATAACTCCAATCAACTAAGATTTTCTTGTACCTGCAGTTCCTTGGATAATCATTCGTAGTGGTTCATTGTTCCCACCTTTGTAATGCTCAAGAATTTAACGTCAAATGATTTTATTTGCTTCTCTGCTAATCTTTCAATTGAATAATTTTAAGTACGATTATTATGAACAATGACATTCAATTGTTGGTTTTCAGATATGAACTGCAATGCACAATTGGAAGTTTCCATATCGACAAAATTAGAGTTCCAAATTTCCTTGTTATGACATTCCATGTATCCAAGTATGTCATATTCATTGGTATTTATATACTGATTCCTATATAACGCCTTGAAATTATCTCCCATTCTTGCTTTTGAGAATCCATTTGCACAAATAACACTTTTTTACCATCTCTTTAGTTCACAGTCGTGTTTTCTCTGTTGTTCTGTACGTTCTAATGATTCTTTTTCTCTTTATCTTCTATCCATTTGTTGTACTTTTCTTCTTTGATCATCAATATCTGCAATATTATCATGAGGATCCACGATATACCCCGAAATAGAGAACAAACAACTTTAATCTGTTGAAATCATTGCAAAGTAGTTTTTCTATTAAATAGATAAATTCAATGTATAGATGTAAATAACAAAAAACAATGCATTGTTGAAATCAATGCAAAAATTTTTTATTTATTAAATCGATAAATTCAATGCATACATGTAAAAAACAAAAACAAAAACCATTACTGAAATCAATGCAACGAATTAAATAAATATGCATCTTGTGTTATTTAACAACATTAGTGTGTGGTATATTGGTAATCAGGTTCAAAACCCTTTTTGTTAAATCAGCTTCGTGTTATTCCAAATGAATCAAGGAAAGCTAACACACACGGGAAATCTCAACAAACTTCCTCACCTATTGTGGATGGTAGGTCGAGCAAACCGTCAGCCGGTCATCCAAGCCAGAAGATGTCTCAAGAGAATTGAACCCGAGTGGATGGAATGAAATCCATCTATCCCCAGCAACGGACCACTGTATCCTTGACAATAATCTAACTATTATTATGGCTGCATTTTAACAAATTCTGCATTTGTTTTTTTTATTAAATTGATAAATTCAATGTATAGATGTAAATAACAAAAAACAACTCATTATTGAAATCAATGCAACAATTTTTTTATTATTAAATTGATGAATTCAATGCATACATGTAAAAAAACAAAAAACAATGCATTGTTAAAATCAATGCAACAAATCAAATCACTATGCATCTTGTGTTTTTTAAGAACATTTGTTTGTGGTCTATTAAACAATGCATTGTTGAAATCAATGCAACAATGTTTTTTTATTAAATTGATAAATTCAATGCATACATGTAACAAACAAAAAAAACAATGCATTGTTGAAATCAATGCAACTAATCAAATCAATATGCATATTGTGTTTCTTAAAAACATTTGTTTGTTGTCTATCGATAAGTAGTGAGATGATTGGTCTTAAGGTTCAAATCTCTTCTATTTTTTCTATTTTTTCTATTTTTTATGTCGGTCTACTTCTTATGACTACTATAATATTTCTTTTACTTCTTTTTTTATTTCTTATGTTTCTACTTTTTTATGTTAGCTATAATATTTTTTTATATCTTTATTTTTTTACTTCTTATATTTCTAGTTTCTATGTCGGCTATAATCAATGTATAGATGTAAATAACAAAAAAAAATGCATTGGTTAACAAAAAATCTTGTGTTATTTAACAACATTTGTGTGTGGTTTATTTGTAAGTAGTAAGGTGATTGGGCTTGTGTTAACCTAGAGACAAAGGTTCAAAACCTATGAATCTTGTGGATTGATTTTAATATGATAGCCATAACATTCTTAATTGTAAAACATTATTATTTACCCATTTTTATGTTTAACCAATTAAGTTCATTGTCCTGTTTTAAAATTCATTCCTTTTTATGAAAGTTAGTATTTTTGGTGAGAATATATATTAATTATTATATTATATATAATTATTGTAAATTCTCAAAATTATATATTGAAACAATTACAATCATCACAATGCTATATTACGTTTATGTTATTTTGGATTTAGTTTATATTACTTTGGATTTAAAGAACTTATGGCAAATGTATATTTATTAGAGTAATTAATAATAAATATCAAGTAATCCATATTTTTTTTTTTTATATTCTTAGTATTTTAAAATTTTACATAAAATAATAATTTTAAATGTTCTTTTTCCATTTCTTTTATTATTGAAATTAGGGTGGTTTAAACCTAGTATTATATATATTTCAAATTGTTGGTCACAATTTAAATAATAACTATATAAATATATAATTTTATTACACAAATATAAATATATAATTTATATATATTCTCGCATCTTTTTTATCTTTATACAGGAGTTGTATTTTTATTTATCGATAGTATAATATATATTTTGGTTATTATACATAATCTTATTTATTATACCTGCGGAGAGGCAGTGTATCCTTGTGATCATACACTTGTGATCGATATGCGTTGTTCGGTTGACTAACTATTAGTTGTATATTTTATTTTGCATTTTAACCAAACTTTTCACATGCATCATTTTATGTAATTCCTTTACCCTAAGTTTGGAAAAGTTTAACTTACACGTTATTGGCGACAGCGGGATGGTGGGTTTCCAAGCCCAACATTGAATACATTCAAAGTTTAACTTACACGCTATTGGCTAAAATGTTGAGGGTGTTATTGCCGATGGCGGGATGACGGGTTCCCGAGCCCAACATTGAATACATTCAAACAGTTGGCTCATCTTGATTAGGAGAATTAAATTTTCCTGTACTCACCGCCTCTGTCAATAATACACCGCCATTGTCAATGCCATCGCCATTGCACCCACCGCCTACTGCCTTTGTCATACTTTCAATGCTCTTCAAGAGCAAATTTCTCCTAACAGCTTTGCAGTTCTCCAATGCCAAACTTTGATATCACAATAGCTTTGCATTTATCCAACGGGAAACAACGTTGATATAGGTTTGAAAATGCATCGGCATCCAGCATGAAATAATCAGCAATAGTTGATCCAATAGCGATGGGATTCAATACTGTTTCACCAAATTTTTCCTAGCAGCTTTGCAGTTTTTCCAATGCCAAATTTGGCGGATGGATTGCTCCCTCTGACCAGGATTTATTCCGTTGAGGCAACAACAGAACGTAACTCCCAGGCAAGCGCTGGAGTAGGCATAATGTTGTATACAAAGATATAAGCATAGAAGCGTGGAAGGAGGCAGTCAATACGGACCTGAAGCAAAGGGTAAGGATCAAAGGAATATGGGTCTTCGTTATGCCCCTTCTTATCGGAGTACCTCTTCAACAGGCGTGCAACAAGCTACTTCACCAAGGCCGAGGATGCGCATTACATACCTGGCAATTTCTCCAAAGGAAACAACTTTGATATCGCAAGGTTTGGAGGCCAGTACAACTCTGTGGGAAAAGCATCAGGTACCTACAAATTTAAATTCAACAAAAATTATTTTGTAATCCAATGATTAAAAACATTTTTCAAGATTTCAAACAATGGAAAGCTTAGAATATTGTAAACATTATTTTTCAGAAATGAAAGAAAAAAGAGTTTAGTGCAAAACATACGTAACAAACTCCAGTCTCATTTTTCAATGTTTTTTCATTCTACAGAAGCTCCTCACCAGTTTTACAATTTATGGTAAATTGGACTGAATTTGTCTTGTGTTCAGTATAATAGTTACTCTAGGATGAGCAGTTGAGCCAACTTAAACTGAGTAATTACATTCCTTATCCATTGAAATACTAGATTCACAGTGGCTTTGGTGAGAGGCACCATACAAAAGCTGCAAATGAAATAACATAATACAACAGTGGCATTTGCAATAGCAACACAATAGTAAAAATAATACAACAACAGCAAAGAGAAATGACTTTGCCTTACATCCCTCTTCCTCCGACCAAAGCGACTTCACCAGGAGCCCTGAAAATTCAGATTTAGAGAACAAAAATCAACCAACCATTTTACCTTCCCCTCTACCTAAAAGTGTTGCAATTGATTCTAATCCTATCAAAACCTCATTGCCCAAAACCAGAATGAGAAAAGACAATGCTTTGTTGGGGAGCATGGCATCTTTATGAACTAACATAAAGATGGGATGACCATGTGATAATTGGTTCCATGGCTACATGCGTTCATAAAGCTCCTCCCAATGGTGAAGTCCACTTCACAATATAACCTGACTCGTTTTAAATGACACCTGACTCGTTTTAAATGACACCTCTTCCATGAGGTGTACAATGATAAAGGAAGTGGTCTCACAATAAAATAATAATATATTACCTCCACATGTGACATCACACTACTATGAAGTATTCCTCCCACATCGTTTTAATCAACATTTATTTTATGCTTTGTATTTATTTATTAATTTCAGATTTACCCTATGGTAATTAATACCATAATATAAAAATGTAATATTTATAACTTTTATTATATTAAAGCCAAACTCTAAATAAAACTTATAGTCTTGTTAAGTTTGGAGACCTAGGCTAATTTTGCATATTAATAATAGAATTGTATTTTTCAACTTCAGTGAGTCAATGCGTTGTTTGTTCAAATTCATCATTCAATTTAAGAATTCTAGCAAGATTTTCTTCACGTTGTTCTACAAATTCATCATTCAATTTAAGAACTCTAGCAAGATTTTCTTCACATTTGGATAGCCACACATGCTTCACATTAATATTTTCTTTACATTCTGAGCTTGTAGCCACACATGCTTCACATTAAGATTTTATTTACATTCTGAGCTTGTAGCCACACATGCTTTGCAATACATGTAATCAAGGTTGAGAATCGAAATTAGTGACGACCATGCATGTGTTACATGTGGCTATGAAGTTACAAAGGTTGTGTAATGCATTAGTCACTTTGTTAAGGGAGCCCCAATGCGATGAATCCGATGATCCAATCTAGCTAATGTTTTCATATCGACCATAGGAATTCAATTTCAATCCAGCTAATGTTGTCACATCAGCCCTAGGAATTTAATTTCAGTGGATGGTTTGCTCTAACAACTAGAGATCTCACTATGTAATTTGGTCCATGATATGGGGCAATGTAAAAGGAGAAGCCATAAACTTGCAAGTCGAAACTAGCATAAGTTACAAGAAACAAAACATGGTAACAAATATCAATGCAAGTCGAAACTAGCATAAGTTACATGAAACAAAACATGGTAACAAATATCAATGTATCCAGGTGCATGAAGGAGTTTACGGTTCACACATGAATGGATCGCAATGCTATAGCTACGTCACCATTATGTGCATATTGTATTCTTAATCTATTTACAATTTAGATCTTCGACTTAACTTACAATTTTATTTTTTTTCAAACAAACCAACACTTCAACCTACTAATTCGGCAGGTATCCACTGCCATGCAGCCTTGTTTAAGTATAAAAAACAACACTCATGAACATTATAATAAAAACAAGTGAAAAAGTTGTAACTAAGCAAAGATCGGAGCTAGTCTTTTAATTGGATGAGTGCAATCAAAGGCATGGCAAGTACATGGGTGATTCAGATTATAGCTGGGCTAAGAGGCTTACAACAAAACTTTTGTATAGTTGTTATTGGAGCTCTAAATTTTTAGTCACAACATTATTGTGTAGCCATGGAAGGTCTAAATTTTAAGGTACCCGAGGCATAACATTTCTTATACCACCATCGGAGTTCTACATTTTAAACTAGTTGATGTACACCATTTCTCATCTAGCAAGTATGAATACATAACCTTTTTTATGATGCAAGAATGGAAATTTCTTTTTGATGCAAGAACGGAAATTTTAATAGATAGTGGCTTATCGTTTTTTGCTTGGAAATTTTTTGATAGAAATACATTACAAGGATATGTTACAATGCAACTTTCTTTTGTTATATAAATATTATATAAATATCTAGTTTAAAAATGATATTTTTAAAAATTTAATAATAATTTATAATTTAACTTCAAATTTTAATACGTGTTCAATATATTTTTATAACAACATAAATTATTTAGTGTAATGAATAAGTTACTTTTAGTGCATGGTGAAATTTGTCTTGTATTTGACAATATTAGACAACAAGTTTATTGTTTTTTCTTTTAAGTTAACAAAATATATTTAAAATAAAGTTTAAAAATTTTATTAAAAAAATAATTTATATTCATAAATAGAATATAAATGATATGTTTTAGGTGCCTAAAGCGCTTTGAAAGGGGTTTACTTGCTATTCATACTTGTTATCAAAAGATCTTAAATTTTTTTTTATCCTGTATGATCTATAAAGACTAAAAGAGGAAAGATTCTTCCTTTTACATTTAAAGGATTCATTAAAAAAAATCAAGTAGAAAGATCTCCATCATGGACCTTAGCACTGAAAAAAATAGTACATCCCAAAACCATAAACAAAATGAAGCATATAAATAGAGATAGAGACTTTAGATCAACTAAAGAGTGTAAAAAAAAACCATTTCTAAACTTAGTCAAAATCATATGAACTCTCTGAATAGGTAGTCTCTCTTTTGATAATTTGTTATTTAATGTGTTGAGTTCCCCAAAAACATGAGTGAAATAAGTGTGATCAAATATGGCACTAATATCCTTCCGATAATCACCCAAAATCTTGAGCATGCCATTTTCTTTCCATACATCCAATTATAACTAAATAAAAATTACCATAACTATGCAAACTTCAAATATTCATTTCCAAAGCACATTTACTCAATAACTTTATTACCATTAATTCTATTGTTCTTGTTTCAACCATGAGACTTACTTTAAAGTCGATATAATAATCCACAGATAAATATTAAATACTTCTAACGCTACTTATATTTCCACTATTACGAGAAGCCTCATCAAAAAATCCCTAATGGATAGATTTTCTATGTGTACTTCCAAGATTTGTCTTGTTAATTTTTTAATTCCGAGTGATACTTTTTTGTCCTTTTTAATTCCCGAGTGATACTTTTTTGTCCTAGAGTATAAATCTGTGAATATACATGAAAAATTGGAATAGGCTTATCTTCAAATATGGTAAAGTTTCATGCCACCAAATACCCTATGGGACCAAAGATGGAATATTTCTAAACTTTGTCCTAATAACTACGATAATTGAGATAATTTTATACAAACAATTGCGTACGGAAATATGCATAAATTCATCAAATGATTATGGCATGTCCTTTTTTGGTATCACTACCAGGAATGTTGCATTTAGGGAACTTGAAACCTTTCCATAAATTGTATTCTCCGCAATCACTCTTATCAAACCATCCTCCCATAACTCATAGAAAACATTAAAGAACTCAATCGTTCACCCATCCAACCTCAAGATTTTGTATTCTTTGAAGGATGACAAATATTTGTAGTTCTTCCTTTGTGACCTCCCCCGTTAGCATTTAGTTATTCTCCTCAATGATAAATCTTTAACATTTATGATGAAACCTTTAACATTTATGTTATTGTTAATGCTTAAATCTCGCATACATGCGACATTTAGGCTAATCTTGCAAAAAGGTGTCATCAACATATAGAATGCAGCTCACCGAATACATCCTCATTAGATCCATAAAACAATATGAGCCTCAGAATGCTAAAAAATAGTATAAAGGGACAATAGTGTGACTATAAGCAATAGAAACCCGCACTATATAGCGCGATTTATCTGTACAGTCACTCGCATGACCCCGTGCAGGTTTTCCATCGAAACTCACGCAACTGGTAAAATTGCAGGACCACAAAATTTCGTGTCGCATTAAAGGATCATAACGGCTCTCTTGGCTCCAAAATTCGAATTGGGATCTCTCACATGCTTGGGAGTATTGAATATCCCCTCTCATGTAATTAGGAACCAGTCCAAAGAAGAAGAGAGTTCACATTTGGATCTTATTGTTTCTTGGTGACCCTTTGGCCTATAAAAGGAAGCCATGGGCATACATTCCATAGGTAGAAATTAGAACAAAGTTATGTTGTTGGAATCACATTGAGATCTTCTCTTTCAATCTCATTCCTCCCTCATATTGGAATATACAAAGCTCCCTTGATCTCTTCTCCTAAGAGGCAAGTGTTTTTCCATTGTTCTCTCCTAGTTATCTTGCAAATGTGTGGACAAAAAGGATCTCTCTAAGGGAGATTGTTGGCTTCGCTTGAAGCTTGCACCTCCTAGGTGACACTATTATATTTAGCTGGACCATTGGATAATACAAATTTGGTTCGGTAAACTCTTGGTCAAGCTTGTTTGGTTTATCTCTCACCCATCTCTTTATTTCATTTTATTTCTTGTTTTTCTTTTGGTTTAGTTCTTTTAATTCTCAAACATATAAAATTGGGTCCTTATTGCAATGTTAAGGATACTCCCACTGTGGGAAGTCTATCCACCCTTGTGGTTATTTTTCCCACAACAATGTTTATGGTAACTCCACTCATTTTTTGTTCATTTCATGTTGAATTGGTTGTCTTTCGCTAGGTAGCTAATTTTTGGTATTGTGTAGGTGCAAGAGATTGAAGTCCAACCTGTCATCAACTAGAATTTCGAAGACCTATTCCTGAAATCAACCTTTTATCAATAGTGCAGACCCTGATGTCCTTGTGAAATTCTGGAACACAGTAGATCACTGAGCCTGGGAATACCTCACAGTGATAGAATTAGCAAGGTAGAAGAATTATAATGAAATATAGCAAGAATTGAGCAGTAAAATCAAACATGCAAAGAAACTCAGATGTGCATAAAAAACGGTGTCATATTCCATTAATCTGTATACTAAAAGAATATAGTACAATTGAGAAAATTCGATTACCTAGGATGAATTTGAATCCATCTCAGTCTAGCATAGGAATTATCCCCACTACAATGCTCTGATAGTTCCAAACTCAACTGAATGTCAGTTCACTGAAGCTACTCTCAGTTAACTGATCATGATGGGCGCATCCGTGAGTTTCTCATGCAAATCGGGCTAGAGAGAGTGCATTAGTTGAAAATCAGTGGCAATCAGAGCTCAAACCACCCACTACGGTCATGAACTCAGGTGGACTGAACCAGATCACTAAGTTAGCTCCTAAAATATAGGGAACTGACTCTGCATGTCCTAAATTCATGCATGGAGGGCACATCAAGTTGTTAATGAGTCCTAGATGACAAGTGAACACCACTAGGGGGTCAACAACATCATCCAATACTAGGAAAAAGAGAAAAATGCTAAGGTGGACAAAGGTTGGATTATTGATTATCATAACAGTCCTGTGCGCGTGACATAACATGGATTTCTATTCGAAAATTGCACTACTCGTGCAATTTAACTACCTTGTGGCTTGCGCGGGACAATTGTGCAACCCTATTTCACTATATTCGCACTACTAGCATGACTTTCCTTTACTGCACTCGCGCTACTTGCGTGATTGTAAGCAAAAAACCCATGCGACTTTCTGTTTCTTTGCTTTTTATCTATGTTTTTCACAATCATCTCTAGTTTCAATGACTACCTAATGAACCAGAAAATGTAACTCACATGCAGTATAATTTTCTTTAGTAATTAGATAACTTAGCCCAAGATAGGTAGTAAAGAAGTGAATTCTTGAAATCTCTTGGCTAAAAGACTCCGAGTCTTTGAATGGGCCTCTTAGTACTCACTAGTGAACGATTATGCTTGCCATTTTAAATTGTTAGTCTAGGAAATGAGATTTGACTGTACTTAGTTATACATGTTTTTCTTCTTGCTTATTTCTTTGTTTTATGCAAGATAGTTTAGTGCACTTTCCTCACATAAGAAAAGGACCTAAAGATGCATTTACCCAAAGTATGTTATTTTCCTTGCACTCTTAGTGATATTGGAAAATCAGAAAAGGGTGATAGGTTTGAAATACCTCCTTTGCACACTTTTACTTCATTTAAGGATATTGGAGAAATTGTTATTTCCTTAGGGTTGAATTAAAGTAGATGCCCATGTATATTTACTTTATGCTCTTTTAGATTAGTGGAAATTTTCAATTTCATTTTCTTTCCAAACATATGTTCATTTCCACTTAAGCACACACTAAGAGACCTAAAGACTCTTTCACATCTAGTATGCTCTCCATAGCACACTCTTAGTGATCTAGATGGATCGTAATGATATGAAAGTTTGAAATACCTCTCTCACTCCTTAATCACAATTGGACCTTTTAAAATAAACATTACACTTGTAAATCTCCAACCAACTAAAATATTCCACGATAGGTCATAAAAGAATATTTTAGCTAGGTACTATTGATTGGGCTAGGCATCCAAATAATTCCCACCAATCGTTTTACATTATATTGAGACATAGCATTGTTGACTTATATGGTACTTCAAAATCCTGCTATCAACAAGTGTCAAAAGACAACCCGGATAAGGAGGAACGATTCCCAAGAACATGAAATACAAGGTATAGATGTATCTTCTCACCACAAAGAGTCACATAGATTTTTTTGGAGACAACACTTTACCATCTAGGATGAACCATTTATCCACACTTGACACGGGTATCTTAGTGGCCAAAACCTAGGATATCGCCAAGGATCAATTGTGAGTGCAATTGACTCCTGAGTTGGATCTTGTTTGTTGATTGGAATATGTTTCTAGCCCTTCTAGAACATAGCCCCAACTTCCAACTTGATAACTTACTCTATCATACCTTCACTAGTCAAATGCCGAAGGATTTCATCACCAAAGGCGGGTTGCTATTGGAAGGCCTAGTGACATTGAGAGAAGAAAGGACATTACATCTTATACGGAATTTACATTGTGTTTTCTTTTTATTACAAGATCACCTAACTCATAATTAAAAAGAACCAACTTGTGGACTACTCACACAAAGACTCAAGCACTTGTCACTCACTTTGCACCATATTGCATATGTTGTGGTTGGAACATTCTTGCATTTGTTCAATTGTGTTTATTACCCTTTATCATCACTCTCACTTGATCACATAAACCATCACCATAGCAGAACAACGAAACCTGAAGTAGTCTCTCATATTGCAAGGACTTTCTCCTCTCCATAGAGGTGTTTTCCCATTTAATCTGCGTGGTTCATGAGGGAGGCACTCTAACCGGGATAATTCCCAAGAAATGTTGTTAGGCTTAGCTAGGAAAGGACATTCCTTATTTAAATCTCCCTTTTCTCCCCTCGGATATCATGCAAGTCCCTTCACTTCTTCCTCCATTAAAAGAGGCAACAACCCATCCCCACCCCCCCTTTGGGTATACCCCTTCTTCATCTCCTACAATAGGAGAAAGGACTCCCCCAGCTTACCATTCTTCATAATAGAGGACACCACCATTATCACCACCCTCACCTTCTAGAGGGAGCAACACACATAACACAATTGCAAGACATACCCCTAATACAAATATGCATTTCATGGCAAGATTGAATCTCCCTGAATCAGATAAACTGATTAATGACCGCATCCTTCATGATCCAACTTGGACATATATTCCCCCTAAGCTTCCTTCAGATATTCCAAAATTTGAAGGGAAACATGGAGACGACCCAACAAACCATGTCATATCATTTCAGCTTTGGTTCCCATCCAATAGCATAAGAATATTTACATGAAGACAACCAAATTCAACCTTCAAGCCCGTCCTAAAGGATACAACATGCTTGAATATCCACAAGGAGACAATGTTCCTACCACCTCTGGTGGGCCTTTGCAGATACCACATCCAAATAATGACCAGATCCCAAGGATCCATAAAGCACCACTTAGACAGACTACCCAAAATACTCATATGAAAGCTGCCCACAACTACAATATAGTAGATGATCTGGCTCAGTCACCAACTACCATTTCCACATTAGAATTTCTCTAGTCTTTCCCTTCCCCAAAGAAGGCGTTACTTAGCGCATTAGGCGTCGTCGACCCTTTTAATTCACGTCTCATGACCTTCAAGCGACCCTTATGATTCACATCTCATGAACTTCGACCTTAATAAAGGTGAGACACGACTACCCTCATCAATTTCTTTCTAGATTCCCGTCACAATCAAGAACATCATCATTCATCGATGCATAGTCGATGAAGGAGTGTTAACTTGTGTGATATCCACTCTTGTATGGAAATGTTTAGACTCGCTAGATCTGGTCCCCTCATCTATCGCTCTTTGTTCTTATGATGGGAGGTCATCAAAACCTTTAGGATTATACCAAAATGTTCCTATTGAACTAGGGAAGAAAATGGTACTTTTAGATATTGAGGTAGTCCATGCACAACTCGACTACACCATTCTCCTGAGTTGTAGTTATATGTACGCCATGAAGGCGGTATCCTCCTCGGTCTTTCACATCATGATGTTCCCTCATAATGGGAATATTGTCACCCTTGACCAACTTAATTACTATGACCTACATACCAATACAAATCCATATAAAATCCTACCCACCATAGGATCGACAATGTCCCCCTAGTATGTTGATATTGGTCTGGGCATTTACAAAGATTCCAATTTGCTAGGGGAATACTTAGGCCCTCCACCCGAGATCCATGTATCTATAGGTGGACTCATGTGTATTATCCTCACCTCTGAATATAGGTCACAACCCCCCTCCACTTCAGCATCGGTACTCCCTACTAGTTGTGGTATCAACCGAACCTTGAACGCCAATAATGACACAACTTACGCTTCCCAAGCTCACTTTAGGAATAGATTTTTGGTACCTTACACCACCTTATCCTAAGATGGATTTTAAGCCACTATCCCATTATGAGTTTGTATTTTTTTCCGCCATATGCCCACCTCCAGGACCTCTTTCCGAAACAAAAGAACCTATGACTCAACCACCACCGATGGTCACTAACCCTAATGTCGCGGGCATAAAAAAACCCAAGTTGAAAACCCCACTAGTCTCAAGTACTACTCCTGCTCCTAGAGTCACCCCATCATGTGCTCTATGCGGGAAACCAAGACATGTGACTAACCTGTGACCTACCTTACTTGAGCTCAAGAATTTTCTTAACAAACCAGTTAGAGTAACCAAAGCCCCAAACAATTCGATAGGGGGAACACCAACCACATCAAACGATCCCAATACTAAGACCAAAACAAATTCATTGCGCACTAACCATGCGTGCACAATATGTTCTTAGTTCGGGCATTATAACCATCATTGTCCCGATCTCCCTCGATTTTGATATGCATTGGCGACCATTCACTTCACATATTCTACAACCGTAAGACCACCTCCTGAAGAAAATTCTATCAAGGTGGTCACTACATGTCATGTCCCAAATTTGGAATTGGGTCACAATGGCCTAATCACATTGGCCATATTCATTAGAGTTTGTAAAATTGATGTTAAAGGTCAAATAATTGCCAAGGAGGAAAATTACTAGTTTCCTAGGTTTGGGGTGGAAGCTTTGGGATTTGGAATAATGGGGATAATAAATGATGTTTGAACATTAGAGTGAAATAAATATTTAATAAAGGATATAAATAAATATATACAAGTGAATATCAAAGTGGCATTTGATCATGAAGACACATGGAGAAAGTGGGACCCACATATGGCTAGATTTCCCCACTACACTTGGCACATTCTCTCACCAATTCGAATTCAAGGTGAATGGTAACATAATTGGGGGAGTCCAAAAGGTATTATTCATGGCATGACTCATCTAAGGTCGAAATATAGAGGAAGAGTAACTCCCATGGAAGAGGAAGAGACAATTTGGAGCTAGTGAGACACTTGGGCTAGATTCCCTAGCTCTATGACAACAATGATGAAGATGCTATGACACCTATGACACAAATCATACCTGAAGGCTGACATATGACATATATGACATGTCAGGTCTAAAAATAGACTCCAAGAGGGCGCTCAAGGGTGTTAGGGCAGCTAAGATGCTTCCACATGTGATTTGGTGGAAGTGGGAGACTAGGAATTGTTGTACAAGTGGGGTTCTTTGGAATCTCTTCCCAACTTGAGTTGGCATGAGTCTCTTGGAAGGAATTCGACCCATGGAGGACATTAGAACTTTATAAATGTTAATAACAAAGAATGAAACCAGTTTTTGATCATTTTTAGAATTTGCAATTGCATTTGTGAAGAGGGAGAGCTAGTGGATGACTAGTTTCTTGCCTTAGCCAATTTCGAGGGTGAAAGATTCCCATCCAAGTTGGTAATTGGAAAGGCCATTCAGACCTTTCATTTGGAGCTTTAATGGAGTCTTTATTTGCAGGTGTAAGCTACAGTGCAGCTCATGGTTTCTTCTATTGCAGCCTACTCCTTCAACCATTTCCAGTTTTGATGGCATATTCTTGATCCTTGAGGGAGGGCGTTTTTGGTGAGCTATTGTACTCTTTGGGGGAGCTTCTAATGCCCCATTTCTTTTGTAATATGAATTAAATACTCTTTTCTTCATCTCCAAAAAGTTTCAGGTCGAAATTCCAAGTAGAAATGTATAAATCTCATTTTTAATGGAAGAACAATGCCATTTCCCCACTACCTTGTTGTGAACCAATGTATTGATGATGATTTCGAATGAATGGATGATTCTATGATGCATTTGTGATTAATGGACTTCCATGGATGTATTTTACAAGTTTCATGTATTGTACTTGAGCATTTGAAGTATTTTTACTCAGTTTAATTGCATTGGGAGAAGAAATAGTGCCATTTCCCCAAGGGTCGAATTGGTGATTTTTGCAGTTGAATGAGAGAGGGTTGGAACAGATATAATAATCAATTAATGGTGCACATGAGACCTTAATAAAATCCTTAATACATTCCCTACCTCTGTTCATAAATTTTAGTGGCTTTGGAGGCATTTGGGAAGCCATTTTCAGTACTTACCCCAAGGGGATTTGAACCCCAAATTACTAGTAAAATTGCATACTTGGTCCAGAATCTTAAGAGAGTTTGCAGATGTATTTTGGTGGCCATATATCATCCATGAACATCATATTCAAGTCCTAATATTATTCATACACCTTCCTTTAATATTTGAAGGCATTTGGAGTCAATTCGAGACCTAGAGACCAATACTAGTCAAAGGCAAATTACTAGTAAAGTTCCCTACATTGGCCAGAATTGAAAGAGTATTTGCAGAAGTATTTTAAAGGTCCAAAGGCATCCCTAAAACACATATTTATGTTCTAATCTCATTCATATACCTTCTCTGAATATTTGGGATCATTTGGGGCAAATTTGGGACCTAGAGATCAAAACTAGTCAAAGGTCGAAAAAGGGAAAAAAGTGGAAAAATTGCAATTTTAATAAAATTCCTAATAAGGGACATTACAGTGGTATCAGAGAATGGTCCTTGCACCTGTGTATTAGGTACATACATTCAAGAATAATTTTCAGCCATGTCTTACTATTATGATGAATCCTATGAGTACAATTCTTATGAGGAATATGCAGATGCTTATGAGCAATATGAAGCAGAATGTGAATGGTATGAGGAAGAGGTGCCATCATGCAACACTTCTTACAATTTCAAGAGAAATGAAGATTATTATTATGACTTTAAATCTGATGAATATGAGTGTGTCACACCAACCAAGGATAATTCTATGAGTGAGTTCCAAAGATGGAGAGAAAAATATAAAACCTTGCCCCAACAATATCAAAAATATCAAGAATATCTTGCTTTTAGCAAAAATACACAAAATGCCATGCATTTTGAGTACTATGCTGAACATGTTTTTGAAAATAGGCCCAAAAATGAAGATGTGGAGTTAGTGAAGAAAGGTTTATGCCCTTCTTGTAAAAACCCTTGGAGCGAGTATCATATATGTGTGCATGAAATGATGTCCTCCTTGAGGAGAGCTTTTGAGGTTTATTCAAGAAGAGATTCCAAATATATTGATCCTAAGGAAAACAAGGGGCAAAATGCATCAGCTTGCTTTAAGGAGCAAAAGGAAGAGACATCACAAGAGCATGAAGAAGATTCTATTGAAAATATGGAAGATCATTTCGAGACACCTTCTAGCTTAGACATGAACCAAAGAGCATCTACTGATGGATGCTTAAACTATGAAGGAGTACCTACTGATGGGTGCTCACACCTCTATGTTGGTGACATAGAGATCACTTTTGAAAGTGTTTCTACAAGTACAAGTTTCATTAAGCATGATAATGAAGACCTTGTAGTAGTTGAAGAAGAACCAAGATCAACTTCCCCATCACCACTTGAGCTTCATGAAGTTGGTCCAAGCAAAATTGAAGAAGATGAGGAGGTTCATTTGCAAGAGCCTCATTTTCTTGAAGGGTCTTTAAAGATGAATGAAAATAAGATCCAAGAGTCCCTCAGCATTCTCCATGACACTCAAGCATTGGTGTCAAATTCTTGTTGGAGAGCTACTTCATTGGAGGAAACATCCTTCCTTGAAGACATGGAGAAGATTCAAAGAGCAATGTGCCACATCAAAGGTAATTTCATGTCTTTGATTTTTGATAGAAACCATTTGTTTGAGCTTAATGAATTATTACATGATGCATACTTGAAGAATAATGAGGATATTCATAAGCTCACAATTCAAAATGAGCAACTTCTTGAAAAGTTGCAAGATACTTGTTTTTTCTCCTATGCTTCAGATTGTCAAATGGTAGATTGTTTGGAGGATTCTCATGACATGGTGGATCATGAGAAATGTGGGAATTTGAATGTGCTTAATGTGTTTGAAGATGAACTTGAAGAGATCCAAACACTTGATGTGGTGGAAGAGGAACTTGAATTGTCTCTTGATGAAGGTTATGCAATTTTTAAAGAAGAGCATGATTCCTCTACATTGGAACCAATCTATGACAAAGGTTTCCCACTTTTGAAGGAGCTGCATGATACTACCCACATGGATCCTTCCCATGATGAAACTTCTGCACTTTTTGATCATTTGGGTGAGTTAGTTCATTCTCCTACATCCTACAATTCCATGTTTTGCAGTATTAGTCTCAATGAAGTATGGGTGAAAGGGTTCTTTTTGATGGTGCCACATGAGGAGTATGGAACTCCTAGATTTACCTTTTATGATGACATGGTTGGAGCACATTCTTATTCACATTTTCAGCAACATAATTTGTCACTTTATGATGATTCACATCTACATGGATGCACCTATGATATGGATTTGAGTCACTTGAAGACTCATGGTTTTTCTTGCTCAACACTGGGTTCATTTGATGTTGGAGGAACTTCATCCAACACTTGGGAGAATAGATTTATGATTGGAGAGCATTTTTGTTGGCAGCCACATACTTTGTTATATTTTTATGATTCTCACATTCATGGATGTATGGGTGAGACTTCTTTGAGTCATTTGAAGTCTCCTTATTTTTTATGCTCATTATTTGGTTCAGATTTTAGTGGAGATTCTTCATTCACTTCTTGGATGAAAGAATACATGGCTGAATATTTTGATGCATATCACATCCTTTTGGAGCAACATTATAGGACATGGGATCCTCACCTATGTCATTGGATCAGATTTGATTGGTCACTTGAAGCTTGTATGCACTTGAAAAATGGTGGTCTGCTTGCTTGGAGGTATAAGCACTTTCATGACTCTTTAATGAAGCATATCCTTGATGTACATTTTCATTATGTTGTTATGTACTTTGATTATATATATTTGGTATTCATGATGTTTGGAAGAATGCATACAAGAAAATGGGATCCAGGAATCATCTTATCTGATGGTATGGGTTGGAGAGCACTCTTAATTGTTGGGGTGCAATACAAGCAATGGGACCCTGGAATAATTTTTATCTCATTGGTTTCAAATTTTTTGGGGAAACAAGTAGTATGGGAGATGGATTTCCCACTTAATAAAGTGATTTTTATCAGAGTAGTGCAGCAGCAAGCATGGTGGTTCCTCTCTAAAATATTCATGGAAACTCAAAGACTCAAGGTTGGGCAATTCAATGGCAACTTCAAAGAATTATACAGGAAGCAAATTCTTCAACACCCATGTTTGAAATTGCTTGAGGAAAAGCAATATTGGGAAGGGAGGATTTGTATGTCCCAAATTTGGAATTGGGTCACAATGGCCTAATCACATTGGCCATATTCATTAGAGTTTGTAAAATTGATGTTAAAGGTCAAATAATTGCCAAGGAGGAAAATTACTAGTTTCCTAGGTTTGGGGTGGAAGCTTTGGGATTTGGAATAATGGGGATAATAAATGATGTTTGAACATTAGAGTGGAATAAATATTTAATAAAGGATATAAATAAATATATACAAGTGAAAATCAAAGTGGCATTTGATCATGAAGACACATGGAGAAAGTGGGACCCACATATGGCTAGATTTCCCCACTACACTTGGCACATTCTCTCACCAATTCGAATTCAAGGTGAATGGTAACATAATTGGGGGATTCCAAAAGGTATTATTCATGGCATGACTCATCCAAGGTCGAAATATAGAGGAAGAGTAACTCCCATGGAAGAGGAAGAGACAATTTGGAGCTAGTGAGACACTTGGGCTAGATTCCCTAGCTCTATGACAACAATGATGAAGATGCTATGACACCTATGACACAAATCAGACCTGAAGGCTGACATATGACATATATGACATGTCAGGTCTAAAATAGACTCCAAGAGGGCGCTCAAGGGTGTTAGGGCAGCTAAGATGCTTCCACATGTGATTTGGTGGAAGTGGGAGACTAGGAATTGTTGTACAAGTGGCGTTCTTTGGAATCTCTTCCCAACTTGAGTTGGCATGAGTCTCTTGGAAGGAATTCGACCCATGGAGGACATTAGAACTTTATAAATGTTAATAACAAAGAATGAAACCAGCTTTTGATCATTTTTAGAATTTGCAATTGCATTTGTGAAGAGGGAGAGCTAGTGGATTACTAGTTTCTTGCCTTAGCCAATTTCGAGGGTGAAAGATTCCCATCCAAGTTGGTAATTGGAAAGGCCATTCAGACCTTTCATTTGGAGCTTTAATGGAGTCTTTATTTGCAGGTGTAAGCTACAGGGCAGCTCATGGTTTCTTCTATTGCAGCTCACTCCTTCAACCATTTCCAGTTTTGATGGCATATTCTTGATCCTTGAGGGAGGGCGTTTTTGGTGAGCTATTGTACTCTTTGGGGGAGCTTCTAATGCCCCATTTATTTTTTAATATGAATTAAATACTCTATTCTTCATCTCCAAAAGGTTTCAGGTCGAAATTTCAAGTAGAAATGTATAAATCTCATTTTTAATGGAAGAACAATGCCATTTCCCCACTACCTTGTTGTGAACCAATGTATTGATGATGATTTCGAATGAATGGATGATTCTCTGATGCATTTGTGATTAATGGACTGCCATGGATGTATTTTACAAGTTTCATGTACTTTAATTGAGCATTTGAAGTATTTTTACTCAGTTTAATTGCATTGGGAGAAGAAATAGTGCCATTTCCCCAAGGGTCGAATTGGTGATTTTTTCATTTGAATGAGAGAGGGTTGGAACAGATATAATAATCAATTAATGGTGCACATGAGACCTTAATAACATCCTTAATACATTCCCTACCTCTGTTCATAAATTTTAGTGGCTTTGGAGGCATTTGGGAAGCCATTTTCAGTACTTACCCCAAGGGGATTTGAACCCCAAATTACTAGTAAAATTGCATACTTGGTCCAGAATCTTAAGAGAGTTTGCAGAGGTATTTTGGTGGCCATATATCATCCATGAACATCATATTCAAGTCCTAATATTATTCATACACCTTCCTTGAATATTTGAAGGCATTTGGAGTCAATTCGAGACCTAGAGACCAATACTAGTCAAAGGCAAATTACTAGTAAAGTTCCCTACATTGGCCAGAATTGAAAGAGTATTTGCAGAAGTATTTTAAAGGTCCAAAGGCATCCCTAAAACACATATTTATGTTCTAATCTCATTCATATACCTTCTCTGAAGATTTGGGATCATTTGGGGCAAATTTGGGACCTAGAGATCAAAACTAATCAAAGGTCGAAAAAGGGAAAAAAGTGGAAAAATTGCAATTTTAATAAAATTCCTAATAAGGGACATTACACTACATCAGTATAAACACACAGGGCACCATCAAAAGTGGTAAAAACACCTGCAACCTCTGCACCAAAGACATCAGTGCTACATTCACCCTATCCAACGATACATCCGCATAGGGGGAATTCAAACAAGGACCCAACCCAATCACTTTCTACCATTCACACTCAAATCCCACCACATGTGCTTAACTACGCATACGCCACTTGCCCCGTGCATATCTTTGTTAAATATTGTAACTTCAAAGAATATTATATTTGTACTTTATTATTCCGGAGATGTTTCATCCCTCCGAGGTAACCCTATTATGTATCCGGAGATGTTTATTCCTCCGAGGGTTAGTATTAACTAGGGTTATTAGACCCACCATGTGTGGGTCGGCCCTGTAGTTATATTTTAGGGGTTATTAGACTTCTCCAGGTGAGGTCGGCCCCAACAGGTCTATTAGTCAGTTGAGATTCAAGTATAAATAGAGGAGGTGAACTCCTCATTAGATCATCCACTCACTCGTGGAAGAGTGCGCACTAGTTGAGGAGATCTGCTAAGGAGACTTAGGAGGAAGGAGCACATCTTGTATTTTGGTTGATCATCTTATTGAGGAAAGCTTTACTGGGTTTTCTACCCCATGAGGGTTTCCCAGGATATATAGTGTGTTTATCTTGTGATTGTGTTTCTATCAGAGATCTTGCTTGTCTATTTGGTTTAGATTCAATATGGTATCAGAGCTAGACTGAATAGGACATCTTTCACAAGGTAAGATTCTCTCTCTCTATCTTTTTGGTGAAGTTAGGGTTTCAGCCCAAAGTTGGTATTATTGATTTTTGGTTGCATGGCTGGATAGCCCTCCTCAATACCTTTCTTTTAAGCTCTAGATCGAACTTTTTGGTTGGGTAGAACTCCGGGAATTGCAAACCCTAATTCTACCAAAAGTGCGATACGTCAGATTTTGGTTTCAGAAAAAAGTTGGAATTTTTTATTTCTGATTGCATGGCTGGATAGCCCTTATCAAGAGCATTCTTTTAAGCTATAGATCGAACTTTTTGGTTAAGTAGAACTCCGGGAATTGCAAACCCTAATTCTACCAAAAGTGCGATAAAATTCTGTTTCAGTTTCCGGAAAAGTGAAAAGTAACTTTCCAAGTAAGTCTACTCTGTCTCTTGGACTCCCCCAAGAGAAGATGGCTCCAAATACTAAGCTTGAAGACAAGCTAGAAGGCTTAGAGAATTTCCGGGCATGGAAATACAGAATTGGTCTCATTCTTGAAGAGAATGACCTTGCTCATTATATCAAGGAGGAGGTTGCAGAACCAGAAGAAGATGAAGCCAAGGAAAAACACAGGAAGGATATGATTAGGGCAAAGAGAATCATAGCTGATTCAATTAAAGACCACTTGATTCCCCAAGTGTCTTCCAAGAAGACTCCAAAGGAAATGTATGATGCCCTAGGAAGAATGTATGAAGGGAAGAACATCAACAGAAAGATGAATCTAAGGACTCAGTTGAAGAGTACCAAGATGCACAAAGGAGAATCCATTCAAGACTACTTCTCAAGAGTCTCTCTAATCAAAGAGCAACTAGATGCCATTGGTGATACTCTTGATGAAGATGAACTTGTGATGACAGCTCTAAATGGTCTCACTAGATCATGGGAATCCTTCATCCAAACCATGTGTGCCAGAAAAGAAAGCATGAAGTTTGATGTAGTATGGGAGGATTGTGTTCAAGAAGAGGCTAGGGTTGCCAACAGAGAGGCATTGCTCAAGGAAGATGACCAAGCTTTGGCCACCCATACCAAGAGAAGAAAGAATCGATCCTACTTTAAGAAGGATAGTCAAAAGGAGTCTCATCCTCCACAGAGATTTCAAAAGAAAAGAGGACCCTTCCAAGGAAGAGACTACTCCTCATACCAATGTTTCATTTGTCACAAATCAGGACACATTGCCAAAGATTGTCCTAGCATAAAGATTAAGGGTACTCAACACAAAAGACATCATGCACATCTTGCAGAAGATGAGAGTGAAGAAGAAGTTGAAGAAGAAAGGCCTCTCAAGAAAAGATCTAGAAAAGAAGAAGAAGATGAAGAAAGGACTTTCTCCAAAAGAAGATCTAGAAGAAATGAAGAAGAAGATGCAGAAGAGTATGTTCTTTTCTCCGCACTCTCTGGATCTATAACACCAGGAGAAGACACATGGGTAATTGATAGTGGTGCCTCAAAGCACATGACAGGACAAAAGAAGACTTTATCAAGTCTTGAAGAAAAGACCTCTCCACTAAAGGTATCTCTTGGAGATAACTATCAGTATCCCATTAAGGGAGTTGGAGAAGCAAACTACAAACTTGATTCTGGAACCCCCATGAAAATGAAAGAAGTTTTGTATGTTCCAGGGTTGAAGAAGAATTTACTTTCAATATCAGCTTTGGACAAGAAAGGCTATAGAGTTGCATTCATTGATGGACAAGTGTTAATGTGGTCCAAAGGCAAATCCATTAAGGATGCAATTGTCATTGGTGAAGAAGAAGGAGGCTTGTATAAACTCAAGGGTCATCCAGAAGCTGCCCTTGTTCATGAAACTTCTAGTCCCAGTGAGCTATGGCATAGAAGACTGGCTCACATTAACTACAAAGCCTTACCCTATGTAAGCAAGGTAGTCATAGGACTACCAGACTTGAAGGTGGATCATAATGGCTCTTGTAAAGGATGTAAGAAATGGAAGAATGTCAAGAACCCCTTTCCAAAGAGTGAAACAAAAACTAAGAGTATCTTGGAGTTAATACACTCAGATGTATGTGGTCCAATGCCCACCACCTCTTTAAGTGGTTTTGAATACTACCTTTCTTTCATTGATGATCATTCAAGGAAAACTTGGATTTACTTTCTAAAAGGAAAGAATGAAGTATTTGGAAAGTTCAAAGAATTCAAGGCTCTAATAGAGAATCTCACAGAAAAGAAAATCAAGATTCTCAGAACAGATAATGGTGGAGAATATACTTCAAAAGAGTTTGAAGAATTTTGTAGAGAAGCTGGAATCAAGAGAGAACTAACCACTCCCTACAATCCCCAACAAAATGGGGTTGCAGAAAGGAAAAATAGAACCATCATGGAAGCTGTGAAGACTATGATACATGACCAGGATCTTCCCATGTATCTATGGGCTGAAGCAGCCAAGACAGCAGTTTATGTGCAAAATAGATTATCTCACAGTGCTCTTGAATTCAAAACTCCAGAAGAAGTGTTTACAGGTAAGAAGCCTGAGGTAAGTCATCTCAAAATATTTGGGTGTCCTGTGTACATCCACATTCCAAAAGAAAAGAGAACCAAGTTGGATCCCTCAGGAAAGAAGGGAATGTTTGTTGGTTATTGTGAAACTTTCAAAGCCTTCAGAATCTACATACCAGGTTTTCATCATATAGAAATAAGTAGAGATGTAACCTTTGATGAGGAAGCAGCTCTCAAGAAATCCAGGAAGTGTCAACTTGAAGAAGTTTATGAAGAAGATTCTTCTCCCAGAGTCTCAGAGACTGTTCATGTCCCTGAAGAGGATACACCAGAGGATCATGACATGCTGGAACCACAAGAACCTCCTGTAGAAGATTTATCTAGGAAGAGAAGACCAGCATGGGCTAGAGATATCATTCAAGGAGCTGAAAGATATGGTGCTCCCGAAGGTTCCACTAGAGAAAGGAAGAAACCAAAACTAGTAACCAACTATATGGCTTTGATGTGTGATCTTGTGGATCAACTACCTACCAGCTATGAAGAGGCAGCTCAAAAGAAAGAATGGGTAGAAGCAATGACAGAAGAATATCAGTCAATAATGAAAAATGATGTTTGGGATATAGTTCCCAAACCAAAAGATAAAAGTGTGGTTTCCTCCAAATGGATTTTTAAGATAAAGCATGCTGCAGATGGTAGCATTGAAAAGTACAAGGCAAGATTTGTAGCCAGAGGATTCTCTCAGAAGGAGGGAATTGACTATGAAGAAACTTTTGCACCTGTTGCTAGGTATACTTCAATTAGAACTATCATGGCACTTGCATCCATGATGAAATGGAAATTGCACCAAATGGATGTTAAGACAGCTTTTCTGAATGGTGTAATTGAAGAAGAAGTATATATAGAACAACCTCAAGGTTTTGAGGTCAAAGACGGAAGGACCCATGTATGCAAACTGAAAAAAGGCATTATATGGCTTGAAGCAAGCTCCCAGAGCTTGGTATGGAAGAATTGACAGTTTCCTATTAAGCATGGGCTTTACCAAAAGTAAAGCTGACCCCAACCTCTATCTTAAAGTAATGAATGATGAACCTGTTATATTGCTATTATATGTAGATGATCTATTTCTAACAGGAAATGAGAAACAAATCATTGAAAGCAAGAAGAAGCTTTCTTCAGAATTCGAGATGAAAGATCTCGGACTAATGCACTACTTCTTAGGCCTAGAAGTGTGGCAAGAGCCAAAAGGGATCTTTCTAAATCAAGGTAAGTATACTGTGGAGATCCTCAAAAGATTTGATATGTTGGAGTGTAAAGCTATGGCCACTCCCATGGACTCCAACTTAAAACTGTTAGCTAATGATTCGTCAGAAATAGTGGATATAACCCTATATAGACAAATCATTGGATCATTGATGTACTTGACAAATACTAGGCCTGATATATGCTTTGCTGTAAATACTCTCAGTCAGTTTCAAGTAGAACCTAGAAAGGTTCACCTTATAGCTGCAAAGCATATCATGAGGTACCTAAAAGGTACAGTGGACTTTGGCCTTTACTATCTTGGAGACAATGAACTCAAGTTGCATGGTTTCTCAGATTCTGATTGGGCAGGTAGTGTCTCAGACAGAAAAAGTACTTCAGGTGGGTGTTATGGTCTTGGATCTGCCATGGTCTCCTGGTTCAGCAAGAAACAATCTAGTGTGGCCCTCAGTACCGCTGAAGCAGAATATATAGCTGCTTGTTCTGCCAGCTGTGAAGCAGTGTGGCTTCGGAAACTCTTATCTGGAATCTTTGACTTAGAAATGGATCCCACTGTGATTATGTGTGACAATCAAAGCTGCATTAAGATGACTGAAAATCCTGTGTTTCATGATAAGTCAAAACACATTGAGATCCGTTACTTCTATATACGAGACATGGTGCAGAGAGGAGCCATCAAGCTCGAGTATATAAGCACTGAGGAGCAGGTTGCTGATATCTTAACTAAACCTCTGTCTCGAGTGAAGTTTGAGTACTTTCGAGACAAGCTTGGTTTAGTTCAGAAGGACCTTCCTCGAAAGGGGGAGTAGTATAGTATTACTATCATTTACTTTCTGTTTTGTTAGCTACCTACATTTATTTAGATTTAGAACTCTTACATATCATTTATGCTAGATGTACACATGTTTTAATGTGATGTGTACATGTTTTGATTAGTGATGTATACATGTTTTGATGTACACATGTTTTGATGTGATGTGTACATGTTTTGATTAGTGATGTATACATGTTTTGATGCACATATGTTTTGATGTGATGTATACATGTTTTGATTAGTGATGTATACATGTTTTGATGCACATATGTTTTGATGTGATGTATACATGTTTTGATTAGTGATGTATACATGTTTTGATGCACATATGTTTTGATGTGATGTATACATGTTTTGATTAGTGATGTATACATGTTTTGATGCACATATGTTTTGATGTGATGTATACATGTTTTGATTAGTGATGTATACATGTTTTGATGTACATATGTTTCGATGTGATGTATACATGTTTTGATTAGTGATGTATACATGTTTTGATGTACATATGTTTCGATGTGATATGTACATGTTTTGATGAGATGTATACATGGTTTGATGTGATACATGATTGTACCTGTATGGATAAGAATACAGTTGAGGGGATTGGATCATCCCTGGACTTTCAGTCCTAAAGAGAACCGTAGACGTAAGGTCTCCGAAAATGAAGTCCTTAGTAGACAGTTGAGGGGATTGGATCATCCCTGGACTTTCAGTCCTAAAGAGAACCGTAGACGTAAGGTCTCCGAGAATGAAGTCCTTAGTGGACAGTTGAGGGGATTGGATCATCCCTGGACTTTCAGTCCTAAAGAGAGCCGTAGACGTAAGGTCTCCGAGAATGAAGTCCTTGATGGACTTGAGGGGATTGGATCATCCCTGGACTTTCAGTCCTAAAGAGAACCGTAGACGCAAGGTCTCCGAGAATGAAGTCCTTGATGGACTTGAGGGGATTGGATCATCCCTGGACTTTCAGTCCTAAAGAGAACCGTAGACGCAAGGTCTCCGAGAATGAAGTCCTTGATGGACTTGAGGGGATTGGATCATCCCTGGACTTTCAGTCCTAAAAAGAGCCGTAGACGCAAGGTCTCCGAGAATGAAGTCTTTGATGGACTTGAGGGGATTGGATCATCCCTGGACTGTCAGTTCTAAAGAGAGCCGTAGACGTAAGGTCTTCGAGAATGAATTGTCTGGATTAAATCATCCTTGGACAGTAAATCCAGAAATTCCGAAAGGAAGGATAGTCCTAAATGAATTGTGGTTGGATTAAATCATCCTTGGACAGTAAATCCAGTAATTCCGAAAGGAAGGATAGTCCTAAATGAATTGTGGTTGGATTAAATCATCCTTGGACAGTAAATCCAGTAATTCCGAAAGGAAGGATAGTCCTAAATGAATTGTGGTTGGATTAAATCATCCTTGGACAGTAAATCCAGTAATTCCGAAAGGAAGGATAGTCCTAAATGAATTGTGGTTGGATTAAATCATCCTTGGACAGTAAATCCAGTAATTCCGAAAGGAAGGATAGTCCTAAATGAATTGTGGTTGGATTAAATCATCCTTGGACAATAAATCCAGTAATTCCGAAAGGAAGGATAGTCCTAAATGAATTGTGGTTGGATTAAATCATCCTTGGACAGTAAATCCAGTAATTCCGAAAGGAAGGATAGTCCTAAATGAATTGTTGGACTAATCATCCTTAGACAGCAAATCCAGGAGGGATAGTCTTAAATATGATTGTGTGATGACGATGCTGCTGATCGTGTGCTGCTGATCGTGTGATGACGATGCTGCTGATCATGTGATGACGATGCTGCTGATCGTGTGATCGTGTGATGACAATGCTGCTGATCGTGTGATGACGATGCTGCTGATCATGTGATGACGATGCTGCTGATCGTGTGATCGTGTGATGACGATGCTGCTGATCGTGTGATGACGATGCTGCTGATCATGTGATGACGATGATGCTGATCGTGTGATCGTGTGATGACGATGCTGCTGATCGTGTGATGACGATGCTGCTGATCATGTGATGATGATGCTGCTGATCATGTGATCGTGTGATGACGATGCTGCTGATCGTGTGATGACGATGCTGCTGATTGTGTGATGACGATGCTGCTGATCATATGATGACGACGCTGCTGATCGTATGATGACGATGCTGCTGATCGTGTGATGACGATGCTGCTAATCGTGTGATGACGATACCGCTGATCGTATGATGACGACGCTGCTGATTATGTGATGACGATGCTGCTGATCGTGATGTTGATGTTAATGTACTAGTAACTGCTTGAGTTACTAATGAAGTCAAATTGAAGAAAGCTTCCAATGATTTATAGATGTATCATGTATAGTGACTCCATGCTCCTGCAGATGCTGTTATAATATCCTTCTCGTTAAGGGGGAGTGTTAAATATTGTAACTTCAAAGAATATTATATTTGTACTTTATTATTCCGGAGATGTTTCATCCCTCCGAGGTAACCCTATTATGTATCCGGAGATGTTTATTCCTCCGAGGGTTAGTATTAACTAGGGTTATTAGACCCACCATGTGTGGGTCGGCCCTGTAGTTATATTTTAGGGGTTATTAGACTTCTCCAGGTGAGGTCGGCCCCAACAGGTCTATTAGTCAGTTGAGATTCAAGTATAAATAGAGGAGGTGAACTCCTCATTAGATCATCCACTCACTCGTGGAAGAGTGCGCACTAGTTGAGGAGATCTGCTAAGGAGACTTAGGAGGAAGGAGCACATCTTGTATTTTGGTTGATCATCTTATTGAGGAAAGCTTTACTGGGTTTTCTACCCCATGAGGGTTTCCCAGGATATATAGTGTGTTTATCTTGTGATTGTGTTTCTATCAGAGATCTTGCTTGTCTATTTGGTTTAGATTCAATAATCTTGTGGGTTACTAACCCACTACTTGTCCCAATGCCCCATTCTCTGTGCATCATGAGTGGTACACTTAGAGCAAAAGCGACTATCAGATACCCTTCCCCCCACGTGGAAAGATTACCCTTAGTACTGGAAGAAGAAGTCCTCCCATTACTACCTACCACCACTCATCATGACAAGACCACTGGTATATCATCAATGGTAGCAAGTCCAAGTAAGGATGACCCACATTCGTCATCTTTAGAAAACAACCAAGACCCATTACCGCTAGTACATGTATAAAATAGTTCTTCACTATTAACCCAAGAGGATATTCTCCCCCTATTGCAGAATGTGATTAGTTATGTGGATATTCTCTGCATAACAACATCCCCTACCGATCCTCCCCCGACTAGAACCTATGAAAGATCCATCCCCATATAACCACCTAAACTAAGGGATCATCCCCCACTCACTTATGAACAAGGACCCATCAACGCCTTGTCAGAACATTAGTTTTCTTTAGATGAAGAAATTCTAGAAGAATATTTCTTCTCCTCATATGAATAAATATTAGAAGCTTTGAATGATCAAGAGACCCCGTAGGATGACCTCCATCATAGGTCATCATTCACATCATGGGAACAAGTTACCAATTTACAAATGGCTCAACAATACACTATTGAGTGAAAATATTTTACCCCCCAACCATATCGAATGGTTTAAAAACCCTATACTAGACCCTGACACTTTTGAAGAAGGAAACATGGCTAACATTTTTCCTACCATCCAGGTGAATATATCCATCAAACTGGGAATAATTGGGCACATCTCCATAGGTGCTTCTTGTTCACCACAAGAAATATTTGATTATATAGCTATGTTTAAATAATTTTGAGATGTTTTCGCTTAGTCATACGTTGAAATGCTATGTCTTGATCCCACTATTGTGGAACATCATATCGATACATGGCTAGATGCCACCCTATTGTGGCAAAAAAAATACTAGTCCATCCATCTAAAGCTCTGTCCATTAAAGATGAGATTGAAAAACCCCACCAAGTTGTATTCATCTTCCTTATTGTTTATACATCATGGGTATCAAATCCTGTACTTGTGAACAGGAAGCAAGGCACCATATGAGTCTACATTGATTTTCTTGATATTAACCAAGCTTGTACAAAAGACAACTTTCCCACATCATTTATTGATCAGATAGTTCATTCATGTGCCAGTCATGAAATATTATCCGTTATAGATGATTTTTCAGGCTATAACCAGATACACATTCGCCCACAAGACCAATACAAAACGACCTTCACAACACCATTGGGAACATTTTCATACCACGTGATTCCTTTTGACTTAAAGAACGTCGATTCTACATTCCAGTAAGCAATGGATTATATTTTTAATGACATGGAACATATAATTTTGTCCTTCCTTGATGATTTGACTTCCAAGTCAATGAAGATAGGTGATCATCTCGCTAATTTGCACATTATCTTTCTCAGGTGCCGTAGGTATAACATTCAATTGAATCCCCTCAATTCTTTATTTTGTGTCACAGCAAGATGCCTCTTGGGATTTATCATCTCTCAACAAGGGATCACGGTTGAACCATTAAAATTCCAAACTATACTTGAAATTTCTCCTCCGAGAACACGAAGGCAATTACAAAGTGTCCAAGGTAAATCCAACTTCCTCTGATGCTTTGTCCATGACTACACAACCCAAGCTCATGGTTTTATTCATCTTCTTAGGAAAGATATCCCTTTCCAATGGGATGAAAAATCTTAGTCTTCTTTAGAGGCCCTCAAGCAAGCCTTTGCATCAACTCCCTTAATTTCCCCACTTGGTTTCGACAAAAAAATCATCCTTTACATTTCAACATCATCTAACATTGTCGCTAGTGTTTTAGTCCAGAACGGTGAAGGATAAAATGAGCATGTTATTTACTACATTAGAAAAAAACTTGTCAGACCACCTCTCAATTACAACCATGATGAGAATTTAGCTTAGGAAATGGTCCTCTGAGTGCAAAAATTGCACCATTACATCTTGCTACGCAAAACCACCGTGATCGCTGACTCCAATCCCATGCAGTACATACTTAGCCGAAGACTCATCAATGACAAGTTTGCATGATGGATCGTCATCCTCCAAGAATTTGATCTCGAATTGTTTACCCATAAAATCAAGAAAGATTTATCCCTTTCCGAACTAATTACAGACCTCCCAGCCATCCCCACGAGCAAGCTTGTAAAAGACGAATTCCCAGATGAACATATGTTCGTTCTCACCAGTGACGATCCATGGTATGGCGATATCTTGACCTATCTATGCACCCAAAATTTTGCTCCACATTTAACTCAGGACGATCATCATTGTATTCGTCATAAAGCCCCCCGATACCTCCTCAAAAATGTTTTGTATTGACAGGGAATTGACAACATCTTGCATCGATGCTTATCTCACAAGGAAGTCGAACAAGTTGTCAACGATTGTCACAATGGAGCCTGTGGATGCTACTTATCAGGGTTGGTCACCACCTAGAAGATCCTCCATGCTGACTACATTCGACCTTCACTATTTAAATATTGTGTATACATAGTCAAACATTGCACAAGTTGCTAGGTATTTTCATGCAAGACACGTTCACCACCTGTACCTCTCCATCCAATCATTAGTGCTGGCCCATTTTGAAAGTGGGGAATTTATTTCATGGATTTTCATCCTTCATTAGCTCAAGGGCACAAGTACATAATCCTCATCGTCGATTACTTCAATAAATGGTTCGAAGCAATGCCTACATTTGACTGCACTGGCACTACAACAGCCCGCTTCTTCTTTAACCATGTCATATCAAGTTTTGGTGTACCTAAGCAATTGGTCTTTGACAACATAAATAATTTATGGAATGAGATTTTCAAGGAGTTGTCAGCATTACTAGGGTTCAAACATGATTTCTCCATTGCTTACTACCCCCAAGCCAATGGTTAAGTTGAAGTGGTAAACACAATCATTAAAACCATGCTCCAACACATAGTCAATAAAAATAAATCCAACTGGAACCACATGTTGTTTCCCACTCTATGGGCATACCGCACGTCGGTCAAAATTGCCACCGGTTTTACTCTTCATCTCATTCATGGAGTGGAATCAGTTCTCCCTATTGAATGGCGAATTCATACCCTTCAATTAGCAGTGGAAACGGTACCTAATACCCTGGCCTTGGAGCAATGACTCTTCACCTTAGATCATCTTGACGAGGAGCATCAAGACTCTTTACAACAAAATGAGGCCATGAAAATTTGTTCCAAACACCACTATGATTGCCATGTTCGCCCATGCATCTTCAGTGAAGGCAATTTTGTCCTTATTTTCAACACCAAAAAGGAGACCAACCTTGGACTCGGTAAGTTTGTATCCAATGGACTGGTCCATACATTGTCAAGCAATGATTTCCCAAAGGGGAATATATATTAACTAATTAGGAATGAATACCTCTCAGTAACCCCGTCAATGGGTTATACCTGAAAAGGTTCTTTCCATAACACCTTTTTTTATGGTTGTCCAATAGGTGCACCAACTTCTTATCAAATTTATAGATTGTCACTACTCTTGTAATAATCTATATTATGCTTGGGTATGTGCACCATGTGTGTAGGATCAATATTAATTAAGTGCATCGTCATTTTACAACAATGGTGCAAGGACTCCAACTAAAGGTATATCATCTAAAACTTGGCATATAGGCAACATCCTCCCTCTGATTACGTTGCATCTAACCAGTATTCCCACTGATAACCATAGTATTTCCTTCCTCGATTATAACATTCCATCAACGTCATAATAAGGAATAGCATGTTCCCCCCATGGAAAATTTTAGGGGCTAATCTTAGCCCATGGGCTAAATTTAGGGGTTTTAAATTTTTAATGGGCTAAGTTTTTATTAAACACGTGTTCGGTATGATTATCCCACATTTTATTTTTTATTTTTAGTCAATAGGAGGTTAGCCGCATCAAATTTAAAAAGGGGAGCCAAGATAAAACAATTTAGCCCCTCTAAAAATAGATTTAAACCTATGTTCTCCCACTAAAATTGCTAGGAAATTCCCATTTGCCCTCGATTTCTAGAAATGGCAGTTGCTAAGGTATCTTTGGAGACCTTTATTTCAACTTGCATGTTGCCAATAGTTTGTAGAAACCTTAGAAATTAATGTAGTCATTGCTTGAAACCTGAAACTTTTTTTACTTTGTTTATTGTATTTGTAAAAGTAGGCCCATATTCAGTCCAATCTGCCTCATTACTCTTCTACTAGGTCTGTCATAGTTTTGCAGCATTCCTTTGATGAATTTAAAGACTTGAACCAATGTATTGACATCACCACATTCTCAATGACCTGCATTTTTTTATTTTTTCATGGAAATATATCGTGTATAATGGGGTTGAGTTTTAATTAGGTCTGAAAGCATGTGGATAATATTTGGTTGAATAAACATTTGTTGACTAAATTGAAACACACATTTAAATTCCATATAGAGTGGTAATTATTTTTTAGAATAGTTCCAAGTGCATTGAAATAAATAATACACATTTAGAATTGTTAACCCTCTAGTTTTGTAAGGTGTGTTCATAAATGAGGTGTTGATAGGCACTTATAATAGCTTGGAGAGCTAAATGAGGATCGATGTGTTGGTGGGCCCTCGTATTAACATTGATTATATTTGTCATGGTGATGAAACATTTCATTGTTGGTTTCCAATAATATTCCTAGAGTATGATGAATTTCTATGTACTGTGATAGTTAGAGTGAGGTTCCAAACTACCACCAAAAGATGGCTTGTTATGTGATGGTTTATTAAGATTTATCTCCTATTTAGTATTTTTTGTATATGTTTTCTTATTACAATATATGGTTTCATACTTTAACAAAAAATTCACCAAGACTTCACAACATTTTATAATTTAGTAAAAGATTCGCTAAGACTTTACAAGGTTTTATAATTTAGTGAAATATTCACCAAGATTTTGGAAGGTTTTATAATTTAGTCAAAGATTTGCCAATATTTTACAATACTATATAATCCAATGAGATATTCGCCAAAAAATTATATATAAATAATATAGCATTGATAAAATAGCCTTCATATTTTCCTATACATCATGGGGATTTGCCCATTTATTATAAATAGAAATTTAGGGGGGGTTAAAATTTTCCCTGGTTCCCCCATGGGTGTGCGTGCCATTACAACCCCTTTTCCATAGTTTGGAACCCATGATGTCAAACCCCACCACAAGTCCAGGGAACCTGGTCATTCGTCCCATTGGTAAAAAAAAAAACACATATCATCATCTTACATTCTGCTCCCAATACCCATCAAGTTCCTCAACATATGGTACAATCATGATTCATAGATAACCTCCCATCCCCTTCATGAGTCATATACCATTTGTGTTTCCCTTCGTATCATTGACCTTCGAAAAGACATCAACAGGGACCCCACCCTTTGAAGGCACTGATCCCACTTATATATTCCCACATGATCATTCTTTGTGGCATTGATTCTTGGGGAACCCATATTCTCATCTGCAAAAAAAATACATCATCATCAACATGATTCCATGATCCACTCAAAACCGTGGGAATCCCACCCATACAAATTGGTTCCTAACCCACTCAAAACCATGGGAACTGCCCCAATCATTCTTTTTGTACAAATGGTTCCCCAACACAAAACTGTGGGATCCCCATCACATTATTCTTTTGGAAGCATCCCTTGGTTTCCCTTGATCGATGTGTTTTAAGTCCACCTTACCTCAACATTATTAGTTTTTTCATTCACCTTACCTCATCAGTATTGTGTCTCTAATAAATCCCTCCATCTACAGTTTGTTCCCCTCTATCACACCTTGCATCACCATTTGAAAAAACCTACCATCAATTACTCCCCCTTGCTTGCATCGGTTAAGGGAAGTCATGAGCCCCACACTTATCAGCCAGTCTTGTGTCACGTCTATTATTTTCCTAGTTGGTTATAAAATGGTCTTGGTTTCTGCAATAAGACCACAGTCTTATCATTTTCTTCAATTCTCATCGACATCAGCGCACCATATTCTGAGAGTTGTAGTTGTACATTAGGGTCCCTTGCTATCTATATAAGGAATTACCTCAAAATGAGTAAGGAGTCATGAATGTTCCTTAACTTAGTGGTATCCCCTATGCTCGAGGACAACAAGTCTATCGTATCAGGGGAATTCATATGTTATGATGGTAGCAGTGTTCGCATTTATGATTCATGGTATCAACACATCGAGTCTAGTGAAGTTTCCCCACTAACTTCACCAGTATTCAAGACCCCCACCTGAATGGGATATTCATGAGCATTGGAATTTCCGCCTCTTTGGCACTAGTCACATCACTTCCATGACATATTCACTCATACAGGGATTGTATCCACATTCATCCTTGCAGCACTAGTATCAATAGTTGACCCCTTGGTCCCCTCTTCTTTGTAATATATTTTAACAGATTTTCACAAGCATAGGTATGTTAGGATATTTAGACACTTAGGAGTTAGTTAAGATCAACTTGTTATAATATATTGTTAGGCAAAGTGTGTTTATTTAGTATGCATTAATATGCATTTGTAAATATCTAATCCGACGGTCATGATATGTTCTAGACATAGAGTGATCTGACAGTTCAACTTCTCATAATCGATCAAAAAGTAACTAACAAGAAGACTTGAACTCAAGACATCTTATTAAATAAAGAAACATTATTGTAAAGTGAGTTTAAAAGGTTAAGCTTTGGAAGAGGAGGGGCCTTTTTTTCAATTGGGTCAATCCTTTGCCTGCCTCATATTTGTTGGGGTCAACTGGAACCATTTTTTTCAAGATAGCATAACTTCCTCATCCGGAGTCCATTTTCAGTGCCATTTTTTTTAAACAACCTTTTTTTTTTTTAAATCTTTGCATCCAAACCATTGGTTTCTGTTTCAAGGACCTTCATTTTACAGTATGTCCGCCCCATGTGATATTATCCTTACTAGTTCCAACTATTTCTCATGGAAATATTGTAAAGAGGATGTCCTATGAAGTAGGGGGATTTATCGAATTACCTCAGGGAAAGAAACAAAGCCCTTTGATGTTGATTAAAAAATAAAATGGGCCAATAAATGTGATGAAGCCTGTAGATTTATTGGAATGTCCATCTCTATTGATCTACGATTCCACATATCTGAAATTGATGAACTAAATAAATCTTGGGAAAATTTGGAATCTGTGTTTGGTAATCACAATGAGATTCGTGGTTATCAACTAGAAAATGAGTTGATTTCCTTAAATGCAACTGATTTTTCATGCATTCAAGATTATCTATCTAAGTACAAAACTCTTATACTCTTATGTGCAGAATGAAAAATTAAAAGAGATAATATTCTTTCCAAAATTGGACCTTCATATTCTGTTTTTGTATCTACATTTTAATCCATGAAAGAATCTTTGGATCCAACTAACTATAAAGAGCCTACTCTTGAATCCTTTTGTGATTCTTTGATTAGAGAGCAACATAAGCTCGTACATCTTGGAATCATTAGCAATGTAGATACATCTGGCAAAGCCTTACTAGCACAACAGAAAGAGAAGTCCAAGCATCCCAAGAAGCAAAATATTCGCAATAATAAGCCAAACAAGGGTCCCAAACCCTCTCAGCCAGCTTATTCTTCAAAAAATGACAAAGGTAACAAAACAAAAGGTAAGAAGACTAAGCGTCATTGCAAATTTTGCACGAAATATAATCATGATGAATCTAAATGTTTTAAAAAGATGGCAGCCTTGGAATCAACAATGAAGAAGTATCACATCATCCTTGATTCGTCTTCAAAATCTTCATCTCATGGACATGCACTTTGTGCTTCTGGTTTTTCCTATAATGCATCTTCTTCTTCTACTTCGAATGAGTGGCTCATTGATTCTGGAGCGTCTTATCATATGGCTAAGGATAAAACCATATTTTCTACTATGCATGAATGTAACACCAAACACATATTTGTTGGTGATGATAGATCTCTTAGTGTTGTAGGATCTGGAACAGTTCCGATAGATAATGGAGAGTTTAGTGATGTACTATGTGTTCCAAGAATTTCTTGCAATTTATTGTCAGTTTATCAAATCACTCATTCTGGTGAAGGTAAAACTGTAACGTTTACACCTCACCAAGTTGTAATCAAGGATTTTAAATATCCTAAGCATGTCCTAGCCACTGGAATTGTTGATGATATTACCAGGTTGTACAATTTTAACAACTTTGGGTCATCACCTTTTCCCTCAGTTTTTGTTGCTCATAGTGATGACTTGAGAAAACATTGGCATGACCGATTTGGTCACTTAAATTATCGCTCATTTCAAAAACTATGCAAATAAAATATGGTGATAGGTCTTCCGATGGTATCTTGCAAGGATGGTGTTTGTTCCGATTGTGTACTCAGAAAACATCATCAAGACAATTTCGAAAAACGTGCCTCTTGGAACGCCTTGACCCCCTTGGAGCTTGTGCATAGTGACTTGTGTGGTCCTCTTCCATCTGCTTCCTTTTATGGTTTCAAATATTTCTTCACTTTCATTGATGATTACTCTAGATGCACTTGGGTTTATTTCCTAAAACTTAAGAGCGAAGTTTTTAACATGTTCTTGGCCTACAAGGCCCTTGTTGAAAAACAATCTGGTCATCAAATTCTTAAGTTGAGATCTGATAATGGGGGAGAATATGTTAATAGCAAGTTCACTACTTTCTGCACTGAACAAGGAATCCAACAACAACATATTTTTCCTTATACACCACAGCAAAATGGTGTCGTTGAACAAAAGAACCTCACTTTAAAAGAAATGGCTAACTATATGCTTCAAGCTAAGGGACTAAGTCTTCAATTTTGGGATGAAGCCATAAATTTTGCAAATTACATAGTTAATCGCATCCCCACTAAATCTTTACAAGATATCACACTGGAAGAAGCATGGAGTAAAATTAAACCAGATGTAAGTCACTTCTGTGTGTTTGGTAGTGAAGCATGGGCTCATATTCCGGATGAAAAACAGAAAGCATTGCAACCTAAAAGTGAAAAGTGTATATTTGTTGGATATTCTGAAAATGTAAAAGGTACTTCAGCCACATTCGCATGATATAATTATTAGAAAAGATGTTAAATTTTATGAAAATATCTTGGCCCACGAGCCTAACTTGACGTTTGTGCCATCTTTGGCTTGCGAGCCTAATTCGACTCTTTTTCCTTCTTCTACTCGCAACTTCCTTGACATCATTCCAATTCCAGTTTCTGATGATGATAGTGAGGAGAAAATCCACCTCCACCTGCTCATTTTCCTCCAGTTACACCAGCACAATCGCTTCCTCGATGGGTCCGTTCAACATGTGAAGCAGCCGGTGACCTCGTTGGTGATCCTAGAGATCAACGACGAACACATTCTCAGTTCCAGCAAGACTCTTCTCTTTTGGATCAAGTTTCTGAGAATCATGATCCAGATACATTTGCAGAAGCTTCAGGGAATCCAGATTGGAATACAGCTATGGATGAAGAATACCGTTCATTAATGGCGAACGATACTTGGGATCTTGTCCCTCTTCCAAAAGGAAGAAAACTTGTCAGATGTAAATGGGTATACAGAACTAAGTATGCCTCGTATGGAAGTGTTGAAAGAATTAAGGAAAGGTTAGTTTCCAAAGGTTTTTTCCAATTTGAAGGAATTGAATACAATGAAACCTTTGCCCCTGTTGCCAAAATGAACTCCATCCACCTTGTTCTTTCCCTTGCAGTCTTACATAAATGGGAGGTCCATCAAATGTATGTCAAGTCTGTATTTTTACATGGTGATTTGCAGGAGGAAATTTACATGGAAAAACCTTATGGATATGTTTAGAATGACTCTAGCCTTGTCTGTCTCCTTAAAAAATCCTTATATGGACTTCAACAAGCCCCTCGAGCCTGGTATGCCAAAATGGGTAGCTTTCTCCTTGATACTGGTTTTTCCAGATGAGATTCTGACCCTAATGTCTATACCAAGAAAGTAGGAAACAATCTCATCATCCTTGTTCAATATGTTGATGACCTTATTCTTACTGGTAGTGACCCTAATATTTTAACCCATGTGAAATCTAGTCTTAAGCAAAAATTTGAAATAACAAACTTAGGACATTTGCATTATTTTCTTGGCCTCCAAGTCTTGCAAACCAAAGAATGAATCTTTCTTTATCGGTCTAATTATTCTTGTGACCTTCTTCGTCGCTTTCACATGGAAGATTGTAAACCAACTCCCTCTCCTTTTCAGTCTGGAGTCAAAATTTATGCCATTTGCACTTCACCCGAAGTTGATGCCACCCTATATCGTTAGCTTGTTAGTATTCTCTTATACTTGACTCATACCCGTCCTGATGTTTCCTTTTCCGTTGGTCATGTTGCCCGCTATATGCAAACGTCCCATGAAAGTCATTGGAAAGCAACAAAAATAATACTTCGATATATTCGAGGTACAATTCAGTTTGGGATTCATTACAGTTCAAGGGGGACTCCTTTGTTGGTTGGTTTCACTGATTCAGATTGGGATGACGATCCTGATGATCAGAAGTCTACTGCAGGTTGTGTTTTCAGTCAGGGTTTTGGACCTGTCACTTGGGCTTGTAAGAAACAACAAGCTCTTGCTCTCTCTTCAACAGAAGCATAGTATCGTGCAACATTTAATTCCATTCCAGAAGCTTTATGGATTCAACAGATCCTTTCAGATTTTGGATTCCAGTAACATCATCCAACTCCCCTTTGGTGCGACAATCAAAGTGCCATCAAGCTCGCCAAAGATCTAGTTCAACATCAACGCAGCAAACAGATTGAGCTACATATGCACTTCATAAGAAAGATTGTTCATGATTGCGTTCTTAAAGTGCTCTTTTTTCCTACAGATGATCAAGTTGTAGACATATTCACCAAATCTCTTACAGAAGCGAAGTTTTCTAAACTTCAATCTATGTTAGGAGTTCAAGAACTTGTCATTAAGGGGGGAAATGCTCTAATGCCTCCTTCCTTCTCCTAATAGTGTCACTTTTGTAAATCCTTCAATCCTATCCCAAGTTGTTCTTAAGGGGGGATGTTAGTATATTTAGACACTGAGGAGTTAGTTAGGATCAACTTGTTATAATATATCCGTTAAGAAAAGTGTGTTTCTTTAGTATGCATTAGTATGCATTTGTAAATATTTAATCCGATAGTCACGATATGTTCTAGACATAGAGTGATCTGATGGTTCAACTTCTCTTAGATCATAACTACCTTTGATCCGTGGCTTAGCACTCGATTGGTCCATGATATCTATTTAAAGAGAATGGAGGGTCACTTGCTAGTTGATCGATTATGAGAAGCTCATTTGTAACTTTCTTTATTTTGCATAATAAACTACCTCAAGTAGCTATTTGGTTGGGACCGTGGAGTGTTTCCCTTTAGAGGGTTAAACCACATGAAAACATCGGTGTGTTGATCTATGATCTATTTGTGTGAGTGGATGCTCCAGGTGTTCGGTCTTTTGGAATCATCCTGTGTAGTCGAACAAGGTATGCATGTCTCGTTTGTGTAAAACACCATATATTCTTTACAGCTTCAATGGTCATCACCAGCAACTTTCCCCCAAGGGAAAGTCTTTTTCACCCATAACTGCTTGAGAACTTATGTGAACATGGAGAGAAAAGAAATGATGATGCATTATCATCTCTATAGTACCCTACGAACCTCATACATCAGGGGGAATCCATTAACATGTAAATATTGCATACACGCGACATTTAGGCTAATCTTGTAGTAAGGCATCATCAACATATAAAATGCAGCTCACAGAAGACATCCTCATCAAATCCAGAAAACGATCTAAGCCTCAAAATGCTAAAAAACAGTCTAAAGGGACAATAGCGTGACTATAAGGGATAAGCATAAGGATTATGCTTATCCCTTTTTGTCCACACAATTACAAGATAACTAGGAGAGAACAATATAGAAACACTTTCCTCTCAGAGGAAGAGAGAAAGGGAGTATAATATTTATCCATCACTTTAAATATTCTTCCTTAAACATAATCTTTATCCTTCACATTGAGAGCTTCACTTCAAATATTTATCAATCACTTCTCTCCTTTTGGATACTACTTAATCAAGTGTTGCATTCTTTACATTTTTTTTAGTAGAGATGAACTAGAAGTAGTCTAATTCATTGGAGTTTGGATCAATATTGATCCACTCTTTTTCATCCATATTCCTATAGTCTACATCTTTCATCCATGAAGGGTTAAATTTATATAGTCTGGTTGGTTTATCATTTTGTTTGTCCATTTGTAGAATAATTGCATACTGGTCAAATATCACCCTTGGATTTGGTAGAAACTAATACATCTTGATTTGTTACTGATTCCAAATATGTGGATGGAATTACCTTTGTATAAGAACTGATGATTGGATATCTCCATTCTCTAAAGTTTTCAATCAATATCCCTCTATTATGTAAAATCTCCATTATGGACCATAACTTTGTAGAGAATCATTTTAGACAGTCTTTGACCACATGTCCATACAAGTGGGATTAAACACAATGAGATGGAATTTTTCTATAGTCCAAAATTTGTGAAAATAATTTGTTCCCCAACACAATCTCGAAAGAGTCTACCAATCCCTCGACCATATCTACCTTGACCAAAACATGGGTGAACATCTAATAAGGGTCAGTGAATAGGGAGAGATCTATCTCCAAAACTCTTCCGATAGAATCACCTAAAGCCTTGATTGCCTTCTCTGACCATAACTCAATAAGTAGTCCTAGAAATTTGACCCTTATTGGAATATATTTAGGAGGACATCAATTTAGGGTCAAAACAAGGATATGAAGGACTCAAAGACAAGCATGCCATTTCCCAAAACTGATAACCCTTTAATATTGTCGATGCATCCTCTTCATTTATGAAATAAACCCAATCCGACCCCTGGTAAGAATGTGAAAAATTGGTCCATATCCCAAGATGGGAACCCATTTTTTATGAAGCTAATCATATAAGCTCATATTGTTGAACCTTCTTTGAAATGTCTCAATCGTATCCTTCTCCATACACTCGAAAAATTTCTCAACCCTTATGTCTTCTCAAAGGGTCATCCTCACCAGAGTGTTTCTCTTCTTAACTACCTTCTTTTTCCTTTTCAATTATTTACCTCAATATTCATCAAGTCTTAATGCATGCAATCTTAAATACCTTGCATCTATGGACCTATACAAAACAAGAATCCATACTTCAACAACAAATATGAATATTAACAATAGAGAGGTGAAACAAAATATTCATTAAAAGGTTATGGGTTTGTCCATGTTACTTCAACCTCTTTCACATTTTTAAGACAACTTTTCCATAATTAACCATAAATTGCACTCTTTTGAAAGAGCTTAGAATCTGCCAAAATAAACTATGACCCAAGGTCCCATTAAAGAGAGTAATTTGAGGTTTTTGCTTCACTCCTTGCATAGGTTGAGAAAAATTTTGCATGGAGAAGGCATCAATACGTGCAACTCGGCGATAATGTCTCCAAATCTTGTTTCAAGTAGAATGGATTTGTTTCCTATGCAATTCCTCATTGAATATGAGAGCTACAAGGATTCAAACTCATAGGTTTAGTCCCTTCAACTTGTCTTACCAAGAATGGGTTTACTTTTACTTTTTTTTGTACTAGGGGAATCAACAACTGGAGTTGGGCTAGTACTTGCGTGACACGGGGTCCAGGGATCCAATATTGCTACCACTATAGCCCTAGGTGCATCCACAGGGCCTGAACCATGGCGCACGGGTAAGATTGGGGGGATTTGAACACGTGACCTTACATTTACAAATTCTCATCTTTACCACTTGAGCTGCCCCCCACAGGAAATTTCCTTTTACTTATTTATAATATTTAATTCTTTGTTTTTTTCTTCCAATAATATGACATTGGTAGTTTTTAATATTAATAATATGTACAAGTTACACATCATTTTTATTTAATAATAAAATAATATAAAATATTTGATAAATTATTCTATTTATAATTTAATTTATTAATAATTGGATAAACCAAAATTAATTTAAGTTTTTTTTGTTTGCAAGATTCTCTCTAACTTGCGGTAGTGGCCTGTAGTCTAAGAAACCATGACCCAAGGGCATATAAGCCATCAAAATCACCCGGGGATTGCACCCGACCTAGGCCACACCAACCCTTAGCATGGATGGATTTTTTTGGTGTCTCCTCCCACCACCACTGAGTTTCGAACTGCTTGGCCCACCTAACAAACAGAACCCCTCGAATACCAACCATGATAGTAAGACTTACAAAACTAATTTAAGTTAATGGTAATCATATAGCGAATTTAAATTATATTTTTTATTTAAATGAAATAATATTTTTTTAAATGCAAGTTTAGAAAATCATTTACTTTCCACAATAAATGCATGGTACTTAATATATCGATTATATATATAAATACAAATTTAGTGGGTGTTAATTGGGTTTAGCATGGATGGTTGAGAGGAAAAATGGTTATCCTCTCCACATAGGTTCAAACCCTTCTTGTGACATGTTTGAATTTAGTGAGCCAATTGTTGATTCATGTTCTTCCTAAGCCATTGGGAATATCTCACCCTTAGGAGTTGGAGGGTGGGGTGCTTAGTTGTAAAAAATCAAGATTTTTTAATTGATATATTAAGTAGATTGTAATTTTATAAAAAAGAAAAGAAAAAAAGAGAGAGGATAATTCACCTATAGAATCATCTTTAATGAAGGATATATATAAAACAATTTGAATAAAAATATTTTAAAGTTGCAAAAATTATATCCAGGCAATAAAATTTGTAATTACATGTTAAAACTCAATTAAACATTGAAATTTAAATGTTTAATTGTACATTTAAATTTTTAGAAGTCAATAATTGAATATCAAATCTAAGGTAAATAGAATTGTGATGTCTCTACAAGTGTATGTCTTTCTTAATTTTGGATTGTTTTCAATGTGCTAACCTTTTTTACTATATGTGTCACCTCATGATAGATGTGAAGATAAGATGGATTTACATTGGTTGTAGTCACATGCCATTGTTTAAAAAATTAGAATTGAGATTGATAATATCTTTATTTATATAATTTTTTTGATAATGTGTTCATCATATATTTTCCTATAACAATACATGTTCATTCTATTCATATTTTATTTGTATTATATTCATATTCTAGTCACACTCATTTTATTTGCATTTTATTATCCCAATTTTTTTGGGCATTATGTTTCTAGTATTTTTATTTGCATTTTATTCAATGTTATTTGATCTCAATATGTAATGTAATTCACTCTCATTGTTGGGATGTTATATTCTTTGTAGTGGAAACTCATTCGACCCAAGTGCAGTCAATCGATGATTGACTAGCTGGTCGATAGAGAAGTTAATAAAATCTATTGGATGGTCAATGGAGAAGTCAACAGGAGTCATGGTCAATTGGTGATCGACTATAGTCTACTCAATTGTAACATTACGACAAACTTTCTATTAAACAGTTAGGAAATCCCAAGATTAATGGCCTTTCAGGAAATCATCTTAGGTCTTTTGTAATTGATTTGGGTTTCATGAATTAGGGTTTTTTCATGTTGTAAATACCTATAAATATGATATGATGTAAGATATGACAGTGTTGTTAATAATTGATAAAGACATTATTTATGCGGTAATGAATAACATTACGATTTAGCTCAAAGGTTTGTCGGTTTCTCGGTCAAGGGTTTCCATGATAAAATATATGCGTATTATATTTGGATGCTATTGTTTGCTTCCTATTTTGTGTAATAAATATGTATGCATTACTCAGATAGGTTTATTTTCAACATCTAGTATTAGAGCTATATTGTCTTTAAAGGGATGCCTTTATTGCTAAGGTTCGACCCATTCTTGGATCTGTAATAAGCCTAGATCTAATGGGATTGCTAAGGCTATGATTCTTGGATAAAATAATGGCGAGCAATTCGAGAATTGAGATTGAGAAGTTCAATGGGAAGAATTTTGAGCTATGTAAGCTTAAAATGGAGGATCTCCTTGTAGATAGAGAATAGTGGGTCGTTGTGGATCCTAGAACATATCTGAAAAGCATGTCGGAGGAATATTAGGCCTGAAACTTGAAAGGAAAGCAAGGAGTATGATTTGGATTTGTCTTGTAGATTTGGTGTTGGTGAATGTCTAAGGTGAAGACACTACAAAGAAATTGTGGGATAGGTTGGGGAACTTGTACCGGTCAAAATATCTAGTGAACAAGTTGTTTCTTTGTATGAATTTGTATATTATGAGGATGAGTGATGGTGACTCAGTAACAGAGCACCTAGATGCATTCAATATTGAAATAAGTTAGTTATTGTCTTTGGATATTAAATTCAATGAGGAGGAAAATGTATAATCTAGTTGTGTTCTTTGCCAGATTCATGGGATATCTTAGTCGTCACTATTGGGTGTAATACAACCACATTAAAACTTGATGATGTGGTTGCATATTTGTTGATAGAAGAAATGAGGTGGAAGAACATATTGGAAGTTTGACCAAGGATTCCTTGATAGAGAGAGGTTGATCCGTCAATAGTGGTAAGGAAAATTTATTTAGTGGGAGATAAATATCTAGGGGTAGATCTAAATCCCGAGATCAATTGGCGAGAAAATGTTGGAAGTGTGGTAATGCTTCATATTACAAAAAAATATTCCAAGTCAAAGGTTGCTAAGAAACAAAGGGATATGATGAGCTACGGTTGATTGAAGAAAATATTCTCAACATGAAGGAGGAGATGTGTATTTTTCTTTGACAAGTATTGTTGTAGTATATGGGATTACATGAGGTTACCAGTAGTGCATTATAAACATATAAACATACATGAGAACATACATATACAAACGGTATAAAGAGGAAGTAGTGGTCACACCAACAACAAGTATTATATTAGATTAGAAGGCCATATTGAACAATGAAGGATAATCATATCTCTACTATCATCATGGCTCACTAGCCTACACACACACACACACACAATCAGTGAGAGAGTTACAATTGTTAACTACCTAACAGTTGGATTAACCAACTTGACTAGATTGGGCCGACCATTTGGTGGTCTATTGGGAGGACCTAGTCAACTTGTCGATTAGGCTCCTCCAACATCCCCCCAACCGCAAAGCTCTTCTTCATCCCAAAGAGACCAAGGATATTTAAGACTTCAAAAAAATTACAAAATTTCAATATTTTTATGTTTGTTGCGATGTGGATGTGTCTCTACGAGGAGTGGCTTCAACACAAGATTATAATATATCATGCGCAGAGATGGAAAGGATTTGTTCAAAATATTCCTAGTCGCCTAAAAGAACTTGGATGCTTGTACTGGTTGTGGTCAATTCTAATAGTTGCAAGAGTTTTTCTAGCAAAGGTTTATTGCTCATGCATTGTAATTCTTGTCCGAAGGTCTGGTGCTGCAGTTCTGCAAAGCACATCAACTTGTATATCCGACTAGTAAGTTGGTTTACTTCTCCTTGTGTGGTCTTAGCTTCATGCAACCATTGATGTTCCTTCTTTTACCACTATAAAGTTCATTGTTGCTCCATGATAATTTGTTTGTCCAAAATCTTGTTAGCCTTTGGATCCGTTGTGGTATTCCTTGTATATAAGTACCATAGGGTGGTTTGCATGTTCCACAATTCAACAAAATATTTTCCATAGTAATGAAAACTAGTTGTTTAAGACTATTGTTGACTTAGTTGCTCTGACTTCGCATGCTTGAATTTTGTTGTCCCTCTCTTAAGAAAATTAAATTGATCTGCCAAGAGCAAATTAGTCTCATAGTTTTGTTGTCATTGTTGTTGGTCAAGGAATTGTTGGAAGTAGTTTAGTGTGGTCCCAATGAGACTTTGAATCCTGTCAAGGTGTTGCTTTGATTGAGGTCCTACTGGGAGCCAATGACCTGTTCAAACTTTGCTTTGCATGATTCGCACACATCTTCCTACTCATTTTTCAAAACTTTGAGTCTTATGTTGGCATTTTTCCACTGTTTATTCCTTTATTTATTAATTACTTTGAGGAACTCTTCTAATTCTTCGTCTGAATCCTTTGTTGGTGCAAATAATCTAGTGGTTTCTATGGTCCTATTCATTTGTTGGACCGGTACAGTGGTCCTTGATTGTGCCTTTTTGTTTTGCTTATCCTTTTCTATTTTCCTTTTGTTATACGATTATCCTACTCCATCGGTCATAAGTTCTTACTTAGCAACTAATGTCGATGGCGTCAAGACCGTTTTTGTTGTGGTGGGTGTTGTAGTAGTTGATGATGGAAAATTCATTGGAATTGGTAGAGTACTAGTTAGGAGGGTTGAAGTGCTGGTCAGAATGGAGGTTGGACTAATGGTCGAGATGGGGCCCAACGAGATGGTTGGGGTCTTGGTCATTGGGATGGAGGTCTAGAAAATAGTCGGTGGTGAATTATTTAGAGTGGGAAATGGGCCAGTTGAGGTGATGATTGTCTCGATGGTTGTATTGTTATCTAGAGATTTGGTTATTGCAAGTGAAGGTGAACTTGAAAAGGGTATTTTTTTAGTCTTAGGGGTCATACGGGTTACCGGTAATACATCATATAAGATCACATGAGAAGATAACATACATGAACAAGTTAGAAGAGTAAGTGGGACAACAACAACAAGCCTTTTGTATTAATATGTATATAAGTATTGTACAATGATATATATGATTCTTGGCTCACCAACCTATATATATTATTTACAGGTAGTTATTCAGTTACAATGGCAGTTCGGTCGGCTAACTGACCAACTGGACCGATCCGACCATAGTCGGTCGGAGGACCTAGTGAGCTAGTCAACTAGGCTCCTCCAACATCTCCCCTACCAACAAAATGTTTCTTTGTCTCGAAGATAACATAAAGATGAAAAAAGCAAAAGACTGTTAATACAAGTGCTTGTTCAAATTTTCTTACAGCTATGACAAATTGGATGTGGCAATAAAATGGTTGTCTTCAATGCATGCTTCAACAATAGAACTGGAAGAGGAGGCAAGCCTCCGCTAGAAATATTCCCATTCATGTAGAAGTGTCTGGATACTGAGACTAAGTGAAGTGAGGTCTGCAATTTTAGCAATCTTTCTAGTAACTGTGTTGTCTTTGACATTTTGCAATTATGGTCCTAGAATCAAATGCTGGTTGCTGTCATTAACAATTAACTTGTCAATATGGTCTGTTAAGATGTCGAATTCTGCTTGTGCAAGTTTTTCTTATTTTGACCACTGATTTTCCTTCTTTTGGACATATGACAGTTAGTTCTGTTCAAGCTTAATCTGCTGCTCCAAATCCTGTAAAGTTATCGGATTTGCAATTTCCTTCTACTGAAATATATTTGCTAAATTATTTTGAATTTTACTCATTTCTACAAAAACTTGACCATAATGAGAGTACCAATTGTTTAGAACATTGGTTGATAATTTTTCTATCGGTTCATACTCTTTCAGTTTATTATATCATTCCAAGAAGAGTCGGTTTTGGTTATCCAACAACATTAGTGCCTGTTGTTCATTCTCTTGATTCCTTTGAGTTGGTACTTCTTCTAAAATGGTAAGTAGGGATCCAAACAAACAGGTTATTTGATCAGAGGATTTTTAGCTGGTGGTTCGTGGAGCGTCGGTTCTACCTCCTTGATAAGGATTTCATAATTTCTTAGAACTTGTGCTTGTTGATCATCGACACTGCCAATTTTTGTTTGTCTATCGACCATATTTTCTTTTATTCTTTGATCATGACCTGCAGGATATTGCAAGTTCATGGTATTTGGATGCAACAAGATCAAACTTGACGGGGGCTCCTGAGGAATCTATTATTAAATGAAGAGTGATCTCTGGAGGATTCCCTTGCAATTGTTTTCTCCTTTTATTCTTCTTATGTGCTAGTTTGACTTATTGTTGACTGGGTAGTGGAGGGGTAGGAAAGGGTGCAAACGTGGTGGAGGTAGTCAAAACAAAAGAGGGTGGATCTGAAGTTATCATAATCGTAAAGGTCATAATAGAAGATAAAGGAGGGATGGAGTTCGATTGAGTAGGGATGGTCGGGACGGGAGGCACAGTCGAGGGTGTAGTATTGTGTGCAACTGAGCTAGAGAAAGTATTGACATGTTGGGTTGAAGCAGTTGTTATCGAAGGGGTCGAATAAATTAGTGTACCAACTAGAATGGTATAAGGGGGAGGGGCTTAGCCGGCGGTGACTGCTTTGATTGTGGTTTGATTAAATATCGTTGACTCCATAGGTTCCGGAGAAACCCTTTCCATGGTGACTTGGTGCGTTCCTGCTATAACTGCTTGCTTGTGTTTTTTTAGCGATTGATTAGAAAGTTTGACTCCAAGGGGTGGTCTCACTTGTGTTTCAGTTGGGGAAGTCAACTCTCTGATAACGTGTGTGGTTGTGATATTTTTCGAATTGGGGAATTTATCTGGCAAGGAAGAAATGAACTTATGGAAATTTGGGTCTTGCAGAGTTGTAACATAGGCTTGCTCCGCTAAGGTTTCTTCGACAGACATCGACGAGGTAGGAGGGGAATTATTGGGGACTAGTACAGGGTTTTCTAATCGAGATTTTATTCGAATTTTTAGATTTTTGGGTTGCGGTGAACTTACCTTGGTAAGCTAAGCTTTTTCAGCCAAATTATTTTCAATTTGTTGTTCAACTGTAACCTTGTTGCAGAATGTGTCTCTGACGACTTGTTCAACTTCTCCGTGTAATTCTTGTATTTCGTCCTCAATCTGTGCATACAATACCAACTTCCTCTTCTTGGACTGCTTAGATTTGAAATTTTGATACATTATATATATTTGTTCTGCTATAAGATCAAGTTTTTCCTTGGATAAGTCGGGCTCCAACTCGATGTCTTCTTGCGCTTCATATTCTTCTGTTGTTTTTCTTGACAACTCCTATGTTTCTGTCGGTTTAGGTTGATTCTTCAATGGTACTATATATAGGGGGTTTTCTTCTTCGTTGCCTGGGCCAAAAATGTTTATAAGTATAGACCAACCTCATATGCTTCTTCATTTTCTCCATCGAACAATGGTTGTTGTAATTCCTGGACTTCTTTCCCTACAAAATATGGTACCTGGTAGATTGTATTTGATTGTTTTCCAAGTCATTGACAATGTCTTGGACAATTGGATAGTAATATAACTCGGTTGGATCCCCTGCCGCTCCTTGTAGGAACCATACTTTTGTGTAGTCGAGTTCAAGATGGACGTGGGCAGTCGACGGTAGACTTCAACGGATGGATTGTGAGACCCGCCATCTTGATGACGCAGTCTTGAGGACTTGAAACTAATTTTCAAGCCATAAATTAGAGATTTTAGGGCCCTTTGGGTAGCCGTGGGGTTGGAATACCTTAAAACTATTCATCAACAATCCCTGACCTTACTGTGAAGGAAGGGTCTCTGATTGGGGTTATCTTATACATTGCTAACCAAATAAGTAAAGAGGGATACCGAATCGTTGATACCGTCTCTTGGCATTTTTCACAAGTCGCTTTGACGAATGCGGCTAAGTATTCAACCCAATTGAAAACTTTGGCTTCTATGGCTATGGATTTTACAGCTTTTAGCATGTCGAGCATGATGTTTGAAGGTCTGCTAGTATTGGTGAAGCAGATTGATACTATTATAGCAGCAAATTTGTATATCTAATACAATATTTTTTTAATTACTAACCCTTCTGAGTTCTTTCCTTTATGGGTTCCAGTGAATTCTTCAATTAAATATGGTTTGACGCTGACTGGTACTTGTGATCCTTGATTCTGTAAGCTGATCACAAGTGCAATAAGTGTAGCATTGATTTCGACTGCTTCATTAAACCATAGCTTTCCTTTGTGGTATATGCTAACAATGTATTTGGCAATCAAGTCTTTCAAACCAACAAAGCTATCTAATAGGGGTGCAGTCAAGTAATGTTGAATTTTTTCTATGGCCAACTTATTTGATTTTTCGATCCATTTTTCATTCTGTAAACCCCATTCTCACAATTCCTTCAATTATATTTTCCACTGGTGCTCCTTTTTGCGTGATTTTCTAATTTTGGTCACTCGAGCCTTCAAAGGTGGCATGACGGCTTCTTCAGATTCTCTTTTGGATTTCTTTGTTGCTTTCATGGCTCTAGTCACCGTAGTTTCTTTTTTCAGGGCCATTTCAAATGTGATTACAGGTGCAGGTATAGGGTTTGTAAGTTTGGGACTTCGAGTTCTTGCTGTGATTGTTCCAACTCTTTGCAAAAATGTTCCCAACTTTTCTCTAAGTCTTAATTTATATCTTGGTTAATTGGTGCGCATTCAAGTCGGGTTGGTGATGGAATTAACCTCGAACTTTGTGCTTGAAAGCCACTTCGCACGTGTTTAGAGTCTTCTGATTCACGCCTTGGCCACCGATTGTCATAACTTATCCATTGAGGTCTATCATGGTAAAATGCGCCACGCAGCGGTTGACTTGTTCTATGTTGGATTGAATGCTCCTTTGAATGTCAGTGGTCGGATTCCATTCGTTGATTAGTTCTTGGTGGGTTTATTTGGTTTATCCTCCTTCTTTGACTTGCCTGATTCTCCTTATTCCAATCTAGTATCATTGCGCTGCAATTATTCCTGCCACAATCCATGTCTTAGAGCCTTCTTATATAAGTTTTGGTGTAAGTTAGTTTTTGTTTTCATAAATAATTTTGTATACTTACTTTAGTTAATGTAAGTAGTCTAGTTAATATATAAATTAATTATAAACCTGGGGCATAGCGGTCGACCAAATGGTGATACAACCATTTGGTTGGCGTCGTACTGATTCTATGTTTTATATCTTTTAAGTATTGCACTGTCGATGACTTTTGTGAAGTCATTTCCTTTTAATGTATTTAGTCGGACCGAACCATTGTTATTTAGCTCTTCGACTATGTATGGTCCAAGCCATGTTGTATGCAACTTTTTCGGTTTCCCTTTGATTTGACTATCATATAATAACGTTAGGTTTCCGACTGATATAAATTTATTTCATATATTGTGATCATGCCAAGATTTATGTTGTTGTTTTTGAGCTTCTTGATAGTGAATTGCTATTTAGCATTGCTCCTATAGTATTGATAGATCGAAGTTTCTATCTTCTATGGATTTGAAAATATCTAAGTGAAGTATATCTGCAATGATTGGTTCCTGTTGCTTAAAATGTAGCGGGATGACAGCTTCCTATCCATATACAAGCTTGAAGGGTGTTTGTCCTGTCAACCGTTTATAAGTTGTTCGATAATCCCATAAAATAGGTGGAATCTTGTCGTCCCACTCATCTTTATCATTAATACAAATCTTTGTTAGTCCTTTAGTTAAAGTTTTATTGAATGCTTCAATAGCTCTATTCGACTATGGGTGATGCTGAACTCTTCTGGTGGTCGATCATGAATTTGTTCAATAAAATCGATATGGTGTTGTTGATCAAGTGTGTTCCTCTATCACTAATAAGAGTGAGGGGACATCCAAACCTTGTAATGATATTTTAATATATATATTTTGCATCTTCTTCACTGGAACATTCTTCGAAAGGCTCAAATTATGCCCATTTGGTGATGTATTTGACTGTTGTGATAATATATCGAGCTCCTGTTCATTGACCAAGAAATGGGAAGGGTCTGAAAAATTCGATAGCCCATATTTCAAAAGTTAACTTGGACTAACAAATATTAAGGGAAACTCATTCCTTGGTAGTGGTCTTCCTATTCTTTGGCATCTATCACATTTATTTACTTGAGCTTTGCAATCTTTATGCAATGACGACCACCATAAACCTGATTGTAAGACTTTTCTTGCAGTTTTATCAGCCTGATAGTGTCCTTCGGAAATTCCACTATGTGCTTCGTCTATGATAGCGTGTCGTTCATGCTCTAGAACACATCGTCGAAGTAATTCATCCTTCCCTAATTTGTATAAGAATCCATTTATTAAAGTGTATGGTGAAATCTTCATTGCAAGCATTTTCTTTTTATTTTCTGGCATTCCTTCTAGATCTTGGCCTTCCTCTAGATATTGTGCTATATATTCCAATTCCTTCGACACAAATTCTACTCTAAATAAGTGAGCGTTGGGTAATTCGTCGTTGATCTCGACAAGATCTTCTCTTGTTTCTATTCTTGATAAATGGTCGAGTACGACATTAATTTTCCCTGGTCGGACTACTATAAAAAATTCAAATTATTGGAATAGTAGTAACCATATGCACAACTGACCATGGTGGAGGGGTTTGTTTACTAAATATTTTAGTGCTTCATGGTCTGTGTAAAAGACAAAAGGATTATCCAACAAATAATATTGATATTTCTACAATGTGAAAATCATGCCTAGAGCTTCCCATTCTATTGTAGAATAATTTATTTCCTCCTTATTTAATTTTCGTCTGGCATATGTATTAGGGTAATCCATTCCATTGTCTTCGGGTTGAGTAAGTACTGCACTAACTGTGATACCAAAAGCGTTGATATGGACATGGAGCTTGATCGACCAGTTTGGAAACTGTAGTATTGGGGCTTCCACAAACTTTCTCTTAAGTAATTCGAATGATTGTGCACATTCCTATGACCACTTAAATTCTTGACTTTCCTTTAGTATTTCTTCTAAGGGATATGTCATATCAGAATAATATCTGACAAATTTCCAATAGTAGCCTGTATGCCCAAGAAGTATTCTGACCTGTTTTGGATTTATAGGTGGATTTAAGTCGAAAATAACTTTAATTTTTGCGTATTCGACCTTGATTCCTTCCTTGCAAACAACATGTCCTAGTAGGATTCCAATTGGTGTTGAAAATATGCACTTTTTAATATTCAAAGATAGTTGTATTTGTTTGCACCATTTTAACATAAGTCAAAGGTATTGAACATGGTCTCTTAGCAGTGAGTATATTGTCCAACCATGGTTTTAAACAGATATTCTTGAAATGTTTTTACTAGTATCCTAGAAAATACTGTTGGTGCATTCTTTAGATCAAATGGCATGACTTTGTAAGCAAACGAACCAAACTCACAAAAAAATGTAGTTTTATGTTGATATTCTTTAGCAATAGGAACTTGGTTGTATCCAGAAAATCCATCGATGAAGGAATAACATTCATGACCTGCCACTTCATTAATTATTTCATCGACGAAAGGGGTGGGGAAGGGAGCGTTAAAGTTACCTTGTTTAGTCATCTGAAGTCAACACAGATTCGTAATTTCATTGGGTCATGCTTATTTGGTTGAATGACCATGGGTATGGCCCATTTCGACTGGTCTACTAGATATGTGATTGTGGCAGCTAGCATACTCTCGATTTCTTTCTTTCAGGCTATGTCTTTATATTTGTGTGCCAATTTGTATGGTCGTTTCTTGACAGGTTTGGAATTTGATTTTATGTCAAATTTCATTTATCCCATTTCTTGTGCTAACCCCTTTAAATCTTTGTAATCTCTTGAAAAGACATCTTGGTATTCTTTTAGCAAGTTGGCTATCTTTGTTGTTTGCTACTCAGACCAATAGTCTCCTATTTTTTCCATTTTTGTTCGATCATCGTTTGAGAAGTCGACTTCTTTTGTTTTTATTTGTTCCTCCATCCATTATGGTGCTCTTGTTTCATTAATTGGTCGGTATCCTTCCTTAAATTATGTGAATGCATGGGGGAAGTCTTTTTCACTGCTCTTTCTTGTTTTGTCTTTTCTTCTATGCTAAATTTCATTAGATATTTTACAAGTTTTACTATGCCAGGGTGATTTATTTTCCACCTATATCTTTTTCCTATAATTTTATCATTTTCAAGTTCTAGTCGAGTCGATCGATAAGTTAGTTTGGTCGTGACATTGTTACATGTCGAATGCAGTTTTGTCAGTGTCGACCTATCATTGCTTGTCGATTGTATTAATTTTTGAATTTCTTCGATTGCTTCTCTGATGCATTCTTTTACTTGAGTAAAAGAGAAATATTTTATAAAGTTTATTTTAATTGTTGCCAATTAAATATTTCTCCTCTGGCCTCTTCCATCTTATACCATTTGTTTTGTAAGTCTTAAAGTGTATTTGGTAATAGATGGGGATATAATATATTGTCTCTGTATCCCAATCATTTCCATTCCTTTTCACATAGTTTGATGTATCTGGTTAGGTCTAGACCTTGTATAAATTTTAGTATTTGTATATGTGCTATGAGTTTCTTTCCTCCAAAAGGTTCAATGAAATATGTTGAAGCAGTAGTTCAAGTCTAGAGGTGGGATTGATGTGTATTCCACCATCTTGCTTCTTGTCCAATAAATATTTTGACAAGACTTTGAAGTCGTCCTTGTTCTCTGACGTTTTTAGAGACTTCCTCAACATGTGTAATCAGATATTCCCGTTCTTTGAATCGTAGTGGTGGAATATTTGTCGATTCCTTTTTTATTGGTATGATCGTTAGGTATTCTCTTATTTTCTTCTCAAATATATTTCGAATGATGGATATGGTAAAACATTTTTGTACTCTTTTTCTAGGGATGACCTCAATTGACTGGCATTCACGAGCTTGTGCTTCGTAATTTTCCATTTCCAGTCGTTTAGTTCCGAGTTAGAGTAGTATCCGGTAGACATAGGTTTTCCCAAATGGATTTCCCCATAGTTTTTGGGGTCAATGGTATCTTCATTATTATGGACTATTTGGTATAGTCAATGGATGTCATCGTCGTCATCGACTGGTTCGGCCCAGGGTTTTCCTTGAGATGGTTTAATAGGCACAATTATTTTCTTTCCCTCTCCTTTGAGTTTAATTCTATATTTTTCTAGTGAGATGGATGCTTTCATTTTGTGTCCCCATGTTCGAGCAACTAATGGTGGGAAGGATAGATCCCTTTTGTGGGTCAATGATTTCAAAGTCGATGTATGTGTTGATTCCCATGATTGTAGTTGTAGCATTTTTCCATACTCCAATGGGTTCGATTAGTCCTTGGTCGACAATATTACTATATATTCCAGACTCCACTATTTGTGGTTGACCCATGCTTTCCCAATTCGATCTCGTCATTATGTTATCTTGTGACCCGAATTCGAGGATGACTTGTGCAACACAGAATCCTTCGAATTCGAGATCAACAAGGGGTCGCTATTTTTTTTATCTTTTTTATTCAGGCTACAAATATTTTTAGTAATCCTCTCATTTTCTAAGCTACTTCTGATAAGATACATTAAGTCGATCAGTCATGCAGCAACTTCCTCTTTTTTTAAGAGTTGTAGCAACTCGTTAAGTTTTTTATTTATATTATCTGCATTACTTTCTTTAGAAGCAATTTGTGTAAATATTTTTGTTGCATTATTAAATATTTCCTTTTGCTTTAGAGGATTGGGATAATCATCTTGTTTTATTTGTATTCTTGTAACCTAGGGATTATCCCCACCAATTTGTGTGCCTTGTCTTGTAATGATCTGCAAATTCTTAGTATTGAATGCTTCATTTTTAGAGACAAATGACAAGATGTTAACATTTTTTTTCTTTTGTTAAGCGCATCTAGCATTATGGGGAACTCTTATAAATTGTGCTCCCCAATGCCACATTCTATACAAAATTTTAAGTCTGTCTTGTCTTTCCATGGACAGTCGGGGATTGAATTATCTTCACTGTAACATACAAAGCATCGTGGTTTGTTTCAACCTAGTGGTCGATATCTCCGGTTGTTATTTCTTCCGTTATCATTGTATCCTCCTTGTCGATTGTTTCCATAGTTGCGTTGGTCATTGTTACAGCCATCCTGAATTTTCTGCTTGACCATTTGTGTCCGGTATACCATGTGGTAATTTGCTTTGGTCTTTAAATTCTTGATGCATTCTGCAGTTGAATGTTGTGTTGTTCAGAAAATTCCACACCATTTGGATTTACATTGTCTACATTGTAGGGGTATTCTTTATTCAAGTGAGGCTCAAATATTTTACAGATGTCACAAAAAAATGTCGTTTGTATTGTCTGGAAGTTTTCTGGTTTCCGTTCTTCTGGAAATATCCTCGGGCTCTCCTCTAGTTTTTCATTTCCCTTTGGTATGCATTGGATTCATTGTGATACCTTCGTATTTCATCATAGGAACAAGTATATTTGGTATGTCCTTCTCAAGAGCATCTAGTAAACCATATGTTGTTTCTCCTCATTGTAATATGTTGCAATGATTTCTCTATAGTTTCAATTTTTTATTCTAGTTGTTTATCGACAGGTCCAGTTGAATAGTCTGAATTTGACTCGACTCTCAAATATTTCTTTAGTACATCGTCATAAATTGTATATTCATGCATTAGCAGTGGTTTCCTAATTCTATGTTGGAGTCCTTCGACAAAAAATGGATTACTAACGTAGGGTCTATTAGTTTTTCATCATTTAATTCAATCTGATCTAGGATCTTAACTGAGAGAACAACATGTACAGCATATCAAACACAAGATACAAGAGACACAAAGCATTTCACCAGGGAAAACCAAGAAGGTGAAAAACCCCACAACTTCCTCAGAGATAGAATGAGCACCAATACAAAGATCACAAAGATCAAACCCCAAAACAAGATGTCTCCAGCAACTACTCTTCCTCCACTTGTGCGCACTCCTCTCTCTCAACTATGCGAGTTGGATGAGTGAGTGAAAATGAATAGAATGAAAGAGACACACTCTCTATTTATACAATGAATTGACCTGCCTTTAACCCTAACAGGGCCGACTTCCTAAGGAAGCCTAATAACCCATCCACATGAATCATACAGGGCCAACCCCACACCGATGTTCTAATAACCCATCAAATATAAGTTACGACACTTACAATGTAACTTGCGACACTTGCAAATACAAATGACGACACTTCCAATCGGAGGAATAATACATCTTCATTGGGGATACAATAAAGTACAAATGTAATATACAAGTGAATATTTTTCGAAGTTACAAATACATCAATAGGGACCATCTTAGATGGCATCTGACTAAGAAGATATTAAAATCTTCCATTGTATTCTCATACAGATTCTCCTATTCTTTGATTGATCTGATTTAACTTATGTCCAGCCAAGTGCTTAGTGTCATCATATTTGAAGAACTCTAGAAAGTTATCCTTTATTTCTGCTTCATCTTTGGACCTTCTTCAATAAAGTTCATGTACCATGCGAATGCTCTATTTCTAAGTCCTCCTACAAACTGTGCAATCTTTTGGTTCTCATCATCAATAAGGTTAGTTTGACAAAGGGCTTCACACACAAACTATTGTTTCTTAGGGTCACCATCCCCCTAAATAATAGGAGTATTAACTCGAAGATGATAAGCCATATTGCTAGATTTACAATTTTTAATACTTACCAAGGGAGACTGGTTAATTGGATGACTTACTATTTGACACTTAGTGCTGACTTCTTGTGATTGTGACCGATGCCACGACAAACGTACTTCCTCTACAGACTCTTCGTCACCAGGTCGACTCTCCGACGGTTTGGTCGATTCAATTAATAATGTTCCTAGCAGGGGGGGTGCCTCCATATGTTATGAAGAAAATATATTAAAAGAGTGTCTTCCAAATTCAAGTGTGAAGGTAATCCAGCTACCATTTTCTAGATGTTGAATCATCAACCTATTTGCAATTCATCCACATTGGTGTAGTCGATTCCATATGTTGCTATCGCCTAGTCCAAGTCCCATGTCGCACTCGACTATTTACCTAATGGTCTTCCCTATCTTCATTATCATAGGTCCATATTCGACGAGGTTCGATGCATATGGGATTGTAATACACAACATTTGTGGGGTCAACACCATCATGTTTGAACATACTTTGAGTATCGGCACCTCGCCTTCTTTCTCATCTGCTTGACTTTCCCTCGACTCAATCGGGACTTTTGGTTTCTCGATCATCGCACTTGGCTTTGTTATACTTATTTTCATGCGCAATGGAATAGAAATCTCTATTAGCTATTCTCGTCATCTACACCTCTTTTCTCGTTCTATTTTTTGTATATCTGTTATCTACTTGTGAGCGATTGGGAATTTATCTCGTTGAAGTGGGCTTGTCTTTTTACAGGTCTTCATTGTTTTCTTCTTTTATCGACTAGCCTCATTCTTTTATTTAGAACACATGGTTGACAAACCCCCCCATTTCCGACCTAACCCTTATTGTTCAACGAAGGTGGGTGCAGAAATGGTGTTCATTTACTTAGGAAATATTCTCACTGGCATTCATTGATGAAGCATTCCCACTATTTTTGTTTTTGCTCCCAGTCTGATGTAATAAGCACATCCAATGGAGGTTGTGGTTTGAATATATGACCAACTCCGTTTTCAATTACGAATTTATATAATAGACTTGGTATAGAACAAAAGAACCCTTCGTGGTGGTTGGTGTAGAATCTTCATCGGAATTGGTTGGTGGATGATATTTCTTCTATAGCTTGTTCTTCACAGAAATATTCACATAGTTTTTAAAGCCACTCACATAGATTCATTCTGCCTTCATTGTAAATATTGTGCATTAGCAATATTTCATTTTGAGCGTTTAATTTGGGCATGAACGATGTCCAAGAATTTATTTATTTCTCGGGGCACAACCTATATAAAAAATTTATGGGATTCAGTGAATAATTTTTCCCTTTCCCGTGCAATTGTTACCTTGTTCTGCCTTGCAAATTATGAATATAATTTGCTATTTTCTTGTCTCACCACTCATGAATCTCTCTTTCAGGTAACATCTAAACGTGGTCATTATTTCTTCATGATGATGTACTACCGACAATGGAACCAATGTTGTATTCTTAGGGATCGTAGGGGTTACTGGTAATACATCATATAAGATCACATGAAAAAATAACATACATGAACAAGAAAGGAGAGTAAGTGGGACAACACCAACAAGCCTTTTGTATTAACATGTATATACGTATTGCACAATGATATATATGATTCCTGGCTCACCAGCCTATATTTACTTTTTACAGGTAGTTATTTAGTTACAATGACGGTTCAGTCGGTTATTCGACTGACTAGACCGACCCGACCATAGTCAGTCAGAAGACCTAGTCGACCAGTCCACTAGGATCCTCCAATAGGTATTGTAGTTATAGTAGTGTTCGTTGTTAGAATGGTTAGTGAAGTGGTTGTTGAAATAGACGATGTGATAAATGGTAAAGAATTTACAAGCGACGAAATGGTTTCTTGGCTTTAGGAAGCTTATGAGCCTAAAATGGTTGTGGAGGAAAGATTGCCAATTGAATGGGTGAATTTGTTCCTTCGAGAATAGCGCATATTGTGGTCAACTATTGTAATTGAGGGAATGTGGTCGACAATGTATTCATGGGAATTGATGGTAAAATTTTAAGCAATTTGGTAAGTTTTGGACTCATGGTAATGGTTGGTGATGTTGATATTGCAGGAGGATGGATTTATTCTTCTATAGGGGTTGGAGATGGTGGTGGGGTTTCATTGGATGTCTCTACTTGTTGTTCTACATCAAACTTCTGTGTAATGAAAATATTTTTGTGTATGGTGTCAAAGGAAGAGAAGTTACCTTCACCACTTCAATCAATGTTGTCCCTTTATACTGCAAGGAGGTCTTTTGAATCTGTAACTATGTTGTAACTTTATTTTTAATGAATTCAACGATGATGGAATTAAGTTTTCCCCAAACTTCGAATAAGTATTCCTCAATTGTCAATGTTAAAAGTAGTTTCCTTTTCTTGGACTGTTGTCGGGTGTCCTTCCCTTTGATTTTCTAATGATATGTGAGAATCTCCTCAATGACCTGGTCAACTTTCTCTTTTATTCTTGGCTCCTCAAAGTTTGGCTCGAATCCTTCCCTTATTAAATTTTCTTCTTCCTCCTCCTCAGTCAACTCACTGTGTGATTCATCAACTGGTTCTTTCCCTCGATTAGAAGACAAAACAATTGCTAGTTGTTGTTATGAGGGTTTGTATTCTGGGAAGAATGTTGTTATATATAGTGAAGTTTCATATTGGTCTTACATTTCACCATCTCTCAGCAGCATGAGCAGCTTCGAATGGGTGCTCGAGGCCAATGTTGGTAAAGGCATGACGCTATTGGATTGTCTAGCTAAGTCAACAAAAATTTCACTGACATCAAGGTAGTAGTCTAACTCTTGGACATCTTCAACCGTTCCTTGCATGTAACATACCCTGGTGTGGTTGAGATCCAACTGTATATGCGTGGTTGGAAGTAGGCTATGACAGATCAATGCAATACTCTCTATCTATCATACTTTTTTTTCATTACATGAAACCAATTCTCTAGCAGCATTCTAGGCTTTGTCTACCTAGATTGGGCACCTTTAGGTGCAAAACGTTGGAAATTTTTCATGGTCGGTGGCATTGTGTTGGTGAATGCTACCTCATCGACTAGGGGGGTCCTCATCATTGAGATCCAAATAAGCAATGATGGAAACCGAATTGCCTTCCTAGTTTCTTGGCATTTTTCGTAGTTTACCTTTACTGTCAGGGTATTTTTTAAGGATTATAAAAGTATATTTAGGTATAGTATTCTAGGCGATTATTTTGGATTGAAAAAAAACATATATATAGATTGGTAGGCGAATATTAAATATGAAACATACAATTTACTACCAAAACTTGTAAATTTTGGTGAATATTATGATAAAAATATATATATTATGTAAATATAGGCGATATTAAAGACTAAAAATGACCAAATAGCGAATTTATTTTTTGAAAAAAACCCCCAAAAATAGCCAATTGGAAAAATTTCGCCCCTAAAAATTTATTTGTTTACTGTAGTTTCCTAGCAGTCATCCCAGTTGAATATCTTTCCTTCAAGGGCAACTGATTTGAATGCTTGTAAAATAATGAATAGGACGTTGATGGAAAACTAAAGGAGCAGGCTTAGTGGTGCAGGGCTAGCACAAGAATTCTTGGTAGAGGCAATCAACATGGCTTGTTATCTAGTAAATAGATATCCTACATCAACGTTGGTTGAAAGGAATCCACATGAGGTATGGTATGGTAAGAATCCCTCTCTCTCACATCTTAGAACTTTTGGTTGTGATGATTTTGTGCATGTTCCCAAGGAAAAGAGGAACAAGTTGGATAATAATGCAATCAAATGTATATTCATTAGTTATAAGGATGGACTAAAAGGATATAAGTTTTGATCCAATGATGAGGAAAATAGTTTATAGCCAAGATGTGATATTCAGAGAAGTAGAGATTACTTCTAGGAATGAAGATGCTCCAAGGGAGAAGGAACCATAGAAGTTGGAGTTTGAACTGAAGAACAAAAAACATGATTCAAATGAGTTGACTGAATTAGATGAAGATGTGGAACCATAGACTTTGGTTATGAGGAGTTATGGTCGAGTAATTAAACATACCAAAAGGTATAGTCCAAATGATATTTTTCATTCTACTTTTGTATTATCTACCACTGATGATGATCCCAAATTAGTTAAGGAGGCAGTCGACTCAATAGAGGGTAGACTCTAGAAGAAGGCCATGGTAGAAGAAATGGAATCCTTGGATAAGAATGAGATGTGGGACTTAGTCGAGATATCTAATGGAAGAAAACCCATTGGTAGAAAATAGGTGTTCAAAAATAAATTGAACACAACAAGTAAAGTTGAGAAATACAAGGCTCGATTAGTAGCAAAAGGGTATTCCCAAGTTGAGGGTGTCGACTTGGGTGATATTTTCTCTCCCGTTGAAAAATTTACTTCTATTAGATTACTAATGTCTCTATCTGCAACATTTGACCTTGATATAGAACAAATTGATGTGAGACAATGTTCCTACATGGAGACTTGGAAGAAGAAATCTACATAAAATAGCTTGAAGGAATATAGTAAAGGGTAATAAGGAGTTAGTTTTCAAGCTAAATAAAACTCTTTATGGTATGAAGCAATCACCCAGGATGTGGTAACAAACTTTCGACACATACATCCTCAGATTGGGATTTGTGAGAAGCAAAGTTGATCATTGTGTTTACTCCAAGAAGGAAGGAAATTGTTTCATTTATGTAGTGTTGTATGTTGATGACATGTTGTTGGTTTGAAACAACATGGATGCAATCAAGGAGGTGAAGATGCAGATATCCTCCAAGTTCAAGATGAAGGATCTCGGGACTTCTAACTTCATTTTGGGAATTGAGATTAAGAGAGATTGAGCAGTTAGAAAACTTTGGATAAATTAGAAGAAGTATGTTGAAATAGTTTTGAAGTGTTTCAACATGCAAGACTTTAATCCGATCAAGGTTCCTATTCCTATAGGGACAAGACTAATTGTTGAAGAGTGTCCAAAAATACAACAATAAATAGAGGACATGGCACATGTTCCCTATGTGTTGGTAGTCTAATGTATGCAATGGGAGTATTGAGCAAAGACATGTCAGCACTTGGGAAATAGCACATGGATGTTTTCAAGAGGGTGTTTAGGTATTTTTTGGCACAATAGATTATGCATTTTACTACCAAGGTAGACCTAAAATTGACAGGGAATTAAATGTATATGGTTTTGCTAATGTTGATTAGGCTTAAGATACTGATTGAAGGAGGTCGACCAACAATTATACGTGTTTAAATTGTTTGATGGAGCAATTAGATGAATGAGTAAAATACATGTTGTAGTTGCACTATCAACCATAAAGGATGAATACATGGAAGCCACACATGCAAGCAAAGAAGAAGTTTGGTTACAGAGATTGTGTTCAAGGATTGAGTTTGAACAACAAGATGTGAGGATAGATTGTGATAATCAAAGTGCAATATTCCTAGAAAAGAGCCTTGTTTATCATTCTAAGACAAATCATATTGATGTACAATACCTTTTTCTAAGAGACATGGTGGAAAACAAGAAGATGTTGATGGAAAAGTTAGACACTTTGAATAATATCATAGATTATTTGATAATGTTTGTGAGTACTGATAAGTTCTCTTGGTGTAGTATGGCAATGGACATTGTTTCCCTGGTTCATTAAACTAAAAGTCAATATCTCTTGTTTCTGCAAAGAAGACAACAAGTGGGAGAATGTTGGGTGTTATATTCTCGGTTGGTTGGTTGATGGAGAAGTTGACAAGATCGACTAGACGGTCAACAAAGAAGTTAACATGAATCATGGTTAACTGGTGATCAACTAGTGGTCGACGATAATCGACTCGATTGTAACAGAGTGTTAAGCATTATGTTAGACGGTTAGGAAAGCCCAAGATTTATGACCTTTCATCCAATCATCTTAGGCCTTTTGTAACCGATTTGGATGTCACAAATTAGGGGTTTTTCATGTTGTAAATACCTATAAATATAGTATGATGTAAGATTGATGTAAGATATGAGATACACATACACAGTGATAGTGTTGTTGATCATTGATTAAGATATTATTAATTAGGTAATGAATAACAAAGTGATTTAGCTCGAAGGTTTGTTGGTTTTCCCAACCAAGGGCTTCTAGGATAAAATATCTATGTATTATGTTGGTATGCCATTGTTTGTTTCATGTTTTGTGTAATAAAGATGCATGCATTGCTCACTTAGATTGGTTTAGTTCCAACACTCACCTTAAGCATAGTACCCCATTTTGAAGTGTAATATCATTGAAATCAATGCACAATATCATTAAATATTGATTAATTGAATTATTTTTCAATGTATAGTTGAATCCATGATACCAAATGATTTTATAATGCATTGCTATCAATAGATTGATATTTTATACAAGGCTCATTTAGAATATTTAAAGTAGCGCATATATTGAAATATTTTACTTATGGTGGACATTAGTTTTTTTTTGTTTTTTTTAATGACATGTGTTAAATCCATGTTGAGCATGAGAGGGAACATGTTATTTATTAAATGCGATGTGTCAAATGCATGTTGAGCATGGAATAAATTACACATTTGGCACACCACACAAATGTTTTAACCACCAACATAGATCCATTTTAATTGTGAATCTATCATGTTCCCAAAGGAATCAAATTCATTGAGGTGCAAACCTTTTTTTATAGTGCAAAAACTTAATAAAGGTTTGTGCCACATTGGATTTGATCCCTCTCAAATCAGAGTTAAGATGGATGGATTTACCATGGTTATAATCACATGCAACTACTTATAATCTCTCATTACATAATTTCGTTTGATAATATGTGTTCATCATATATTTGTCTCTAACAACAAATGCTCATGCTATTCAGATTCACTTTGTTCACATTTATTTATATTTATATTTATGGACCTTTTTTTAAAATTATATTCATATTCTAATCTCATTCATTTTATTATCTCATGTTTTTTAGCATTGTATTTCTCATATTTCTATTCCCATTTTAATCCATGTTGTGTGGCCTCAATATATAATAATAATAATAATCTATTTTTAAGGTCACCGCCAAGCGAGACACCAATTTGGTGTATGAGACCCCCTTGTTTGTGGGACAAGGGACCCGCCTCTGCGCAACGATTTAACTGCTAAAGTCTATAGAGGTGTGCATAACCTACCCCTCTAGATTTGAACCTGTGACCTCCTAGGAGGAAACACATGCTCTTAACAATTAGGCACACTCAGGTTGTACACATGTAACTCATTCTCACCTTTAGCATATTAGATTCAACTTGTTCATTTTGAAGTATACTATCACTCAATTCAATGCACAATATAATTGAAAATTAATATTTAATCAATTTATTTTTCAATGTAAAGTTGAAATCAATGTATTAAATCATATTATAATGCTTCATTATTAATATATTGATATTTTATATAAACTTTGAAATTAAAATATTTATTTTATTATTGATATTTTGAATTCTATGTGTAAATTCCATATTAAACACAAAGACTTCCACGTCTCCCTTATATTTAAAACATAAATATTTTAATCATATAAAAAATACTTTCAATTATTTTATATATAATATATACAATTGATATTAAAATATAAAACCCTCCCAAGGTTCATGTATATATATTATACACTCTCAATTCAATGACATGACTTGTGAAAAATCCCTCCTTGTTGCCAAATTATTTCAAAGTCATTTTTGTGATGACTTGCAGTCAAAGTTACATTGTACCTTTATGAAAAATCCCACCCTACAAGATTATAAAACCCTGCTTCAATGAAGTGACAATACTACGTGGAAAATTCCTCCCTGTTGTCAAATTACTTGAAAGTCAATTTTAGTTGAATGCAACATTGCCTTTTAGTCGAATTGACAACGTACCCTAATGGAAAATCCCTCTCTACATTGCATTTTAGTAGGAAATTATTATGAAGTTATTTTTTAGACAAGTTCAACATCGTATTTTAACAAAATTATTTGATGTCTACATTTTCCAAATTACTTTAAATGCGTCTTTTTCTTTTCATGTGACTTTATTTCCCACTAAATTACTTTAAATGCGTCCTTTTTCCTTTCATAAGACTTCATTTCCTACTTTCCTAGGTTAATGTAAAAAAATTAATTACATACATATATATATATATATATTATTTTGGATTTATTGGAGTCTACATAGAAGGGGAAGGACTTCTCCAGGTTTTTTATAGGAGACTTAAATGGGGACATAGATAAGAAAGTTCATCTCTTAGATTATGGTGAGGATTCTTTCATTAAAGTTGGTATATTTGTGACTTCCAAGGTGTGCCTACGTCTCTACAACACTGATGTTTCCCTTGGGAAGAATGTTTTGGAGGAGCTTGAGACATTTGTTGCCCCTTCTACAATTTTGGATGCATCTGCGAGTAGTACTGACAGGTTTGATTCGTTGTCATATCTACATTCTTGGGAGGTCAATCCCGCTTCACAATTTGGGAGGGGATTCTGGTGATTTAATCAATTCCCTCCTCATTCCTAAATCAAGTTGTATCCTAATAGAGCACCAACCTTCTCATTTGGATAATGGTGCCGCTAGTGTGGCTTTGGAGGAAGGACCCAAGGTTGGTTCTTTTTCTTCACTGGATCCTTTGGGTTTTGGATTTCTCAGGCAAGGCCTTGATCTCATTTATTTAGTTGGTAATGCCCTCTCCGAATATCCAACTGGCTCAACTATTCCAAAGCCTCGACGACCGCACAAGGTTATCAATAAGAGGGTTTCACTGGTGAGAATGGTGGTGGGTGCAAAGGTTAAGGTTGATTACGTATTGGACTTACTAGACAAGACCTTAGTAAAGCATTTATTTGACAAGCATTTCTTGATGCACTCTTTAAACACCTAGCTTCAGACTCACTAGAATTTGATCCTAGGGAATGGTCTGTCTTTCAATCTTTTGTCAAAGGGTTGGCTTAGCTTCTCCTTTAGAACTCCCAGTGACATTGAGGCTATCTTGAAGGGGGTGTGGTTTTGGGGGAAACCTACCTCTCCCACAAGCCATGGCATGCCCTCTTTGATGCTAGTTTGGAGAAATCCTCTTGGGTGACGGTTCTGGGTAAAAGTCCCAGGTTTAACCCTAGAACTTTGGACGAATCATTTTCTCTCAAACTTGGAAAGTCGAATAGGGAAGACAATTCAAATTGATGATTCCTACAAGGATACTAATGGTCATATTATCACCCAAGTTCTTGTGGAGGTGGACACAAGAGAGGGCCTCCCTAATTGTGTGGAGATGATGGTTGAAAAAAAGATGCATATCCAAATCCTGGACTATCAAAAACTCCCCTTTCGTTGTGTCTGATAGCATGACCATGGACACGTGGTTCAATACTACACAAAGCCATTTGTCAAACAATATTGGAGAAAAAAGGCACCCCCAATCCCACAGAAGGAAATGGGTACACCTCCTCCTTGTGCTCCAATTTTATCTCCTATTACTTTTGATGCTAGATTGGATCATGCTCATCTCGTCACTCCTAAGGTTGTGGTGGATTTTTATTTGGTGGATAAATATGGAATCTCCTGGGAAGGTTCAATGAGGGATAGTTTTTTCGACCAGGGCACACACCCCTTAGTTACTTTTGATCCAATGTTGAAGCTCATAGATCCTTAGTTTCCAATCTCAGTCATTTTGGACTGTGGCAGACGATGCCTCACTACAAGCTCCCTCTACTAGATTAGACTCCTATGTTTTTCATGGTAAGTCCTTTAATTGTATTGTGGATGCCTCTATTGTGCCCCTATTGAGTAGCCCAAAAAATTGGCCTTCACAATAGGAAGGGATAGTCCCTGAAGAAGGGTGGGGGGAAGTATATATGGGCTTTCCATTTTGGGATGATCTTCGATGGGAACCTTGGAAGAATCGACTTCCTTTGGTTTTGATGTAGCTCAAGGAAAGGACATGACCGAGGGTGGTCCAATATGGTTCCCAAGGTGAATGTTGATCTATCCATTTTTCAAGGAAGGAGTCTCTATCAACTCTATCCCAAAAGGACCACCTATGGAACAAGGTTGACTCAATCTGAAGGCCTGGTCTAGTTCAAATCCAAATATTGGACTACCTCAATAGGAAGTAAATCCTTCCTACTCCTTGCACATGTTAAGGTTGCTTTGAATCTAAACAAGGAAAACAGACTTTGACCTTCAGGGTACTTAGAGCATCAATCTTCACTCTAGAGGGTTCTTAATGATTGTTCTCTCATTCAACATATGAGGACTATGAAAAAAATCCAAACATTTATCTCTCTGTAGACTTGTAGATAGGGAAAAGCCAGATGTAATGCTCCTTCAATAGGAGATGGGTGTTGGTGATGTTTTGGTAGATAGGGAAAAGCCAGATGTAATGCTCCTTCAAGAGGCGATGGGTGTTGGTGATGTTTTGGTCTTTTAGCTTAAGAAAGAGTTTTCGGGATGGGAATTTAATTTGCTTCTTCTGACTCTTATGGTTTATCAAGGGAACTCATCTCTGGTTGGAATTCTAATCTATCCCTTTTCAATTCTTTTGTAGTTCTCTTGGGACTCTGTACATAGCTATTATTTGAAGGAACTGGTAGATCATTCCATGTCCTTAATATATATGGTCCATATGTCAACAAATAGTTTTTATGGGATTGTTTCTTCTCTCCCAAGGTTTTGGATGTCAAACATATTGTTATCAAGGGTGATTTGAATTTTATCTTGAGCAATGAGGAGGTATGGGGCAAGCATAATTTTAGGGGCGAAATTTATCCCATGGGATATTTTTCCATGTTTTTTTCCAAAAAACGATTCATCAATTTACATTTTTTGAAGCTCCATTTAGCCCAATTTTGATGGGGTAAACTTTTTTCACTCTAAAAATCGCCAAAATATTATAAAACTATATAAAATCCTTAGAAATTGAAATAATTTTAGAAAAATATCGCCAAATATTTTATAGTTGACATTTTAAGAATTGGTAAGATTCACCAAGGTTTATACACTTTTAAATAAGTATGGGTCCTTAAAATTATCCCTAGTATGGGGTGATTCTTCACAGGTGTACAGACTTGCATGTCACCTTGTTCACAAGATAGAGGATAAAGGTTTAGTTTATGTGCTCCGAGTTGTTATCTGACCAAGTTGGAGGAACAATAGAAGGGGCAAAGATATTGTTTTGAAAATATTGGACTGATTTCTGGTTGTTGATCATATAGACTGGTGATAGGTACCATTCTTGGATATATTCTGATGGGCTATTGGACCGCAGTCCTATCCTTCCGCAATAAGGCCAAAGTGATAAGAAAACCCCTAGCTCATTTAAATTCAATTCAGGGTGGCTCTTGGAGGAGGGATTTTGGGATATGGTTTCTCACAATTGGATAGCTTTTGATGCACAATCCTCTCTTTTTACAAGTGCATAGTTCACAACTTCATCGAAAAGAGTCAAATAGGTTATGGTGGGTTGGACGATCGAGCAGCACAAAAAACATGATCATCAAATTAGGGATGTGGAAGTGGGAAACTCATAGATCTATAATTCTAATGAGAGTGACATCTTATGTGTTGCTAATCTAGATAGATTAAAAGAGTGTGAATCTCTCAAAATGAAACTACTTGTTGATGTCAAGTTAGAATAGTGATTGAGAACCTGACCCACCTAGCTCTAACTTGGAGATGAGAATGCATCTTGCTTTCATCAATATGCTCGACATCAATGGAATATTGACACCATTTGGAATCTGCAAGACAAAGAAGGCGTTTCATTGAAAGGGTTTAAGAGGTTAGCATATTTGGGTGTTAATCATTTTGAGAGTCTTTACAAGGATCCTAAGATGACCAATATTGCAGAGATCATCAAAATATGCTCCTATTTCCCACAGGTGTCCACTGCCAATTAAAATCAACTATTATTGAAAGAGATATCCAAGAATGAACTCTTGTATGTTCTATCTTCTTTCTAGAAATATGGAAGTCTTGGGCCATAATGTTGGACAATCAAATTCTACTTGGGTTTTTTTGATCTATTGGGAGATGAAATTATTAGGGTTGTATAAGAGTTAGGGACCATTGGTCATATTTTGGGGTCCTTCAACATGACCTTTATTTCCCTCATCCCTAAGAGTGACAAACCGATTTCCTTCAAGGAGTTTAGGTTGATGTCATTATGCAACTGCATATACAAGATCCTCTTCAAACTTGGTGATGTTCAACTGAAGTGTTTTTTCATCAAGGGTTAATATCTCATTAGAGAAATTGGGATTCCTTGAAGGAAAGTTCATCCATGAAGTAGTTGGCTCACCCAGGAGACATTACATTCCATTGGACAAAATAAGAGGAAGAAAATTATGAAAATAGACTTATCCAAGGCTTTTGATCACTCTAGCTAGTTATACTTGTTGTTGATCCACACTTGATAAGATCTCCAGGTTGCGAATGTTTATGGGCCAGTGCGTAAGCTTAGTCTCCTTCATTGTTCTTATTAATGGTGTGGCTTCTCTTTTTTCAAACAAACTAGAGGTATTTTCCAAGTCTTCCCCCTTTCACCCTATTTGTTTCTTTTAGTAGCATAAGGTCTCAATTGGGGCTATTCTTGCAACTAGTAGAGCTGGTACATTGTTGGGGATCAAAGTTAATGGTGGTTTGGAATCTATCACCCACTTGTTGTTTGTGGATGATATTCTTCTTTTTTCTCAAGGAATTGTTCGAGAGGCTATGGTTTGTAGGACATTCTATGTCATTTTTTAAAGGAAACGGGGATGGAGATCAATTTGAAAAAAGCATCCATTAGTTTTAATGGATTGCATGCAGAGGTCATTCAAAGAACTTTACATTTGTTTCAATTTAAGACAATAAATATCCTAGATGGGTTGAATTACCTTAGTTCATCCTAAAACCTTGTGGTTATGGTATAAAACATTGAAACTAGCTGGTTGGCAAGATTGAGGGAAGGATAAACTTAAGGTGCCACCACTAGTTGTTGAGGGGTGGTTGTTTCACTTTGGTAAAGTTTGTTTTATAGGTGATCCTAGTGTATTGGCTACTACTCCCTCATATCATAAAAAGTGTCCAATGTAGTGTCCCCTCCTACCATATTAGTGTGATAGGGAGGACGTGGTGCTCAATCCGGGCAATTAGCCCCAAAACGTTTGAATTAAAAACATTGATGCAAAGAACTGTATCTGTGCATGCTATGGAAAAACGATGGTAATCAAATAAATGCTGTTGATCTCTAACACACATTCAAACTATTATGTGACAGCCATTAAATAGAGACCTTTGCAGAGTTATACAAGATCATATGGAAATGCATAAACTTTTAAAAACACAGCAGAAGCAAATTCGTTTAATACATCCACATACATTCATAACATTCATCAAATGATAATTGCCAATTTACACAAGAGGATACTTATCTCAATAAGGCAGTCCCAAGCAACTGGCTATGCAACTGCAACGTTCCACCCAACCATAGGCCAGTGTGCTCCTCAATCTCTCAGCACCACTGCCACCCCCGAGCTAGGCATGGTCTCTACAAGGAACCAGGGAACAGCAGACTCACACATAGCCAAGCATACACCAAGATGAGCCAAGCCAATCTGCAATTGGGTTTATCAGGCTGCTAGGAGATGGAAAGGAAGAATTGCTAAGCTAGTGAGCTCAACTACAGAGCTATGGGTACCTCTCCCAGATCTATTTATCTTGGCACTCACAATGCCTACACACCCAACACCAGGAAGTATTCTCTTCACTGCCACACAGTCCCTCAAGCCATACCTTCCTTTCTAGTGCTCTCAGGTTGTGCATAGAAAAGTAGCCAGCCCTCTTAATCTTCTTGAGAGGATACTCCCTACACTAGGTTTATCAAGCCAATTCTGTCCACTACCATTCCAGTTTCTTGCTCATGGGTTCCAAACAAAACAGAGATGCACCTAACAGCAACCTACACTTGTTGAGCATGAGAAAACGTTTCCAACCGTGGGATGCATGAGATGGGGTTTCCTGGACTTCAGAAAAACGTGGGTAGACTCAAAACGTATTGGCACTTTGTAAATTCGACTGGGGAAGCAAAACCCCTTCCAGAAAAACGCCCCAGGGAAAAAACGCCCTCTCCCTCAGTCCCAATTCGCGTCCCTCCTTCCCCAGCTGTTGCACAATCCAAAAAACGAGTTCCTGGGCATGGAAAAACGCAGGGTTATGGTGAAAAACGTGAGGATAACTTCCTGTGAGCTCAATCTGCGTGGGAGGAAGAACGTAATGCCTGAGGAATGGCCTTGGGTAGCATTTCATGGGGGTTTTCTTTCCCAGCAAGCCAAAAATACGATTTTCAGGTTGGTAGCTTGCCCATGCACGAAAATCTGACTGCCATACCTCTCCCATCCCAAGACATTAACTGCCTTAACCAATTTCTTGGAAGAATTAAATGATTGGGTGCATGAGACAAAATGGGTAGTTGGTGGTTTTATGGGTTTCCCCATTGACACATGGATTAACACCATTGGCTCAAGGGTTTGAATAATTTCCCTCCCTTTTCCTTGTAGAGTCATGCCCCATCTCTTTTGTTGCATTGCATAGCCGGTTGTGGGTTTTTCATTGAAAATTCATAATTACATGATGTCTTATATACATTGTGCCCATCTCGCACAAGAACTGTAGGCATTTATTTTTAATTGCCGATACATGAAACGCTAAATCAACGGTGGGGCCTTGGCCTTGAGCTCCTCACCATGATTAATTACAATATTTACATCATTTACGATTTAATACAAAGGGGGTCAAAATGGGGACATTACATTCCCCTCCCCTTACATTAGCACTGTCCTCAGTGCTCATCAAAATTGAACAAAAATGGATATGCCACCCTCATGGCATCCTCCAGCTCCCATGTAGCCTCATCGGGACCGTAGTGCTTCCATTGCACCTTTACCTGTCCGATGGCTCGGTTCCGGAGCAATGTTACTTTCTTGTCTAGGATGCACAGTGGATCGGTTTGGAATTCTCCCTCGGGTTCCACCTGGATCACATCCCAATTAATCACATGGTTAGGATCATGTACATATTTCTTTAGCAAAGAGACATGAAAAACATTATGAGCTTTAGTGCTAGCAGGCAATGCAAGTCTATATGCAACTGGTCCTATTCTTTCAAGTACTTCAAATGGCCCACAATATCTAGGTGATATCTTGGCACAACTCCCAAGCTTCAAGGAACTCTTCCTTGATCCCACTCGAAGATACAAATGATCCCCAACATTGAATTCCCTATGCACTCTATGTTTATCTGCATAGCTTTTCTGTCTATCCTGGGCTGCTTTTAAATTTTGCCGGATCTTGGCAACCTCTTGTTCCATTTCCTTAAGCAATTCTGGCCCAAGTACAATTCTGTTCACTGGATTGTCCCAAGTCACTGGTGTCCTACATCTTCTGCCGTACAAAGCCTCATAAGGACTCATTCCCAATGATGCTTGTTTCCCATTGTTATATGCAAATTCTACCAAGTGTAGATAATCCTCCCACTTTGATGGTTTGTCCATGACATACATGCGGAGCATGTCTTCAAGCACCCGATTTACTCTTTCAGTTTGACCATCTGTTTGAGGATGGTATGCGGTACTAAAGCTTAGCTGTGTACCCAAATCTGCAAAGAGACCTTTCCAAAAATTGGAAGTGAACTTGGTATCCCTGTCAGAAATTATTGCCTTAGGCAACCCATGTAATCTGAAAATTTCCTTCATGAAAATATCTGCAATGGCATCGGCTTTATGTGTGGACTTAACCGGTATAAAATGTGCTGCCTTTGTTAACTTGTCCACCACAACCATGATGGAATCATGCTGTCTCTTAGTCATTGGCAATCCTGTAATAAAATCCATGGATATTACTTCCCATTTCCATTCTGGAATTGGCACTGGAAGCAACAAACCTGTTGGATGTTGGTGTTCACTCTTCACCTGTTGACATTCCATGCACTTAGAAATGTATTCAGCAACATCCTTCTTCATGCCTGGCCAAAAATAGTATTTTCTTGCTGTAGCAATTGTTTTCTGATATCCTGGGTGACCAGAGTATGGATCTTTATGGATCTCATCCATAACCATTCTCCTCAAATCTGCCGCATTTGGAATATAGACTCTATTCTTATAAGTAAGAAGTCCTCCTTCTTCCAAATGATAGCCCTCATACTTCTTTTCAAGGTTTTGCTGCTGCAATTTGCCCTTTATCTGCTCATACACTTTATCCTCAACCATATGGTTAACAATCTGCTGCCTCAAATCTGGTTGGCAAGTACTAAGTGCTGCCACATGCATTTCACGTACCTTCCTGCTGAGTGCATCAGCCACCTTGTTCTCTTTCCCTTTTATGTGTTTGATTTCAAAATCAAATTCACACAAAAATTCCAACCATCTAGCTTGCCTAGCATTTAAAGTTGGCTGATCAAACAAGTATTTCAGACCACAATGGTCTGTCCTTAACTCAAATTTTCTTCCCATTAAGTAATGCCTCCACATCTTTAAAGCATGTACTATGGCTGCAAGTTCTATATCATGAGTAGCATAGTTCTTCTCATGCTCCTTCAACTTTCTTGACTCATAGCATATCACGTGGTTATCTTGCATAAGAACTCCTCCAAGTCCTTGATTGCATGCGTCCATACACACCACAAAGTATTTTTCCGGATCTGCAATCTTCAAAATAGGTGCACTTGTAAGAAGATTCTTCAACCGTTGAAAACTTTCCTCACATCTTGGTGACCATTCAAACTTTATCCCCTTCTTTTGCAAAGAAGTGATCGGGTTAGCAACCTTGGAGAATCCTTCGATAAACCTCCTGTAGTAACCAGCAAGGCCCATAAAAGATCTCACATCAGTCACATTCCTTGGAGTTGGCCAATTCATAATGGCTTCAATCTTCTCAGGGTCTACAGATATACCTTCGTCGGAGATGATGTGACCCAAATAATGAATTCTATCTTTATAAAAGTCACATTTACTCAACTTTGCATACAGCTTATGCTCCCTTAGTAATTGCATTGTCATTCTCAAATGTTCTTCATGCTCTTCTTCATTCTTAGAATATATGAGAATGTCGTCTAGGAATACAAGAACAAACTTGTCCAAATACTTGCTAAAAACATTATTCATGAGACACATGAATGTAGCTGGTGCATTTGTGAGACCAAATGGCACCACTACAAACTCATAGTGTCCATACCTCGTCCTAAAGGCTGTCTTATGAATATCTTCTTCTTTGATTCTTACTTGATGGTAACCAGACCTCAAGTCAATCTTTGAAAATACCTTTGCTCCTCTCATTTGGTCAAAAAGGTCATCAATTCGGGGCAATGGGTATTTGTTCTTCACAGTGACTTTGTTCAACTGCCTGTAGTCAATACATAACCTGAGTGTTCCATCTTTCTTTTTCACAAATAGAACAGGTGCTCCCCAAGGGGACACACTTGGCCTAATATATTTCTTTTCCAGTAACTCTTGCAATTGCATCTTCAGTTCTAGCAATTCCGGTGTACTCATCCTATAGGGTGTCTTAGACATTGGTGCCGCTCCTGGCACAAGCTCAATTGTAAATTCAATGTCTCTCTTTGGAGGGAGTCCTGGAATCTCATCGGGAAAAACATCCCTGAATTCTTGCAATACATGATAGTCCTCCAATCTAATAGTTTCATCCTCTGCTGCCTCTACAACGTGAGCTGCATACAGTTGACATCGCTTCCTAAGGAACTTCTTCAGCTGCATGGTTGAAACCTGTCTAACAGAAGTCATCTTTGGAATGCCTTTTACAATCCTCGGGTTTCCTTCTTCGTCCATGCATTCAAATGTCTTATTGTAGCAGTCAAGTTTAACCCTGTGTGCTTCTAACCAATCCATCCCAATGAGAATATCATAGGAACCAAGTGGAAAAATATTCAGATCTGCATAAGTGAGTAGCCCATCCATCTCTAATGGACATTTCTCTACTATTTCACTAACTTTCCTCTTGGTTCCAGTGGCTAGTTGAACTAACCATGATTTAGTATGCTTTACTTTCTTGAAAACACACATCTCAACAATTCTAGGAGTGACATAACTGTGAGTAGATCCAGGATCAATCAAAATAGAAACAGATTGCTTAGCAATCTTACCTTCAACTTCAACCACAGTTGACTGATGATCTGCTTGGCGGTCTTCTACTGCTGCATAGATTCTAGGGATTGTCCTCGCCACTTGACCCACAGTTCCAGCTCCTTGGATGTTGTGAACTTGATTTGCATTCCCATTCCGATGTGGACAGTTCCTAAGCATGTGGTCTCCTCCACAACCCCAACATTGAAGTGGTTCTCTTGGCTCCTTTGGATCTCTTGGCTTGTCTCCCATCATCCTAGTTGGCTTAGTCACAACCTGTGATGGCTGCCTTTGCTGATTCCGGAATTGAGGAGGCTTGAACCCCTTCTTCCTTTGATCAAACTTTTCATTTTTCCTATCTTTCCATGCCTTATGGAATTCCGGTTTGCTTCTGTTCTAATCAAAGCAATACTTGGCCTTTCTTATGGCCTCCTCAAGAGTTCGAGGTTCATCAAACTCGATTCTATCTTTATACGACTGGGGCAGTCCACTTAGGAAACGCTGAATTTTCACCTTATCATCCCGAATGTACTTCACATACCTCAGCAGCTCCAAAAATTTGTTTGCATATTCTTCCATGGTCAATTTTCCCAATCTCAGCTCATGGAACTCTTTGATCTTATCATCATAGTACCTATCGGAGAGGTACTTCTGCTTGAAGTATTTCTTGAACTGCTTCCACATGATCTTCCTCTCATTGATCTTCTTCACTTGTCTGGTGTGTTCCCACCATATAGATGCTCTTCCATTCAAGTTGAAGATGGCTACCCTTGCCTTCATATTTCCCGAGTAATCTTGGACTTGGAAATATTTCCTCATCCCAAGAAGCCAAGCTTCAGCTTCTTGACCAGATTTTACTTCTCCATCAAATGTAGGAGGTTTTGCCTTCTTAAATTCCCCATGTGAATTGTTCTTGTAGTGTTTCTTCCTCTTACTCATGTGAGATGAAGAGCTTGAACCCTCAATGGATCCTTCAGAGTCAGATGATTCATTAGAAGAGATTTCTGGAGTATATGTTTTGTCTGTAGAAACTCTTCTTGGGCTACTGGTCCTCTTTCGGGAATTTCTTCTAGAGCTACTCCCACCCCTTTCGGGATTTGATATCTGATGCCCAGAGTTTATTTTCCTTTGGATGTTTGTTAAACTCTGCAGCATGGCTGCATTCAGCTGATTTTGTTCTTCTTGAGCTTTAATCATCCTTTCATTATCTTCCCTACAGCTTTGCAACTCCACCCTTAGGCTTCTCATGGTGGCTGCAACATCTGGAGGGGTCTCTTGTTTTCTTATCCCATTAGATTATGTTTTAGCATTCTCAATCTGTATGTTTTCCCCCATGGCATCTGTTTCAGGCTCATAGGGATCCTGTGCATCCTCCATGATGTTGATTTTTTTCTGACTGTATTATCTAGAGTGTCACCCTGCTGTAACTGTGACTCTCTGAAATGTGTTTATCAACACAATTGTTAGCTGCATTACATTCTTAAGAATTCATAACTTACTTTATGCACATGGGGAAAATGCCATACTGACAATTCACACACGACAACATATGAGGAAAAAAAGAAAAAGGGGGTCAAGGGGGCTTGCCCCCTTGTGGCTCGCCACCGCAGGGCGGGTCGAGGGCAGCGCCCTTGTTTTTTTTTTTTTTTTTTTTTTTTTTTTTTTTTTTTTACGAATCACGCCTCATCGGGCGATTCGCTGAATCCTGCCGCAACGGGCAGTTCGCGAAATCCGGCCGCGACGGGCGATTCACAGACTACTCCCGCAACCGCGGGGAGGTTCACGGTATGCTCCCGCAACTGCGGGGCGGTTGGTCGTAGGCTTCCGCAATTGCGGGCCGGTTCGGCGACGGCTTCCGCAATTGCGGAGCAGTTCGCCGAACGCTTCCGCAATGGTGGGGCGATTTGCCGAACGCTCGCGCAATTGCGGAGCCATTCGGCGAAGGCTTCCGTAGTTGCGGAGCCATTCGGCGAATGCTCCCGCAATTGCGGAGCCGTTCGGTGAAGGCTTCTGCAACTTCGGAGCCGTTTGCGGAATGCTTCCGGGGTTTTCGGGCGGTTCTTGCGAAAAAAAATTGCGGAACGACTTGAGGAATGCTTCCGCAATTTCGGAACGATTCGCCGAAGTCTTCCGCATTTGCGGAACGATTCGGCGAAGTCTTCCGCAGTTGCGGAACGATTCGCCGAAGTCTTCCGCAACTTCGGAACGACTCGCCAAACTCTTCCGCGTTGCGGAACAATTCGCGGAATCCTTCCAAAATTTCGGAAGAGAATTCCTTCCGCAATTTCGGAAGAGATTCCTTCCGAAAATTCCTTTTCACGCCGACACTTAGAAAATTTTTCACTTAAACAAAATTTTTCTCCGCAATTTCGGGAAGGTTCGCGGAATCCTTCCGCAATTTCGGGAAGGTTCGCCGAACTCTTCCGCAATTGCGGGAAGGTTCGCGAAACCTTTCCGAAATTTCGGAACGACTTCCCGAAACGGCTTAAAACAAAAATTTTCAAACACAGACTTAAAACAGACATTTTCAAAAAAAAACAAACTTAAGAAAATTTTGAATTTTCCCCTGTAATTGCTATCGGGTTTGGCCCATAGAGGCCCAATGCTGCAACGCAGCTCTGATACCATAATGTAGTGTCCCCTCCTACCATATCAGTGTGATAGGGAGGACGTGGTGCTCAATCCGGGCAATTAGCCCCAAAACGTTTGAATTAAAAACATTGATGCAAAGAACTGTATCTGTGCATGCTATGGAAAAACGATGGTAATCAAATAAATGCTGTTGATCTCTAACACACATTCAAACTATTATGTGACAGCCATTAAATAGAGACCTTTGCAGAGTTATACAAGATCATATGGAAATGCATAAACTTTTATAAACACAGCAGAAGCAAATTCGTTTAATACATCCACATACATTCGTAACATTCATCAAATGATAATTGCCAATTTACACAAGAGGATACTTATCTCAATAAGGCAGTCCCAAGCAACTGGCTATGAAACTGCAACGTTCCACCCAACCATAGGCCAGTGTGCTCCTCAATCTCTCAGCACCACTGTCACCCCTGAGCTGGGCATGGTCTCTACAAGGAACCAGGGAACAGCAGACTCACACATAGCCAAGCATACACCAAGATGAGCCAAGCCAATCTACAATTGGGTTTATCAGGCTGCTAGGAGATGGAAAGGAAGAATTGCTAAGCTAGTGAGCTCAACTACAGAGCTATGGGTACCTCTCCCAGATCTATTTAGCTTGGCACTCACAATGCCTACACACCCAACACCAGGAAGTATTCTCTTCACTACCACACAGTCCCTCAAGCCATACCTTCCTTTCTAGTGCTCTCAGGGTGTGCATAGAAAAGTAGCCAGCCCTCTTAATCTTCTTGAGAGGATACTCCCTACACTAGGTTTAGCAAGCCAATTCTGTCCACTACCATTCCAGTTTCTTGCTCATGGGTTCCAAACAAAACAGATATGCACCTAACAGCAACCTACACTTGTTGAGCATGAGAAAACGTTTCCAACCATGGGATGCATGAGATGGGGTTTCCTGGACTTCAGAAAAACGTGGGTAGACTCAAAACGTATTGGCACTTTGTAAATTCGACTGGGGAAGCAAAACCCCTTCCAGAAAAACGCCCCAGGGAAAAAATGCCCTCTCCCTCAGTCCCAATTCGCGTCCCTCCTCCCCCAGCTGTTGCACAATCCAAAAAACGAGTTCCTGGGCATGGAAAAACGCAGGGTTATGGTGAAAAACGTGAGGATAACTCCCTGTGAGCTCAATCTGCGTGAGAGGAAGAACGTAATGCCTAAGGAATGGCCTTGGGTAGCATTTCGTGGGGGTTTTTTTGCCCAGCAAGCCAAAAATACGATTTTCAGGTTGGTAGCTTGCCCATGCACGAAAATCTGACTGCCATACCTCTCCCATCCCAAGACATTAACTGCCTTAACCAATTTCTTGGAAGAATTAAATGATTGGGTGCATGAGACAAAATGGGTAGTTGGTGGTTTTATGGGTTTCCCCATTGACACATGGATTAACACCATTGGCTCAAGGGTTTGAATAATTTCCCTCCCTTTTCCTTGTAGAGTCATGCCCCATCTCTTTTGTTGCATTGCATAGCCGGTTGTGGGTTTTTCATTGAAAATTCATAATTACATGATGTCTTATATACATTGTGCCCATCTCGCACAAGAACTGTAGGCATTTATTTTTAATTGCCGATACATGAAACGCTAAATCAACGGTGGGGCCTTGGCCTTGAGCTCCTCACCATGATTAATTACAATATTTACATCATTTACGATTTAATACAAAGGGGGTCAAAATGGGGACATTACATCCAAGCAAATATCTAAGGGTTGTGTCTTGATTTTTTTATGCTGGGGTAACAAGGACAAGGTCGGGTTTCATCTAGCTCGTTGACAATTGATCTCCAATCCCAAGCACGAAAGGGGTTGGGCGATAAAACAAACCTACCATTTTGAGTGAACACTTGCTACTAGGACCCTCTAGAATATGATTTCCAATGATGGGTTGTGGAATATATTGATTACCCATAAGTATATGGCTCTCTTGTCTTTGATAGGGTGGATCAGGAATCCAACTAAAAGTTTTAATAATGGATAGAATCAATGGAAAGATTTGGTCTTGGATTTCCCAATTATTGGTGATCACCTTGAATGGAATTTAGGAAAAGGGTCACAAGTCTAGTTAGGGGAGGTTCCTATAGTGGGATGTGACTCCATCACTTTTCTTATAAGGGATCCAATTCATCACCTTCATTTCTAGGGACTCTTTACTTTGAATCAAATTGCTAACAAGGAACAATCTGATATATGGAAACAAGGTTGGAGGACGTCGCAACAAATAGGTCTAGAAGGTGAATTTGCACTCCATTGGAAAAATTCAATGAACTCTTTACATTATATTCATGTTCAACTGAAAGAGGGAAGATATATTCTTATCTGGAAAGTGAGTAAGGTTGGCGGACACTACACCACTAATATGGGATATGAAGTGAATGTTCCTCTTGAAGTGAGTGTACAACACTACTGGTGGGAAAATATATGGTAGGTTTCAATGCCTAAAAAAATCCCAATGTTGTTTTCCATGATGGATCAAGTCCCTACTTGGGATATTTTTTAGAGGAAAAACAAGCATGGGCTTGGCATTTATCTTCTATGTAGGCAGGCGGAGGAGATAATGTTACATATTTTATGTCATTGTTCATTTACTTGTTATATTTGGGTGGATATCCCGGAGGTGGTTGGGTGTTCAATTTCTTGGGAATGCAACACAATAGTGGAAGGATTAGGCATTTGGATTAACTCCCCAATTTATAGGAAGTTTAGAGTTGTCCCTTTCCTTACTCTTTAGGGAGTATGGATAGCCCGTAACTCCTACATTTTCAAGGACATGTTTCTATTGACTTATCAAGTCTCTACAAAAATTAGTGCAATGACTAAATTTTACAAATCGAAGCATATTATCATGAAGACTAGAGTTGTAGGGGAGATGGTCATGGATAAAATAGTCCTTTGGGGATTTTTTGATGGTGCATTCCAGGGGGGAGATTCTATGTGTGGCATTGGAGAGGCACTTTTCCTACAAGATTATCACTATTTTGAGTTCAAATCCAATATGGGTAGAGGTTCTAAAAATCATGTCAAACTACTCACCCTGCATGTTATTCTAGCCAAACTTGCACTTATACATCATATTACATAGTTAGAACTTTATGGTGATTCCACTTTTTCCATAAAGTGGATGAGGAATGAACAATATATCCCCGATATCTCCCTTTAATCTCTTGATTTTCAACTTAAAGTTGTGATTCCTTCTTTCTCTGCAATTCAATTCACTCATATATTCTAGGAATTGAACAGACTGGCAGATGGGTTGTCAAATGAAGGGTTGAATTTATAGTCCAGGCCGCTTCACATCAAGGTATTCAAAGAGGACACCATCACTGAATTAACCAAGGTCTTTTGAATACCTTTTTGTATTTATTAGATAAGCTGCACATTATACACAGTTTTCACATACTTTTAAGGTTGGTATATTGGTTTGTTTTTTATCATGTAAGGAAGGATATAGTTTAGTGAACTACATAGTCTTTGTGGTTCGATTTGGATCAATTTTTATTCACTTTGATAATGATTTGTGGTATTTTTGAAATAGATGTGACAGTTTTCTTTTCAAATCAAGGAGACAAGAACTGGGGATTTTCTATCACGGGACTAGATATATTGTGCAAATGCACCTTAAAATTATAATTTTGCTCTTAGATGAATAAAATTAATCTTTTTTTTGTGGAAAAAAAAACATATGTTACTTTTTCCATATTTTGTAAATCATTAAAAAAGTTATTTTCTATATATATTTTTCTAAATTTTATTCATGAAACATCACTAATTAACATTAATAATGTTTCCTTGATCAAACATTACTAATTAACATTAATAATATTTTCTTAATATTTTATGATGTAAAAACAGTAGTAATACTCTTAAAATATAAGCAGTGAGATAAAAAAAACTAAAGTAATGGAAAGAAAAGTTACGAGGAAGTTAGCACAAGTTTTTCCTGTGGACATTCCTATAGGACATTTTGATGGGGTTTCACAAGATGGTATATGTGGAGCAGGTATGACAATTAGAATAAGAGGAAATGATATCCTTAAAATGTGGATGGGATGTGGAGGTGGTTCAAATCACTACTACATTTGGGGTCCAAATTCAAGGTTGGACTGATGTTGAAAGGTAAAAATAAACTTTTAGATTCGGAAATACACCTTTTGGGTGGGGTTTTTAGAAAAAAATCCAACTAGATGTCGCTTAAGCGACGTGTTAAGCATGACGTCAATTAAGCGACATCATAGGGAGTCTTTAAGAGAGTTCCTACTTAACACGTTGAACGTTGGCTAACTCCACTTGTGGAAATACTCCATATCACAACACTTGTGGAAATACCATGCTTGAAAGAGATGGGATTACCAGAAAAGACAAATAGGACAAGGCATTCACCATTTACACACTCAATAGCTCCCCTTGTAGACATTTAACTTCCAACAATTTCTTTCCTCGTGACCCTTGTAGAAGATGCCTTGAGATCCAAACATCTTCTTCCTCTGATTGAAATTGAAATAAGCTTTTCCCTATCTGAAGGAGAAATACTTGTACAACTTGTCAATTACAGACCAAAATAGAGCACCGTGCTTTTCATCAAGAATCTTTACCTAGAATTAACCAAGGTCTCTTGAGTTGATAAACACCTTCTACAGGAACTACCAACTACATAATGGAATAGTGAAAAACTACCGTTGAAAATATACAACAAAGTTTTAGATAAATGTTCATAGCATGATGTGCCATCGGTGGTGGTGAAGAGAATAAATCTAGGTCAATCTCATTCATAAACCCCTTTGTATCATGAACAATGTGATTAGTAGTTCCTTGATGCCCCTATCTCAGATCTATGAGGAAGTCATATGCATAACATGGATATTGATATCCCAGCTAAATCCTTGCTCTAATCCATGTTTCTTGGGCCTATCCAATACTAGCTATAAGTGGTGGTTCTTGGAATAATGCCTCGGTGGTTTGTGTTGATTGCAAGGAAACCAAGACGCCTCTCTAGAGAAGTGGTCCTCAACTTCCTAAGGTAAGCCCAGGTCTTATATCAACCAATGCTTTTTTTAAGCTTCCCCTTATTTGTGAAACGCGTTGTATGGGTCACTCTGTGTGATTCTACTTCTAGCTTGTTGGTAAATTCGGAATGTGTCAAAAAAGTATAGTATACTCTTGAACTAAAATAGTTGGGCTCACCTTGGATTTTGAGTGATTTTCCTTAATGGCCTTTGAATTTATGTTGCTTTCATGGTAATAGTAGTTTACATTATGATCGTTCACCCAAATTGCCTTTATTTTAGTGACTTTCTAAATTTAGACTACTTAGCTACATATCTACTAAGCATACTCCTTTCCTTCTCCACAAGCATCCTATTCATTCTTTATGTAACTCCATTCTATTGAGATGTGTATGTAGTCGACTTTTGCCTTATTATTCCACACTTCTGATATAATTCCTCAAACACATTTCTAAAAAACTCTCCACCATTATCTATTTTCAACACCTTTATTTTATTTTATGTTCGATTTTCTTCAAGAGCTTTAAACTCTCTAAATTTACTAAAAACCTCAAATTTCTTATGGAGGAAATAGACACGTGTGTTCCTCAAGAAATATTTAATGAACTAAATATAATACATAGATTTACCTAGTGATGGAATACGAATAGGTCCAAACACATCACTATGTATTAACCCCAAGATTCATTTTCTCTTGTAACACAAGGTAGGAATCTCCCCTAATTATGTGTACCATATATACAATGTTCATAGAAATCAAAATCTAATGAACAATCGGAGAAGCCCCTTCTCTCCAATATGTCTCAATATTTGATGGCATAGTATTGTTTTCTCCATAAGAACAATAGGGATATTGTCTTCTACATTGCTATCCTCATGAACAATAGAATGGTTACAACCATCATTGAAAGTACTTCACAACAATTATATAGAGTTCTAATCCAAAATCCTCACATCAAAACCATTTCTCCTCGAACCATCTTACATGTGTCCTTTTCAAATATAGTAGGCACACCTACATCACCCATATTACTTACAAATATTAGACTTTTGACCATATATGGAATTTTCAAAACCCTAGGAAGAGTTCAAATCCTTCCATCTTTGAGCAACAACTTGACCCTTCCACATCATATGGATTTGGTTGGAAATTCATCTCCAAGGAAAATATCACCTCCATTGTACTTTTCATATTCACAAAACCACTCCCTATGATAATTCATATGAAGTGAAGCACTCGACTCAATCAACCATATGTCAATGATCTACATGTGTACTTGTAGATGCCATGTAAACATCACCACCTTTTGCAAAGGTTTTTTTTATGTGGAAGGGAGATCATCAGATCCCTTACCTTTATCAACATTCTTAAACATGCAATCTTTCTTATAATGCCCAACTTTACCACGTTTCTAGCATTTCTCTACAATTTTTCAAGGAGATTTAGATATATCTCTAGACTTAAAATCTCTTAGAGAAAAATACCCTCTCCACGGCATAATTCTCCTACCTAGTGACCTAGACATTTATTTCATGACTCTAGTGGGACAAATCTCACTCACATTGACCACCTAAGTCACCCTAGAGCTTAATTTTAAACTCCAAGGGTCCCAAACCACCTTATATACTAATTTTAGCAAATCCTAATGACCAATTGGCTGACCTAGGTGCATTCCTATATTTGGGGGCACCTTCTTTGATTTGGGGAGATTTTCCTTGATTTTAGGACTGCTGGAATTCAACTTCAATTAGTAACTAAGAGAGATCCCTTAATTTATGTCCTAACTAACCATTCATGTCCAAATTTATCCATTATCATCTTTGTTGACCTAATTAGGGTTTTGCATGCTCATAACAACTAGTGCATGAGCATCCTCCAAACAAAACTGGTGGTTATGGATTCTTGGGTCAGTGGAATTCAGTTAGGGAGAGTTTGCATGACTAAGGGTCCTTGGCTCTGGATAAGCCTCCCTATACTCTCACTTACTACATGAGCAATTCAAATAGCCTCTTAACCTAATTCAAATTTCCTTGCATATATATGTAACTCTCTTCATTCATTGAAGCCTCAATGTAATAAAACATTCTATCTAGTTTTATGCTCTATATTTTTATGTAATGATCTATGTTGTCTTATTTTTTTCATAAATGTTTGATTGTTGGTCTCCTTTTCATATTGTATCTTTCTATTATCAGCTCATATATCTAATTGTTCAAATTTTACATGGTACCAGAGTTGCAGCGGCACTAAGCTAGTCAATGTTCTAGTGTTTTGTTTCGGGAATAAGTTATTGCAGGTCAAAGAAGTGCTTTTGAAACCATCAAAGAGCGCACTAGTAGCCATCGATCTACATCCCACTCCATACAAAGGGAAAATGGAGCAAAAGTCCAAGTTTTCTTATTACAAGATCAGATCCAAAGAAAGAAAGATCGAGGAGTAGCTTCCTTTGTGTCCCTACTGTATAAAAGGCCCTCACAAAGAAGAAAATTGTAGGTATAATTTCTTTTTGCAAAAATGAAGACAAATTGTGCAAGCAAAGACCTCCTCCCAAAGAGGACATGCACTAGTTACGATTTCTGCATCAAAATCATCCATTTGGATCTTAGTTCCAAAGCATCCAGTCACATGCCCTCATCTGAGGAAATGTTCACCTCCATGCATCCATGCTTTGATCAAGAATTACTTGTGTGAGACAACACTCCAATCAAGGTATGTGGAAAAGGAGATATTCTACAAAAATACGAGCAATTTCAAGATGTACTTTGTGTACCATCTTTGTCCAAAAATATTATTTCCATCTAGCAAATCACCCATTCGGGACAAGGAAACTGAGTTGAGTTCACCAAAGATTCGTTAATAATCTCCAACATGATTGATGGGTCAAAGGTTGCAATTGGGAAAGAGAAACACAAGAACAATGTGTATGTTTTCTTGAACATTTTACCAAAATCTCATGCTTCAATTTTGTTAATGCATTCGACTCAATTTAATAAATTGTGGCATGAGAGGTTTGGGCACCTAAAATACCCTTACTTGCAACAATTAATCAAGGAAGGTATGGTATTAGGTATTCCCCCCATCTTCTTTTGGGATGGAGTATGCCCAGGATGTGGAATTGATAAGCATCCTGAAGAAATATTTGAGAAAGGGAAGGCATGGAGAGGTTCTTCCCTTCTTGAATTAGTCCACAATGACATCATGGGTCCTTTTCTTACCTCTCTATGAAAAAATATAGATATATACTATCCTTCATTGATGATTTTTCAAGATACACATGGGTGTGCTTCCTAAAGCACAAATATTATGTATTTGTATGTCTCCAAGATTTCAAAGCACTTGCGAAGAAATAGTCTGGGAAGGGGATAAAGATCCTTTGCACATAAAATGGGGGGGGGGGGGGGTTGTATGTCAATAAATATGTACATCATCTATGCTTTACAACTTGTATAGATATGCAACATACCCTTCCATTTACCCCACATCAAAACGTGGTTGCAGAGAGGAAAAATAGAACATTGAAAGAAATGGAAAATTGTGTTTACGGACAATCTGTATGAGCGGACTCAAATAGATCTCCCTGAGTCTAAATGGTTTAGATCTAGAACAAATGAATACATAACACAAATATCTTTCCTAGATCAATAGAAATGCAAGACAAATAGAAGAGATGGCTTACCTCAAGTGTGCAGTTCCTTTCTCCTTGTTGCTTCAAGCTCCAAGTCCCAACATTCATATCTCTAGCTGCAAAACTAGACAACACATGTGGAAACAAACAAGTAATAAAATCACATGGATGTGAATTGATCTAGATTAACAGTCAAAGAAGAAAATCCTAAACATCATTAACACAACAAATTTTATGGAAATAACTTGTATTAAATGTAATAGTAAGAACTACAAAGGGAGAGATGTTATGACCGATGCTTTGACGTCATAACCTCCTTCCAACAATCCTAGCCTCCAATATTGAATGCTTAGCCTCCTAATGGATGAAGAGGATCACCTAGAGAAATTCCACCAGCATAAAGGTACTATATCCTTCCTCCCTTAACAATGGAGAGGGGGTTCATATATATAGAGATAAAGGGATAGGAGAGGTTGAGGATTTAGGGGAGAGGTTGAGGATTTAGGGGAGAGGCTTAAGGGATCATCCCACTAGATTAGGGGATCTACTACCACCTTTCCAGGTAAGTAGGGATAATTCTCCACACCATCCAAGCTTCGAGAAGTCGCTCGAAGCTTCTCTGTTTCCATTTTAACCAACTGTGATGCACCTTGCACAAGGGAAACATGCGCCAAAGAGTGGTCAACACACCTTGTACAAGAGCACACTGTCACCGACGCACTCTGCTAAGTTGCAGAGCGCGTCACCTTGAACCTGATGCACCTTGTTCATGTATTTGTAACTTCAGAATGTATTTCATATATGTATATTGTATTCCTATAGAGATGTTATTATTCCTCTATATGGAAGTGTCGTCATTTATATTGTAAGTGTCGTAACTTATACTTGATGGGTTATTAGACCACCTTGATGGGGTCAGCCCTGTATAAGTCATGTGGGTTAAAGGGTTATTAGACCACCCTATTGGGGGTCGGCCCTGTCAGCATTATGTTATATGATTAAGTTGAGGCCGACCTTGTAAGGTTATTAGGCAAGTCAAGTCAAGTATAAATAGAGTGCGAGAGGCACTCTATTTGATCATTCACTTTCTCACTTATACACTCATTGGAGAGTGGCGCACTAGTGGAGGAGGAGAAGCTGCTGCTAGGAGACTATCTCTTATGATTGGGTTTTGTATCATTGCTCTATCTATCTCTGAGGAAGTTATTGGGGTTTTTCACCTTTATGGTTTTCCCCAAGGAAACTCTGTGTGTCTATTGTCTCATGTGATTGCTTGTTGTGATTAATATGCTTGATATGCTATACATGTTATTCTCTCAGTAAAGATCCCAGAGTATGTTGAATTAATGCTCAAAAATTAACATGGTATCAGAGCTAACCTGAGAAGAAGACACTGTGCAGTTGCGAAAGCTAGGGATTCTTGTTCTTTGGGTTTCTCTCCACAGATCTTGAAAGGAAGGAAGCTAGATTGACTCTACTTAGCAAGGCGCATCTCTCTGTCCAATTCTGAGCACTTTCAGTTTTGGCCCTAAAAATTAGGGTTTCCACAAAAAGTGGAATTTCTGAAATCTAAGACCATGGATGGAAGCTCCTTGGAAAAATCGAAGTTTAGAGCTTTGGATCGAACTTTTTGGTTGGGTAAAGCTCCAGGAAAATCAAACCCTAGTTTGGGGTCCTGTCTAGTGAAGCCGGAGATTAGGGTTTCTACAAAAATTGGAATTTCTGAAATCTGAGACCATGGCTGGAAGCTCCTCTGAAAAATCGAAGTTTAGAGACCAAGATCGAACTTTTTGGATGGGTGAAGCTTCGGGAAAATCAAACCCTAATTCAGGGTCCTCCGAGTGAATCTGGAAGTTTGAAAAGCAAATTTGAAGGGTGAAACTTTGTAGTTTTCAAATTCTTAGTATACCAACTTGATCAGCTCATCAAGGCACATCTTTCTATCCTTTCAGAAGTTTGAAATTCAATGTTTGAATTTTTAGGGTTTCTCTGACAAACCCTAATCCAGCTCCAGATCCAGTTTTCAGCAAATCAAGTTGTAAGACCTAATAAATTCTTTATTTCCATTTGAAGTACTTCTTTATATGCCTCACCACACCAATCTTGAGGATAAGCTTGAAGGGGATGATAACTTCTGAGCATGGAAGTATAGGATTGGGTTAATCTTAGAAGAGAATGAGTTGGACACTTACACAAGTGAAGAGGTTCCAGTTCCAGAGGGAGATGAGACTAAGGCTCCACACAAGAAGAACTTGGTCAAAGCCAAGAGAATCATTGCTGATTCTATTAAGGACTATCTCATACCCCATGTGTCTTCCCTAAGGACACCTAAGGAGATGTTTGATTCCTTGACCAAGCTATTTGAAGGGAAGAACATAAATCGGAAGATGACATTAAGGAATCAACTAAAGAACATCCAGATCCAGAATGTGGAGACCATGCAGTCTTACTCTTCAAGGGTCTCCCAGATAAAAGAACAACTTAAATCTATAGAGAATGGAGAAGTGGTAATGACCACTCTTAATGGCCTTCCTAGGTCATGGGATTCCTTCATCCAAGGAATTTGTGCTAGGAAGAAACTTATATCTTTCAGCAGGTTGTGAGAAGAATTCTCACAGGAAGAAGCTCATATTATAACTCAAGAAGAAAATATGGGGAATGAAGATCAAGCTCTCACAGCACATACCAAGGAGAGGACACTTTTCCTCAGATTGTCCTAAGAACAAAAGGAACAACAACAACTACTACTACTACAAGCAATCTGACAGGTATGACTTACAGGTATGTTTTGAAATCTGTTCATGATTAAGTTTATAATATGATTGTCTTCATGTTATTGAGTTCAGTAACAATCTTGTTTAATTTTAGACTTGTCTTATCACCCTAGTAAAAGTATGAATGCATGATAGAATACATTCATTGGTTAGGGTTATGACACTTATGATTGTATTATGATTGTACTAATGCACCGTGGTGTTGTATGAGGATAATGTTATCCGCTAACATGAAGGTACAAATCAAGACCATAGTGACATGAAAGACTCATCCATAGTCATGGATCACATAGAGGTATGTATAATTTGGTTCTACAATGGTTAAATTATGAGTTATGCAATTCATTAAAGAGAACAAGAAAACATTGCTAGACATAACTAGCAAATGTGATGACCAGGTATGTATTTCCTATATCAAAGGATCTTATACTTTTGTATGATTAATAATGATTGCTCATGAAGTTAAAAGTTTGAGTAATCTAGGGTTTATGCATGTTATGTTCCTTACTTTGATTAATGATATGACTAAACAGAAAAGTCGTATATAAACCTTGAATACTAATGCTTATTATCTGTGTTTGAAATGATCATGACTATACATGCTTAAGATTATTGTGTTTTGATTATACTAATAAATGTATGATTATGTATGAAATCTCGAGGATAACACAATGATGATACTAGTAAGCATGCATAGTGATAGAGAATGGATATAAGTTCAAGGACAGGTAATCCAGGAAGCAAAGATCAAGAGGGAGCACACTCCAATAGTTCCTACAAGGAAACAAAGATTGAGAGGGAGTCCACCCATCAAAAAAACAAAGATAAGTATTTGAATTGTCATTTCTTGTATATTTGATTAAATAATATTGTTCAAATATGTATATACTTATGTTCCTAGACTTAGGTTGTGTATTATGCATATTAGAATAATTGCATTAATGAACAATATACTACTAATACGCATGTAATGGGTAAGTGACCTATGGCACTGTACAACATTCCATTGCTACTTATCTAGAATGAAACCTCTTTGCTGACATGTTGGGAGTTGTGCACACTCTTAACAATGTTCGGGTAGAGATTAGAAGGCATCTAAAAATTTACGGGATATGGATAAATGTTGTATTGAAGCATTGGCTAAAATAATTGCATGACTGTATGACATATTTCTTTATGTGTAAGAATTTGTTCTGAAAACTATGAGATGTCTCTAATCATGCAATTAAACTTGTTTTGTAGGAAAAATCGTATACCATCACCTACAAAAGAAGGGCTACAACATTTGTTCCAGCAACAAAGCTATCTATTGAAGATATTGAAGAATCAGAAGTTCCCAGCATCCGGGATGAAGTAATGGAAGGATGCCATGATCGAGCAGTGCTAGTCGATCATGAAGAATGATGTTTGGGATGTGGTCCAAAGACCTGAAGGGAAGTCTGTTGTGACTTCCAAGTGGATCTATAAGATCAAGCATGCTGCAGATGGCAGCATAGAAGAAATACAAAGCGAGGTTTGTAGCTCGTGGCTTCTACCAGAAAGAGGGAATAGACTATGAAAAGACTTTTGCTTCTATAGCTAGATACAATTCCATCAGAACAGTACTTGCTCTGGATGCAGTGATGAAATGGAAGATACACCAGTTGGATGTAAAGACAACCTTCTTGAATGGTGTAGTTGAGGAAGAAGTGTATGTGGAGCAGCCACTTGGTTTTGAGACATATGACAGGGAGTCATATGTGTGCAAGTTGAAGAAAGCCTTGTATGGCTTGAAGTAAGCTCCTAGGACTTGGTATGGTAGGATAGATAGCTTTCTATCCAGTTTGGGCTTTACCAAGAGTAAAGCGGATTCCAACCTTTACTACAAGGTTGAGGAAGGCAATCCTGTGATACTACTCTTGTATGTAAATGACTTGTTTGTTACAGGTGAGGATAGATTGATTGCCGACACGAAGAGGAAGCTTGCTGTCAAGTTCGAGATGAAGGACTTGGGGATGGTGCACTACTTTCTAGGCATGGAGGTGTGGCAGAGTGCATATGAAATCTTCCTTGGACAAGGGAAGCATGCAGTAGAGATCCTGAAGAGGTTTGGGATGATGGACTGCAAGGCCATGGCCACACCTATGGCATCAAACTTGAAGCTTCTGTGTGATGCTTCATCTGAGCCAGTTGATGTCACTGTGTATCGTCAGATGATTGGGTCCTTGATGTACCTGACGCACACGAGACTAGATATTTGCTTTGCAGTGAACACATTGAGCCAGTTCCTGATGAATCCAAGAGGTGTTCACCTGGTTGTTGTAAAGCATATTATGAGGTACCTGAAGGGTATAGATGATTATGGGCTCAAGTATGATGTGAATAAAAATTTTGACCTGCAGGGTTATGTTGATTCAGATTGGGTTGGCAGTGCTGCAGATAGGAAGAGCACTTCTGGGTGCTGCTTCAGTATGGGATCAGGTGTGATCTCTTGGTTTAGCAAGAAGCAGTCCTGCGTAGCACTGAGTACAGCCGAAGCAAAGTATGTTGCAGCTTGTTCGGCTAGTTGAGAGGTAGTATGGCTGAGGAAGCTACTGTCTAAGCTATTTGATCTCCCAATGTATGCTACCGGTATCTTTTGGGACAACCAAAGTTGTGTGAAGCTGTCTGAGAACCCAGTGTTCCATGACAAGTCGAAGCACATTCAGATCAAATATCACTATATCAGGGATATGGTACAGAGAGGAGCAGTGAAGCTCCTGTATGTTGCGACTGATGAGCAGGTTGCAGATGTGTTGATGAAACAACTAGCCAGAGTGAAGTTTGAGTACTTTAGAGAGAGGCTTGGTGTTCTTCAGATTGACGACACTTCAAGGAAGAAGTGATGGACACATTTGCAGGAGCCATTCCAAGCATGGTGAGAGAAGGATCCTTCCCATGGCTATGGATGTAAGCGTTGGATGATGAGCATCAGGACGATGCTCCAGTTACTGCTTTGTATATGCATCATGTTGGATGCTTTGATCAGTTTGATCATGTATTTGTATATGCATCATGTTGGATGCTTTGATCAGTTTGACCATGTATTTGTATATGCATCATGTTGGATGCTTGATATGATCAAGTGGATGCATTGTATGATCAGGTGGATCATGTATTTATGTATGTATCAGGTGGATTGCTACGAATATAAAATAAGATAATAATTAAATAATTAATAATTAGGTTAACTAAAGTTAGGTTATGAAATGAGGCATCTCCTCAACATCAAATGCCTGAGCCATATTTAAGGCAAGGCCATCATTGTAACATATCATATTTTATCCTATCATCTAATATATTATTCTTACTTATTATCCAATATGAGAGTCGGATTCGACTATTAACTTAGTGAACGGATACGTTCACTGCATTTGGTATCAGAGCCCCTCCATGGGCAAACATCCGATTCAGGTCGTTGGCCATACTCCTCAGAGTTTCTCTGATTTAAAAGGATCCTTGATCCAGAATTGGTCATTGGCCATTAAATCCCCAAAAATCTGAATTTATCGAGAAAGAAGAAAAGGAAAAAAAAAGGGGGTTCGGCTGCTACTTCTCACCACCTCGGTGCATCTCTCCACCTGCACCAGCCTGCTTTTATCTCCTGGGCTTTCCACGTCCTTCTAGCTCCGTTCCACCTACGCATCACAACTCTCATCCCCCCACGCCATTCTCCTCATCCCTGTGACTCACGAGCTCTGTGCTCCCCCACAACCCCTCTACATCCCTTCCCCCACGTAGATCCCATATCCTCCCACGCCTTCCTCCCATCCCAACTCTCCTCCCAACACCATGCCCTTCCACCCGCATGCCCTTCTTCCACCTACTGCATAATTTATCGAGCCCTCCCATCTCCTCTTCTGGACTGCGTTCCCTCCCTCGCCATCATCCCAGCCTAACTACTCGCCGCCCCTCCATCCACGTCTCTCCCTGTGTGTTCACGCTGTGCTCCCCCACACCTATCCCTGCATCCACGTTGGAAACTCACCGCGGCCACCTCTTCCACTCCCTTCTGCGCTCCCTCTCCGCCGTGCACCTGTGCTCACAGCTCCCTCCTCCCACATCCCCCACTCCACTCTTTCCTCCCTCCATCCTCCTGTCTGCCTGGCCTCCCTCCATCCTCAATTCTCCACGCCCCCTACCCCCTACTCCCCCGCCGGCACTACTCCCCATCCTCCTCACCACCACCAGCTCCACCTCCATCACCCTTACCACAGCCAAGCCACCACGCAGGCCCTTCCTCTGCGCAATTCACCTGCATCCACCTTGCCACCGCCAGGCCCACACGTAGCCCACCCAACCTCAGCCAACTCCTTGCCCATTCTCTAGCTCACGCAACCACCTCTCCTCTTCCATTCCCACGTGCGCCATTCCTAGGGTTTAAACCCTAATTCTCAAATTTTATTTTTACACCAAAAAAAAAAGAAATATATAATAATATTATTGTTTAAATAATAATTATTATTATTATTACTTTTTCTTTTAGAATCCCAACCTAGACCATTTCAAAAAAAACATCAATAATAATAATTTATTATTATTATTTCAAAAAATTACTATCACAATTATTATTATTTAAAAATAATAATAATTATATATATATATATATAAAGGTTATTTAAACCTAATACTAAGAGAACAAAACCCAAGAAAACAAAATCAAAGAGAAAGACGAAACCATTGCCAAAGGAACATTCGTCAAGTCAGAAGAAGACCCTTATCGTCAAGAAATCAAAGGAACATTCGTCAAGTTAGAAAAAGACCTTTATCGTCAAGAAATCAAGTTAAAGAAAGAGACCATCTATCATTGAAGCAGCGAAAATCAAAGAAAGACTCGTCAAAGAAATCAAAGACCATCCATCTCCAAAGAAGTCAAGACCATGGAAGCCGATTTGCGAGAAAAATTAGAAGCCACATTAAAACGTTATCGAAAAGACAATGAAGAATTGCGCGACATAAATAATAGTTCAGAAATAAGAATTGAATTACAAGAAAGGTACAATGAAATAAAAATCTCTGACCAGGAAAGGCGTATATAAAAATTGTATGTGCAAATTGATGAATTAAAAGCCGAAAATAAATTCAATCAGAGGTTAGGAAATCAAGATATAAAGAAGGAAATAAATAATTACGAAGCAGAAATAATACGCTTGAACAAAATCGTTAGCGACAAAGATGAAGAACTAATGCAATTACGACATAAATTAGAAAGTCAAGAATCAGAGGTCGGCCAGTGTCGACAATAGATAAAAGTTCTTCAACAGCAAAATGACGACTCTAAAAAGACACATAAGTCAGAGATCGCGAAGAGTAATAAAGCATTATCTAACAATGCTGAAGAAATTTTTAGACTAAGAAATCATAACAAGATACTAGTCACAAAAATTAAGAAGTTGAAAAATAGCCGAAAGATAGAACAATCTATGGACGACATTGAAGGGAAACTTCTAGACAAGCAGGAAGAAAATAGTTGTATCAGAAGTCATAATGAAGATCTTAAGGAACAACTTAAGACATCTGAAGATGACATAAAATCGCAAGTCGAATTGATTAAGAAGTTTCAAAATGATAATAGGCAGTTAGAAAACAAGTTGGAAAAGATACAGAACAAAAACTTAAATCCTCAAGAGACGAAAATACAACTTCCAACTCAAATCAATGCTCTAAAGGAGACATTCGTAAACGAAAATGACATCGTGAAAGTTCCCTATCGACACCCCAACCATAAAAACCGATATTTGAAAAAGTGGAAAATGTCGAAAGATAATGGTACTAATGTGATCAAATCTCCTGACGACACATCAGTAGGGAATCCCATCAGTCCACAACAAATCAATTTGGGATGGATTGACCCATCCACATATCGAAAGTTATGCTCTACACTTAGCAGTTCGTATCGACATGTATCGTCAGCCATGACATCACAAAGAACAATGCGCCAAAATTATAAGGCTTTGAGGACAAAGCCTTTCTAAGAGAGTGGCAATGCTACGAACATAAAATAAGATAATAATTAAATAATTAATAATTAGGTTAACTAAAGTTAGGTTATGAAATGAGGCATCTCGTCAACATCAAATGCCCGAGCCATACTTAAGGCAGGGCCATCATTGTAACATATCATCTTTTATCCTATCATCTAATATATTATTCTTACTTATTATCCAATATGAGAGTCAGATTCGACTATTAACTTAGTGAACTGATACGTTCACTGCATGGATGCATTGTATGATTAGGTGGATCATGTATTTATGTATGTATCAGGTGGATGCATTGTATGATCAAGTGGATCATGTATTTATGTATGTATCAAGTTGATCATGTATTTATGTATGTATCAGGTGGATACATTATATGATCAAGTGGATCATGTATTTATGTATATATCAGGTGGATGCATCGTATGATCAGGTGGATCATGTATGATGATATGTATCAGGTAGATACTTTGTATGCATCAAATGGATATATTGTTTGATCAGGATGATCACAGATGACGAGCTTCAGGATGTTGCTCCAAATGATATGCATCAGGATGATGCTATGATGATGATCAGGATGATCACAGACGACGAGCTTCAGGATGTTGCTCCAGATGATATGCATCAGGATGATGCTATGTTGATGATGAGGTTGATCATGTGATGATGTACATCATGATAATGTATGGTGAGTATCAGGTTGATACTCTGTGGCCATGGACAGGTTGTGCAGGTAGCATAGAAAAGATCCTTTAAAATATGGACAGGTAGAGCGGTGTGCTCGTAATAGCCTGGGATGCTCTATCAAAATCCATACAGGTAGAGTAGTGTGCTCGTAACATCATGGAATGCTCTGAGTAGGTTTTGCTATGGTTTTGCATAGAAAAGATCCTTTAAAATATGGACAGGTAGAGCGGTGTGCTCGTAACAGCGTAGGATTCTCTATCGAGATCCAGATAGGTAGAGCAGTGTGCTCGTAACATCCTGGGATGCTCTGAGTAGGTTTTGCGAAAGTTCACATAGAAAAGATCCTTTAAAATCCGGACAGGTAGAGCGGTGTGCTCGTAACAGCCTGGGATGCTCTATCGAGATCCAGACAGGTAGAGCAGTGTGCTCGTAACATCCTGGGATGCTCTGAGTAGGTTTTTTGAAGGTCAACATGTAAAAGATCCTATAGTCTGCACTAGGTTTTGTTGACGCACGTAATCAGTCCTAGGTTCCATAGTATGGCCACTGATGATGAAGACCTATAGGTGGTGAGCCTACATCCAGCATGAAAAAGGGTTGGCTCTGTAGAACTTCCTATGACGAGTAGATTGGAGATTGATTGAGATAGCAGCAGCAGCAACGATGACGATGATTCGATGACGATGATCCAGTGATGATGATCCAGAGAAGAAGACTTGTGCTAGCAGGTCTGTGTCGAGAAATACCTTCCTAGTTAAGAGGGAGTGTTGATGTATTTGTAACTTCGGAATGTATTTCATGAATGTATATTGTATTCCTATATAGATGTTATTATTCCTCTATATGGAAGTGTCGTCATTTATATTGTAAGTGTCGTAACTTATACTTAATGGGTTATTAGACCACCTTGATGGGGTCGGCCCTGTATAAGTCATGTGGGTTAAAGGGTTATTAGACCACCCTATTGGGGGTCGGCTCTGTCAGCATTATGTTATATGATTAAGTTGAGGCCGACCTTATAAGGTTATTAGGAAAGTCAAGTCAAGTATAAATAGAGTGCAAGAGGCACTCTATTTGATCATTCACTTTCTCACTTATACACTCATTGGAGAGTGGCGCACCAGTGGAGGAGGAGAAGTTGTTGCTAGGAGACTATCTCTAATGCTTGGGTTTTGTATCATTGCTCTATCTATCTCTGAGGAAGTTATTGGGGTTTTTCACCTTTATGGTTTTCCCCAATGAAACTTTGTGTGTCTATTGTCTCATGTGAATGCTTGTTGTGATTAATATGCTTGATATGGTGTACATGTTATTCTCTTAGTAAAGATCCTAGAGTATGTTGAATTAATGCTCAAAAATTAACACACCTTACTGGACAACATGGTGCGTTAGAGTGACAACAAAAGGTAAAAAGGGAATGACAACAACTTCTCTTTCAATGTTTTAGCTTAGGGACTTTAGGGATCAGGGCATACAAAGGACACATGACTCATGATGACGAGATTTTAGTGTAACAGAATGCCCCCCAAAGCATGAAGCTAGAAAAATAAGGTAGGTGAAATGGTTTTTAATAGGGAAAAAATCGAAGTAAAGATTTTCGGTTGGAGTGACGAACAAACACCTTCTATAGTACAATCAACTCTGAGATACATGTCTCAAACTGACTCATAACATGGTTTCCGACCAATACATTGCAGATCCATGGTAGTAAAGACCGACTGAACACAATCATGGCTACTTGACATAATCGTAGATCCATGATGAGATGATAACACAGCCACAACCAATACAAAAGTGGATCCGTGTAATATGACTCAAACAATATCCATCATAACCTAGGTGAGATTTATGACTTAACCCAGTGTATTCAAGCCGAACCCGCAGTGATACGATTCTAACCATGTGATTACAATGTATTGAAGTCGAACATGGTAGAAACCACTTGATTACCAGTCCTTGATGTATACCATTAACAAGCCCAAGGGAAATCACCATTAATGTCAATGATCCCCAAGGCATCATGTCATAACTATAGATCTAACTAAACTAGCTTACCTATCTTAGCAATCAATAATATATCACCATAAATAAGAACAGAAAGAGAACAAGGAAAAGAATACACCAGATATACGTGGTTCACCCAAATGGGCTATGTCCACGGGAAGGTTGTCTTCTATTATCTTTAGAAATCTCCTTCAATCTAACAAGAGAGCAACTACAAATAACCTAAATACAATACAGAAGAGCTTGTGATCACAATACCATGTGTTGATACTATCTATGAGCATATACCACTATACCATAATGTTGTTATGATGTGACTCCCTTGACCCTATTATATACCAAGAGATGTGGAGGAATTACTCTCACATATTGCATGTGGGATAATATAATTCTCCATAATAACATCTCTTTATATAATTATGGATATCAAGAGTATACTTTACCATAATGAATATGGGATATAATGTATTACTCTTTTACATAAGATTGTGGATAAATTCCGACATAATACAAATACGTTATTACCTTCCAAGGAATATAATAATATATTCCAACACTCCCCCTTAATAATGGCTGGGAGAAAATCCCTCACTAACACTAAGGAAGGAAGGAGTCATTACTGCTCCCCCTTGATGACAACTTCCAAAATATCCATAAGCTGCAAATAAGAAGAACACTTCGGCTAATGGAATTTGATGAAGAACAACAACTTCTCACTAAATCATGAAATTGCACACGAACCAGGTTGTACGATGAAATACCAACAACAAGATGCCCATATCTAAAGAGAAGCCTTTATGGCTACTAGATCCAACAGTAAAATTCCGAGAACATGTGACGTAATCCAATAGCAAGGTTCCTAGATCACCACAAGAATCATCACAACCATAACTGATAGTTGAAGAAATCTGATATAAAATCCACACAAGTGTACAGATACCTTCTGACGGTTGTTACAACAAAACATGTGGCTAAGAAAACCACAACAGTGTACAAAAATACCCAGATGGCCAATACACTACGGATAGCAGACATTCTTCCAATCAAGGTGCAATAGACATATATGTAGAAGACCTCAAACATCGAAGAAACAAGACCTCAATGTTCTATACATCGAAAAATGATATCATACAGATGAACATCGTGAATTTAATAGTAGAAGATGGTGCTTTATTTTTTATGGAATAAGGTGAAAAACATAAACAGAGAACTTATCTACACACACGAACTTCCAAGATTAAGGCATACAAAGATCATAAAACAAAATTGCTCATACATAAATGAAAATTCTTATACACCAAATGTTAGCAAACATCATATAAAAATATGGCAACATAATATGATCAAATAAAAGATTAACTTGTTCATTAAGGAAAATGAAGTTACTTTTACACATTAAGTGTCAGTCACAACATATAAATAGTGAGCAATAAAATAGTTCACATAAGATTTACAAATATGAGATTGTTCTTAAAATTTCTCAAGAATATATAGAATGCTTTTATGCAAATATATAAAAAAGAAACATGTGAACAAATTAGTCATTAAACATTAGAATAAGAACTACTAGACGAAGACAACAGATGCACTTAAAACTACTGGTGATTCATCAGAACCTTTCTCTTTAGCTTTAGCCATTAAACGTTTCGCTTTAAAGAAATTATTTTCAGGATGATTAGTTTTACCACAATGGTTACAAGGATCATACACTTTATTCTTCTTACTATTTTCATGATGTGCATTAGAAGCATGAACACATTTATTAGTATGATTTGAAGTGTGTGAACTAGAACCTTTAGCATTATTAAAAAATTCCTTAGGATTCTTGTTATGTGCCATAACAGCTTGATTAGGTGAGAGTTTTCTTGGAACAATTAACCTTTCTTGCTCATTAATCAACCCTTTACAAAAATCATCAACAGTAGGTTTCGTGGTGTTTGAAGACAATTCAAGAGCCCTATTCCTAGTTTGGATGAACATATCAAAACAAGATGGCAATTTTTGTTCTACAAGAATTATAAGAGCAATGTTTGTTTTCTTGTAATCTTTACCACAATTATTTAATTTTTCACTTCAACAAGGTATAATTCTACTCTTTCAAAGTTAGTAGGATCTAGCTCAAAAATCTTCTTTTCAAAGTAATAAGCAGAAACATCATCATATTTATCAAATAAAGAAGCAAGAATTTTCCATACCTCAACCAGGTTGTCTTTTGCCTCAATACTTACCTAAAGACTATCTGCAACTGTTTGACCAATGAGCCCTCTTTCTTGATCACATTTATCTTCCCATATAGCCACATCTTTAGCATCAACGGGTTTTTGGTGTTCACCATTAACAATCCTCCATTGATTCTTGCTCCTGATAACGTCAATCATTTTTCTTTTCCATGCAAGATAGTTAGGACCAACATGTTCAGGAACAGAAACTACCTCTGAAGTCATAATGATAGAAATATTGACAAGAAACCCAAATGCTAGAAATATTGACAAGAAACCCAAATGCTAGAAATGACAAGAGAAAAAAAAGTGAATAACATAAAACTGATACACTTTACTGTACTGATCTGCAGAAACACAGTAAAGGAAATTAAACTTTTACTTACAGCCCTTAAAAAAAGTGCCAGGAAAATACACTCGCGGGTCTGCTAACAGTAAACTAGCGAGTAAAAACTGATACTCATGGGTTCTGCATGGAAAAGGTCGCGATTACTCGCGGGTTTACAGTAGAGTCAGCCACGGGTGCACAGGTCTGTAAATTCAAAAGTTGCGGTTCTGATTGGATATTCACGGTTTGTTGTACAGTAAAGTAGCGGTAATGCTGAAGCACTCGCGAGTCTCTGCACAGGAGGGTAGCGAGTATCCTGAAGTAAGAGCGAGTTAACAGTTATAGCAGACGCGAGTATGCCATGGCACACGCGGTTCTGCACACTGGAAGTCACAGTTCTACAGTATACTCGTAGGTTCGCAGTAGGTCAAGTCGCGATTACCCACCCTGTCTATGAAGAGAAAGTCACGAATGTCCAGTTTTAGGCCAAAAATAGTGTAGATTATGCCGAAGACAGAAACCTACTAAAATTCTACCAAACTTGGACGAAAACTGCCGATCTAACAACCAGAAGATAGATCTCCTTGAGGAGAAGCCAAAAATCATATAGATCTACACAAAAAAAATCAAGAAACCCTTGAAAAAAATTTGTAAAAATCTACACAACAAGGTTAGGGTTAGAAGTAAAAAACTGCATAAAAATGCCCATATCTGAAGAGAATCCTAATGGATACAAGATAGAAAGAAAATCTACAAAATAAACAATTCCCAGATGATAATAGCTATTGATTGAAAGATATAGAACGTGCTAGATCATGGCAACCATCTCTGATACCATGTCAAAACTATAGATCTAACTAAACTAGCTTACCTATCTTAGCAATCAATAACATATCACTGTAAATAAGAACAAAACGAGAATAAGGAAAAGAATACACCATATATACGTGGTTCACCCAATTGGAATATGTCCACGGGAAGGTTGTCTTCTATTATCTCTAGAAATCTCCTTCAATCTTACAAGAGAGCAACTACAAATAACCCAAATACAATATAGTAGAGCATGTGATCACAATACCATGTGTTGATACTATCTATGAGCATATACCACTATACCATCATGTTGTTATGATGTGACTCCCTTAACCCTATTATATACCAAGAGATGTGGAGGAATTACTCTCACATATTGCATGTGGGATAATATAATTCTCCATAATAACATCTCTTTATATAATGATGGATATCAAGAGTATACTTTACCATAATTAATATGGGATATAATGTATTACTCTTTTACATAAGATTGTGGATAAATTCCGACATAATACAAAGATATTATTACCTTCCAAGGAATATAATTAATATATTCCAACATATCATAGTGCATACCACTGAATGTGAATCAATGATCTGAGGTCAAACACTCAATGGAATCTTTCAATCAGAATTCAATGATGCGAACTTATTGTTGAAAGCGAGGTAACCTACCATTAAGGCATGCAGGCCCAAGGTAGATTATTGGTTTCTAGGTTTAATCCTTGGATGATGTGTTGAAGTCGACAAGGATAAACCAGTCGAAGGAAGGCCAAGATGTTTCCCCCATCATTGATATGAAACAAGATCGAAATTTTTTTGGAGTAGATCAAACTGTAGAATTATACTTGAGACTGACTTAGGAATGACCGACATGATAGAAGGTAGAATGATTGCAGAGATTGACTTCGACGAACAGACCTCTCTTGAACATGGGAATGGCATGACTTGGCATCATTGACCTAATGAGAATGACACCGACCCCTACTGCAATTGATGATGGAAGCATTATTTGAATAACTCAAAGGAGTGAAATGACTCATGGAATTCGTGGGACTCGGAGACAAGCATATTACCCAAGTGTTTGAATGCATATGCAAATGAGTGTCATGTTCAAGAGTGACTAAGTACTGCCATAACTACAATGAAACACAAACTCTTTCCTTATCCCCATCATGATCGATTAGTACCTTTTTTTTTAACAAGCTTGAGGAGGGTAACAGATGCTCAGTATAGCTCATCCTTCAGACGAGTCCGATCTCATATGTTTTATGAACCTGAGATAGGAGGGGTTCGTCCCAAAACGGGCCCTTCAATGTCAGATTTTAATGAGTCCAAAGAAGGAAAACTCGACGTCATTTCATGTATAGAGAGTCTGAAAAGAACTAAAGAACACTCCAATGGTTCGTTTTCGTAAAAGTTAGTCTCCTCATCCAAAAAAGGATAAAACAAAATGAGAGAGAACTCTTCCAGTCATGATTAACCGGAGTGATCCTTTTTCATAAATAGTCCTCCCGGTCCGAAAAAGGGGTAAATTATCACCAGAAAGACGACCTTTCAAATACTTTTACAAGCATGAAAGAATCAAGTTTGCTTGGCGATATTTTCATATTTAGGGAGTCTGAAAAGAGATTAAAGAGGAACTCTGAGGGGTTCCTTTTTCGTGGGAGTTTTACGAGCCCAAAAAAGTGATAAAATATAACTTGGTGACTTATTCTCATAGTTTTACGAGCACGAAAAAGGACAAAAGTAAGCTTGATGCCATTAATATTTGATTTTAATGAGTAGTATGATAGCATAAAAAATGCTCGACGACTTATTCACACTTGATAAAAAGTATGAAACGTCAATGATGGTTGCCAATAAAGTCAGAACACCGCTTCACTTCATGTGCAAACTCCAAAAACTAAGCCAGAAATGACAATAATGTGCTTAGACATAAAATATTACCAACTATAGCGAAAAAGACCCATCAAATAAATATTTAAAAGGGAATATTCCATTTTCTTTTATATAAAGTCAAATAGTAAGAAATAGTTACCAATTGTGTTTTTACCAGGTTGGGAAATTAAAAACACCACTTTGGAGCCAATTTTCAAACGTCGATTGTGGAAGCTACGGTCAGTTGTTTCTCGCCACGTCAACAACAAGTAGGCCTTAACCTTGCTATCTACCTTTCTAGTGGATTAATTTCATGCTTTATGGTTAATTTTTAGGTTTTTTTGGCTTGTTAAGGAGGGGATTGTGTGTGCCCTGGGAGATGCGCTTTCCCCTTGCGGGAAGTGCGTCGAGGGCTCTCTAACGCGCTTCTCGCATGGAGAAAGTGCGTCGCTGACGCACTATCAACAAAAGAGGAGTGCGTCGGCACAGATCCACCTAGAAAAACAAAAAATGGGGCCAAAGAAGCCCAATCCAAAGCTTAAGAAAGGTTCTAATATGCATCTATTTTATGTTTATGCAGGTCTTGGCTTGCACCATGGTCCAATTGAAAGAACGAGAGCATGAAATGGAATATGCCCAAGCGGAAAATGACCCAAATTCAATGAATGCATTGCAACAATACGACTTGTTGAAATTCTTTCACGTACAGGGCATGAGGGCCCAGGTACAGTTATTGGATTGTCTAATCGGATTATGGGATCCGAATCAGCAGCACTTCCATGTTGGTGCCCACATTCTTACTTTGGATGTGGAGGATGTTTATTTTCAGATGAGGTTGTCTAGGCGGGGAGCCCCATTTTCACTATCCGGTCTGCGGGGTAGTGACCAGTCTACGAAGAGCTTGGTGGCTCAATTTTGCACACCGGGGATGCAGATGCTTGCTGGGAATATTCCCATCAAGAAAGTCTGAGACCAACCCCTGCGTATTGTTCTCTTCACCATAGAGCGGGTGGCAGGCAACAGGGTTGCTCATCAGGCCACCAAGACCAATATGCTTTATGCCATCGAGTGTATGGCACCTCCTGTCTTCAACTGGTGTGAAGGACTCCTCACCAATGTCAGAGAACAACTTACCAAATGTCGCAGGGGTGAGCTTAAACAGTTTGGATACAAATCCATCGTGGTCTCCTTCTTCCTAGAACAAGTCCCATTGTTGAGGCCATGGGTTGAGCTAGATGATCTCGATCCGCGAGATCCTCATATGGTTTAGGTGGTCCGAGGTCATGGCCCGATATCGAGGCGAAGGTCCCATTATCAGTTTTGGTCCCACCTTCTTTAGGTGGTTACGTGGGAAACTCCTCGTGGTTGAGAATTATGCGTACGCGGGTACATATTTTAGGGGAGACCCATACTTGGCCCTTCCTGAGGGTGAGCAGTGGGGAGACCTAGGTAAGAACGAAACTCTTGTTGTGTTTTTGCATTTTATAATTTTTAAATGTTTTTTGTGTAGTATTGATGGTTCACACATGTTTGATGCAAATGTTGGCCTGTCTCGCCTGATAGATGCTTCTCCGATCGAGAGAAGAGGGGTGGTACGGGATATAGTGTCTGCTCATCAGGATGCAGCAGAGGAGTTGAGTGAGCTGGAGGAGAACCTCCAGAGATTGACGTTGGACATACCTGACCTATCTATAGATGACCTACCTTGCCGCTACTAGCGTCAGACAGCTGGTGTCTCGGCACGCTTTGGTCCATTGCTCCGTAGAGTATCTAGGGCCATTATCTGATATCACGAGCGTCCACAGGGATAGCTCATTGTGTGATATATTGTACTGAAAGCCATAGGCTTCAGATTTTTGTAGCTAGGGCCTACTGAAAGCTTATGTGCTTCATATTTTGTATCAGTACCACATTTTTGTACATGATGCTATTTATATAAAAAAAACTATTTTGTGATTTTATACATTATGTGTTCTATGATGATTGAGGATCTTATGGATGTTTAGCTTACACACTATGAGTAGTTTACATGTTGTGCCATTTTATGCATCTTTGATGGAAATGCTTATGAATGTGCAATGTACCAATCTAATATAAAATTATCTAAGGAATCAACAACAGTGTCTATGTCTCTCAGAATGTGTAGGTATTGAATTGACTCAAAGGACCTCTCCAAGAGACATACTCACCGGAATAAGCAGAGTAGTATGGGGTCGGTGATAGCGTAGCCTCGGTTGATATGGGAGACCACTAGTTGTGAATCAAGATAGATAACAAGATGGTCCACACCCAAGGAACAAGTGTTGTTCAATAATCCATTTACCGCATGATACTCGGCGGCATTGTTGGTCGCAAACCCTAAGCAAGTTCCTCCTGAGCTAATCAGTTCGCTAGTAGGGGAATAGAGTACCCAAGATGTTGAAGCGAGGTTACGGGTGTGCCGGCTAGCGCCGTATGCGAATCCAAAACACGTTGCCATCTGCACATCCAAGAAGAACATGGTATAAGCATAATGATAAGATCCTAGCACACTAAAAATAAAAGTGTCACACCAAGAAAAACACACTTCATGTACAATATATACAAAGTACTAATGCATAAATGATTTAGGCATAGTACTGCTTTAGTTAGAGCCCATTGCGAGGCTCTCCCAAAGATATGAGTGAACATAAGGAGTATGGCATTTTTCGTCATCTTCTCTGTACGTAGGCATATCCTCGGCCCATTTGGTGAAATAGTCAATTGTGACAATAACATAATCATGCCCCCCGAGCGAGGTAGGATTATAGTGCATGAATTCGATGCCCCCTCAGGAAAAGGGATCGACGAAAATAACTGGTTCCAGACTCCAGGTTTCATCGATATGTCGATCGGAAAGGTAGGTGTGATGTTATCCCGGTTTCCCTCAATTACCGTAGCAACTGTCATGATAGGAGATTGAGGGTAAGGAAAGACATCCGGTGAAACAATTGTTTCAATGGCATTCTCTACCGAATATAATGGTAGAAGGAAAGACAATTTATGGTGGAGGGCTTCCCATGGGGGTTCATCCACACTGATTACCTCCATTATTGACTCGTAAGAATGAAAAGTCTGGAGTAGAGGATCGGGTAGGGATGAGGTCTATTGTAATGGTAGAGAACATGAGGTAGATTCCACGACAGAGTGGACATTTGGTAACGCATGGGATGATTGGATAGCCTCATAAGTAGATTCTATGGGGCTGAGAGGCATCATATCTCCAATTGAATCCAAATGATCAGGATCAAGCACAATCCATTGGTCCATCGAGTAATGAGAGGAAGAAATCATGTTCACCATGGAAACATGGGAAGGGGAATATGATGTTGGAAAGAATCCCATAAGGGATGAATCTTTAAGGAGTCCTACCCCCACACTCTCATATATTTGTGCAGAGTGTCCTAAAATAGGGACATTGTCCTCGGGATGAGTAGTGGTGTCAGGTGTATAGAAATCTAATTGGTTGATAGTGACAATCTTCCCTTGGTGGGGAAATTGCATAATGCAGAAGACAGATGATGCAACCGCAGTCATGGAATAGAATCAGTTTCGACCGATTAATAGGTTTAATCCAACGGGGAAGCGACGACTTCCATGTTAATGGAAACGCTCTTACTGCCTAACTCAACGGTCAAACATTGTAACAACCCATGAGGTTGAAAACCATTTCCGTCAAAGTATTTCAATGTGGTGGGGGAGCGTTTCAACTCAGGAGAGCCAATGGATCGCCAATAGGATAACGACCTAACTGAGGTAGAGGCTCCTTCGTCTAAGATAGTACGATGGATGATTTTCCCAGAAACGTTAGTAACGATTTGAAACACAAGTTGGTGGGAAAGCCTTGGCTTGAAATACTCTAGCTTGAACATGATGGTGTTGGAGGAATATGGATCTACAACTCCAATAGCGGATAATAGGGTCTTACGCTGAATAGGACAGTTTTGTAATACTTCTAGCGTTGACATAGCACAAGGGGCTTGCTCTAAATCCTCTACTATGTTATAGTTTTGAGAAGCCCGAGCATTTGTATTGAAAATGGATTTTTGAATTGTTCTCTTGGGTGGACTCAATACTGAAGCCAATAAAAGTTTCTCTATGACGAGAGGACCTTGAGGTGAAGAAATGCTAGAGGTAGACGCGGGGGATTTTTCAGGATTACGCCGTTAAATTGCTTTGTAGAAGGAGAGTCATATGATCGTGATCAAGTATTTAAGTTGACTATTTCGCTCCGCATCATGAGAAGATGAGCGGTGGTGGACAGTTCTCCTTGAGAAGGAGATTGTTGTTGTGAAATCATTTGTTGTTGTTGCATGGGGAAGGGATCATTTAAGACTGTAGGTGTGGGGTTCCCTTTAAGGAAATTTTGCACTTCTTCCCGATGTGGGCATTCTTTGGTGAAGTGATCATCATCACACATGAGTAAACAAGGATATTTAACCTTCCGCTTTTGTTTATTGTCTTCGGGATTGTTTCTCGGCTCCTGCTGGTTAGAAGACTTTTTAGATTTACCTTTTTTCTTATTTTTACCACTGGATTTTTTAGGTGAAGCAGATTGAATTGAATTCACTTCCTCAGTGGAAGCAGGGCTAGGTGATTGTTTGGTGTGATGTCCATCCTGTGTTGCAGGTGGAGTCGAGCTATGATGGATTTGGGATCCAACAGAGTTTGTAGCAGGCTGGGTATGAACGAAACCAATGATCCCATTGCCATGCAATCCCGTAGGTGGTTTTGCTGGATCATATGTAGGGAGGGGGGCATCAGGAATGATATCATATAAGGTGTCATATTGAGCATAGACAAGGTCTAACTACTGAGCACGAGATATAGCTTGTTCCTTCGTAATGGACCCACCCATAGCTACGTCTTTAGCTGTGATAGGCAGTAGTGACTTCGTGAAACAATATGCAAGGAGTTGATCCGGAATGGGGAATTTAATAAGACATCGTCTCCTCCTCCACTCATGAATATGATCAGAAATGTGAGTGGCAGTAGTTTAACGGAGAGAATTCAAAAGATCTGTATTGGTCTCGTAACGAATTGGTAGTTGGAAGTGAGTCAAAAATGACATATCCAAAGATCGAAAGTCAGGAAATGAATGTGGTGGCAACTCAATGCACCACTTTGCAGCAGTTCCGGTGAGGGTTCATTGAAATAACCTCAAACAGATGGAATCATCCATTAAGGAATTGGAAGAACACCATAAATGATAAGTCATAACGTGGTTCTTAGGGTCCTCACTGGGTTTGCCGTCAAACTTTAAAATATCTGATGGTAACTTCACAGGAATAGTAGGCCAATTTATGCCATGATAAATGGGATCGTTAGTCAAACGCAACAAATCAGGCGGATCAAGTGTAGCCAGAAATGGTAATTGTTGGTTCGGTTGTGGATACTAGTAATACTGATAAGGCATAGGTGTACCAGTAGGACCACGGATAGATTTATAGTAAGGTCCTCCCATAGGAAATTGGTCATATGGGGGTGGGCCTCCTAGGTTGGGAGGTGGACCTGAAGGGGTTCCTCCTCCTCCAGAATAAGGTGGTCCTCCACTAAAAGGTAGGGTTCCTCCTCCTCCAGAATAAGGTGGTCCTCCGCCAAAATGCAGGGGTCCTCCTCCTCCAGAATAAGTTGGTCCTCCTCCTCCAGAATAAGGTGGTCCTCCGCTAGAATGCAGGGGTCCTCCTCCTATAGAATAAGGTGGGCCTCTGCTAGAATGCGGGGATCCTCCTCCTCCAGAATAAGGTGGTGGTGGTAGTGGTGGACCGGATGGTGGGGGAGGTGGTGGGACAGCTGGTGGAGGTGGTGGGGGTGGCCCACCGGCTGGAGGTCCAGGCGATGTAACATTATGGTTCTCTCATGGGGTGCTCATGTTTTTGGGATAGGGTAATCCAGGGAAAAGGTTTCCTGGATAATTTTGTCCTATAGGAATATTGTGATGTCTCGGATAGATATGCCCCCATGGGGGTTGGGTCCAAGTAGATGCCCCCTCCGTGTGATGTGTCCATGTAGGTTGTCCCATGGTTGGGAGAGAACTGCAAACCATACTATAGTTCAAATGTGAAGTATGTCCTCCGCTCACGTTATGTCTGTTGATTGGGTGATGCCCCCCAGTTAGGTTAGGTCCACTAGATAGGGGTTGCCCACCAGTTGAGGATTTTCCACTTACTAGAGTGTGCCTAGTAACCGAATGTTGACCACTAATCGTATTTTAACCTATAACTAATTTTTGACTACTAACTAAGAGATGACCTCCACTCGACTATAGACTAACAGGTAGATTATAACCTCCCCTTGAATTTTGAGGTGGGGGTGGGGGTGGTGGTGGTCCAGTAACATAGCTAATAGTGGCTGAAGGTTTCCCTCCAGTGGTTGGGGTCAGATGAGGTGTTGAACCAGTAGTCTGAATCTGAGGTGTGCTCATCATGAACGATGGTTGACCCTATTCAGAAGTGTTCAAGGTAGGTTTATATGTTCCTAGTGAAGAAAAATATAAAGAATGGATAGGGGAATGTTTTTCAATAGCTGACACTTCTGTATTAGGCCTAGGTGGTAAAATCTGTCGTCTAAGTTTATTACCGAACGTTCGTAAATGATCAATAGTCTCATCAATAGGTGTGAGAAAGACATCATTGGGAATCCATGGATGAAGCTGATGAAATGGAGTTTCCACCATTGGAAGTGACTCAAAATAGGAAACATGATGTCCTAAAGAAGTGTCCCAAAAAGATGGAGTTGGATGAAAAGTTGTTGATACCATGTCATCTTGGGGTTGACTGAAAATCCAGTTTGTGGCTCCAGGATGTCCTTCCATCGAATGATAAAAAGATGTACCATGTGAAGTAGGCTGTTCCTCAATCAAAGGACCCATAGGATCAGTGATAGGTTGATTTGTGGGAGGTGAATAGTTCATTCCCAACTCCAAGTTAGATCTTCTTCATGTGACACATATGTGGTAGGTTCATCCATGGTTGCTCCTGATTTCTCCTCCTGATTAAGTGGATATTCGGGTGGCAAGTTTAAAATCATGTGGGATCTTCTTAAAGGTTGATCATCCAGAATGACTCAACCAATATTTCTCCTAAAACTTTTATATACAAAAAAGAAAAAATGCAATCCAAAATCTACACAAGTTAAAGCCGCGAACAACTTATGTGGTAGGTGTGGATTCAATGGTCTGGAACCTCACGGGATTATCAAGGCATCGCAACTCGCGATATACCACAGGGTCCAATAGTTATACTCGGACCAATATTTCAGAGCACTAACCAGGGAGGATTAGCATCGTACCCCTGACCGTATAACCCGACTACCTGATAGTACGTGCATAGTAGCTCCCCGAGTGTTGTTCTCGATGTATTTCCATGGCAAGACGGCCAATAGTTTAACTCGGATGGTTACAGGAATCCTAGTAGGGTCTCTGGATATACTCAAGGTACGTGGGAGATCAAATCTGTAGTGGTGTTGTCTAATGCACAACCGCACGACGGGATCCTTTTGATATACTATCGAGTACGTGAATTACCTTTTATATAGCCGAAGGTACATGAAAGGCCATTCGATATACTGATTGGTACGTGGAAGAACTATAATCCCTTTGGATGCAGTGCAGGAAAATAATGACAACTGCCACGTTTAAAGACACCAGAACACATCACTAACTTAAAACACAAGTTTATATACAGTTTTAACCTAGTGCTACAGTTAAATTTTATCTTAATGGTTAAGTGAATGCATGAGGTGTAGACAGGTATTTAAAAGGATGCAAATCTTAACTACATGCAAATGCAAATCTTTTCTTTTTCTTTTCGATGAAAACTAGCTAAAGGTAAGGAGAAATCTTTTCGTTTTCGATAATGAAATGAACAAGTACTTCTAAAGTTTCAAAATCAACCAAAAAGACTCAAAATCACTTCTTTCACTAATCCAACAAAAATGAATAATACACCAAATCCAAATGTTTTTTCTTTTTTGTCTTTTCAGGTTAAGCAAATCTACGAAAAAATGAAAAGAAAAATTTCCTTTTGAATGCAATAACTCCTATTTTCCAAAATAACTATCAAAAAATGGGAAGAAAACCAAAATGCAAGAATTTTCACTATCTTTGGATGCTTTGTAAAAGTTCAAATGCACTTAGCATTTTCAAGGAAATGATGAATAACTTTTTCAAACCCAAGAAAATGCAAGTTAATTATGATTCTTTAAAATTTTCAAAGATCTTCTTAATACTTGTTCCAAAGCATAAAAATCCCTTACAACAATTCCAAGAAACAAGCTTGAAATGAAGATAACGAACAACTTTGATTTTCTAATCAAGTGCACTCAATAGATCTGAGAATTATACCACTTTTCAAGTCTATATTCAGAAAATCGGAGAATATACTACTGCAAACTTCGATTGATTGGAAACTCTCAAAGAAAAATAATCACCCAAAATCTCAAAAACACACAAAATTAAGCAAAATGACAACAATCAAATGTCAAAGGGCTTAGAACTCAAATCGAATAGATCAGATGGTCTGATAAGGAGTTACAAGACTAAGTGTGTTCATGGGGGATTGAAATTTCCTGCAACGAGGGATACACCCGCTTGACTAGCTAGGACTCAAATTAATATGCAAACTTAAAAAATAAGCCGAGGATGAGGTATGCTGGATCTAGGAGGTTCTGTAGCAATCAACGAAAAACACACAGAACTCAAAACTTAAACCAAAAACCCACCTTGAGAATTTTTAACACTAAGTGCAAAGTAATGAAGGGCGACGCACCCTGTAAGGGTGCACCAGAGCATTGGGAGACCCAACGACGCGCTCTGCACATTAGGTAACCACGTCAGCAACGCAGGCTGTAAACTAATAAAGAGCGTCAGTGACTCAATCTGCAAACAAGCTAAGTGTGTTAGAAATATAGTGACACAGCTAATGAATGGCCCAAGTGCATCGAGTGGGATCTAAGCAACAAAAAATAAAAATTCTCCAAGAATAAAAAGGTAAAAGGCCTAACGAAGATCCCAAACAGAGTCTGGATATCCCGGAGACTCTCTGATGGTCAGATCCAAAAAGAAAAATCAACTTCGAGGCTAGAGGCTTAATTGGAAAGAAATAAAAGAAACCAAAATGAAATGAAGTCAAAAAACATGGACTACTATCCTGAGTATGGTCGCCAAATTTGTTTACGGACAATCTGTATGAGCGCACTCAAATAGATCTCCCTAGTCTAAATGGTTTAGATCTAGAACAAATGAATACATAACACAAATATATTTCCTATATCAATAGAAATGCAAGACAAATAGAAGAGATGGCTTACCTCAAGTGTGTAGTTCCTTTCTCCTTGTTGCTCCAAGCTCCAAGTCTCGATCTTCGGATCTCTAGCTGCAAAACCAGACAAGACATGTGGAAACAAACAAGTAATAAAAGCACATGGATGTGAATTGATCTAGATTAACAATCAAAGAATAAAATCCTAAACATCATTAAACAACAAATTTTATGGACACAACTTGTATTAAATGTAATAGTAATAAGTACAAAGGGAGAGATGTTACGACCGATGCTTTGACGTCATAACCTCCTTCCAACAATCCTAGCCTCCAAGATTGAATGCTTAGCCTCCTAATGGATGAAGTTGATCACCTAGAGAAATTCCACCAGCATAAAGGTACTCTATCCTTCCTCCCTTAACAATGGAGAGGGGGTTCATATATATATAGCTAAAGGGATAGGAGAGGTTGAGGATTTAGGGGAGAGGCTTAAGGGATCATCCCACTAGACAAGGGGATCGACTGCCACCTTTCCAGGTAAGTAGGGATAAGTCTCCATGCCATCCAAGCTTCAAGAAGTCGCTCGAAGCTTCTCTTTTTCCATTTTAAACAATTGTGATGTACCTTTCACAAGGGAAACATGTGTCAGAGAGTGATCAACGCACCTTGTACAAGAGCACACTGCATCATCGACACACTCTGCTAAGTTGCAGAGCGCGTCACCTTAAACCTAGCGCACTTTGCTGGACAGCAGGACGAGTCGGAGTGACAACAAAAGGTAAAAAGGGAATGACAAAAACTTCTCTTTCAATGTTTTAGCTCAAGGACTTTAGGGATCAGGGCATACAGAGGACACATGACTCATGATGACGATTTTTGGTGTAACAAATTGTATGCTACAATTGAAGGATCTACCTCCAAAATTATGCGTTGAGGCCATAAATTGTTCAAATTAAATTCAAAATAGATTACCTCTCGGAAGTGTGAAATGGGTTACTCCTTCTGAATCTTGGATTGGTAAAAACCCAATAGTAAAACACTTCAGGGTGTTTGGATCCTGTGTTTGGGATCGTATTCCTTCCAAGAAAAGAAGGGCCTTGGATCCACAAAGTGACGAATGCCTTTTTGTGGGATATACATAAGGGTTAAAAGCTTATAGTCTGTTGAATATCAAAACTGAATTTTTTTATTGAAATAAGTGTAAAATTTGAAGAAATTCCAATGCATGAAACTAGTCCTCTTACCGATGTACCACTAGTTGTTCAAAATGATTTTTCTGATTTTTCCTCTAATGTTTCAACAGAAATTTCAGATTTAAATACATCTTCATATTCACATGGATATGATGATGAAAATGTTGCAGACCCAAAAATTCAACCTCATTGGGCAAAGCAAAATATTGAAGCAGTCGGGGAACTAGTTGGTGATCATGCTAATAATCGAAGAACCCACTCACAGTTTCATACTGCTACACACACGCTTGTAGCCATAGAGACATTTATTCCCACCCATTTCTATATGGTTTCTACTTTTGATCCTAATACCCATGTGGAGGCCTCCTACAATCCTCATTAGGAAGCAACCATGGATGAGGAATAGCAATCCCTCATGGACAACAAAACTTGGGATTTGGTACCTCTTCCTAAGGGAAGGAAATTGATTCGATGCAAATGGATTTATAAGACAAATATTTCATCCAATGGTCGCATCAGCAAATACAATGCAATATTGGTGGCCAAAGGCTTCTCACATATACATGGTATTGACAACACAAAAACTTTTGCACCGGTTGCAAAGATGGATTCAATTAGACTTGTTCTTGCCATAACAACAACATAAGAAATAGGAGATTTGTCACATGGATGTGAAAAGTGCCTTTCTTCATGGGGACCTTACAAAGGAGATATACATGGAGCAACTATTGGGTTTGGGCTCAATGCCTTCTTTTTCAAGAAAAAATAAGCCACTATTGCTTTATCGCCAATGAAAGCATAGTACAAAGGAGCAGTAAATGTTGCAACACAAGCCATTTGGCTACATCACATTCTTATTGAGTTTGGGATAGATTTTCGCATTCCTACAGTCATATTTTGTGATATCCAGGGTGCCATTCATATTTCAATGGATCTTGTTCAGTGATAACAAACCAAGCGCATCGAGATCCATATTCACTATATAAGAGGTCTAATACATTATCGGCTCATATATTTTCAATTATGTCCTTCATCTCAATAGATTGCACATATATTCACCAATTACTTTACCGAGAAGCAATTAACCCAGTTGAGATCTTCTTTGGGAGTGAAGGCACTTTCTGAGGAGGCTCCTTAAAGCTTTCTTCTCTACTTTTTACATTCTCTTTTAGGGGGGGGTTCCCATCTGGTTTTTTCCCTCTTTCCCAGCTTTCAGAGAATTTTTTGTTTGTACATTGGGTACCTAACATGGCTAAAACATTGTCGGGAATCAATATTTTTTTCATTATTTCTCCTAGTTAGGATTATGGGGGGGTGTTAGAGCAAAACACCCTCTCCACATTATAATTCTCCTACCTAGTGACCGAGACCTTGATTTCATGACTCTAGTGGGCCAAACCTCACTCACATTGACTACCTAAGTCACCCTAGAGCTTAATTCTAAACTCTAAGGGTTCCAAACCACCTTATCTGCTAAATTTAGCAAACCCTAATGACCAATTCTAGCTAATCGATGCATATTCTTATATTTGGGGGTGCCTTCCTTGATTTGGGAATCTTTTCCCTTATTTTAGGACTACAGGAGTTCAAATTCAGTTAGTAACTAAGAGTTCTCCCCTAATTTAGGTCCTAACAAACCATTCATGTCCAAATATATCCATTAGCACATTTGCTGACCTAATTAGGGTTTTTCATGCTCATAAAAACCAGTGCATCATCATCCTTTAGTCAGAACGGGTGGTTATGGAGTCTTGGGTCAGTTGAAATTATTTTAGGAGAGTTTGCATGACTAACTAAGGGTCCTTGGCTCTAGTTAAGCCTCCCTAGACTCTCACTCACTACATGATCAATTTAAATAGCCTCTTGACCTAATTCGAATTTCCTTGCCTATATATGTAACTCTCTTCATTCATTGAAGTCTCGATGTAATAAAACATTCTATCTAGTTATATGCTCTATATTTTTATGTAATGATCTATGATGTCTCATTTTTTGCATAAATGATTGATTGTTGGTCTCCTTTTCACATTATATCTTTCTAGTATTAGCTCCTAGATCTAATTACTCAAAGTTTAAAATATCTTCCCCCATAAGACTCTTTTTTCCTATCTCGTGGATGAACTGTCATAGATAAAGCATCCTTGGTCACACCCTCCATAGATTTTTTTCTCATTACATATGATAACAAGAATGCAACTACATCCTCAAAATTTAATGTGGATTGAGTGGTACTACTAATTGCTACAACCAAATTATCTAAAGAGTATGGGAAAGAACATAACAAGGTAATACACATATCTTGTTCCTCGATTATCAAAAAAGAAAAATTGACTGACCAAATTATTAAATGTATTTAGATGATATATCATATAGTCACCATTCTCCATCCTAAGATGATAGAACTTCTTTCCAAGAAATAACTTGTTTACCAAGGACTTCGAGCAATACAAATTCCCCAACTTATCCTACAACTTCTTGATGATGCCTTCTTTAGAAATATTTAGCAACACTAAATTTGAGTGGTAGAGTTGAATCATGCTTCTCATTTTTGTTTCCAAATTTTCCCAATCTTCTTTCAACATACTAGTGAGATTTTGTACCTGAATACACAACAATCTATTGTTCGCAATGTAGAAGGATATATTCCATCTTCAACTTTCATAACCCAAACCTTTGGCTATTAAACATCTCTATTTAGATTCTTTAACTTCTCGTCATTTTCTTTACACAAAATTCACTGCACAAAGCTCCCACTCCAACACAAGTCTATTGCAAACCCAAGATACATTTATTCTTCACAAGATGAGCTAAACCCTAGCAACAAATGCATCACCTTGAAGCCAATAACCTCACTTCAATACGAGATTAATGGTTTAATAAACCTATGTAAAAAATAATACCAAACATAATCTAAAACACAAGAATTAGCAATGGCTCACACACACATAGTACACAAAGATTTACCCTGGAAATCCAAAATCGATAAAACTGGCCTACCTAAAAAAAATTATCCCCTCTTTATATCATTATATATATATTATATTTACAATACAATATTATAGCATCCAAAACCCTAATCCATTAATCCAGATTAGATTGCAACCATAATTCCTTAACTGGAATTAGTTTATAATACACTGAACATAGACTAAAAAAACTCAAAATGGACCCAAAATTTTCTTTTGAGAGATTCTCCCATGAACCCATGATATGGGGGGCATTCCCCCATTATGCACCCTTATTCAAAGGGGTGAAAACCCCCTCCCAACCCCCCCACAAAAAAAAAAAAAAACACTTCAATATGGGAACCTACAAAGCATACAACACATGCCTAACAATGGGTATTGTGTCAACTATTTATCTTCTTCATTCAGCTTCTTTAGAAAGCCTTCAACTTCTTCTTTGATAGCCATTATTGTGAGGATGAAGGGAAAAGGTTTTACTTCAATCTTATTTGTGCCTCCCATGATTGGATTCATGTATTTATTGTCCCTTCTACCTGTAAACTTTAACCACTTCTAGTGGTGGCAAATATCTAGTTACCTCCACCATTCTTTTGCACTAGATAGTGAATGCCCAATCGTTGAAATCCATGTACACAATCTCCTTTATGACTCTCCAAGGTGTCAATGTTGTTGATATTAGACCTTTCTCTAGTTGATTGACATGACAGCCTTGCGACACTTCCCACTTGAACATAGCAAAGGTTAGTAGAAAGAACCTATAGTTGGAAGTAAATGCATTTGTGTGGGCCTCAATGGTGTTACGGAGAAAAAATTCCTATGGCTTGGGGTAGACCACAACAGACAGATGAACCCGAGAAATCAACTCAAATCCCAACATATGCTATACGAATGTAAATGCGGGTAAACAACATAGAGAACCTACCTCAATCCGGACGTTCGATGAAGAGTTCCGTTGAGATTTTGAATCACAACACTTGGACCTGCAGCTTAGTCTCAACAATAAACGCAAACAAGTGCATATGATATATAAAATATGTTAGCATATACAATAGCATAATCCATAATACATATAAGAAAATGTACCCAATGATAATAAACGATCATTCACAATAGAAATGGACGAGCAAATGAGTATTTATATTAATATGAACAAGAATTACAAGATACAACCTCATGTCGGCAACTCATATGAACAAGGAACTAGGTCCCTCCACCTCCACCACTTCAATCCCCCATACAATGGCAAACTCACGAGCAAAAGAATGAATCCTTCACAAGATATGAAAGATTTTGGGAGGTGAACATAAATGGTTCACAACAACTAGGATCAATGGATGTAGACTCAAGCAAGGAAAAATTTCGATAGAGTTTCAATGCTCTTCTCTTTCTCCTCCTTCCATGTACCACAATAGCTCAATATATAACCCTCCAAAGGCAAGTGGAAGGGCGGATCGAGTCGTTTAAAGATACATGGAGGGCCAAAGGTCACAATGGCCGCTTTTTGGAGTGAAAAATAGATATTTTACTTTTATTTACCAAAAAGTCAATGTGCGTGGGCTATAGTGATGCAGCCTGCGTATACGTGAGGTGTACTGAAGTAGCTCGCGTACAGGAGCAAAAATAGGGAAAAAGGGGTTCAAGGAGAACCACAAGTATGGTTTTGAGTCTATAAATAGGTAAGGGAAGCCAAGGAGTACAAATGCTCACAAGGTGGAAAAATATGGTGTAATAGATGCACCCTAATGTGTGAGACCAGGGAAGGTACTACAATGGCTGAAATACATTATGAATCTCAGAAGTGGAGTGATAGAGACACAAATGGAAGGAGTAGCCCACTCATAATAATACAATGATATCTCTATGTACATATCGGTACAATACATAGCAATCTGATATAATGGACATGAGTAGGAAGTACATAGTGAATACATGTCATGAATGGTCATAACCATGACCCATATACAGTAAGATATGGTCTCATGTTGAAGAGGAAACATCTTATGCAGACTAATGGTACAAACTGTTGATGTATGAGAATGATCTCCCATAGGTACAATCACAATCACAAGTAACATATATTGAATGCCACTGAAATCTGGGGTCTTCTACACAAACCGTCTACGGTGCATGTACCATCAAGTGAATAAGGGTACTGATGTCGAACCTGATGTGACATCATCTGATTACCGGTCATTAATGTATACCGTTAACATATGCAAGATAACCCACCAATGATGAAAATGGGTACCAAGGCACTGAGTACATTCACCAAGTGCGAATAAAGGTGTTGAGGTCGAACACTTGACGAATCCATCGATCAGGGGACATTAATGAATTCCCAACTGTCGATGGTGAGAGGACCTACCACTAATGACTACAAGTATCAAGGTACTCAAAGGACTCTAAATATCGATTCTAAAATAAATGAGTTGGAGTCGATGGAATGATATTTGCTCGAAGGAAGGTATTAATGAATCCTCCTTCAACGAGCACAAGGTAGCAGCTAAGCTGAAATATTTGGAAGAACTCAGACGAACAGGCTGAACAAACCAAAGAACCGAGTGCATCTCTTACGCATGTACACGATACAAGTAGTGCACGGAAGAGACCTCCTGAATAGCAGCCAATGATGAAGACTACTGATAGGAGCGAGGAAACCACCAATAGGGTCTAATGGAAACCAAGGCACAGCACAAATCCCAATGTGTGAATAGATGTCTTGTCATCAAACACAAGGGAAACCACTTAGTCAAGGACCAATTCTAAGATGTCACTTGCTAAGTTCAAGGTCACCTACCAATGATGAAAGTAGGCCCAGGGTGCAGGGTGGAACATCATGTGTGATCGAACTAGACTTATAAGGGATGGCCAACATGCAATAGTCAAGAGATCTAAGCAGTGGCCAACTCTAGTTTCAAGACTTCCTTTGAACAAGAGCATGAGCAAATGGATAGACTCAGGCAGCATAGACTCAAAACTGGATACTGACAAAACTTTGTGACGCATGAGGCATCAACAAAGGCTCCATAATGACTGGAAGCTTAACCAGTTGGAGTAAGATCTGAGAAATGAGTACAGCTTCCTAAGGTCCTACTAATATCCCCACTCATGATACATGGAGTGGAGATGAATGCCCTATTCAAAGGCGACACGACAGCTACCAATAGAAGGTAGTAAAAATTTTCCCATCCGGATTTTTAAGTTATATGATTTTTTTTCTTTTTCATATTCTAAAGCTTGAAAAAGAATAAAATTGCTTATGATACAATAGCAAGGGAACGAGTGTCATGGGAAAGCAAACTAGTTCCAGGCAGTGGAACATACCTATGCTGAATGCAAGGAATAATGTGCAAGATGTGGACACTCGGGGAGTTATTCCCTCAAGGTAAGGGTCATCAAGTTGCGAAAGATAAATTAAGGCTTTGCTTGGCTCGAAAGGAAAAGTGCTCAGGAAAATGGCTAATAACTGAGAAAGAGGGAGCCGGCACAAGGCTCAAAGGCAAGCAAGATAATGCAATGCAATCACAACTTGAAATAAGCAGGGAGTCCTTATGGGAGATGGCCAACATAAAGATAAAGTAGAGTATCAGTCTTCATCGCAATGTCATGGCGTGACTACAAAGGACTCCCAATCCTAAGGAGAATCAACTGCATGGGTGCCATAAGACATAAAAAGTATCTAACTAGGGCACCCATGATCGGACAGGCCCTGCCGCCAAATAACGACACTTCTAAAGCAGCATGAAGGTTCTGTGTCAGTTAAAAAGTGGGGTCGCACCTAAGGTTTATGAATATGGTCATAAGGTCGATGCAATAATGCAAGCGTAATGACATCCTAACCTATATGACAGGTGTAGAAAATACCTGCCGAAGGCGCGAAAAGGTTCAAAATCCACTCCCAACACAAAAAACCTGCCCAAAAAGATACCTCACAACGATCTATTAGTAAAAACCAATATAAACTATAAAAGGAAGGCTAAACTATGTACAGAAACTATACAATAGTATACAAAAGTATCAGCTCAAGCTAGAAGCTCAAGCATAATACTGCTTAAGATAGAGCCCATTTATAGGATCCTTCAGGGTGTTCCCTTCATAATCTTCTAACTCATAGGATCCTTTCTCAAGGACACGCCTCGCAATGTAAGGACCGTGCCACATCGGGTTAAACTCACCTGCCCCCAGGGGTTCCTTAGCTTGGTCATAAAGAAGAACCAAGTCACCTTCAGCATATTGTCGGGGACGGACATACCTATCATATTGAGCCTTGACACGACGTTTGTTGGCATCTATTGCCATGGCGGCATCCCGACGCTTCTCATCAAACTGCTCGAGGTGGACTACGCATTGCTCTACTTCTAAAGTACCAGGAAGGAGCTCTATGGCTAGCTCCAAAGAAGGGATCTCATCTTGCTCAATAAGATCAAGGTTGGGAAGGAAATAAGATCTATGATGGGGATCCTCCCAAGGCTTGTCATTGCCATTCATGGCCTCTATAATAGCTTCATATGAAGGTAAAGTACCATCAAGGCATTCATGTGAACAAGACGAGTCGACTGCCCACTCGAGCAGCATAACAGGATCTTCTTCATCTGTCCCTGAAGAAGAGAGATCCGGCTCTACAGTGACTTGTTGAATATCATGATAAGCAAGCTCAGCTGCAGACAAGGGCATAGTCATTCCGATGTGCGAAGAGTCTCCCAACGGGGAACTCGTGGAAGGTAGATTTCACAGATCACTAAAGTACGATGTCTGGAACAGTACATTATTCAACGAGGAAGGATCATCATCATAGATGGTTCCTATAAAGGAGATTGGTGTAGAAAAATCAAAAGATCCCATCAAGGAGGAATAAAATCCTACACCAACATTCTCGGTTTTCGGTTGAGAATTTTCGATCTGAGGAACTACAGCTCCTGGTGATGCTATGGGACTGGAACTAGTAAAAGCTAGTTGATCGACCGTCACGATCTTGCCTTCGTGGGGAAAGCAGATGACTCTAAAAACGGAGGAGACGATCGCTTTCATAACGTAGATCCAATTCCCACCGAGTAAAAGGTTCTAGTCAAAGGGATCATCGACCACCTCGACCTCTGTAGGCACGGACTTCCCACCCAAGTGGACCTCAAGGGAGGGGATAATACCATGCGGCCTAAAAGAATGACCATCGAATGCAGTAAGCATGGTCATATACTTTGACAACGGAGGAGAGCCAAGAGCCTTCCAACAAGCTAAATACATTACTGAAGTGGAAGCACCTTCGTCAACCACGGTACGCTTAATGATCATCTCTGGGCACCTAACATGAACTTGGAAAGCCACATGATAGGGCAACCAAGCTGAACATCAGTAGTGTCAAACTTGATGACATTTGGGCTACCAGGATCCTGGATTCCCAAGGAAAATAAAAGGACATTCCTTTGCAAAGTACAAGCCTAAAGAACCTCGAGAGCCGACATAGCACACGGGGTCTGACCCAGATCTTCCACAATTGAGTAGTTATGGGTGGCTCGGGCATTAGGATTATGTGTCGAGCACTTGAGGACACCTTTCGGTACCCGCGACATAAGGTTGGGCTTTTCGATATGCAATGGAGACTCGGGTGGAGGGGGCTCATTCCCCAAAGAAGGTTGTGGAGCTTCATAATCACGTGAGCGAGTAGCAACACAAACCTCAAATTTGACCATGTTAACGCATCCAAAACCGTCGTCATGGGTAGAAGAATTCAAAGTTTTAGTAGTCCCACGACCAACGATGGAAGCACTGGAAGCCATATTATGATGATGAGGAAGGGGATTTATCAGCACAACTGGGCTTTGTGCAATGTGCTTCGATGCTTCCTCCATACGAGGACACAAATGTGTAAGGTGATCCTCCGAGCAAAGTTTACAAGGAAAATTCACCTTACGTCTGGGCTTGCAGTCCCCACCAGCATTTTCGCCATCCCGAGGAGGGTTAGCGTTTTCTTTCTTATTCTTATTATTCCCACCCCTACGGTTATTCTTCCCCTTCTTTTTCCCACCGAGTTGTTGGTTACCGGATGGGTTCGTCGATTGTATAGAATGTACATCAAACGACTAGGTGGAAATGGACGAGCCAGAAGCCTGTCCATGGGTAAACCGGTTAATAGACAGATTTTGCATATGATTCGTAACCATATCTATGGAATGAGCACTTGCGGAACCAACAATGCCATCGGCATGCAGTCCAAGAACGGGCTTGGGCTCATGTCGTGATCATGGTGCGTCAAGTATAATGTCATACAAAATCCCAGACTGAGCATAGACTAGGTCTAACTGCTAGGCTTTAAAGATGGCTTATTCCTCAGTCATAATTCCGGACAATGAAACGTCCTTCGAAATATAAGGAAGCAAAGACTTGAGGAACCATTCCATCATTTATTAGGTCATCAATATCAGTTTCTAAACCATTGAAATGGTAGTTTTTATCTATGTTATTTTTCTTATCAAAGTTAGAGTTACTAGGGGCAAATTAACATATTGCAATGTAGGTTTTCTTATTATTAATGGCAACTATTTCTATCCACATATACTGGTTGTGGGGGTCTTTTTCATAGAGCCTAGCATTGGGGAAGATATTTTCTTTAATGTAACAGGTTATACCTCCAATGCCTCTGTGGGAGGATCTCTTGTTTCAGATCAACCAAAGAAAAAATCCCTCTATGTTAGGGACCTTAGATTCTTCATGCTCCCAAGTTTCAACCATAAGAATAATATCAATTTCATATGGGATCCAACCTAGCTTGGGGCCTTTGTTCCAAGAGAGGATCCAGAGCGTGTCTAATTGATACTTGTTGTTATCTTTTTTGTTTCTATCTTGAACAACAACTTTTTTATTTCTAATTAGAGCCCATTTTCCTTCCTTCCTAGCTTCTTTTAGCTTTTGGATGTCCTCCTTTCTTAATTCAACTTGGACTTCTGGAATGAGATCTTCATTTATAAATATTCCCAACCCTTTAAGTTTTGAGGTTTTGTTAAGAATTATATACTTATGGTCAGTAGAGCTGACTTTGATTCAGATTAACCTTTCTTTATTCTCAATTAATTTCCCTAATATCTTTTCTTATGTTAGGCAAGTTGTTTAGATATGTATCCTATTAAAAGCAGTTCTTCCTTGATTATGGCTAACACATCCTCATCTACCTTCTCCTTTAAACAAAAAATTATGAGGTTTAAAGCTCGTTTGTTATGCTCGTGGTCTAATTCCAAGAGCCTATTCATTTCCTCCTTAATGGGTTTGATATCGACTTTACCTTCAAGATCATTTAGGGTCAGATTTGTATTTACTTTTTCTTCTAACTCTTTAAACATGTTCGTCCATTTAAAATTCTCTGTATATAAATAAAATAAAATATATAAAAAATAAAAAACATAAAATACAAAATATATAACTATATTATAAAAATCATATTAAAAAACTAAACAAACGAAAATGGGTAATTTTGGGGTAATTTTTGTTTTATTTAAGGGGGGATGACCACTCCAAGGGTGTTCCTTGGAGAGGCGGGTGGGTGGCAAGGCGATTCTCATAATCTCCCCCTATACCTTTTCAAACATACCATTTTTTATATTTTAGATATATATATATATTTGTTTGTTTTTAATATTTTTTCTTTGTTATTTGCTTGTTTATATATTTGTTTGTTTTTAATAGTTTTCCTTTCTTATTTGCTTGTTTATATTTATATATATATATTTTTGTTATTTGATTATTCTTAGTGGTTTTTGGTTATTTTAAGTTTTTTATGTTTTTTTTTAATTTAATTTTTTTTAATTTAGTTTATATGTCATATTTTTGTGTTTTTATACTGTTCTTTATTTTAAAAAATTGTTAAAACTTGTTTTTAAATTTGTTTTTAATGTCATTTTTTTAAAATGATTTTTTAAGAAAAAAATGGCCATATTTTGACAACGTTTACAATTTTAACCCAAGAAAAGAAAGGGTTTCCAATGGTAGCACATCATTTCGATTCAAGGGTTGGTTTTGGCATCTTCATTGCATTGGTACCAGCTATTAAGGCCATAGAAACATGGGAGTGCCATGGTAGTGTTAGTTTTCAATTCGAGGGTTGATTTTAGGGTTTTTGTTGCAACAATGTTGGTTGCTAAGGCCATGATTTCAAACAAGGCATAATTTTAACCCCAAAAAAAAGAGGGTGATTCTAGGAGCACCACTTTCCAATTCGGGGGTTGATTTAGGGTTTTGATCACAAGCGCACAAGCCGAGGTTTCAAAAAAGTTGTAATTTTATCCTCGAAAAACAAGGGGTACTACTAGTAGCACCACTTTTCAATTCGAGGGTAAAAATAGCCACTTAATACAACTTATAAAAAAATGAGAACTATGGAGGATCATCTTCTCTGAATTTATTTTCCCTCTTATATGGCTAGAATAATGTACTAACTTCTTTCCCATCCATGGAAATTCATGTAAGGTCTCAAAACTGCTCTCACATCAAAGGGTAAGGCTAGTCTAGCTAGAAATTACCTCAATGCACTCTACTCAACAATATTTTTATCCAGTGTTGTGCTAGCAATGACAACCCAAACGTTAATAGAGGAAACATGAAGTGGTTTTTATCTCATCAACCACTTCCATCCTCTTCCCCTCATTTCGTAGTTGGACTTTGTGCATGTAATATATATGATGGAGATTGGGGAATAGCTCAACATCTGTGAAATCATGTTCCAAGATTGGGGTGTATTATAGTTTTCCCTCGAAGTATCCTATTTGAATGAATCTACTATTCTATTGGGTCATCTAACACTACCCCTTTCCTCTCTAATGTCATGTGAAATTTCACCTTCCCCATGCTCTCTATCCATAGCTCTCTTCTTGTATAGAAAATGGGTAATCCCTCAATTATTTGTTGAATTCTTGTGAGTTGGTATCCACTTTGTTGCATAGGCAATAGTTTTTTTGCACGATTTGTTAAGAACTTGTCTCTTTCCCAACTCTTTACTCTGCATAATGACTTAACAGGTTGGTGAGGTTAGCTTGTATATATCCAACACCTGACTTAATCTCTCAATCATGCAATGGCTCTGACACCCTATATCACCTACAAAGAATGTATCCAACACCTGGGCGGGCCCGATTTCAACGTATTCTTTTATGGTTGAATGGATTGCGTGGTGCCCAGGAAATGGCCAATATATCATGATTAGAGAAGACCCAATTGTTGGAGGCCCATATTGCTTCATATTATTGAAATATTTAATTTACCTGTTACATAATTGTGGTTTACTCACTCTCCAGCATGCCATATCAGCGGTCCCAAACTCATTTCCCAACCAAAACTAGTTGAGCGCAGAACAGATTGGTCTCCAGGGTGCAATGGATAAGGAATGGAGAGATTATTCACAGGGTTTATACCGTGGAAATGTTAGAATAACGGAGAGTGCAGGTAACCTTGTTTGGATGTGGAAGTCACATACGGGAATCCTGACAACAAAATTGGCATATGAGTTTATATTCCATGCATCTCCTATCAATCAGGAATGGTGGCATGGCATATGCTGGAAGTGGAGGCTTCCACTCTATCTAAAATTATTTATATGGCTGACCCTCGAAGACAGGCTCCTAACTTGGAAAAACTTGCAGAAGTGTGGATATAATGGACGAAAAATTTGCATACTCTGCAAACTGGCTGAAGACTCAATCTCCCATATTTTTATGGATTGTCACTATCTTTTACAGGTGTGGGGTTATGTTGGGATTTCCTTTCCTACTATCAGGGCTTGGAAAGGATCCTCTCCACAGGAGTGCCTACAAAATTGGTTTGCATCAAATGGAAGGCTAGGAGAGCTTGCTATTTTGACACTCTGGGAAATGTGGAAGTCCATAAACCCCCTTATCTTTGAAAACAAGTTTATCTTCCCCTATAGTTGTGTTGAGAAAGCTATGGAAGGGTTTTGTGAAACTATAGGTAAAACAAATGATATATTACTGAATCCTACATTATCGACTACACCTTTATCCTTCAAGGGTGTTGATGCATATTTTGATGGGGCATCTCAGTCTTCAGGCACAAAGTGTGGAGCAGGGGTTGTCATTAAATTAGATGAACGAAGTAGCTATTTTCTGTGGATGAATTGTGGCATTGGGTCCAACACCTGGGCAGAATTGGTTGCACTTTGGATGGTGCTTTACTTTTCCAAACAGCTTAAGATCGAATTGGTTCATGTCTTCGGGGATTCCAGGATCATCATTAATTGGGTCAGTCACATGGGGGACATTCAAGAAATCGTGCTTACATCCTAGATGTCTCAAATTCGAAGGTTACTTCTGGATATGTAGGGGATATGTTTTCACCATATTGTTCGTGCTGACAATGCTGAGGCAAATTCGATGTCCAGGCGGGGTCTTTATGCTCGGGAGGGCAGTATTTTATTCAAACTAAAAGAAGATCATTTACTGAGGGACTCTAGATCCCTCCCCATATTTTCAAGTTAGCATCTTCTTGGGGGGTTGTTCTTTATTTTTTCTGATCCGTTTTTGTATCTTCTCTATAGCAGGGGTATTCAGTTATAGTATTACTTATCTCTTACTTTTTAATTTCATCATTTTTACCAATTGGGATTTGGGTCATATAGTTCGTTATGGGACTTCCTAAGGTTCGAGGATTGTCGGATGTATGGGTTTATCATTGTTTGAGGGATCAAGTGTGTGATGTTCTACCTTTGGGCTATCTTCAGATTATTGAAGAGGATGTATTTTTCCAATATTATATACTAATGGTATAGAGACTTTTCTGTGTGAAAAAAAGAGGTTAGCTTAGATATACCATTATATTGAATAATGAAAATCTAGATACCCTAAATTTTAAGTTCGATTGTATCCAATATTCCCATCATAACTTGAATGAATCATGACATGGCGTAAATACCAAACTAGAAAATCAACCCTATCACTTGATCTTTATCCTAACTCCCATCATTTCCATATTTATGACTTTATTAATTTGGTAATTACTCTTAATCAATACTAACATAAACATATTGACTGAATTGACTATTTCCCTTTACATTCACCACCACAGTCCTACAATGCAAAAATGTGACTAAAGGACTTTGTATTTCCATTAATTTGTAATTAACTTGTCAATTTATAAAGATAACCCCCCCAAACTAACCACAAAGGTGGTGTCTGGATTCTTAAAAAACTAAAAGGACCTCAAAAATTCAAACCAATTATTTTCATCCCAACTATACTTAACTAATTATTGCCTCAACCATAGTATTGTGTATATTAACTTAAATTTAATTGAGCTAACTAAACACTTTCTTAACCACTTGGTTATGATTTATTCAATTGAAATAACTAGTGCATATGTAGGGTTAAGCCTTATTGACTCGAATCCTTAAGAAACAACAAAAACTTAAGTAATAATAATGTACATACCTCCCTTTCAAGAGTGTTTCAACTTAACTTGGTGGAGGGGTGAAGGGTTTTAATAAATATCCATTCACCCAAGCCTCTTAAAGTGTTCCATCAAGTTGATTTATCTACACCACTCTCAAATCTTCATTAGTCATGACTAGGAAAGAACCTATCCAATACATATGTAACTTGTCGTGATGCTTAAGGTATCTATTATTATAGAGTAGTGATAAGTTGTCTTTCCCAAAATTATTGTTATATGGTGATCATGTCATGCCCTACATAATGACTTATCAACCATCTGAGGGTACTCCATTAAGAATCATTCCTCCTCTATACCATTAGTTCTATGAGATACTTTGGATTGATTCTTCCTCTATTTCTAGTTTGAGTAATGAACATGTAGTTTTTACTTGTTTATCATATAACATTAAAAAATCTCACTAAAAGAAATACAAGCAAATCAAGAACATAATGAACACAATATTTCCCTTGGGTGGCCCATGTGGAAGGGTTCTCACAGGTCACCAAGCAGGTCAACTTGCTTAGCAGGTCACCATGACTTCTATAAAAGAATCCAAGCAACTCCTATTCACATCTTTTGTCAAATTGATTTTATGTGTGAGCATTCTATGCTTCTGAAGGCAAGGTGATGTGCCCTAGCCAACCTATGGGATATGTGCCTCATATTTCTAGTTCCACTCCTCTGCACATGAACCAATGCAGCCACTGATAAAAAAATTGCAGATTTGATCCAGATCTATTATTACATCCTCTCTTCTTTCTATCTTCTGAAGCATTCTTCTCATTCGGTGGAAACAATGTTGAAGGACCTAATTGGAGGTTTCAGGTTCAGCACTTCTAATCATTTATGGGTTGTGAGACCTGTTCCATTGCGTCCGGAGGGTATTTTGTAAAAGAAAACACTTTTTGTCTCATCGAAAAAGGTGTCTGGATGACCAAGATACAACCATGCTCACCAGAGCCAAGGTTTCGTGTGTTAAGGAGCGCACGTGTGAAGTTCCAGTTCAGTGAATGCACCTAGGACAGCTCAAGAAGACTAGTGTGCCCTGAATATTCATATATCAGACCTGATATCATTCAGAAATCAGATTTAGAGCAGAGCTACATCTTCTTCTCTTCCTCTTACACTCATTCTCTCTCACTGTGTAAGATTTTTCTAGCCTTGGAGGCTCTCTGTAATTCTAAATGAAATAAAATATAAAATATGTATTCTGGACTTCAAATTTCAACCTCTTTCTGTTGGTGAACATATATCATAACCATTTAATTCTTCAGAACATATTTTAGTAAGCCTTTAAGGAAGTTTGGGAACAAGGAATGCAAGACTAGCTCATTGAGCAATTTTAATTAACTAGTTTTGCCATGTTTGCTACAAATCATCGTCTGTGCATCAGTTTTAATATCTGTAAGTTATGTGAGTCTATTAAGATAGAATACAAGCCATTCCAACCCTTCCCCTAATTTTTTGGAAGCATCTAAAACTATTTGGAGGAATCTGTAAACCTCCTAGTTGAGCAATCCTCGGTAGCGCCCTTGACTAATTTTCCTCCAAATCCATCTGTAACCTCCCAAACTCACATGAACTATGCTCCAATATATGTTAATGACTGATATAACCCCTACTTCCATCCAGAATAAACTCCCAAGTCTAGTATGCATATGTTGGAAGGCCCAGAAAGCCTCTTAGTAGACATCAGATTTGTCTGATTGTTGAAAAGTAAATGGCTCCAGTGCTTTGTGCATAGGAATTAGTGTTTGGCCTTGTTTTACCTTGCCGATGCATATTTATCATACAAAAACCAGAATCAAAATTCATCCCCACCATCCTTGACTTGAGTGCCAGCTCCCAGAGTGATCACCTTGCAAGCATAAAAATTGTTAAAATTTACTAGTTAAAATTCTGTTAAAATTGGGAGTTTTGAGTTGATATTCTGGCCTATTCTTGGCTGGGATACTACAGTGGTATCAGATCACTTTCCTCCACCCCTATGGAAAGAAAGAAGCTCCTTGATTGAAGAATATTTCATATCTAATTCTTCAAAAGTTGTAGTATGAGGCTCCTACCAATAATTGACGAATTTGATTTTGAGCCAGATGAAGAAAAGGAGATGTCCTCTGTGGGAGATTATTGTTTTCAGATGTTTAAGATATTTACCTTCCTGGTCATATCATTGAATAGGACATAGGATCTAAATACCTGTGTCTAAATGGGAAAATGGGAAAGTTTCATGTGGAAAGAAGGTAAAGGGATCATTCCAGTATCTCATGGAATACTATGCCTTAAAGGAAGAGATCTGGGATCTCCTATCTTTTCAAGATTACTGTGAACTTGTAGGATGATCAAAGACAATAGGATGGCTTCCCTTACTGTTGATAATATGTGCCAATAAATGAATCATATGTTGCAGCAGATATAAGAATAAAATAGCTCTTCCAATCTATGCCCTAAGACACCAGTTCACAAAGGAGAAAATACTATTCATAGGTATGATAAGAAATCTGATTTTTCATCACAGCCATCATACCATGAGGAATATCCTGCAGATATAAATCAGCCTATTTTAATCAGCCATAAGGTTGATTAATTACCAAATTTTTCATCAGAATAAGATGAAGAAGGTCCATGCACAGCTGAAGATCCATCAGTCCAACATCTGGTTGTTGGCGATGTGAAAGGTGAAATCACTCATAGATTCTTTATGGGTGATCTCAAAATCATTACAAGGTATGATGATGTTGTCAGTAGATGTGAGACATATTTTGGATATGATCCAAAGGATGAACATGAATCAGATTTATAGTCACCCCTTGAGCTTCATCGGGAAGCAAAAAAAAGCACACATCAATAGGGTGTGAATCAAAAAATTTGGAGAAGAAGCATGCTGACACAAGACTTTCACATGAGGAGACATCTTCTGATGGATGTCCATCTCTCTATGTGGGTGACATAGAGATACCATTTGAGGAGATTGTTGCAAGTACAAGTTCCCCTAATACTGAAGAAGATGAAGTCCTTGCAGTCGAGGAAGAAGTCACAGTATCAATCTCAAAATCACCACCTGAGCTTCAAGAGGTTGATCCATTGGTAAATGATGAGGAGGGTTTTATTCTCAACTTTTCCTTTTTGAAAGGCCACTCAAGATGAATGAAAGATGTATCAAGGAGGCCTTACACATTCTCCATGACACACATGTTTCAGTCTCACAATCTTGTTGGAGAGCTGCTTCATTAGAAGATTCAATTTTCCTTGAAGCCATGGAGGAGATTCAAAGAGCAATGTCTACAATCCAAGGTAATTTCTTAGATATGCTTTCTGACAAAAATTATATGCTTGAGCTTGTGCATTTTTTACATGGAGCATCCTTAAAGGATGAAGAGGATATTTTCAAGCTCACAAAAGAAGTGATGACCACCCAAGATTCCTTGCAGAGCACTCAATGTGCACTCCAAGGATCTAAGATGGAGATAGTGCAACTTCATTAAAAGTTGCAAAGATCACACATGCCCTCCTACACACAATTCAGCCATCTTCACTTGGTTGATTGCATTTTTTATCATATGGAGGAACCTCATGAGATGGTGTACCATGACGATCATTTTATTCTGCATTTGCTTGAGGAGTGTGAAGAGCAGTCTAAGGAGAACCAAGCACTTGATCTTTCTCAGAGTGAACTTGAGTTGTTCCTTGGAGAAAGTCACTCTTCCATGGAGGATTCGGATGAGATCACCTCTTTTGGACCAGCCAGTAATGAAGAAGATGCAGCCATAATTTTGAGGAATGAGAGTTGCGGAGATATGAGGTTGGTTCAGAGTCCTCTCCCCCAGATCCTAGATTCAGCCACATCAAGTGGGGATGAACATTGGGTTAAGAAATTTTTCTGGTTGGTGCCACATGTGGAGCAGGAGGTTCCCAAAATTGTCCATAATGACTGGTTAAATGCACCATTTTCTTCCCAAAAACATCCAAGGAAGCCACTTTCATTCCTTGATGCCTCTTTCTTTCACTTGCACCAATTGAGTGAACCCAATGGCAGAGAGTTGAGCCATTGGAATTGTGCACTAGTACCATGCCTGGGAGATCATGAGATTTATATAGATGAGGAATATTCATGGATGGAGAAGATACATGAATGCATTTCACCCAGGACCAGCAACCATCATGATGATCTCAATCCATTGGGATCAAGCAGCATAAAATGCTATCCACCCATGGATAGATGCATCTCACAGTTTGAGATTCTAGGAGGAAAAAGTTTTTTTTGTAAATTTATTGATGCTCCTAACAGTGACATGTTTTGCGACCAACAACAGAGTCACATATTGCTACCATTTGATGCCATTCATCCACATATGGATTGGGTAGAAGATTACATGTTAGACATGGAATCTCCCTGCATAAAAATTTATGATCAAGATAAGGGGAAGGCATCTAAGAAAGCAAGTTTCCAAGAGAAGTTAATGAAACATTTATCTTGCAGAAGGTGGCATATGTGGAGGGAATACACATACTTGGATGGATGCTTGTACCCTTTGGCCAATTGTAGAGAGTTGAGCCATTGGTTAATTTCACTTGGGGAAGCACTTTGCTTCCCACTTAATTTGACTAGATGGAGTGTCTTTTCACTTTTTGTTTGGATGGAAAGGCACATGTTTGACCTTACTGCTTACATGGATGGAGGTTTTTATGATAGACATTACACTTCAAATGAGCAGCATGAGCATATATGGCTGCTATGATGCTCTCAATATTTTTGGAGGGACATGGTGTTTGTATGATGCTTATATTTCTCGTGATTGGATAAGGGACTTCCACCCTCGTCATTTGACCTACAGTGATGGCATTTTTTATTCTTGTGCGCATGGGGCACATGAGAAATTTCTTGTTGGAGTGGATGAGGTTTGGCCTCACTCTTTGGAGGCATACTTGGTGGTGCATAGTCTTTCCTTGATTGGGTTCTACCATGGAGAGTTGCATATATTGATTGAGGGGCCCTCAAAGTTTCAGAGTTGCATTGGAAAGGATGATTTTCCAATGTGGTGGTATGATGTTTTTATCCTTCCTAGTGTTTCCTATGATGATGATTTTTTCTTGTTACTAATGTTTGGTGAGATGTAGTATGATCAGTGGGATCTCGGTATTCCATGGGAGGACAGTTTTCCACACATGACACTGCTACCTGGAAACTTGCAGTTGAAGCAGTGGGATTCATGCATTCTTTTGCCTGATAGATTTTCTTGGATGGTATTCAGATCCATGGGCGTGTCATACAAGCAATGGGATCCTGGAATTGTTTGTTTTTGGAGAGATGATTATGATCAGAGTAGTGCAGCAAAATCATGATGAACTCTTGGTATATTTTTCCTGAGTACAACCAAATTTTTGGGAGGGAGGACTGTCATGTCCCCAATTTTGGCTAATTCAATGACCATGGATAAAAGGGGAGAAAATAACCCTATGTAAATAATTTTATTTCATCATGTATGCATAGGATTAAATTTAGCCAAATTCAAGTGAAGGAAGTATTTTTATTAATTTTAATTAATTAAATTCCTAAATAGTGGAGAAAGTGGGCCAAGAGGGCACCCTCATTAGGATAAGGTTTCCAAAATGGAACTGGAGACAAGAAAATGGAAAAAGAGGAAAAGCAAAGAATGTGTAAGAAGATGCCAAAGCAGAAAAATGGAAACAACTAGAAAAAGCTAAGGAGAGCTCAGTTTCCAAAAAGGAGCCAATTTTACAAAGAAGGAAACAACTTGAGACAAGTGTGGGCATAGTTTCTAAAGGAGAGAAAAGCTTGTAAGGCAAAAGCAAGGCAATTCTACACATTCATGGGTGGCCCATGTGGAAGGGTTCTCACAGGTCACCAAGCAGGTCAACTTTCTGAGCAGGTCACCATGACTTCTATAAAAGAAGCCAAGCAACTCCTATTCACATCTTTTGTCAAATTGATTTTATGTGTGAGCATTCTATGCTTCTCAAGGCAAGGTGATGTGCCCTAGCCAACCTATGGGAGATATTCCCCATAGTTCCAATTCCACTCTTCTGCACATGATCCAGTGCAGCGATTGATATCAAATTGCATATCTTATCCAGCTCTATGATTACATCCTCTCTTCTTTCTATCTTCTGAAGCATTCTTCTCATTCGGTGGAAACAATGTTGAAGGGCCGAAATGGAGGTTTCGGGTTCAGCACTTCTGATCATTTATGGGTTTTGAGACCTATTCCATTCCATCCGGAGGGTCGTTTCCAGTAGGAAACACTTTTTGTCTCATTGAAAAAGGTGTCTGGATGACCAAGATACAACCATTCTCACCAGAGCCAAGGTTTCATGTGTTAAGGAGCGCACGTGTGAAGTTCCAGTTCAATGAATGCACCCAGGATAGCTTGGGAAGACCAGTGTGCCCTACATATTCAGATATCAGACCTGATATCATTCATAAATCATATTTAGAGCAGATATACATCTTCTTCTCTTCCTCTTACACTCATTCTCTCTCGCTGTGTAAGATTTTTCTAGCCTTGGAGACTCTCTGTAATTCTTGAATGAAATAAAATATCAAATATGTATTATGGACTTCAAATTTCGACCTGTTTTTGTTAATGAACATATATCATAACCATTTAATGCTTCATAACATATTTTTAGTAATCCTTTAAGGCAGTTTGGGAACAAGGAATGCAAGACTAGCTCATTAAGCAATTTTAATTAACTAGTTTTTCCATATTTGCTACAAATCACCGTCTGTGCATCAATTTTAATATCTGTAAGTTATGTGAGTCTCTTAAGACCATATTCAATCCATTCCAACCCTTCTCCTTAGTTTTTGGAAGCATCTAACACTGTTTGGAGGAATCTGTAAACCTCCTAGATGAGCAATCCTCAGTAGCACCCTTGACTAGTTTGCCTCCAAATCCATCTGTAACCTACAAAAATCACATGAAATATGCTCCAATATATTTTACTGAGTTTAATGACTGATATAACCCCTACTGAGATCCATAATAAACTCACCAGTCTAGTATGCATATGCTGGAAGGCCCAAAAAGCCTCTTAGTAGACATCATATTTGTCTAATTGTTGAAAAGTAAATGGCTTCAGTGCTTTGTGCATAGGACTTAGTGTTTGGCCCTATTTTACCTTGTTGCTGCACATTTCTCATACAAAAAACAGAATCAAAATTCATCCCCACCATCCCTGACTTGAGTGCTAGCTCCCAGAGTGATCACCTTGCAAGCATAAAAATTGTTAAAATTTACTAGTTAAAATTCTGTTAAAATTGGGAGTTTTGAGTTGATATTCTGGCCTATTCTTGGCTCAGATATTACAAAGAACACAATGAACACAATATTTCTCTCGGGGAAACTGCAAGGGAGAAAACCCCGGCAAAATATTCCTCAATATAGAATTCACAAAGTACAAAAGTAAACCCCAAGAAAAAATCTACTCCTCCTCCACTTGTGCGAACTTCCCTCTCTCTCCTATGCAAACTTGTGTGAGTGAGATGAGTGAATACAAATGAGAGACTCCTCCTCTATTTATATTCTTCCGTTGAGGTGACTTTTCCCCAACTGGGCTGACCTCACCTAATTGACTGGGCTGACCTCTCTATTACATAATATAATAATCTTTTATGGGTTCTTCTAGGACGACACAAGACCTAGGGTTTACATTGACTCTTTCAATGACTCTTACATTATTAATTACATCAATGACATCTCCCGAAGGAGGAATACAATAATACAATATACAAGTACAAGTAGAATATCTTCTGCAGTTACATTTCTTTAACAAAACAAACTAAGTATCATGAATTATGTAGGTCGTATTGCCTCTTTTCCATAGAACAAACTAAAAGGAGTATGCTTCGTCAGCTTCTTGGTTGTAATTTGGTATACCCATAGTACTTCTAGTATCCACTCATCCTAGTCATTGTGGTTAATGGCACAAACCATTATCAAGCCTTACTCCAATATTTTGTTAAATTCCTCAATCATCTTGTTTGCTTGAGGATGATACAAGCTACTAGTATGATGTTACACCATGAAATCTTGAGTCAATGTTCTAATAGTAGAAATCATTAAATGTTTACCTTGATTATCTATCAATATTTAGGATATTCAAAATTGATATGATGTTCGAAAAGATTAATCTTGTGTTCATATGCATGCTACAGTCCCTAGTTGGTGTCACATCTACCCATTAGATGAGGTAGTCAGTTGAAATGATGATGTATCAATCCTTACAGTGCCTAATAGGAGGTTTAATGAACCCAATTAAGTCTAACACCCATTTCTAAAATGGTTGCAATGCAAATACTAGGTGTAGTGGTAACTCATCCCTCCTAGAAGGCCATTCAGATTTCCAACATATGTCATAAGACTTAGCATATTCTTTTACATCCTTGAATATTGTGGGCCACCACAATACTACCTACAAAATTTGTTGAGTTGTGGAATTGCCTCCATACTAGCCTCCTACCACCTTTCTATGAGTTTTCCATAAGATTCCCACACTTTCATGGTCCATAATGCAACACCTAATTATCATGTGTATGCCCAACTTTTACAATTGTCCTGCAATTAGTTAATAGTCCGTAGCCCTAAAAACTATATGTTTTTTATATAGGGGTAAGTATCCATAAGGCACAACTCAAGTAGTCAAGAAAATGGTGATGTCCTCCAAATAGTCTAGTACTACTTCCACTTTGAACCAATCAGAGCCTAGTATCTAGTCATTAAGTGATCCTCTAGACTCCCCATTTTCCACACTAGATCGGTGGTTTGGCATAACTTCAATCCTTCCCATCTTGACCATGACCTAAAAGTCAAAATTTTGGAAGAAAACTAACAATCTACAGATGAAGCCTTCTAAAATAAGCTTATTCACTAGGTACTTAAGTGAAGAATGATCTATGAAGAATTTAAAGTTCCCCCAAGTAGGTAGTGCTTGAATTTATGTAATGAGTACACCATTTCCAACCCTTCTCTCTCTGTGGTGGTATGGTTTCATTAATCTAATCCATATGGATATCAGTGGCCACCCACCTATTCCACTGGCTCAAAATAGTTTTTCCAGTTTGGCATTTTTTTGGCGTCATAGGACTATCCCAGATAGATATCGATGGTCACCCTCCTATTCCGTGAGCTCAAGATAGTTTTTCCAATTTGGCAGTTTTTACGGATTTTTGTGTCCAAAACTTATGGGGCCATTTTGAGGCCCTAAACGATGTTTTTTGTAAATTATACAATATATTTATAGCTGAAGGCAAGACTATATAATATAAATGTGTACTTATCATATATACCTTTCCAACGAGCTACTGAATTCCCTAAACAGATATCGTATGCAAAATTTATGCCCCTGAGAAGTTGACACCTCAAATAACCACCTCGAGACCCATAAACCTTTTTACGGATCATCTCCTAGGGTTAGGTTTTTGGATGTTAGGGTTTTTTTTCCCTCATTCTTATGATAAAAAGGCCCTTCATCCTCCTTTTGTAATCAACTTGGCACGGATAAGCATAGCTACCTCATCTCTTCTCAGAGATATAGCTACCACCATTCTAGCTACTTTTATTTTATAGTTTGTTACGTTTCATTCATATAATAGAATCCAAGTTTAATGTATCATTGTGTTCCTTGCAATATATCTATGTATTTTGTTATATATATTCACTTTCAATTCGTTATCACGTAAATCTTGTTGATGTATATGTAACTTCGGAATGTATTTCATCTGTGTATTATATATATATATTTATTGTACCCTTATAAGAGATGTGTTATTCCTCTATAAGGAAGTGTCGTCATGTGGATTGACAAGTGTCGCAAGTGTGTGTACTTGCCGATGGGTTATTAGACCACCATATGGGGTCGGCCCTAATTAATATATAATATAATGTGGATGTATCTAAGTAGACAAGTCGGCCCCAGTAGGTCACTGGGCAAAAAGGTGAGTATAAATAGAGATAGGAGATCTCTATTTTACTCACTCGGGAAAAGTAACTCACTCTCTCTCTGGAAAGTGGCACACTAGTGAGGAGGAGGAGGATCATCTGCTAGGAGACTATCTCAATGTTATTTGGTTGTATTTTGGTTGAGCCATTGCTCTCTCTATCTCTGAGGAAGTTGTGGGGTTTTTCACCTTAGGGTTTTCCCCACGGAAACTCTGTGTCTCTTGTCTCTATGCTTTTGATTCTTGTGATGCTAGTCATGCTTGTCATATTATGATTGTCATGCATTGATATACTGTAGATGTTATTCTCTCAGCAAAGATCCTAGAGTATAATGAATTAATGCTCAAAATTTAACATGGTATCAGAGCTTAACTAAGAAGAAGACATTTTACAGTGATGGAAGCTTGTATTCCTTGATTATTGGGTTTCTCTCCACAGATTTTTGAAATTCAGTATAGTATATTGGATCTACTCATCAAGGCGCATCTATCTGTCCAATCAGAATTCAGTTCCGAGCATTTTCAGATTTGGCCCTAAAAATTAGGGTTTCCACAAAAATAGGAATTTCTGGAAACTGAAGGCACAGCTGGAAGCTCCTTGCAAAAATCAAAGGTTAGAGCTTTGGATCGAGATTTTTGGCTGGGTAGATCTCCGGGAAACTCAAACCCTAATTCAGGGCTCTCCCTAGTGAATCCGGGAGGACAAAAAAGCAATTTTGAAGGGCAAGACTTTTCTGATCTCAATTTCTGAATGTACTAGGCTGATCAGCTCTCCAAGGCGCATCTTTCTATCCTTTCAGAATTTTGAAATTCACATTTTGAATTTTTAGGGTTTCTCTGACAAACCCTAATTCGGGACCAGATCCAGTTTCACATTTTGAATTTTTAGGGTTTCTCCACACCAAGATTGAGGATAAGCTTGAAGGGGCTGATAACTTCCGAGCCTGGAAGTATAGGATTGGGCTAATCCTGGAAGAGAATGAGTTGGACTCATATGTGAAAGAAGACATCCCTATCCCAGAGGATGAAGAGGCCAAGGCATTGCACAAGAAGAACTTGGTCAAGGCAAAGAGAATCATTGCTGATTCTATCAAAGACCATCTCATCCCCCATGTGTCTTCTCTCAAGACACCCAAGGAGATGTTTGAATCCTTGACCAAGCTATTTGAAGGAAAGAACATAAATCGGAAGATGACCCTGCGGAACTAATTGAAAGCAGTAAAGTTTCAGAATGGAGAAACCATTCAATCTTATTTTTCAAGGGTCTCCCAGATCAAGGAACAACTAGAAGTAGTGGATTAAATGGTGGAAAATGGTGAAGTGGTGATGACCACTCTAAATGGCCTACCCAGGTCATGGGATTCTTTTATTCAAGGAATTTGTGCAAGGAAGAAGTTGATCTCCTTCAACAGACTGAGGGAAGAATGCTCTCAAGAAGAAGCTAGGCTTATAGCTCGTGAGGAAAAGATGGGAGGAGAAGATAAAGCTCTTGCAGCTCACACCAAAAGAAGCAAAACCAAGAAGGATCACTCTCACCGCAAAAGATCTCATCAAAGGAGTAAGAAGGACCTAAGATGCTTTACATGCAATGAGAAGGGTCACTATGCTTCAGATTGTCCCAAGAACAAAAGGGATAATAACAACAACTTCAGTAAGAAGAAGAAGGGCAGCAAAAGAAGATTTCATGCTCATGCTGCCAAAGATAATGAACCCCCAAAGAAGAAGGCTAGGGCAGAAAGTGATAGTGATGATGTCTCATCAAGTGAAGAAAAGTATGTTCTGATCTCTGCTCTCACAGGTACAATCTCCCATGGTTGTAATGATTGGTTAATTGATAGTGGGGCATCCAAACAAATGACTGGATTCAAAGAATCTTTTGTGAACCTATCTGAACATGAATCACCCCATAAGGTGAAACTTGGGGATGATTATCAATACCCAATCAAAGGAAGTGGTGAAGCCTCCTACAAACTAGATTCTGGAAAATCTATGAAGATGAAGGAAGTCCTCTATGTACCTGGGCTCAAGAAGAACTTACTCTCCATCTCTGCATTGGATGCAAAAGGTATGAGGGTTGCATTTGTAGATGACCAAGTCCTGATGTGGCCAAAGGGAAAGACAATAGATGATGCAGTAGTGATTGGAGAGCAAGAGGGAGGACTGTATAAATTGAAGGGACAACCTGAACATGCCATGGTGCATGACTCCATGGAGCCAAGTGAACTTTGGCATAGAAGACTTGCTCACATGCACTATAGAGCACTTCCAATTGCAAGCAAGGCAGTAGAGGGTCTTCCTGAAATCAAGACCAAACATGAAGGTGTTTGCAAAGGATGTGCAAAAGGTAAGAACATTAAGAAGGCTTTCCCAAGCAGTGAAAGCAAAGCAAAAGACATCCTGGAAATCATCCACTCAGATGTATGTGGCCGTATGTCATCCAGTTCCCTGAGTGGGTATGTTTACTATGTATCATTTATTGATGACTTCTCCAGGAAGACTTGGGTATACTTCTTGAAGGGCAAAGATGAGGTGCTTGATAAATTCAAGGAATTCAAAACCTTGATGGAGAATCAAACTGACAAGAAGATCAAAACATTCAGATCCGACAATGGTGGAGAATTCACCTCAAATGACTTCAAGAAGCTTTGCAGTGATTCAGGGATTAAGAGGGAGTTGACTGCTCCTTATAATCCTCAACAGAATGGAGTTGCAGAAAGGAAGAACAGAACTATCATGGAAGCAGCAAGGGCAATGTTGCATGACCAAGATCTTCCTATGCATCTATGGGCAAAAGCAGCTAGAACAGCTGTATATGTGCAGAACAGAACACACCACAAGATATTGGACAACAAGACACCAGAAGAGGTCTTTTCTGGTAAGAAACCTGAAGTCAGTCATCTCAGAATATTTGGTTGTCCAGTATATACTCATGTCCCAAAAGAGAAGAGGACTAAACTAGATCCTTCAGGAAAGAAGGGCATCTTTGTGGGTTATAGTGAAAGCTCGAAGGCTTACAGAATATACTTTCCAGGGTTCAAGAATATTGATGTCAGTAGGGATGTAACATTTGATGAAAACTCAGCATTCATCAAATCAAGGAAGGCACCTACCGAAGTTTATGAAGAACCCAAGGAAACAAGATTTCAGGACACTACCATGACTGAAGCAGTTCCAGAAGTTGTTCGTGAGTTTGAAGATCCACAAGAACCTGTAGATCCACCCCGTGAGGATAACTCTCACAAGAGGAAACCTGTATGGTCTAGAGAGCTCATTCAAGATGCAGAAAGATTTGGCATTCCAGAAGAAGAACACAGAGCAAAGAAGAGAACCAGATCACATACCAGCTATGTTGCTTTACTCTGTGATATCATGAACAAAGAGCCTTCCAGTTATGAAGAAGCAGCAGAAAAGAAAGAATGGAAGGATGCTATGGTTGAGGAATACCAATCAATAATGAAGAATGATGTTTGTTGTCCCAAGACCTAAAGAGAAGTCTGTTGTGACTTCCAAGTGGATTTACAAAATCAAGCATGCTGCAGATGGCAGTGTAGAAAAATACAAAGCAAGATTCGTAGCTCGTGGTTTCTCTCAGAAAGAAGGAATAGATTATGAAGAAACCTTTGCACCTGTAGCCAAGTACACTTCCATCAGAACAGTGCTTTCCCTGGCTGCAGCAATGAAATGGAAAATACACCAAATGGATGTCAAGACTGCTTTCCTGAATGGTGTAGTAGAAGAGGAAGTATATGTGGAACAGCCACTCGATTTTGAAATACATGACAGGGAATCATATGTATGCAGATTGAAGAAAGCCTTATATGGCTTGAAGCAAGCTCCCAGAACCTGGTATGGTAGGATGGACAGTTTCCTATCTAGTTTGGGCTTTACCAAGAGTAAAGCGGATTCCAACCTTTACTACGAGGTTGAGGAAGGAAATCCTGTGATTCTACTACTGTATGTGGATGACCTATTTGTGACAGGTGATGACAGACTGATTGCAGATACTAAAAGGAAGCTTGCAGCTGAATTTGATATGAAAGATTTGGGAATGATGCACTATTTCCTAGGTATGGAGGTGTGGCAGAATGCAGGTGGGATCTTCCTTGGTCAAGGGAAGTACACAGTAGATATCCTGAAGAGATTCAGGATGATGGATTGCAAGGCCATGGCCACACCTATGGCATCGAATCTGAAGCTTCTATGTGATGCTTCATCTGAGCCAGTTGATGTCTCTATGTATCATCAGATGATTGGGTCCTTGATGTACCTGACGAACACGAGACCAGACATTTTCTTTGCTGTGAACACATTGAGCCAGTTCCTGACGGATCCGAGGAGTGTTCACCTGGTTGCTGTAAAGCATGTTCTGAGGTACCTGAAGGGTACAGTGGATTATGGGCTCAAGTATGAAGCGAATCAAAAGTTTAACCTACAGGGTTATGTTGATTCAGATTGGGCTGGCAGTGCTACAGATAGGAAGAGCACATCTGGGTGCTGCTTCAATATGGGATCAGGTGTGATTTCTTGGTTTAGCAGGAAGCAGTCCTGTGTAGCACTAAGTACAGCTGAGGCAGAGTATGTTGCAGCCTGTTCAGCTAGTTGTGAGGCAGTATGGCTACGGAAGCTACTGTCTGAGCTATTTGATCTCCCGTTGGAAGCTACTGGTATCTTCTGTGATAACCAAAGTTGTGTGAAGCTGTCCGAGAACCCAGTGTTTCATGACAGGTCGAAACACATAGAGATCAAATATCACTATATCAGGGATATGGTGCAGAGAGGAGCTATGAAGCTCCTATATGTTGCGACAGACGAGCAGATTGCAGATGTGTTGACGAAGCCACTAGCCAGGGTGAAGTTCGAGTACTTCAGAGAGAGGCTTGGCGTTCTTCAGATCGAGGACACTTCGAGGAAGAAGTGATGGACACATTTGTTGAAGCCATTCCAAGCATGTTGGAAGGAGGATCCTTCACATGGCTGTGGATGTAAGCGCTGGATGATGAGCATTAGGATGATGTTCTGGTTTCTGCGGGATATGATCAGTTGGATCATTTTTATGTATGTATGTACGCATCATGTTGGATGCTGGATATGATCAGTTGGATCATTTTTATGTATGTATGCACGCATCATGTTGGATGCTGGATATGATCAGTTGGATCATGTGTATGTATTTTGTATATGCATCATGTTGGATGCTTGGACCATGTATCTGTATATGTATCAGGTGGATACATTGTATGATTAGGTGGATCATGTATGGTGATATGTATCATGTATTTGTATTTGTATCAGGTGGATACATTGATGATCAGGAGGATCATGTATGATGATATGTATCAGGTAGATACTTGGTATGCATCAGGTAGATGCATTGATGATCAGGAGGATCATGTATGATGATTTGTATCAGGTAGATACTTGGTATGCATCAGGTAGATGCATTGATGATCAGGTGAATCAGGTATGATGACATGCAGCAGGATGTTGCAGTGATGATCAGGATGATCATAGATGACGAGCTTCAGGATGTTGCTCCAGATGACATGCAGCAGGACGTTGCAGTGATGATGATCAGGATGATCATGGATGCATCATGATGATGTATGCTGAGTATCGGGATGATACTTTATGGCCGTGGATCAGGTTGTGCAGATGAGCATGTAATCCGGTGCCCTGGGAGATTTGCAGATGGTCTTTTGAGGCTTTTCCTATGGCATGTAATATCGGTGCCCTGGGACATCTGGCAAATGCTCTTTCATGGTTTTGCTCTGGGAGGACATGTAATTCGGTGCCCTGGGAGATCTGCAGATAGTCTTTCGAGGTTTTTCCTATGGCATGTAATAGCGCCCTGGGATATCTGGCAGATGTTCTTGCGAGGTTTTGTCCTATGGCATGTAATAGCGCCCTGGGAGATCCGATAGGTTGGGCTGTGTGCTCGTAATCAGTCCTAGGATGCTCTTGCGAGGTTTTGCCATGACCACATATAATAGCGCCCTGGGAGATCCTACAGGTCGGAGTTGTGTACCCGTAACATCCTGGGATGCCCTTTCAAGGTTTTGTGGTGGGGTCACATGTAATAGCGCCCTGGGAGATCTTATAGGTAGAGCTGTGTGCTCGTAACAGCCTGGGATGCTCTTTCGAGGTTTTGTGACGCACATAATAAGTCCTGAGGATTCCACAGTATGGCCAGTGATGACGAAGACCTGCAGGTGGTGGGCCTACATCCAGTATGAAAAAGGACTGGCTCTGTAGAACTTCCTATGATGAGCAGAGACAGAGATTGGTTGAGATAGTAGCAGCAGTGACGATGCATCGATGACGATGATCCAGAGAAGAAGACTTGTCTAGCAGATCTGTGTCGAGAAATACCTTCCTAGTTAAGAGGGAGTGTTGATGTATATGTAACTTCGGAATGTATTTCATCTGTGTATTATATATATATATATTTATTGTACCCTTATAAGAGATGTGTTATTCCTCTATAAGGAAGTGTCATCATGTGGATTGACAAGTGTCGCAAGTGTGTGTACTTGCCGATGGGTTATTAGACCACCATATGGGGTCGGCCCTGATTAATATATAATATAATTTGGATGTATCTAAGTAGACAAGTCGTCCCCAGTAGGTCACTGGGCAAAAAGGTGAGTATAAATAGAGATAGGAGATCTCTATTTTACTCACTCGAAAAAAGTAACTCACTCTCTCTCTGGAAAGTGGCGCACTAGTGAGGAGGAGGAGGATCATCTGCTAGGAGACTATCTCAGTGTTATTTGGTTGTATTTTGGTTGAGCCATTGCTCTCTCTATCTATGAGGAAGTTGTGGGGTTTTTCACCTTAGGGTTTTCCCCACGGAAACTCTGTGTCTCTTGTCTCTATGCTTTTGATTCTTGTGATGCTTGTGATGCTTGTCATATTATGATTGTCATGCATTGATATACTGTAGATGTTATTCTCTTAGCAAAGATCCTAGAGTATAATGAATTAATGCTCAAAATTTAACAAATCTAGATCATCATCCCTCGATAGATTTATGCTAGAAAGTAGATCATATGATATATTTTTCCTTCTTTGGGATGTACCAATATTTCTCCCAAAGGAATGCCAAAGGTCTCGACATGCACATGAAATTTGATGGTACAATATGGAAATATGAGGATCATTGTAATTATAAATATCTTATTTTTCAAAATGTCCAATGAGGCTTGGCATTATACAATACAAACAAAGTCCTCCATCTTCTTCAGGTTTCTGTCCATAGGTGTTATGATAACAACATATCCCTTGCTAAATCTATAGTAGTACCCAGTGTGACCTAGGTTTCAACTGTAATGTGTGAGCATTTACTAGAACCTCCAAATTGATAATGATCATTAGTTTTGTTGAATATACAAGGACTTTATCTTTACAAGCAATGTGGCCCAATAGTGTGTTGAATTGTATGTAGAATATGCATTTCTTCACGTTTATGGATGTTTTTAGTTGTCAACATCTCTCAAACATCAATCACAACATCGCAAAATAATAATTCAGTATATTGTAGACAATCTATTTGTAGATGTAATCTTCTAGGAACTTATGGATGTACTCCTTGAGCGATGTTGTGGCTATTCAAGAAAATAGTGTTGGTATGTTCTTTAGGCTAAACAACATGATATTTTAAGCATAGGAACTGCACTCCATAGTGAAATTTGTATTCTTATATTCTTTGGCTATTCACACATAATGGTGCCCTAATAATCTATCAGTGTACAAAAAGGACTCCTTCCTTCCTACCTAATATATCTAGCACTTCATCACAGAGGGGGTAGGAAAAGGGTCATGAACACAAGTTGTGTTCAAACCTCAAAACGACACAAATACTCTAATGCCTCCTCTCACCTTCTTTTAACATCTCGTTAATATTTCATTTGATCCCTTTCATTTCGTTGAAGATTTATAGGAGCAAATATGCATACTCCTTAAGAAAAGCCACAACCTTGGATACCCTCATCATCCCAATAGTGTTCAATAATTCAAACTAAGATTGATCTTTTGTACTAATGTTCAGCTATGTCATTAGTAAAGGTTCCATGTAAATATTCCCTATAGGGTATTTTTTCATTTCCTTCACTAATGTTTCTCTTTCTACTTCCCGAAATGACAAGTGTCGCCACTTTAATAGATCATTCACTTCTTCTAGCTCATTTGTTACCTTTTGTTGAAGAGAAAAACTCCCAGATAGTTAGGGATAACTATAACAAAGCAAATGGAAAGACAACAAACCAAATTCCCCTAGGATCACTAACTTATTTTCATGTAATCAACCAAAGAAACAAGGAAAAGGAATAGTCAATCAAGAAGAAAGGAGGATAAGGCACTTGGATCCAGTTAATTGTCTTACATATTCCTCGCACGTACGAATCCCAATGCAATCCACTTGATGAATCTGGAACATGCACACAAGAAAGACGACACCTTCCTCAAATCCTATGGCAATATAAAAACATGAATTAAATCATTAATCAACTTAATCATAAATCAATCCTATTTAGCCTATTAGGAATATTAAGCCCTTAATACCAATGAGAATCAAAGATAAATGAGAAATGAACACTGAATTGGGTTTGGGGGGTGGAGAGGAGAGATATATATTGATTAATACATAACATTAAGTACAAATCACCTAATCTTATTGTCTACCCCTTCCAAAACCTTTGACTCGGTCCCTCTGAGCTCGAGTTAGTAATTACTTGATCTTCCCAAGCCTTTAATATTCTTCTTGAATACAATATAGAGGCCAAATAGGAATTGAGACATCCCTAATCAAGGGATCATGAAATCTTAGAAACAATGGTTTCTGAGTGGGGAAAGGGCATTAAACTCAAGAAATTAGGATCGATTCTTCCAGCATAACCATAGTATGAGTGATATATGCCCCTATCTCTTCCATGAATGCCTTATTTATACATTATTGGACATGGTTGAGATAGTTAGAGGGTGGTTTCAAGGAGTTACAACTAAGAAACTACTATTCGAACCATTTTGTTTTGTGAATTTTTTGAATTTTATATTTTTTGTGCATTTTTCAAGGCACACGCTCCTTGCTTGAAGGAAAGGAATGTGCACACACGCCTTGATCCATAGAAAGGCATGTGTTCCCTTAAACTAATGTTTTTTATTGAAATTTGGGATGGATTAAGTTGTTAACTTGTCTTGAGGTGGGACCATCAATTATGGATGACTATGATATGTCATTTAGGGCCTTTACTAGCCATTAAAGACTCTTTAGATGACATTAGGGGAATTTGTAGGTTAATTAGGGAAATTTGAATGGGATTAGGGATGCTCATATGCCATTATGTACACTCAAATTCCATTAGGGTCATCACAAGGGCATTAAGGTAATTGAAGTGCCAATTAGTGCTATAACAGATGTCCCCTATTGTGTGAGGTCAAAAGAGGAGATGATGGTCAAAATAAATTATAAAGTTGGGAAATAAATTTTGAGTAGACTTGGGTGGAGGTTCCCAGACATTGACTCAGAAAAGTACTTGCAATACAAACCCAATATGTCAGATAACTCTCTTCCCCGAGGCAGGCATACCCATGCTCATGTGTAAACAAGCATGATCGCAAAATCAAGTACACTATGGATCCATGGAGTATATAAGATGTTAAATCATGGCCATGAAAAGATGTTGGGAATGTTATATTCTTTGCATGTAAATCGACTAGAAAAGTCGATAGTCGACTGAGATAAGTTGACTAGAGTCGGAGGTCAACAGATGATGGAAATCTGGTCAAATGGCCAACTGGAATAGTTTTTTGGACAAAGGAAAATGATTGTTCAATGGAAGGTCAAAGGAATTGTCACGTCCCCTTCCATCATTCCAAACCACAGAGGAAACATGACTAACATACCAGGGCTTATTTGGCAATCTCAGCCCCATACATTACTCATAGATTCATAACAATTAAAAACTTATGTGTACAAGTTCATACTCAATATATACACAACGAAATTAAATCATATTTGCACACACACAACGGTAATGCATCAACAAATCTATCACAAGCACAGGATGATTCAACATGCAAAGAATCAATCCCCTTCCAATGCTATGCACAGATTTCATAACAACCATATTAAAATAATCATTTCAATCCATTAATAGGAATAACTATCATTCAGAATCAACACATTGCAGAATACATAATGCATATAATTTAAACCACAGAGAACACTTATCTTGAGATGAAGTTGTCCAAACAACTGGCTATGTGATAGCAACGTTCCACCCAACCATAGGTCTCTGTACAGCCTATATTCTTTCAGCTGAGAGACCACCCCCGAGCTGGGTTGTGTATCCACTAAGGAGGAACTAGATGGGCTCACTCACAGCCATGGTTTTCACTCAACAACTATGCTAAGCCAACACACAGTTGGGTTTATCAAGCATACAAAGACAAAGGAGGGCAATGCTAAGCCAGTGAGCTCAACCACAGAGCTACAGGAATCTCAAAATAAATTCAAGCAATCCAATCCTCTATTCAAACATTCACACTTGGATTTCTCACAATTCTGTCATCAAATAACTCAATCCCATCATTGGACTTCAGGGCTATAAAAACTCAGTTTTCCAATGGATTTCGGGGTATTTAATCCTCTCAATTTCGCCCCAAGGTTCATATCTATGGATCCCCCATTGGATTTCACTGTCAATATCCGATTCTGGGCGTTTATGGCTCTTCAAAACGTGGGTTCTTGCAAAGTTGCGATTTCTGGTTTCTGCTCACTGCTGGGAATTCGTAATGGATGCAAAATGATGCTGGGTTCCTCCACAATGGAATGGGAATGAGGAAAAACCCATTCCCATGAGGTAGGGTGACTTGTGGGTCAAGAAAACAAAGCCCATACTCTGCCATACGAATTTTTAGGCTGCCCATGCTCCATTGAAGCCATGGACTGATTTCTTAAACAACTTTCTTACATAGAATTAAATGCCAGCAAAGAAAGTCAAATGGGTTCTCAAGATGACATTTGGCAGCCTATGGTTCAATCCCACAACCCCCTCACCACTCTCTAGTGGATACACATGGCCCCTTCTCATTAGTTGCTTCCATAGCCAGTTTTGGTATTTTATTGCATGATGTTTTTTACATCATTTTTACAATGTTCCATGGCTAAATAGCACATGGATAACATAATATCTAATACTTGCCTTTTAAATAAAATTCGAGCTTCCACTAGCGGGGCCTTGGCCTTGAGCTCCACGCTAGAAAAACATACATCACATGTATACATTATTTACATTAAAAGCTAATATATCCTAAGGGTCAAAATGGGGTATTACAATCCCCTCCGCCTTAGAATAACACCGTCATCGGTGTTCCAATACTTAGGAATACATATACAATTTACACATCCAAAATTTCAAAAAATTTGCAAATCTGCCCTGCATTCTATCTTTTACCTTGAACTTTCAGGACCAAGTCCTTTAGCTTCCACATCTTCTCCTGCTGGTTCTGACCTTCCAGCTCATCAACAAATCTGAAAGCTTTATGGATGCTACCTCTTGATGTTCCTTTGTTGGGAAGTTGCAAAGGCAATGATTCCCTCCACATTTCCAACATTTTACTGGTTGCTTTATCTTTTCCTGCTCAATTTCCTTTGAGTCTTCCCACCTGGAACGTTTCTTAGTGGACTGATTGGATGAATGTCTCCTCATTGATCCATTGTCCTTTCCTCGGTTGATTGTTTCTAGAATTATTTTTACTTGTCTTTGCAGACAAACAAAGTCCTGCAAAACCTTATGGTTCATCTCATTCTGCTGCTTTTGTAGCTTGAGCAGTCCTCCAAGATTCTCTTGGGTCTTCGCAATTGTTTGAAGAAGAGTTTCAGCCAAATGCATTAGCTTATGGTTTGTTGCCATGGCCAATGTACACAGCAGCCCACTCTTTGCTCGCTAGTACCACTGTTTTTTAACAGCTGCAACCAATTAACTTTCACTTCTCACCTGTGAAATACATCATGGCAATTTATGTTTGGCCAAGCATAATACAAACATTAAAATCAGTCAATTAATTTCCCAATTGACATGGGTAGTCCATGCTTTATCCATGAGACTTTCACACTTTCCATGCTTTCTGAACATACTCATGAATTCCTTCATGTTCATCCATTCATAGGAAATTCATTAATTCAGCATTGACGGTTATTTCAAGCAATTAACACAATCATTTCAAGTCATGACATGCATCAAACCATTTTCTGTTTTTATAAATGCATCAATAAAAAAGGAAAGAGAGAGCAGTAAGAGTTTTTCTCCTCTTAGTCTTGTTCCATTCTGGAACCCACACCACCATTATGGTTTTCATGCTCCTAGCCTCTTTCACTTCAACGTGAATGCTTGACCTGCCCTTCTTGGCTATGACACTTGGTGTCTATGGTCTATTCCAGGCCTCTCAACCATGGAGTCCCTCCACATGGTTTATCTACAACTCTTGGCTGCTAGGACCCACACAGTCCCACTAGCACCGTCTTTCATTACTGCTCATGCTGAGCTCTTTAGGATGGTCACATGTCCACATGCATCCCTAGGATTTCTTCATAGTCCTTTATTCCAACAATACCTACACTCAAACATTGAATCAATTCACATGTTTAGTTTATTTTCATAGGGTTTATCTCTAAACAAGAGTTTAAGAAATCATAACCAAATCATATACACATGTATATTCATAAGCAAGAAGCTACAAGATAACCGAATACTTATCTGTATTGTGCATTTCCTCTCTGTTCCATAGGGTCCTACTTTGCTTTGCAAGCCTTGGAATCCTCCTGCGGACTGGGATGTTTGGCTAGCACGCAGGCTGCTCCACAACATCAAATAGTTAATGCCCAACCAAAACACCTTCACGCCGACTGGATTTACCAAGCATTTGGTGGTTCCCAACTAGTCCCATACCTGGTTGGCCCTCTCTATTTCCGAGCTAGCACATCCGTCTGGGTCATCGGCCAATGGAAGTTAACTGCGCCACCGACCATTATAGGTCAAGGCTCTACTACTCTGCCTTAGGCTGGCATCAGCCTTTCACATGTGTCACAACCCTTCATGTGCATAACAATTCTTCACCCACACAAGGATGGCACTCCTTCTCTTATGCAAACCAGCGGTTCCCTTTAGGAACTATTTAGGTGACTGTCTTGACTGCCGGCTAGCATGGCCCCACAATACCCACACATACTGCACAAAGGTTACCACTGCTCATACAGTCCTCTTAAGTACCCTTTCTTCACTTTGTCATTTAACATGCAACACCAAATTGCATCCGTGTAAGTTGATAGCACAAGAAGGATAAGCAAGCTCATCAGTATTGATGTTCTAAAACTATAAACATATTTCATAACATTCACTATCCAATATTGAAACACTAGGAATGTGTCCATTCCCTTAGGGGGTAATCCATATTGATCATATTGTCATAACTCAACATCGGAAAAGTGTGCGCCCCTTTCTGATATGAGCCATATAGGCCCTACTCACACTCAAGCAATCTGTCATAATGGAAATAAAATCAAAACATGCTCTACATATTGACTCTAACAATTAAACATGCATATTCTTAGTTTGGGTCATAGAACACTTATCCATTTGCAGATGTAGTCTTCTTTATTAATGAGGAATGGGGGCTCCTTCTCTGAATTGACAGTCCCTCGGTTTTCCATCCCAACTTCTTTTGATGTTACATAACCCTCATATGTCTTACTGACATAATATTTAACATCTCGCTCATATTGTTTATCAATCATGTAGTGCAGGTGGGACATTATCAAAATATCCAATGGCGTTTCACCCGAAACCCATTTCCAAGATATGGGATCCTTCCCATAAATTTTGGCTTCTGCATGCCCTCTCTCATGGTCTTACTGCAATGTGTCTTCCTGACACACTTATTAAATAGCCAAACAGTCAGCAACATTTAACAATAAAATTCAAATCTGATTGTTCCATAACCAATCAATGGCATTAATAATTAAATTCAATATGAATTTGCAATTCTGTCTACTATATAAATTGATTTTCTTAGCCATGTGGCTATCCTCATATTGTTTCGCTCTTGTAAGTGGTATCACTTCTTCCATTATGGTCTTATGTCTGCTGCCATAAATGAACATCTACTTACAACATGTCCTCCTGGCACAATTCATATAAGCCAAATAGTCATTAGTCATTTATTAGCAAAATTCTAAATCCAAGATTTACAAATCTGATATTTACAATCCTTCTTTCTAACAGAACTTAGAGTTCTCAACCATAAGATTCCTTCTCATAAGCTCTAAATCAAAATTTTCAAATATGTTCCCTATAGAAATTAGATTTGCAACCATGATATTATTCTCATAAACTTAAATCAAAATATTTTCATATTTGTTTCATGCATAAGTTAAATTTCACAACCATGAGAACCTTCTCATAACCTTTGGCTTTTGCACATGGTAGAGTTCGGTCTTTACTGTGGTCTTATCCTCATTGCCATACGCAAGACATTTATACCTGGAATCTAAAACTTTCAATCAGCCAAACATGTTGTGAGTATCTATGCATATAATTTGTTCATTACTACAACAGTCACTGAAGTGATCTCAGAATTATAACACCCAATAATTCGAACACTTTCAGTTGTTAACATATCAATATCACCAAACTCATTTACTTCACGTGAATCATTATCATACTAAAATTGTAAGGTAGAGTCGCATCATTCATGCAATTTAAATGAAACTTTAGATACTCATTATTTCACAGTCATATGATTTATACAACTCTGCCCTTCCATAGAGTATTTCGACAGCCCATCGATCATGACTACCTTCTTTATGCACTTACTATTCTGCATTCGTAGCAGCCCATGAAATTATCTTAGAATTATCATCAATTCATCATCTCATCCATTATTTAGTTTGAAATAACACATATACCATCCCCATGCATTCATGCAATGCATCACAACATGTGCACCCACACTTATACATGCACATTTACAACATTTACTCAAACTTTTCATATGCATCCACTCAATGCATAACTACAAGATTTATAAAATCTCTGAATGCATATCCACTCAATGCTACCTTGCATTGGTTCATGAATGTTCTACATTCAAACATATTATGGTCGAAACATGACTACCTCATATAACATGCATTACCATAATCAGGACCACCAGTCCTCACTTGCTTTGATTATTAAGCTCATAACCAACATACACATGCAATGATATATTTTTATATGAATGTCTTCTAAATTTCTAAACAGTCACATGGTATGAGGCCTTTTTGCTTTCACCACTCCCTGCTCCACCACATTATGGCAGTGTGGCATTCACATGAGTGCATTTCAACCTTAAATGCATACCATTTTATGATTAGTAATTATGGTTCAATGGATTCTTACCCAATCCCCTTTCAACACATATGCAATCATCATAATTAAACCATTACCTGCATGGATCCCATTCACACCTTTGATGTCACCTGATCAGTTGGTCTCTTACAGAGGATTACCGAATTCTTCCACCAACCCTTTGATCATGGATTTGTTTCCTTATCATTTTCTTCATAAGGTTGTTGGTCACATGCAACAACATCATCAACATCTTCAACCATGCTCCTGTTGTCTTTGGTCCTACCACCAATAGTGATTATCAACCACAATATTTACCATTAGTGGTTCATTGCATATGTAAAATCTCACTACTTTTACCAATATGCAATATCATATGTGTGCAAAAACATATTCTCATGCACTGTGCATTGTTTATGAATATGCCGACTAGTACATATTCATGCCATCCATCTAATCTCTACATTTTCAGCATTCTCATGCCATAATTTTATGTACACAAAGCTTATAAAATATAAATATAGTTAGCAAGACAGGGTTAAGGAATTCTCCCTTTTCAATCCCTCATGTTTGCATGGAATTCCTCTTCCACATAATAGTTGGCCTGATTTCATGGCTTCTAGAAAAAACACAAGGAATCATTAGCTATGATTTTATCGCCAAGCATCAATTCAATACATATACTCGTGCATAATATTCCAACTTGCTGTTTTCCAGGCATGCAATTCTAGAAATTGCCCATATGGACAACAATTTTTTTTTGTCAAAACAGCCACTAGTACTTTTCTGCTCCAATTATCTATGGTGTAATGATAACCCCATTCAAATTCTGACTATGCACTATTGTTCCCTGTTGGATAAACTTTCCAATGCATATCCACGCGTTCCATTCCGACATTAGGTGTGGAAACTACATTACTTCAAAAATGACAACTTTTACCAAAATTCTGCACATTTTACACAGTTGCAAAATATCCTGAACTGCCAACTTCAACCACCTGTGAAGGAAAATCTATGAAGAATCACGAAAAACTTTTCTATCAGGCGAATTTAGTCCATACAACAAGGAACACTCAGCAACTCGCGGATCTCTGTTCCGATGCACCATTCATTTTCTATTAAATTATGGGTTTGACTAGTTTCCACTTTTTACATTTTTCCAAAATTTCAAATTTTGGGCCAAAAATGGCTATCTCCCAAACTGAGCATTTCTAGAAAATCTCTGTCTAACGGAAAATGTCTATTTTATTGAGAATATGAAATGTTGGGTTCAGAATATTTCTTGAATCCTAATTACAGGGTCACTTTCATCCACTGTAAGCTTTTCAAAATTCCAAAAACGTGGCCCGAAATAGTGTTTTTTGGCCTTCTTGCACACCCCGACTCCACATCCTTTGGAGTTTGGCTCCAAAATTCCAAACTTAACACTATTCCTGCTCCATGACCGCTCCATATCAGTTTCAGCTCAATCTGACCTTCTGTCAAGCGTCGAGACTTCGATTTATAAAAGCCATTAATCCCAAATTTATGTCAAATTGGAGCATAATGGGCTCGGAATCTTCACTCGTTCATTCATGGCTTTCGTTAATGGCCTTAGAACGCCACTGACCTCATCCAATTCTGATCCCGCAAGCTCCTGCAATCCAAAAATCAATCGATTTTTTTTATTTTTTTTTTGCCACCCCGCAACCCGTAACCCGCATCCCGCAACCCGAAACCTGAAATTGCGGGTGCGGAAAGTCAAGTCGCGGTCACGAAAATGTAACCATCCCGCAACCCGAAACCCGAAATTGCGGGTTCGAAAAGTCAAGTCGCGGTCACAGAAATGTAACCATCCCGCAACCCAAAACTGTGGGTTCAGAAAGTCAGGTCGCGGTCACGGAAATGTAACCATCCCGTAACCCGAAACTACAGGTTCAGAAAGTCAGGTCGCGGTCACGGAAATGTAACCATCCCGAAACCCGAAACCCGAAACTGCAGGTTCAGAAAGTCAGGTCGCGATCACGGAAATGTAACCATCCCGCAACCCGAAACCCAAAACTGCGGGTTCGGGATTGCGGAAACCGGAACGCACTTTTTCAAAACTTTGCGTTCCCGAAATCCGAAATTCGCAAGCCTGGGACACCTCCGGCCCTGCAACTTCTGGGGTTCATAAATCCTTTGTCCCTTGGCCAAATCAGGCGAGTCTGGTACCATTGGAAAGATATTAGAGATATCTATGCAATGGTGTGATCCTCTGCCACATCTGAGAACTCTGATACTTCCATTTTTCCATATCAAAATGACACCCCAAACTTCTCCAATACTATGTTAAAACGTTCCGTTATCTGCCTGTAACTCAGAGCTTGGCCCAAGCAGCCCCAGTGCTGCAACATGGGCTCTGATACCACTCTGTCACGTCCCCTTCCATCACTCCAAACCATAGAGGAAACATGACTGACATACTAGGGCTTATTTGGCAATCTCAGCCCCATACATTACTCAGAGATTCATAACAATTAAAAACTTTTGTGTGCAAGTTCATACTCAATATATACATAGCGGAATTAAATCATATTTGCACACACACAACGGTAAAATGCATCGACAAATCTATCACAAGCACAGGATGATTCAACATGCAAAGAATCAACCCCCTTCCAATGCTATGCACAGATTTCATAACAACCATATTAAGATAATCATTTCAATCCATTAACAGGAATAACTATCATTCAGAATCAACACATTGCAGAATACATAATGCATATAATTTAAACCACAGAGAACACTTATCTTGAGATGAAGTTGTCCAAACAACTGGCTATGTGAGAGCAACGTTCCACCCAACCATAGGTCTCTGTACAGCCTATATTCTTTCAGCTGAGAGACCACCCCCGAGCTGGGTTGTGTATCCACTAAGGAGGAACTAGATGGGCTCACTCACAGCCATGGTTTTCACTCAACAACTATGCTAAGCCAACACACAGTTGGATTTATCAAGCATACAAAGACAAAGGAGGGCAATGTTAAGCCAGTGAGCTCAACCACAGAGCTACAGGCATCTCAAAATAAATTCAAGCAATCTAATCCTCTGTTCAAACATTCACACTTGGATTTTTCACAATTCTGTCATCAAATAACTCAATCCCATCACTGGACTTCGGGGCTATAAAAATTGGGTTTTCCAATGGATTTTGGGGTCTCTAATCCTCTCAATTTCACCCCAAGGTTCATATCTATGGATCCCCCATTGGATTTCACTGTCAATATCCGATTCTTGGTGTTTATGGCTCTTCAAAACGTGGGTTCTTGCAAAGTTGTGATTTCTGGTTTCTGCTCACTGCTGGGAATTCGTAATGGATGCAAAATGATGTTGGGTTCCTCCACCATGGAATGGGAATGAGGAAAAACCCATTCCCATGAGGTAGGGTGACTTGTGGGTCAAGAAAATAGATCTCATACTCTGCCATACGAATTTTTGGGCTACCCATGCTCCATTGAAGCCATGGACTGATTTCTTAAACAACTTTCTTACACATAATTAAATGCTAGAAAAGAAAATCAAATGGGTTCTCAAGATGACATTTGGCAGCCTATGGTTCAGTCCCACAACCCCCTCACCACTCCCTAGTGGATACACATGGCCCCTTCTCATTAGTTGCTTCCATAGCCAGTTTTGGTATTTTATTGCATGATGTTTATTTACATCATTTTTACAATATTCCATGGTTAAATAGCACATGGGTAACATAATATCTAATACTTGCCTTTTAAATAAAATTCGAGCTTCCACTAGCAGGGCCTTGGCCTTGAGCTCCACGTTAGGAAAACATTCATCACATGTATACATTATTTACATTAAAAGCTAATATATCCTAAGGGTCAAAATGGGGTATTATGGGAATGAACAAAATCTCAATGGGTGATTGACCAAGGTTGACCCAGTCAAGTTGATTATAATAGAATAACTGAAAGTGGTTAGGAAGTTATGGATCGCCATTAATGAGCAATTGGTTGTATTGTATCTATAAATAAGTTGTAATGGCTATGCAAATGGTAGTGTGGTGGAATGAAATGAAGTGTGATTTTTGGTTTATAAAATCACGGTTGTAAAGATCGGTTATGAGTGTTTGATTAATAGATGAATGGAAATATCACTGGTTTGTTGGTTTTCCCCGAGGAGAGGGGTTTCCAGGGTAATTTATGTGAATTGTGTTGATGTGTTGTGTGGCATTGCTTAATATTTAATTGTGTTTAACTATATGAATCAATTTGCCATATCGATGTAATCGATATTAGAACCAATAGTTGGTATCATATCCGTATTTGAATGCAAGGGGACACCTTTGTTTATGAGGGTTTGAATTTCTCTTGAATTTGGTGAATATCTATTGCAGTGGGAGATTTTTGGAAACATTGTTTTATAGTTATAATGGCTAACACGTAAAGGATATAAATTGAAAAGTTTAATGGGCAGAATTTTGAGCTTTGGAATCTTAAAATGGAGTATTTACTTATGGATCGAGAACAATTGGTTGCAATCGACCCAAGAACGAATTCGGTTGGTGTGTCGAAGGAAGATTGGAAAAAAATCAATAGGAAGGAAAGGAGTACAATATGACTTTGTTTAGAAGATTTTATATTGTTGAATGTCAAAGAAGAAGACATTGCAAAGAAGCTACGGGAAAATTTGGGGAATTTGTACCAGCCAAAATCTCTAGTTAACAAGTTGTTTCTTGGGAAGAAGTTGTATCTTCTAAGGATGGATGGAGCCGACTTGGTTATAGAGCACCTGAATGTGTTCAACACTATGATCAGTCAATTGTTGTCTATGGATATTAAAATCACCGAGGAAAAATGTATTGGTCTGTTGTGTTATTTTCCATATTCTTGGGATATCCTGGTCATGGCTATTGGAAGCGATAGTACCACATCGAAGATTGATAATGTACTCACATATTTGTTTTCATAAGAGATGAGATGAAAGAACATGGTACGTTTGACCCATGATGCCTTGACCGTTAGAGATCGACCGATAAACAGAGGAAAAGGTAAATCCTATGGTAGAAGATCGAATTCAAGGGGTAGATCTAAGAACATATATCTTGGTCCAACGACGAAAACATGTTGGCGATGCAGTAAAGTTAGAAATTAAGAGGAAACTATAAGTCGATGGAAGTTGAGAAAAACAAAGGGTTTGGGGAAGGTTAGTCAATTGACAATAATCCTTCATAAGAAGAGAAAGGTGATGTGTATTTGGCCTCCACAATTACATAGTCATATCATGACTCTTGGTTGATTGAATATGATGCATCATATCATATGAAACCTCATAGAGAATGGTTATGTGAGTATAAGAAGTTCAATGGTGGTGATGTTCTACTGGGAGATGATTCACCAACTAGGATATTCAGGCGAGGTAAAGTTCGATTGAAACTAAAAGATGGAAGAATAGGAACACTTCTAGGATTACTGCATATCCTAGGTTTGGCTCAAAACTTGATCTTGGTAAGTAAGATGGGGAATGCATGTGAGCAGTCTATATTTGAGAAAGATACATGTAATATGGTGCGAGGAGTGATGGCACTGATGAGAGGTGTCTAGACTGGAACCTTGTACAAGATATTGGGAAGGACAAACACCGATGAATGTGCTAATGCGGTATTTCCTAGATCTGATGGAACATCTACTTGTCTAGTCAACTTGACCATGTTGTGGCATCAACAGATGGGACATATAGGTGAGAAAGGTCTTCGTTCTATGCACAATAAAGGTATGGTTGAAGATCTCCCTTACTATATTGAAGAAGTCAACTTCTAAGAACATTGTATTTATGGTAAACAGAGTCATGTAAGGTTCTTATATGATGCTACTAGGCCTAGAAAAATACTGGAGTCAATACATAGTGATGTGTTTGGACTAGTGTCAATACCTTCACTAGTAGGATCTCAGTACTACATTTGTTTCATAGATGATTTCTCCATAATGACATGGCTGTATTTTTTTAGGAAGAAATTTGAGTTTTTTGAGAAGTTTCAAAAGTTCAAAGCTCTTGTGTAAAATTAGACTAGTAAAAAGATGAAGGTATTGAGAAATGAAAATGGATCAGGAGAATTTTGTTGGAAGTTGTTCAATCAGTTCTATAGATAGCATGGTATATCTCGACAAAACACAACTCCCTAAATGTCTCAACATAATGGATTTGTTGAAAGAATGAATAAAATGATGATGGAGAAATCCAGGAGCATGCTCAATGGTGTAGCAATCGTACAAAATTATGGGTAGAGGTAGTTGACATGGAATGTTACCTGGTGAATAGGTCATCACTGAAAGATTTAGTCGACAAGACTCCATATGAGGCATGGGATGGTAAAAATCCCTCTCTTACACATCTCATAGTTTTGGGTGCGATGCTTTTATACATATCCCAAAGGAGAAAAGGAATCTGGTTACAAGGAAGGTAGTTTATAGTAGAGATGTAATATTTAGGGAAGTCGGAGGTACTTCTACGGATGAAGATGTTAAAAAAGAAAAGGAACCAGAAAGGTAGGAGTTTGAAATGAATGATGAAATCTCGGATTTAGGTGATTCAACTGAATTCGATGAAGAGGTGGAACAATAGACTCTATGTCAGAAGGTTTGTTCGAGCAAGGCAAAAACTAGAAAGGTATAGTCTACCTGAATTTCGCTTTGCTTTTGTGTTATCTATCATTGAAGATGATCCAATTCAGTAAAGGAATCGATCGACTCGACAAAAGGTAAACTATGGAAAAGGGACATGGAAGAGGAAATGGAATCCTTGAAGAAGAATGAAACATGGGATCTAGTCGTGTTGCCAAATAAAAGGAAACTTGTTGGTAGTAAGTGGGTGTTCAAAAAAAAGTTTGATGTAGCAGGTCAAGTCGAGAATTACAAGGTTCGATTGGTAGTGAAAGGATATCCCCAAGTTGAGGGAGTCAGTTTTGGTGAGACTTTCTCTCTTGTTTCTAAGCTAACCTCCATAAAGGTACTAATATATTTAGCTGCAACACTTTATCTTGAGATAGAATAGATGGATGTAAAGATAACATTTATTCATGGTGATCTTGAAGAAGAAATCTATATGAAGCAGCATGAAGGTTTTTATAGTGGAAAGAGAAAATGAGTAGGTCTGCAAGCTCAAGAAGTCTCTCTACGGCCTAAAAAAATCACCCAGGATGTGGTATCGGAATATGTATATCTAGTAGTTGGGGTTTGTGAGAAATCAGGTTGATCATTGTGTGTATGGAAAGAAATTCGGTGATCACTTTGTATATGTAGTTTTGTATATCGACAACATGTTGTTGGTTAGAAATAACATGGATCTGAATAAGGAGGTAAAACTACATATATCCTCCACGTTCGACATAAAGGATCTTGGAGAAGCAAATTTCATTATTGGAATGGAAATAAAGAGAGATTGAGAAGGTACAAGGATTTGATTTAGTCAGAGAAAATATGTTGAGATAATTCTGAAACGTTTCAACATGCAGGAGTGTATATCTGTCAAGGTCCCTATTCTTGTGGGAGTCAAACTATCTGTTGAACAGTGTCCTAAGACACGAGAAGAAATATAGTACATGTCACATGTTCCCTATGCTAGTGTTGTAGGCCATAGTCTGATGTATGATATGGTATGTACTCGACTAGATGTTACACATGCAGTGGGAGTATTGAGCAGGTACATGTCGATACCTGGAAAAGAGCATTTGACTGCAATCAAGAGAGTATTCATCTATATGCACGACATGATAGATTATGCAATATGTTATGGAGAAGAACCTGAGAACAAAAGTAGATCATAGCCATGAGAAAATACAAAGTGGATTGATGTCTCAATGATCATCAGGAGAACAACTTGGTTCTCCATAAATCACCAATGTCATACAGTGTGTGGTACAGTATTGCACAAGTCGAGCTGCATCATAATAGTGGTAATGCTATTGCAACCCATGGTCTTCAATCCAAACTGTCATATTGTGCGCATCCTTACCATGTGAATACATTATCTAAAGTCGAACATGGGGGATATTTTTTAATTATCAATCATTGATATATAATGTTAATAAATGTAAAACAACCCACCAATGATGATAATAGGCATCAATGTGCTTAGTACATTCTAGCAAGTGTGAATATATGTGTTGTCATCAAACACTTGTAAAATCTATCAATAAGTGGAAACTAATGTATTCCCACCATCATTGCAAGGGAACATGCCACTGATGAATACAAACCTCAAGGTACTATAAAGGTATCTAAATACCTCTCCCAAATAAAACTGAGTTAACATCGATCATAATAAATTTGTTGGAAGGGAGGCATTGTGGTATCCTCCATGAACCAACACGAACACATAGAGTGAACCGATTTGTTTTGAAAGGTCTTGGAAAAAACATTTGCATGAACACTACCGAGTACGTCTCTTGCATGCACCGGATGAGAATAGTGCATGAAAAAGACCCTCTGGGCAACAATTAATGATGAAAGTTGTTGAAGGAGGTGAGTAATTCCACCAATGATGAAAATGAAATCCAAGGTATGGCACAAATCCCAACATGTGAATAGAGTTCTTGTTGTCAAACATATGGGAAACAACTCAGCCGGCAACCAATGATGGGATGTCATCTACCAAGTGCAAGGAAACCTACCAATAATGAAAGTAGGCCCAAGATGCCAGCGAATCTAGGCCAATCTCTCAGAGCAATGTGTCATAGTCGATGAGAAACAACCTGCTAGTGAGAAGTCAATGGGGACCTTCTACACTAGCATATGTGTCAACTGCTGGTTATGATGATGATATTGAGAGCAACATGATAGTAGGGAAGACTAACATAAATAGTCATAGAAACTGAGGAATGGCTGACACGGGATAAAGACAACCCTTGAACAGTAGCATGACACAATGGTGACCTGGGAAACATTTGACACAAAGGGACCAATGATATAAATTTACAATGCAAGGGGCATTAACAAATTCTCTAAAGTGATTGGAAGAGTAACCAACTAGAGGACTATGAGTTAAGAAATCATGGTTCGGATTTCTAAGGAAAAAATAAGACCCAACTTGTTGAGAGGACTCAAAACTGATGCTTTTTTCAAGAGTGACACAATTAACACTGCTGCCACATAAAAAATGGAGATCTAACATATTTCCCCACTCTCTCTTTTTTATATAAATGTTTGATTTTTTTGTCTTTTTCATATTAATAAAGCATAAAAAGGAATAAATAATTCCATAATACAATGGATTAAATGAGTGTCGTAAGGCATGTAACTATGTTCCAAATGCATGGAACAGACGTATACAAAACAAAATGCAAAAATGGTACTAAACAAGAGGTGGACACTCATCAGCATGTTTCTTCCAAAAATGTAGTCCATAATGCAAATGCAATAGGTGCATGCGAAAAGAAACATAATGAATGCAATGGTAGTATGAAAGTTACAACAAAGCATTAAGTATAAATGTGCAAAGGAAAATACATAATGAACAAAAATGAGAGCCTTATAGGGAATGACCATAAATAGAATAGAAATAGAGGCATGAGGCTTCTTCTCAAAGTCATGGTAAAACTAAAAATTATCATTAGCCTATGATAAAAACTCGACATGGGCACAAAAATGGCAAGAGGGTGCTAACTAAAGCGTCATGTTAGGTAGGATCTTTTGTCAAATTATTTCAAAATGTAGATAGAGAAGGATGATGCATCAATATCCAACGAGTTCAACCCTAAAGAAAATTAAGGTGGAAAAAGGTTTAAATGCATCATAACAAAGGGAAAACATAAACCTATATGCAAGATTCTGAATATACTTGATCGAATCAAACAATGTGCAAAGCATGATCCCTAAGAAACTAGGAATCTGACTTACAATCGCGTATCCAAGAAACAACAATACCATGATCATATCTAAAAATATATATAAAAAGAAAGCTCTGATATGAGTTACTTTGATAGGGGTATCTTCAACTTCAATGTCTCCCAGAATATTCATTACCAAGGAAGAACCTACCATCAAAGGCTCAAGAACGCCAAGGCCTGAGGACCTACAGTCAATAAGATAATACCCATAAGGAAAATCAATGCTTAAATCAATAATAGAATCTAAATGAACAGATTCATCATCACAGGATTCTAAATATCTACTAAAATAATTAGACTCATCACGAATACCAACTTCCAACTCAATGACAAAGTCCAAATATTGAAAAATTCCATCGTATGAGGATCCACAAATAGTGATATCAAACTCAAAAGGAAAACTAGGGATGGATTTTATTGCAATTGGGTCCAATCCAAGGAGATTATCTTTGGAAAGGATAGAAATATCCAAAGGAATTTCAAAATCAATCATATCCTCTAGGATAAATTATCTAAGGAAAGGATGTCATCCCAAAGAGAACAAATGTCAAATCATTCACTTGCACCAACAAAGAGGAGAATAGGCTCCAATGCCCCCATTGGATAAATCACCTATTCAACTGCTAGTACCAAGCCCCAAGAAAATGAACATGAACTCAAAGGCTCCTTCTTAGTATAAATTGGACACATGGGATATGACACCAAATATAGTGTCTACTAAAATACTAGAAATAGTCAAAGGGGAAACTTTGTCTAAATTCAAGTAAAACGGAGGATCAGTACAAGTGAGATGATTAATAGTGACAATGCTTCCATTGTGAGGAAATGCATCACACAAAAGAGCATATACACCACAAGATTCATATCATATACATAATCACACCCAGGGAGCATATTGAAGTACAATGGGCCTTCCATAGCAACAAAATCGACTAATATTGTCTTCCCACCAAAGGTTCACTATATCTTCTATCAAAGGCCAACAATGGACTGGAATTGGACACAAGATAGGGCGGACCCAAATCTTTCCAAGCATACATGGATAAAATACTAACAGAGGCTCCTTCGTCTACAATACATCGAAAAACCATGTGATATTTAACTTGAAACCTTATTTGTAAGGATGCAAAAGAAGGAAGGTGAGGCACAGCTAGATTATTCCAATAAAAGGAAGCAATCCTAGACCTTGCATGGGGCTCACTCAAAGTGAATAGAGTGCCCCTTTGTGGTAGTAAAGAAGACTTTATTGGTAGCCACATCACTTTCCAAAGGAAGAGTGGGATTGGTCGAATATTGCATTGGTTCAACCACTTCAATCTTGTCACTCTCTCAGGGAAGAGTTGGATTGATTGAACATTACATCAATTTGACCAATTCAATATTGGCACTCTCTGAACAAAGAGTGGGATCAGTCGAAAATTGCATTGACTCAACCACTTTATCAACCAAAGGTAGAATGGGATATTGGTAAACCATAGGTTTCTCAAGAGAAAAGGATCCTTGAGACAAGGACAACACACTTTGTACCTCTGGAATAGTAGGTCATAAATAAGTAAGTTGATATCCCTTGCAAAACTTACAAGGGAACTTAGGATTGCATCCTATTCATCTAGGTTTCTCAATAGTATTAGTACCCTGGTGTGACTTTGTCACGTCCCCTCCCATCATATAGAGCAAGGGAGAGAACATGACACTAAAACTGGGCATCTAGCCCCATGATCATTAACAAAATTCATTGAAAAATAAAAAGACATATGCAATTGTATAAATGTAAGAAACACAGCGGAAGTAAAGTCAACTACACATCTAGCATGTATTCAACATATTCATGACAGTCATCAAATAAAGACATTACAAAATTAACACAAGAGAGTACTTATCTTGAAACAAGGTAGTCCCGAGCAACTGCAACGTTCCACCCAACCATAGGACAGTTGTGCTCATCAATCTCTCAACACAACTGCCACCCTCGAGCTGGGCATGATTTCTACAAGGAAAAAGGGAACAACAGACTCACACATAGCCAAATACACACCAAAATCAGCTAAGCCAATCCATAGTTGGGTTTATCGGGCTGCTAAGGCAACGGAAGGGAATGAATTGCTAAGCTAGTGAGCTCAACCACAGAGCTATGGATACCTCTGCAAGATCTATCTAGCTTGGTCCCCACAATACCTACACACCCAACACAAGGAAGTATTCCCTTCACTGCTACACAGTCCCTCAGGACATACCTTACATTCTAGTGCTCTTTAAGGTGTGCATAGAAGAGTAGCCAGCCCTTTTGATCTTTCTGTGAGGTTACTCTCTTCACTAGGTTTATCAAGCCAATTCTAGTCCTCTTCCACTCCTAATTTCTTACTCACAAGTTCATACCAAAACAAGGGTGCTCATAATAGCAAAACACAAGTGTTAGGCATGGAGAAAAACGTTTTGATAGTGGGATGCCCAAAATGGGGCTTCCATGAGTTTCCAAAACCGTGGGCAACCCAAAATGAAATGTTAGATGGGGGAATCAACCCTGGGAGAGAAAATTCGATTTCACAAAACGTTTATGGGCATTCAAGGGTCAGAAACGACCTTTATAAACCCCCAAATCGTGACTCTCCTCCTCCCAGCCATTGTGCAACACAAAAACGAATTCCCAACTATGGAAAATGATCGAAAATGTGAAGGAAAATGCCCCAGCTAGCTCGGACTGCGTGAGGGAGCAAAGACCATGGGTGTAGAATGGCTTGGGCACAATTTCATGGGTGTTTTCTTGTCATGGAATCCAAAATACGATTTCCCAAATTGATGGCTTGCCCATACACGAAATTGGTTGCGATACCTCTCCATTCCCAAGGCATTAACTACCTCAACCAACTCTTGGAAGAATTAAACGATTGGGTGCATAAGTCAAAATGGGTAGTTGAGGGTTTATGGGTTTTCTCATTGACACTTGGATTGACACTATTGGCTCAAGGGTTTGAATATTTTCCCTCCCTATTCCTTGTAAAAATCATGCCCCCATCTCTTGTTGCATTGCATAGCTAGTTGTGGGTATTTCATTAAAATTCATATTTACATGATGTCTTAATTTCTATTGTACGTGGCTAGCACGAGAACCATATGCATCGATTTTTAATTATCGATACATAAAACACTAAATCGATGGCAGGGCCTTGGCCTTGAGCTCCTCACCATGATTTAATAACGATATTTAAATCATTTACAATTTTAATGCAATAGGGTCAAAATCGGGATATTACAGACTTGCATTGGTTGGTTGTTTCCACCCAGTATGACTTGTAGTGGTTGGTTGGTTTCCTCCAACATGACTTGCAATTGCATGTGGCATGCACCCTGAGTCTTTGCATCTTCTTCGTATTCTTCCTCTTTTTATTCTTTTTAGACTTTTGGTTACTTGGAGCTAGACTTTCACCAGATGAGGTTAAAGGAGGGGGAAAATATGTCACAAGAAAAGCAGGCAAAGGTTTTTGATGATCTTAACAATCAAGGATTATTTGAAAAGCGTCAAGAGAATTTGGGACATTTGGAGTGGAAAAAAACCAAATCGGAAACCCCACGGTGAATCCATAAGATTCAAGATGGAAATCAAGGGAGAACCAATGTTTCCACATAAAGGAAAAAAACAAGAATCCCCTTGCATAGGGGTCCTTTGGTTTCTCTCCTTAGGAACTTTAACCATAGCCCCTAATTCAAAAAGGAAATATCTAAGGCCTTCTATGGGGTCGAAAAATTATAATCAACACACTCTTATAAAAGAATCTATACGATACAACCAAGAAAAATCATTCTCCCAAAAATCAAACCTTATTGGCTAAGTCCTAAGTTCAATCAATGAAGAGTTTAACACAAGCCTTATGAAGGTCATCCTGGGATGATTAGGTCCCAAGTACAACCAACAAAGGCATGAGAGATAGTTACAGTAACCCTCACGCAAAAATAACCCACGGTGAAAGCACCCTCGTGAAGACAGACACTCTCCAAGGGAGCTGAGGAAGATGTTATGCATATGCCATCTTAGGTACCACAAGCACTTCCTACTTGCAATCACCCGACGAAAACCTAGGACATGCAACTATGGACACCACTTTGCAATTGACAATTGGGTAGAATAGTCATGGGCCAAGTGTCTTCAAATGGAAAGGGAAAGTAGGAACAAGTCTTAGACCTAAAAATTCACGGAGAAATGGTGTCACCCCAAGTACTTTCCTTTTCACCTAAATATCCCAAATTCACATAGCCCACCAAGCAATAAATTAAGGGGTAATCTCGATTGCCTACTTAGCTTGATCTTGGGATTGATGAGCAGTGTCAAGCATGCTTTACCAACAAATTCCTTCTGCTACTAATGAATTTTCACTCAACTAGTAAGGTCCTAATTTCATTTTAGTGGCCTTGGAGAATTGACTCTCCAAACCTACTACCAAATCCCTAGACCTAGACTATTACTAGCTTTCTATCAAAGAAAAACAAGTCTAGTTAATTGTAGTTACACTGCTTTTAAAAGTTGTTGTTAATTATAGTGATGCAGAAGTGAGAAAATGATGACGTTCTCAAATAAAAAAGAGATACTTGCAAATGGGAAATACTACTTCAAATTTTGAAAGAGATGCTCGATAATAATCCACTTACAAAAAGTATAAGAACCAACCAGAAACTTTCAAAATCTAAATGAGAAGCAAACTTTCTCCTATAATCGAAGAAAGCAATTTTTTAGGATTTTCATAAGAGCATGCTAATGCAATCCATCTAAGTTTTTTCCTTTATATGCAAACATTCCTAGGGGAATCAAAATACATAAGAGATTCCTCCATGAACCTAAAGATGGGAAGAAAAGAATGCCACTAAGCAAATATTTATTTTCCCTTCTCTTTATGAAACCAATAAAGCACTTGCCAAAGCACTGTAAAATAGGAAAATGCCCCTAAACATATACCTAAATATTTCCAAATGACCTTAGGTATCAAATACAACAGGAAACAGGGAAACAGATTGTAAAAAAAAGCAAAAAAACCCCTCTTTTTAGACCACATGCTCGTGTTACCAAGCAAAGGACTGTGCACATGCTTCTTTCTAGAAGGGAAGGGGCATGTACCCCATGAGTACATGCTTTTGCATCTTCTGGAAGAAGCATGTACCCCTATATCAACCCCAAAAGGCAAAAAAAATGCAATCTTTCCATCTAATTTAGGATTGGACATTATTGCACAAATGAATAGGTTTCAAAACACTCAATCAGAGATAGAATAATAATCATAAGAGGACCTACAAAGATTAACTCAAAGAATTCTTCTTTAGTATGGTTACATGTTCTGTTGACGAGAAAAAAATTCCCCTAGGATTAATAACTTGTATTCATGCAATAAACCAAAGGAAAAAGGAAAAGGAGTAGTCTATGAAGAATAAGGGAGGATGAGGCACCTGGATCTAGTTGGTTTTTGTCATGTCCCCAAATTTTGCCATGGCCCATGGGGTAATTTTGGCCTAAGTCACCTAGGCAATAATTATTTAAATTAATGAGCAAGTATGGAAACTACCTTATGGAAGATGTCTAAGGTTGTATTTGGGAATTAAATGGACAAGGGGGGACCTCCATGTAGTTATTAACCCCATGACTAAGTCTAAGTGATTAATTAATTGGAAAAATTTTGAGGCATTACACCATATTAATTAATTAATTAATGGCTAAGTTAAATTATTTATGAGTTGTATTATTCACATTTAAATGGTTATTGCTAATAAATGTGCCAGGTGGTTGCTGGCTTGGCTAGTAAATTCGAATTGGTCAAGTAGGCTAAACTTGCCTAAGTGGTAAAATCTCAGAATAACAAGAGAATCTAATGGAGACAAGTTGGCAAGCTGAACTAAGAAGGAAACTGACAAAAGCTGGCAAAAGCAGAAAAGTGGAAAGTAAATAAAGTGGAAAAAACAAGAAAAGCTGTAAGTAAAGATTTAGCAACATCCAGAAAGCTAACTAAGGCGCAGTTGCTAATCTGGGTGAAGAGAGACAAAAGTTGGCAAGTTTTTCTAAGACAAAACTTGCTAATTATTCCAAGAAGGCACCTACATGACCTGGAGTAGGATGGGCAAGTGGGTAACCTACTCTCACAAGTCACCAAAGCTAAGTAACTTACTCAGCAGGTCATCATGAAGTTTATAAAAGAAGCCAACCAACTCCAATGAAGAACTTTTGTCATTTGCAATTTTGGTTTGAGAGCTCTGAGCCTCTCTAGTTGAGTGATGTGCCTCAACAAGTTTGCTTGGGTGATGTGCCCCAAGACTTTGTGAGTTATCTAAGAGTGTTATGAAGGTCCAAAATATGTTATTGCAGCCAATAACATTCATATCAGTCCAGCCATGAATATTTATAGTCAGCTTGAAGAGGAGGACAATTCTACAGTGGATTAGCAGCTAGATTTGAAGAAAAATAACTAGAAGGAGGAGCTAGTTCTCAGGAGTTACACCCAGGATCTCCATGAAGCTCAGTATGCCATTATTTGCAGAACATCAGAGATCAGCTTCATATATGATCCTCACTCTCTTCTTACATTCTTCTCCCATTCACAGCTAAATCTAGAGGAGCTTTCCCTGAAGGAGAGGGTTGGCTCAGTGAATGCGCCCCAATCAAGTCCAGAAGTTTAGTATGCAGCCAATTACAGTCATATGACCTGTAGGTGACCTGATCATAACTTTGGAGCAGATCCACAGTAATATTCTAATTCTTCTCTTCATTCTCCATCAAATGTAATGAAAATCTAGCCTGTGAGGCATGTACTTTGGAAGGCAATCTAATAATGAGAAAGAGAGTGTTCTGAATCTATATTTGACTTATATGTGTTGAATATCATCTATCATAGCTTTATTTAATATCATAACATATTATATGAAGTTTTGGAGCAGTTTGATGAATTACAATGCAAGACTAGCTACTTGGGTGTGTTTTCTAGGCTAGTTTCACTGATTTCTTTGTAAAATGAAATATGTGCATCCATTTGACCTCCCGTCTTTTGCAGTATGTTAATAACATGATATATTAACCATATCAGTCCACAAAACCAGAATTTGAATGATTTTAGTCTCATTTTGTAAAGATAAGAAAATTACTAGCTCAGCAATCCCGGGAGAGCCTAGAAACCCCAACTCTTCCCATATTTTCACAAGTCTGCAAAATTACCTTACTGAACTTATCCAACATATATGTGACTGATATAAACTCTGTTATTAACTCCCAGTGACCCTACCCTACCCTGTATGCATATGCCAGACACCCAGGAAGCCTCGAAGTAGGCATAGGCTTGTTCTATGCTGAAAAGTGAATGGTGCTGGTACCTTGTGCATAAGGCAATCTGATCTGACCTCCGTGACCTACTGCTGCACCTAATCCCATATATTTTCCAGAATTAAACTTTCATCCCACCATCCTCAGTCTTTATCCCAGTACACCTCACTTACTCCTTGCACGATTTGAAGAAATTGGAAGAAAATTTGTCTAGTAGAGTTTAAATAAAATTGGAGTTGAGTTAATATTCTGGTTAAATTGTTCCAAGGATATTACAATGGTATCATAGCGCTTTCCTTGGCTCAGCCTGTGGAAAGTTAATCTCAGTGGAAAAGTAGCTCAGCTCTATTTTGAAATTGTAGTTGTGAAATTAGTTCCATGTCATGGAAGATTCAGACTTTGCGTTGTATGAGGAGGAAGATTATTTTTATGAAGAGTATGATAATTATGATGAGCAGTATGAAGAATACTGCAGACACTATGAGGAAGAGAATCCCCAAGAAGTGTTGGTTGTGGAGCCAGATCTTCTAGTCTCATAGATGATATTGTATCAGCCATGTTTGTACCCCAGTTTTATATGATATGTAGGTGGACTGTACACTCACCCCAGCGGGGGGGTGTGGGGGGGCATCGCCCCCCCACGGGGTTCCAGGGGGGACCATCCCCCTTGGCTGGGGGGTCCGGGGGGCGGCGGTCCCCCGGTGGGGGTTCGGGGGCAACGCCCTCGAAGAAAATTTTTGGGGTTGTTTTCGCCAGCTGTTTTGTGGGCCCATGGTTTTGGGTATCCCATGGTATTTTCCCATTGTATTTCCCTTATAAAATAAAGACATTGTAATACGACTAGGATGATGATGATGTATTAGGTTTTATGCATTGTAAAGATCTTTGAGATCAGGAGAGAGACTGTGAAACAGAGAAGAGGAAGTGCAGCGGTTGTATCCCTTCACCTTGCTGGACGGTAATAATAATAAGGACTGGAAAATTCAGTGTGGATGTAGCCCAAGTTGGGTGAACCACGATATATCTGTGTCTCTCTTGTAATGTGTATGTGTGATTATATTTGCATTTCTGTTTATTGTTATTGCTCTGCGATCCTGTTTTTCTAACAAGAAGTACCTTCCACAAGCATCTCCTATGAGATCGTGATGGGAAGAAGAGACTATGGTTATTTTGATAGCCCTATTCAGGAAACAATTGCATGTTCCATAGTCAAAGGTCAACCTCCTATGGAAGAGTTAATGAAAGATATGAAAACTTTATTGGATGCATGTGACTTCACAAGAATTTTTGGATCCTCTTCAAGAAGATCCTCCAAGAAGCTTCATCCTAAGACAACCAAGGAGAAATAGGACCCAAAACCCAATCATGAGATTGTTGACAAAAGGGAAGAAGAATCTACTGCAAGATTCTATGATGAGGATCTCAAGATCATCTCGGATGAGATTGGTACTGTTAAGGGTGTTGAACCATATTTCGGATCAAATCTAAAAGTAGAACATAAATCATATCCAAAGACACCACATGAGCTTCACAAGGAAGTAGAAATTGACCGCACATCAGTTAGATGTGAACTAGTAGAATCAGTGGTAGAACAAGGCACCATAACCCCACCCATTGAAGAGAGAAGCAAGATGCAAAGGTATGGACCACTTTCATATTTTTGTACTAAATTGTGTCATGATGATGTTGCAGCCACATCAGAAGACAATTACTGCATAAGGGATTCCCTAGATGTTGAGTTTCATATCCTTGGTGACAAGGGTGAATGTAGAGACCAAGCTGAGTCACTAGAAGGGTGTTTGCAGGATGCCTACATGGACGAAAGAGAATCTACTAAGGAATGTTTTAAGTGTGAGGAAGCATCCAAAGATGTGTACTCTCACATATATGTGGGGGACATGGAGATTCTCATTGATGAAGGTGTTGAGGGTGCAATATCCCTGGGGAAAGAAGAAGTTCTGGCAACAACAGAAACTGAAAATGAGGAATTGATGGAAGGCCAAACCACCAACCCTCCACCTCATAGGGAGGATAACATGACACCTGGTGAGTTATTAAATTCTGATTTTTATGTGTCATTATTTCAATCTGATATGGCAGCCACTTCTAGTGAAAAGTTCAGAGTGGTTGAGCTCCCTAGTGATGAGGTTCAGAATTCTGATGTCAAAAAGAAATGCAATTTGAAGGCTGGAAAATTGAGACAAGACCTTCCTGGTATACCCAGGAGGAATGAGAAATTAATTTGCAGCCCAAATTATGTTGTTGAGGACCTAAGAGATGAATATATTGCAGCAGTAATATATGGATCAGATTTCCAAACTTCGAGTGCACTACATAAAATCAATCCGGGGATGGAAAATGAAGAGGAGGAACATCTGCAAGAACCTCATCTTCTTGCAGCATCTTTAAAGATGGATGAACAGAAGATCCAAGAGGCCCTGAAACTTCTCCATGAAACTCGTGCTTCAATATCAAAGTTGTGTTGGGAAGCTGCATTAATGGAAGACCAATCTTCCTTTGAAGCCATGGAGGACATCCAGAAAGCAATGTCCACAATCAAAGGTAATTTCTCACAATTGCTTTCAGATAAAAATTACATGTTTGAGCTTATTGAGTTATTGCGGGAAGCAACACTGCATGATGAAGAGAGTATTAGCATATATGAAAAAGTGAACTGCAAGCTCAAAGGTGAGTTGTTGGCCACCCAAGATTCTTTGAGATACAATGAAAGTGCCCTCTTAGAATCACAAAGGAAGATAGAAGAATTTCAACAAGAGTGGCAAGAATTGACCGAATCCTCAATTTTTCCTGAGAGTCATCCCTTTTAGGTAAATGACATAAAAATATCTATGGAGGAACCTCATGAAGGGGTGGACCATGAGGAGCAATCTGTTCAGTATGTGTTGGAAGAAGGTGCAGAAAAAGTGGATGGAATTTTCAGAAGCATGGCTCACCACCCTTTATTCCCCACTCCACATTCAACCACAAATTGTGGGAATGAAAATTAGGTAAAAGGATTCTTCCTCTTGGTGTCACATGATGAGTAGGAGGATCCTAAAATCAAGTTTGATGACATGTTCCTTAACCCGCAGCAGTGGAGGAAGCCCATGCATGTGTGTGCAGCCATTTTTGACAAGGAAGTATCAGATGCACACTTACTTTCAGTATGTGGGTCATTTGATGGAGTTGTGTACCCTTGGATCAATGGCAGAGAGTCGAGCCATTGGATGAAGAGGGGAACACCCGTGGAGTTCCATAGAGATCACGAGTTCTCTTTATGTGAGGAAGACATACACGTGGCTGATCACATTCCATATGACTCAACAAATAAAAGTGCTTGTCCATCTATGGGTTGGATGGATATGGGCATCATTGCAGTAAAGACCTTGGAAGGTAAAATGTTCACTTGTTTCTACAATAAATGTGTTGTTATAACTGACATTGTCTTAAATTGTGAGCAGCAACAAAAATGTATTTTGCAGCCATTAGATGTCTCCAGTGCCCATGCACAAGAGATGCATTCTAATTTGCATGCTTTCAAGAACTTCTGTGTTTGGTGGAGAAGTCACACAGTTATTCAATTTTGCACTACGAGAGGCACACTTTCAGCACGATGGATGGATCCGGGCATACCCCGGAGTGACAAGTTTTCACAAGTAACATATACAATGGATGGTATTCCTCAGGGACCATGGGATCCAGGAATTCTACTCAAGTTATCCTAACTGAGTTGGAAATTTTGTTCATTGCTGGTTAAATTGCAGATATAAATTACAGTGCAATTTTTCTTCATTTTTTTTAAGACCCAAGTTAATTCCAGACTGTACAGTGGATGGGGACAATTATAATCAGAGTGGTGCAGCAGAAGCTTGGTGGAATCCTGACATTGCTTGAGGACAAGCAATCTTAGGAAGGGAGGACTGTCATGTCCCCAAATTTTACTATGGCCCATGGGGTAATTTTGGCCTAAGTCACCTAGGCAATAATTATTTAAATTAATGAGCAAGTATGGAAACTACCTTATGGAAGATGTCTAAGGTTGTATTTGGGAATTAAATGGACAAGGGGGGACCCCCATGTAGTTATTAACCCCATGACTAAGTCTAAGTGATTAATTAACTGGGGAAATTTTGAGGCATTACACCATATTAATTAATTAATTAATTACTGGGTAATTAATTAATGGCTAAGTTAAATTATTTATGAGTTGTATTATTCACATTTAAATGGTTATTGTTAATAAATGTGCCAAGTGGTTGTCGACTTGGATAGGAAATTTGAATTGGTCAAGTAGGCTAAACTTGCCTAAGTGGTAAAATCTCAGAATAGCAAGAGAATCTAATGGAGACAAGTTGGCAAGGTGAACCAAGAAGGAAACTGACAAAAGCTGGCAAAAGCAGAAAAGTGGAAAGTAAATAAAGTGGAAAAAACAAGAAAAGTTGTAAGTAAAGATTTAGCAACATCCAGAAAGCTAACTAAGGCGCAGTTGCTAATCTGGGTGAAGAGAAACAAAAGTTGGCAAGTTTTTCTAAGACAAAACTTGCTAATTATTCCAAAAGGCGCCTACATGACTTGGAATAGGATGGGCAAGTGGGTAACCTACTCTCACAAGTCACCAAAGCTAAGTAACTTACTCAGCAGGTCATCATGAAGTTTATAAAAGAAGCCAACCAACTCCAATGAAGAACTTTTGTCATTTGCAATTTTGGTTTGAGAGCTCTGAGCCTCTCTAGTTGAGTGATGTGCCTCAACAAGTTTGCTTGGGTGATGTGCCCCAAGACTTTGTGAGTTATCTAAGAGTGTTATGCAGGTCCAGAATATGTTATTGCAGCCAATAACATAAATATCAGTCTAGCCATGAATATTTATAGTCAGCTTGAAGAGAAGGACAATTCTACAGTGGATTAGCAGCTAGATTTGAAGGAAAATAACTAGAAGGAGGAGCTAGTTCTCAGGAGTTGCGCCCAGGATCTCCATGAAGCTCAGTATGCCATTATTTGCAGAACATCGGAGATTTATATGATCAAAGATTAACTTCATATATGATCCTCACTCTCTTCTTACATTCTTCTCCCATTCACAACTAAATCTAGAGGAGCTTTCCCTGAAGGAGAGGGTTGGCTCAGTGAATGCGCCCCAATCAAGTCCAGAAGTTCAGTATGCAGCCAATGACAGTCATATGACCTGTAGGTGACCTGATCATAACTCCGGAGCAAATCCACAATAATATTCTAATTCTTCTCTTCATTCTCCGTCAAATGTAATGAAACTCTAGCCTGTGAGGCATGTACTTTGGAAGGCAATCTAATAATGAGAAAGAGAGTGTTCTGAATCTATATTTGACTTATATGTGTTGAATATCATCTATCAGAGCTTTATTTAATATCATAACAGATTATATGAAGTTTTGGAGTAGTTTGATGAATTACAATGCAAGACTAGCTACTTGGGTGTGTTTTCTAGGCTAGTTTCACTGATTTCTTTGTAAAATGCAATATGTGCATCCATTTGACCTCCCGTCTTTTGAAGTATGTTAATAACATGATATATTAACCATATAAGTCCACAAACCAGAATTTGAATGCTTTTAGTCTTGTTTTGTAAAGATAAGAAAATTACTAGCTCAACAATCCCGAGAGAGCCCAGAAACCCCAATTCTTCCCATATTTTCACAAGTCTGCAAAATTAACTTACTGAACTTATCCAACATATATGTCATTGATATAAACTATGTTATTAACTCCCAATGACCCTACCCTACTGTCACGTCCCCACCCATCATGCCGGTGCAATGGAGGGGATCGTGATACTAAAACTGGGCAATTAGCCCTATAATCACTAATTGAAAAATGTCCACATAACATAAAAGACAGGCATGCAAAAGTGGAAATCTAAGGTAACACAACGGAAGTAAAACATGTGCAGGATTAACACACACCCAACATTTTCATGAAAGAATAAACATTCATATGGAGTGAAGATGGACATATGGGATAGCATAGATATTTGCAACACACAGCAGGGTTAGAAATCTATTACACGTCCATCATGCATTCAAGACATTCAAACTGTTCATCTCATAGGCATATTGTAATTAATCATAGCAGAATTAAAGTCATGTTACTATCTAGCATACACTTAGCATTTCATGATAGCCATTAAGTATAGACATTGCAGAAATAGCAAATGAGAGTACTTATCTCAAAACAAAATAGTCCCAAGCAACTGGCTATGCAACTGCAACGTTCCACCCAACCATAGGCCAGTTGTGCTTATCAACCTCTTGATACAACTGCCACCCCCAAGCTGGGCATGATTTCTACAAGGAACCAGGGAACAGCAGACTCTCACATAGCCAAGCATACACCAAGATGAGCCAATCCAATCTACAATTGGGTTTATCAAGCTGCTAGGAAATGGAAAGGAGGAATTGCTAAGCTAGTGAGCTCAACCCCAGAGCTAAGGGTACCCCTCCCAGATCTATTCAGCTTGGCACTCACATTGCCTACACACCCAACACAAGGAAGTATTCTCTTCACTGCCACACAGTCCCTCAAGCCATACCTTCCTTTCTAGTGATCTCAGGGTGTGCATAGAAAAGTAGCCAAAGCCCTCTTGATCTTTTTGAGAGGTTACTCCCTCCACTAGGTTTATCAAGCCAATTCTGTCCCCAACCAGTCCAAGTTTCTTGCTCACAAGTTCAAATCAAAACGGGATGCACTTAACAACAAAACCACAATTGATGGGCATGAGGAAAACGTTTTCCACAGTGGGATGCATGAGATTGGGTTTCAACTAACTCAGAAAAACGTGGGAACACACAAAAACGAAATTTGAAGATGGGGAACAACCCTGGGAAGCCAAATCCGTTTTTAGAAAAACGTCCTTGGACATTCGGGGGCAAAAACGACCTCCATACAGTCCCCAAATCGTGGCCCTTCTCTCCCAAGCTACTGTATATGCAAAAATGAACTCCCAGGCATGGAAAAATGCAGGATTTGGATGAAAAACGTGTAGGGAAAGACCCAGCTAGCTCCAACTGCGTGAGTGAGAGAAGACTGACTGTTCAGAATGGCTTTGGGCACCATTTCGTGGGTGTTTTCTTGCCCAACAAGCAAAAACACGAATTTCCAGGTTGATGGCTTGCCCATGCACGACATTGGCTGCCATACTCCTTCATTCCCAAGGCATTAACTGCCTCAACCAATTTCTTGGAAGAATTAAATGATTGGGTCCATAACCCAAAATGGGTAGTTGGTGGTTTATGGGTTTCCTCATTGACATATGGATTAACACCATTGGCTCAAGGGTTTGGATAATTTCCCTCCCTGTTCCTTGTAGAACCATGCCCCATCTCTTTGTTGCATTGCATAGCTAGTTGTGAGTATTTTATTAAAAATCGTATTTACATGATGTCTTATTTACATCGTGCCCTTCTAGCACAAGAACCATAGGCATCTATTTCTTTAATCACCGATACATAAAACGCTAAATCAATGGTGGGGCCTTGGCCTTGAGCTCCTCACCATGATCAAATTACAATATTTACATCATTTACAATTTAATACAAAGGGGGTCAAAATGGGGACGTGACATACCCCTCCCCTTACATTAGCACTGTCCTCAGTGCTCATCATAATAGAACAAAAATGGATATGCCACCCTCATGGCATCCTCCAGCTCCCATGTAGCCTCATCGGGACCGTAGTGCCTCCATTGCACCTTTACCTGTCCGATGGCTCGGTTCCGGAGCAATGTTACCTTCTTGTCTAGGATGCACAACGGATCGGTTTGGAATTATCCCTTGGGTTCCACCTGGGTCACATCCCAATTAATCACATGGTTAGAATCATGTACATATTTCTTAAGCAAGGAGACATGAAAAACATTATGAGCTTTAGTGCCAGCAGGCAATGCAAGTCTATATGCAACTGGCCATATTCTTTCAAGCACTTCAAATGGCCCACAATATCTAGGGGATAGCTTGGCACAACTCCCAAGCTTCAAGGAACTCTTCCTTGACCTCACTCTAAGATACACATGATCCCCAACATTGAATTCCCTATGCATCCTATGTTTATCTGCATAGCTTTTGTGTCTATCCTGGGCTGCTTTTAAATTTTTCCAGATCTTTGCAACCTCTTGTTCCATTTCCTTAAGCAATTCTGGCCCAAGTACAATTCTGTTCACTGGATTGTCCCAAGTCACTGGTGTCCTACACCTTCTTCCGTACAAAGCCTCATATGGACTCATTCCCAATGATTCTTGCTGCCCATTATTATATGCAAACTCTACCAGGTGCAGATAATCCTCCCACTTGGATGGCTTGTCCATTACATACATGCGGAGCATGTCTTCAAGCACCTGATTTACTCTTTCTGTTTGCCCGTCTGTTTGAGGATGGTACGCGGTGCTAAAGTTCAAGTGTGTACCCAAATCTGCAAAGAGACCTTTCCAAAAATTGGAAGTGAACTTGGTATCCCTGTCAGAAATTATTGCCTTAGGCAACCCATGTAATCTAAAAATTTCCTTCATGAAAATATTTGCAATGGCATCGGCTTTATGTGTGGACTTAACCGGTATGAAATGTGCTGCCTTTGTTAACTTGTCCACCGCAACCATGATGGAATCATGTTGTCTCTTAGTCATTGGCAATCCTGTAATAAAATCCATGGAAATTATTTCCCATTTCCATTATGGAATTGGCACTGGGTGCAATAAACCTGCTGGTTGTTGGTGTTCAACCTTCACCTGCTGACATTCCATGCACTTAGAGATGTATTCAGCGATGTCCTTCTTCATCCCTGGCCAGAAATAATATTTTCTTGCTGTAGCAATTGTTTTCTGATATCCTGGGTGACCAGAGTATGGAGCTTTATGGATTTCATCCATAACCATTCCCCTTAAATCTGCCGCATTTGGAACATAGACTCTATTCTTATACGTAAGAAGTCCTCCTTCTTCCAAATGATAGCCTTCATACTTCTTGCCAAGGTCTTGTTGCTGCAATTTGTCATTTATCTGCTCATACACTTCATCCTCAACCATATGGTTAACAATCTGCTGCTTCAAATCTGATTGGCAAGTACTAAGCGTTGCCACATACATTTCATGTACCTTCCTGCTGAGTGCATCAGCCACTTTGTTTTCTTTCCCTTTATGTGTTTGATCTCAAAATCGAATTCACACAAAAATTCCAACCATCTAGCTTGCCTAGCATTTAAAGTTGTCTGATCAAATATGTATTTCAAACCACAATGGTCTGTCCTTAACTCAAATTTGTCTTCCCATTAAGTAATGCCTCCACAATTTCAAGGCATGTACTATGGCTGCAAGTTCTATATCATGAGTAGAATAGTTCTTCTCATGCTCCTTCAACTTTCTTGACTCATAGCATATCACGTAGTTGTCTTGCATAAGAACTCCTCCAAGTCCTTGATTGCATGCGTCGATACACACCACAAAGTCTTTTTCCGGGTCTGCAATCTTCAAAATTGGTGCACTTGTAAGAAGATTCTTCAACCGTTGAAAACTTTCCTCACATCTTGGTGACCATTCAAACTTTATCCCCTTCTTTTGCAAAGAAGTGATCGGGTTTGCAACCTTGGAGAATCCTTCGATAAACCTCCTGTAGTAACCAGCAAGGCCCATAAAAGATCTCACATCAGTCACATTCCTTGGAGTTGGCCAATTCATAATGGTTTCAATCTTCTCAAGGTCTACAGATATCCCTTCATCGGAGATGATGTGACCCAAATAATGAATTCTATCTTTATAAAAGTCACATTTACTCAACTTTGCATACAGCTTATGTTCCCTTAGTAATTGCATTGTCATTCTCAAATGTTCTTCATTCTTAGAATAGATGAGAATGTCGTCTAGGAATACAAGAACAAACTTGTCCAAATATTTGCTAAAAACATTATTCATGAGACACATGAATGTAGCTGGTGCATTTGTGAGACCGAATGGTACCACTACAAACTCATAGTGTCCATACCTTGTTCTAAAGGCTGTCTTATGAATATCTTCTTCTTTGATTCTTACCTGATGGTAACCAAACCTCAAGTCAATCTTTGAAAATACCTTTGCTCCTCTCATTTGGTCAAAAAGGTCATCAATTCGGGGCAATGGGTATTTGTTCTTCACCGTGACTTTGTTCAACTGCCTGTAGTCGATACATAACCTGAGTGTTCCATCTTTCTTTTTCACAAATAGAACAGGTGCTCCACACGGGGACACACTTGGCCTAATATATTTCTTTTCCAGCAACTCTTGTAATTGCATCTTCAATTCTAGCAATTCCGGTGTACTCATCCTATAGGGTGTCTTAGACACTGGTGCCGCTCCTGGCACAAGTTCAATTGTAAAGTCAATGTCTCTCTTTGGAGGGAGTCCTGGAACCTCATCAGGAAAAACATCCCTGAATTCTTGCAATACATGATAGTCCTCCAATTTCAGAGTTTCATTCTCTGTTGCCTCTAAAATGTGGGCTGCATACAATTGACATCCCTTCCTACAGAACTTCTTCAACTGCATGGCTGAAACCTGTCTAACAGAAGTCACCTTTGGAATGCCTTTTACAACCCTTGGGTTTCCTTCTTCGTCCATGCATTCAAATGTCTTATTGTAGCAGTCGAGTTTAACCCTGTGTGCTTATAACCAATCCATTCCAATGAGAATATCATAGGAACCCAGTGGTAAAATATTTAGATCTACATAAGTGAATAGCCCATCCATCTCTAATGGACATTTCTCTACTAGTTCACTAAATTTTCTCTTGGTTCCAGTGGCTAGTTGAACTAACCATGATTTACTATGCTTTAATTTCTTGAAAGCACAAACCTCAACAATTCTAGGAGTGACATAACTATGAGTAGATCCAGGATCAATCAAAATAGAAACAAATTGCTTAGCAATCTTACCTTCAACTTCAACCACAATTGACTGATGATCTGCTTAGCGGTCGTCTAGTGCTGCATAGATTCTAGGAATTGTCCTCGCCACTTGACCCACAGTTCTAGCTCCCTGGATGTTGTGAACTTGATTTGCATTCCCATTCCGATGTGGACAGTTCCTAAGCATGTGGTCTCCTCCACAAACCCCACATTGAAGTGGTTCTCTTGGCTCCTTTGGATCTCTTAGCTTGTCTCCCATCATCCTAGTTGGCTTAGTCACAACCTGTGATGGCTGCCTTTGCTGATCCCAGAATTGAGGAGGCTTGAACCCCTTCTTCTTTTGGTCAAACTTTTCATTTTTCCTATCCTTCCATGCCTTATGGAATTCTGGTTTGCTTTTGTTTTGATCAAAGCAATACTTGGCCTTTCTTATGGCCTCCTCTAGAGTTCGAGGTTCATCAAACTCAATTCTATCTTTATATGACTGGGGCAGTCCACTTAGGAAACGCTGAATTTTCACCTTATCATCTCGAATATACCTGACATACCTCAGCAGCTCCAAGAACTTGTTTGCATATTCTTCCATGGTCGATTGTCCCAATCTCAGCTCATGGAACTCTTTGATCTTATCATCATAGTACCTATCAGAGAGGTACTTCTGCTTGAAGTATTTCTTGAACTGCTTCCACACGATCTTCCTTTCATTGATCTTCTTCACTTGCCTGGTGTGCTCCCACCATATAGATGCTCTTCCATTCAAGTTGAAGATGGCTACCCTTGCCTTCATATTTCCCGAGTAGTCTTGGACTTGGAAATATTTTCTCATCCCCAGAAGCCAAGCTTCATCTTCTTGACCAGATTTTACCTCTCCGTCAAATGTAGGAGGTTTTGCCTTCTTAAATTCCCCATGTGAATTTTTCTTGTAGTGCTTCTTCCTCTTACTCATGCGAGATGAAGATCTTGAACCCTCAATGGATTCTTCAGAGTCAGATGATTCATTAGAAGAGATTTCTGGAGTATATGTCCTGTCTGTAGAAACTCTTCTTGGGCTACTGGCCCTCTTGCGGGAATTCCTTCTAGAGCTACTCCCACCCCTTTCTAGATTTGATATCTGATGCCCAGAGTTTATTTGCCTTTGGATGTCTGTCAAACTCTGTAGCATAGCTGCATTCAGCTGATTTTGTTCTTCCTGAGCTTTAATCATCCTTTCATTATCTTCTCTGCAACTTTGCAACTCCACCCTGAGGCTTCTCATGGTGGCTGCAATACCTGGAGGAGTCTCTTGATTTCTTCTCCCATTAGATTCTGTTTCAGCATTTTCAACATGTATGTTCTCCCCCATGGCATCTGTCTCATGCTCATAGGGATCCTGTGCATCATCCATGTTGATTTTCTTGGCCCAACCAAGATCCAAAACTTTCCAACTGTACTATCTAGAGTGCTTCCCTGATGTAACTGTGATTCTGTGAAATGTGTTCATCAACACAATTGTTAGCTGAGTTATATTCTTAGAATTCATAACTTACCTTCATGCACGTGAGAAATACCATATTGACAATTTGTCAAATCACAAACAACGACATATGAGGGGAAAAAGAAAAAGGGGGTCAAGGGGGCTTGCCCCCTTGTGGCTTCCCTGCCCTCGTTTTTTTTTTTTTGTTTTTTTTTGTTTTTACAAATTATGCCACCGCGGGGAGGTTCGGCGACGGCTTCCGCAATTGCGGAGCAGTTCGTCGAACGCTTCCGCAATGGCAGGGCGATTTTCCAAACACTCCCGCAATTGCAGAGCCATTTGGCGAAGGCTTCCGCAGTTGCGGAGCCATTCGGCGAATTCTCCCGCAATTGCGGAGCCATTCGGTGAATGCTCCCGCAATTGCGGAGCCATTCGGCGAAGGCTTCCGCAGTTTCGGAGACATTCGCGGAATGCTTCCGCCGTTGCGCGGAATGCTTCCTGTGAGGCACCTGCAACAATTAATTAACAAGAATGCGCGAAATAGCAGAAATGACAGAACTCAGAATCACTTTTGTATTGATCACGGGCCACTTCGAGGGGGCAACCTCCTTTGAGCAAGCTCAATACAAATAACTTCACGGTGCCTTCATAGGTCTCAACACACACTTATATACTAATTCTAGGCGCCAATACTATGGGTCGAAACCATGGGCCGTTACAAACTATGGATCAACAATACTACGGGCGACTTACAAAGCATATGCGCCAACAACAATAACACAAACTATTGATCAACAAATACTACGGGACGACTTACAAAGCATATGCGTCCAATAACAACATACTAACAAAGTAAAGACATGGGTTCCTAACATCCCCTCCCCCTTGAAAAAAAGCTTTGTCCTCAAAGCTTTAGATGTGGAAATTGTTGTTGAATCTGAAGGAGTGGTTCCCATGTAGCATCCTCTGGTTGCATGCCGTGCCACTGAATTAAGACTTCTGTGATAGAGCGAGAGCGAAGCTGACGCGTGCGCCGATTGAGGATGGCCTCTGGCTCCAAAAGGATGGATCCTTCGTTATCCAATTCGGGTAAAATCGTTTGGCTGCTGATGTTGGTGCCAAGAACTTTCTTCAGACAAGAGACATGAAAGACTGGATGAATGCGGGAAGAAGGAGGAAGTTCCAATTTATAAGCGACGGACCCAATCTTCTGAAGAATCCGATATGGCCCATAGAACTTTGGAGCGATCTTATGACGTCCTTTGAGTTTCAAGGAGGATTGTTTGTACGGCTGGAGACGAAGAAAAACCATATCGCCGACTTGAAAGGTGCGCTCTGAACGGTGCTGATCAGCTTGTTGCTTCATGCGATTCCTTGCCATGTGAAGATTGTCCCGCAAAATGCGAAGAATCTGATCTCGGTTGCGAAGGACCCTGTCAACTTCCTGAACTGGTGAACTGGTGGGGGTGTATGGAAGAAGAGCTGGAGGTGCCTGACCATAGACTGCTTCATATGGGGTCATTTTGGAGGCAGTGTGGTAAGAGGTATTGTACCACCATTCAGCGAGAGGAAGCCACTTTTCCCACTGATGTTGTTGTTCCGAGGTGAAGCAACGAAGATAAGTTTCCAAGCATTTATTAACAATTTCAGTCTGACCATCTGTTTGTGGGTGATACCCTGAACTCATCTTCAGTTTGGTGCCAGTGTGACGAAATAGTTCTGTCCAAAAATGACTAGTGAAAGTCGCATCACGATCCGAGACAATGGAAGAAGGGATGCCATGAAGACGAAAGATCTGGTCCATAAAAATTTGAGCGACGGAGGAGGCTGTATAGGGATGGCTGAGAGCACAAAAATGACTATATTTGGAGAGACGATCAACCACAACGAGAATCACTGTCTTTCCGCCAGATTTAGAGAGCCCTTCGATGAAATCCATAGAAATATCTGTCCAAATCCGTGTAGGTATGGGCAAGGGTTCAAGCAATCCTGGAAGGAGTGTTGTTTCACCCTTATTGCGCTGGCAGGTATCACATTCGGCCACCATCTGTTGAATTGTTCTTTTCATGCCTTGCCAAAAGAAGTTACGCCGTGCTCGTTCATATGTTTTGAGGAACCCGGAGTGCCCGGCTGATGGAGAAGCATGGAGTTCATAGAAGACAGCCTGTTGAAGATCTGTGCTCTGGGGAAGCACCAGACGACCCTTGTATCGCAGAGAAGCACCATCCCAAGAGTAATGTGGGACCGCAGAAGGATTGTTGGTCAAGCGCTGGATGATCTGAGATAAGGAAGAGTCATTGACATAACCCTGTTGAACAGATTGCAACCAATTTGGAACAGGCATAGAGATAGCTGAAAGAGAACCTTGGGTATCAAATGTACGAGAAAGAGCATCTGCCACAATATTGTCTTTACCCTTCTTGTAAGTGATCTCATAGTCATAACCCATGAGTTTGCTAACCCATTTCTGTTGTGCCGGGGAGGAGACACGCTGGTCCAAGAAATATTTCAAACTCTGGTGATCAGTCTTGATGCAGAAATGATTCCCTAATAGGTATGGACGCCACTTCTGTACTGCATGCAAAATAGCCATCATTTCCTTCTCATAGGTAGAGGCAGCTAAATTCTTACCGGAAAGGGCTTTGCTGGTGAATGCAATGGGGTGTTCATCTTGAAGGAGAACAGCACCAAGTCCATTGCCGCAAGCATCACTTTCAATCGTGAAGGGCTTGGAAAAATCGGGCATAGCTAGCACAGGTGTAGTACACATAGCTTGTTTTAGTTTGTCAAATGCACACTGAGCAGCAGGTGTCCATGTAAAAGCATCTTTTTTCAATAGGGCAGTTAATGGAGCTGCAATCTTCCCATAATCCTTGACAAACTTGCGGTAGTAGCCAGTCAACCCCAAAAAACCACGAAGGCTCTTGAGTGTCTGAGGATGTGGCCAATTGTTCATGGCATCGATTTTGGCAGGATCCACGCGAACCCCTTGTGCTGATATAATGTGCCCGAGATACTCAACTTCCTTTTGTCCAAAAACACATTTAGACTTCTTGGCATGGAGATGATGGTCAGAGAAAAGTTGCATGACAAGATCCAGATGCTGGAGATGTTCATCCCATGTTTTACTGTAGATGAGGATATCATCAAAGAATATCAGAATGAATTTCCGCAAGTAGGGTCGAAATATTTTATTCATTAAGGCCTGGAATGTGGAAGGAGCATTAGTGAGGCCAAAGGGCATGACCAAAAACTCATAATGGCCATCATGTGTGCGGAAAGCTGTTTTAGGAATATCCTCCTCATGAACTCGAATTTGGTGATACCCAGAACGAAGATCCAACTTGGAGAAAAAGTGAGCCCCATGAAGCTCATCAAGAAGCTCATCAACAACAGGAATTGGAAACTTATCCTTGATGGTGAGGTGATTAAGTGCTCGAAAGTCAATGCAGAGGCGCCATGACCCATCTTTTTTGCGGACAAGAATAACTGGAGAAGAAAAGGAACTAGTGCTTGGGCGAATAATACCTTGCTTCAATAAGTCCCGCACGAGCATTTCAATCTCTGTTTTTTGGTGAAATGGGTAGCGATAGGGCCTGATGTTGGGAGGAACGCTGCCAGGAAGGAGCTGAATACGATGGTCTTCTGGCCTGGAAGGTGGTAATCCCATTGGTTCAGCAAAGACACCTGTATATCGATTCAGAATTTGTTGTAGATCCAAAGGAGTAGTGGAGACCGCGGATGGTTGCATCTGGATGGAACTGATCTGAGCGATGACACCATGTGAACTCTTCTTGAGGAGTTTCTCCATGCGATGTGAACTGATGATGCTGAGAGAACCTGGTTGTAATCCTGTCAATGTGTGTTTGTGTCCATTGAGGGAAAACTGCATCCAAAGTTCGGCAAAATCCCATAAGATAGGGCCGAGTGTGCGTAGCCATTGAGCGCCCAAAACCACATCACATCCGCCTAAGGGCAAGGCAAACATGTCAGACCGCAGGATATAATCTCCCATAGAGATACGCACATTTCGACACTTCCCTTTGCAAGGTAAGGTGCCCCCATTGGCAATCATGACTTCAAAGTTGGAGCAAGGATGGATAAAACAATCAGCTTGTTTGGCGATCCGAGGGTCGATGAAATTATGAGTGCTACCAGAATCAATGAGGATTGTAAGAGGAAGCTTCTTGAAGTAACCCCTGACCCGCATTGTTTGGGGGGTGGTGATTCCAGCTAAAGCATGGAGAGATATCTCTGGCTGGTCATCCTGAGACGGAGGGTCAATAGGCGGTTCCTGAATGTCGACCGGAGCATCCAGTGTTTCTGGATCTTCGTCACCCATTTCAGAGGCAGGCGGAGACTCCACATCCAGGAGATATAGTTTTTGCTGAACACATCGATGTCCCCGAGTGAATTTCTCATCACAATTATAGCAAAGACCCTTTTCTCTGCGTGCTTGCATCTCTATTTCTGACAAACGCTTGATAGGAGTCGGTCGAGGAGCCTGCGGTATAGGAGGTCGCTGAGACCCCATATTTCTGAAGGGAACAAAAGTGGGCTTGGAGCGTTGTTGGGCTGCAATCTTGTCTTCTGCCAATTTAGCCAACCCGAGTGCTTCCATCATTGTGTTGGGGCAGAACATTTTGACCTCGGAGCGGATGGCATCCTTTAGACCACTGATAAAACAACTCCGGTAAAATTCATCAGACAATCCTTCGGTGTGGTTGGCTAGATTCTCAAATTCGGTTTGATACTCTCTCACAGTGCCGGTCTGGCGAAGTTTAGTGAGGGCTCCTGTGAAGTCATCAAAAGCACTAGGACCAAATCGTTGCAGAAGGAGCTGGCAAAAGTTTGGCCAGTTGGGCTCTGGATGAGCCTTGATGTACCAACGGTACCACTGAAGAGCTTCCTGTTCCAAATGAAAGGATGCCAACGGAACTTTGTTGACATCAAACGTATTATGCAGACTGAAATATTGTTCTGCACGATAGATCCACCCAGTTGGATCGGTACCATTGAAGTGAGGAAAATCAAGCTTTGGACCACGGAAATTGCTGGAAGAAGAGAACCCATTGTCTACTGAAGACTCGGACTGCCGTTTGTTGTTCATAGCTGAATGCTCAAGATGGAGACCAAGAAATTTTTCATCCAGATCCTGGAGTTTGGCTTGGATGGCTGCAAGGGCTTCCTCCATGGTTTTTGCTCCTGCACGGGTGACAACCATAACCAGGGATTTTTTTTATTTTTTTTATTTTTTTTTTTTTTATTGGGTAGGAAAACAAAAACAGGAACTACTTCAGTAAAGGAAAATTTGGATTTGGGAAAAATTCAGAAGGGTAATTGGGGTTTGACTCGTTTTTTGGACACTGTTGGATAGACAGGGAAGTGAAAATGAGGATTTCAGCAGCGGGGTGAAAGGATGGGAAAAATTGGCAGAAGGGAACAAAGAAGCAGAATTCAGAAAGGAACTCTGTGGTAAAAATTGAAGGTGATTGGGTGAAATCTGAGGAAGTTATGGCAAACCCTAAAAATAGACAAATGTGGGATTTCCGGCTGTAGGAAGGGGAACTGAGGATAGGGTCCTCAGGGATGAATTATGCAGAATGGAATGACAGGGGTTCCCTGAAAATTTCAAGGGAAACAGAGGTAAAACAAGGGAGATATGGAGAAAAAACTGATTTTTTTTTTTTTTTTTTTTTTTTTTTTTTTTTTTTTTTTTTTTTTTTTTTTCAGACTGGAGCGCCTACGGCTCGGGTTTTTTTTTTTTTTTTTTTTTTTTTTTTTTTTTTTACAGACTGGAGCGGCTACGGCTCAGAAGGAATCTGGAACAACGCCGACCTGCTGGATCTGGAACGGCTTGCAAAATGAGTCTGAAACGGCGCAGCAGTGATTGACAATAGTTCAACTGAAAGTAGATATGGACCCCAGGTATGTGCGGCTTCCTAACAGTTCAGGGTTTTCACTCGGCCACCAATGCTGTCTGACGGCTTGCGTATTGGGGCAGTACCCCTCACTCCACGGCTCAGGTAAAACTGATAACCGCTTTGCCACAAACGACAGCTCTTGGTTTACCTCACGGGTGGGAACTAGTCAATCAGGTAGGGGTCGTTGCCCTTTTCGCCGGCAGGTCCTCTCAATGGGCCAGCTACTTCGGGGTTCCTGTGGTACTCCTCACAATGAGTTTTAGGGCTTATGCCCAAGTACTTCCCACAGTTAAGCGGATAGGGATTATTCCCAAATCCGAACCTGCAACAGATGCGAAAAAAAATTTTGGCAGAAATTTCACCCAGCGAGCCCAAGAAAGTGCTCTGATACCAGATGTGAGGCACCTGCAACAATTAATTAACAAGAATGCGCGAAATAGCAGAAATGACAGAACTCAGAATCACTTTTGTATTGATCACGGGCCACTTCGAGGGGGCAACCTCCTTTGAGCAAGCTCAATACAAATAACTTCACGGTGCCTTCATAGGTCTCAACACACACTTATATACTAATTCTAGGCGCCAATACTATGGGTCGAAACCATGGGCCGTTACAAACTATGGATCAACAATACTACGGGCGACTTACAAAGCATATGCGCCAACAACAATAACACAAACTATTGATCAACAAATACTACGGGACGACTTACAAAGCATATGCGTCCAATAACAACATACTAACAAAGTAAAGACATGGGTTCCTAACACTTCCCCGGTTTCAAGTGATTTTTTCGGAATGCCTTTTGCGGAATGCTTCCGCAATTTCGGAACGACTCGCCGAAGTCTTCCGCAGTTGCGAAACGATTCAGCGAAGTCTTCCGCAATTGCGGAACTATTCGGCGAAGTCTTCTGCAGTTGCGGAATGATTCAGCGAAGTCTTCCGCAATTTCGGAACGACTCGCCGAACTCTTCCGCGTTGCGGAACGATTCGCGGAATCCTTCCGCAATTTCGGAAGAGAATTCCTTCCGAAAATTTCCTTTCGACGCCGACACTCAGAAAATTTTTCCACGTTGCGGAACAACTCGCGGAATCCTTCCGCAGTTTCGGGACGACTTGCGGAATGCTTCCGCAGTTTCGGGGCAACTTCCCAAAACAGACTTAAACCAAAAAAATTTCAAAAACTCTTAGGAAAGTTCAAAATCTTCCCTTCTTTCAGTGATGATTGGATTTGGCCCATAGAGGTCCAATGCTGCAACCAACAGCTCTGATACCATTCTGTCACGTCCCCACCCATCATGCCGGTGCAATGGAGGGGATCGTGATACTAAAACTGGGCAATTAGCCCTATAATCACTAATTAAAAAATGTCCACATAACATAAAAGACAGGCATGCAAAAGTGGAAATCTAAGGTAACACAGCGGAAGTAAAACATGTGCAGGATTAACACACACCCAACATTTTCATGAAAGAATAAACATTCATATGGAGTGAAGATGGACATATGGGATAGCATAGATATTTGCAACACACAGCAGGGTTAGAAATCTATCACACGTCCATCATGCATTCAAGACATTCAAGTTGTTCATGTCATAGGCATATTGTAATTAATCATAGCAGAATTAAAGTCATGTTACTATCTAGCATACACTTAGCATTTCATGATAGCCATTAAGTATAGACATTGCAGAAATAGCAAATGAGAGTACTTATCTCAAAACAAAGTAGTCCCAAGCAACTGGCTATGCAACTGCAACGTTCCACCCAACCATAGGCCAGTTGTGCTTATCAACCTCTTAATACAACTGCCACCCCCAAGCTGGGCATGATTTCTGCAAGGAACCAGGGAACAGCGGACTCACACATAGCCAAGCATACACCAAGATGAGCCAAGCCAATCTACAATTGGGTTTATCAGGCTGCTAGGAAATGGAAAGGAGGAATTGCTAAGTTAGTGAGCTCAACCCCAGAGCTAAGGGTACCCCTCCCAGATCTATTCAGCTTGGCACTCACATTGCCTACACACCCAACACAAGGAAGTATTCTCTTCACTGCCACACAGTCCCTCAAGCCATACCTTCCTTTCTAGTGATCTCAGGGTGTGCATAGAAAAGTAGCCAAAGCCCTCTTGATCCTTTTGAGAGGTTACTCCCTCCACTAGGTTTATCAAGCCAATTCTGTCCCCAACCAGTCCAAGTTTTTTGCTCACAGGTTCAAATCAAAACGGGATGCACTTAAAAACAAAACCACAATTGCTAGGCATGAGGAAAACGTTTTCCACAGTGGGATGCATGAGATGGGGTTTCAACTAACTCAGAAAAACGTGGGAACACACAAAAACGAAATTTGAAGATGGGGAACAACCCTGGGAAGCCAAATCCGTTTTTAGAAAAACGTCCTTGGACATTCGGGGGCAAAACGACCTCCATACAGTCCCCAAATCGTGGCCCTTCTCTCCCAAGCTACTGTATATGCAAAAATGAACTCCCAGGCATGGAAAAATGCAGGATTTGGATGAAAAACGTGTAGGGAAAAGACCCAGCTAGCTCCAACTGCGTGAGTGAGAGAAGACTGACTGTTCAGAATGGCTTTGGGCACCATTTCATGGGTGTTTTCTTGCCCAACAAGCAAAAACACGAATTTCCAGGTGATGGCTTGCCTATGCACGACATTGGCTGCCATACTCCTTCATTCCCAAGGCATTAACTGCCTCAACCAATTTCTTGGAAGAATTAAATGATTGGGTCCATAACCCAAAATGGGTAGTTGGTGGTTTATGGGTTTCCTCATTGACACATGGATTAACACCATTGGCTCAAGGGTTTGGATAATTTCCCTCCCTGTTCCTTGTAGAACCATGCCCCATCTCTTTGTTGCATTGCATAGCTAGTTGTGGGTATTTTATTAAAAATCATATTTACATGATATCTTATTTACATCGTGCCCTTCTAGCACAAGAACCATAGGCATCTATTTCTTTAATCGCCGATACATAAAACGCTAAATCAATGGTGGGGCCTTGGCCTTGAGCTCCTCACCATGATCAAATTACAATATTTACATCATTTACAATTTAATACAAAGGGGGTCAAAATGGGGACGTGACACCTACCCTATATGTATATGCCAGACACCCAGGAAGCCTCGAAGTAGGCATAGGCTTATTCTATGCTGAAAAGTGAATGGTGCTGGTACCTTGTGCATAAGGAAATCTGATCTGACCTCCATGACCTGCTGCTGCACCTAATCCCATATATTTTCCAGAATTAAACTTTCATCCCACCATCCTCAGTCTTTAGCCCAGTACACCTCACTTACTCCTTGCACGGTTCGAAAGAAATTGGCAGAAAATTTGTCTAGTAGAGTTTAGATAAAATTGGAGTTGAGTTAATATTCTGGTTAAATTGTTCCAAGGATATTACAATTTTCGTATAGCTTCCTCCAACATACGAATCCCACTGAAATCCTATAGCTAAATCTTGAACCTGCACACAAGAAAGATGACACCTTCTTCAAATCCTATGGCAATATAAAAACATGAATCAAATCCTAAATCAACTTAATTATCAACCAATCCTAATTATCCTATCATGAAAACTAATCCCTTAATACCAATGATCATCAAATATAAACAAGCATTGAACACTGATTTTTTTTTGGGGGGGGGAGAGGAGAGATCTCTATCGATTAATAAATAACAAGAAGTAAAAATCACCTGATCTTGTTTTCGACACCTTTAGGAAACTTTGTTTGGGTCCCTTTGATCCTGCGCCACTAATGCCTTGATCTTCCCAAGCCTTCGATCTTCTTCTTGAACACAATAGAGACACCGAATATGAATGGAGGTCTCACTAGTCAAGGGATGATGAAATCTCATAAACAAGGGTTTTTGAGTGCGGAAAGGGGATAAAAAAATAGGAAATTAGGACCAATTATTCCAACATAACCATAAAATGAGTCCTAAATGCCCCTATCTCTTCCATGTATATCTTATTTATTCTTTATTGGGCATGGTTGAGACAGACAGAGGGTGGTTTTGAGGAGTTAAAACTAAGGAATTGTTATTCCAACAATTCAATTTCATGAATTTTATATTTTTTTACACATTTTTCAAAGCATGTGCTCCTTTCCTAAAGGAAAGAAGTGTGCACACATGCCTTGCTCCATAAAAAGGTGTGTGTGCCCTCAAAACTATGTTTTTTCAATAAACTTGGGTTAGATTGAATTGTTAACTTATACTGAGGTGGGACCATAAATTATGGATGACTATGATATGTCATTCAAGGCCTTTAGCAATTATTAGGGACCCTTTAAATGACACTAGGCACATTTGGATGTCAATTAGGGACATTTGGATGCCATTAGGGATTCCCACATGCATTAGGGTCACTCAGATGCAATTTGGGTCATTAGGGTGCCATTAGGGTCACTGAAGTACCAATTAGTGCTATAACACCTTTGAATAGTTCTTAAAATCCCAACAACCATCTCCCCAATTCTGGCCCTTGGTTCTTGTTGATATTTCTTGTGTTAATGTCCTTTATATATGTAACCTAGTGGTCCATCCATCCTTGTATCAAACATTAAAGGATTAATAGAATTCAAAGTAGAAGTGATACTAAGTGGATTACCTCGATTAAAGAAGGTCGAGAAAAACCCCTTTATGAGAGTTTCCTCCTTGTAGGTATGTAAACAACTCTCCTCATGCAAGTACTAGTGTAACACCCCATTTTTCACCCCAATTTGTAATGATGTATTGATGTAAATATTAATTTAATGGCTAGAAGCAAGACTGCATGAATGGTCTAGTGTGACCATATGATGTAAATATGTACATTTTGTATTAATATAAAAACCACAACCATTTTAGACTAAGAGGATGAAGAATATACAGGGGGATATAATTCCACAAGAGGGAGAGCGAGAATGGGATTTAAGGGGAGATTACCCTAATGACTTATAATTTAAGTCGTTATCTTTATTATTTATTTTTATCCTATGTTTTGTAAAACCTCTTTAAATAAAAGTGCATTAGCTTAACCTGAGTTAATTATCCTAAAACTAGGGATTAGAGAGAAAAAAGGTGAACCTTCCATGATTGTCATTTATCCAGTTCTCCTTGACCTTGCATGTCGCTTGGCTAGTTCTCAACATGCATATAAAATATTGAGAACTAGTTCGTACTACCATTCATTTTATTTTTCCATCATTCAACCATAATCAACTATCAGCTTTGAGATACCATTACCTGTACGATAGCCTCGATACATCACTCGTGCTAGAGTCTAGAGCCATACCCAAGTATAGTTGAGCTCCCTGGAGTGACAATAGAAAGATTCCCTAGCTGGCCTGTGTTGGATCCCTAGAAGGGAATTGGGAAAAATCGCCCGAGGCACTGTTAACTCAAAGAATGGAACCCGAGGATTTGTTAACTCATAGAAGGGAACCCCATTCCTTGGGTTGTGCAAGTTGATGGGGGAGGAGTGCTATAGAATTAGGATAGTTGTAGAGGGAAAATTATACAACTTCTTGTGGATTAATAGCCTCGTCTCAGGGGTGGCCTCTATTATAGAGAGAGGTGGCATAACAGAGTGCCTACGGCTGGGAGGAACTTCGTTAGTCTGTAGTTAGTTGGAGGATTTAAAATAAGTTTTATTTGTATATGAAACCATGTGTTTAAATTCTGTTTATTTAATTTGTTATTATCTAAGTATCTTTTTTTTTTAACAAGAACGGGTAATATTAGGGGAAGAACACAGTTGGGTTTACGCCTAATCAACCCATCTTACAAAGCCAAAGAGCTTAAAATTCAGATGCGTCCTAAATCCAACAATTACAATAGACAAGGAGCTGCCGGTTTACGGAATGGGAGACCAGACAGGAATTTCTTCATTCTGAATCAAATCTGCGGGGGCTAACAGACAGCCCACATTAGCCCTATAATCAGCTTCCTGATTTAGACTCCGAAGGATGTGGAAATAGGAAGCAGAGTTGAAATTTTCCAGCATTTTTTGAACACGTTGCAAAGTCTTATTTAACACCGCATTATTGAATTGACCATCGGTGTTTAAGAGTTTGATTAGGATTTCTAAGTCTCCAAAAATCTGAATATCATGCTCTCTGTTTCCTTGAGCTAACTGGCTAGCTTTGAGAAGACCTAGTAATTCAACCTGGTTATTTGTACACTGCCCTAACCCCCAGCTGAAACTGCCCTTAAATTGACCATCAGGAGCATAGAAAACCCCTCTGGCTCTAACTCTCCCTAGATTTCCTTTAGCTGCCCCATCAAAAAAAAATAGTGTATTTTCTTTGATTCTTCCACCACTGACAGAATTCGGTATCGTTGTGCCGAAGCTGCCATTCTGGCTGACTAATTGGACGAACAGGGATCTTTTTCCTAGTACACTACATTGTATTTCCAATCCAACTAATTTCAGCGGGAAGAAGCTTGTGGTTTTTATTAGAGGGGTGATTTTCCACCGTTTCCTTAAGCAACGTCTTAGCTTTTGCAGCTACAACAACAGGGGTGCTCATATTGTTTTGGAAGATGCTTTCATTTCTGGCAAGCCACGCTTCCCAGCAGAGGTATTTTGGGACTGCATTCCAAATCTTGGTCCATAAATATTTACTCTTGTTGCTCTGGGGATTACGATCAATCCAAGTGGAAAATAGGTAGACAACAGTACATTGAGCTAGAGCTTGAACATTGAGTCCTTGCAGAGCTATCTGCCACACCTCCTGCATGAATGGGAATTCAATGAACACATGGTCGATTGTTTCCTCGGCTATCTGACAAAGGGAGCATATGTGCAATCCTAAAATTCCTCGCTTTGCAAGGTTCTCACCTGTCAATAATCTTCTATGCAATAGAACCCAACTGAAAAAATTAATTTTGGGAATACAAAATGAATCCCATACCTGCTTCCAGATAGCGTTAGCTTGATTATGGGGGTGCTGCATCTGTAGAGCAGCGTATCCATAGGCTACTTTGTATTCTCCAGTCATACCCCAACCCTAATTATCCCTTATTCTTTTGTGCACCGGAGCTAATCCAGAGAGAGCTGCCAACAGCGAATTCGTTTGCTCATTCATCCTGTCCAGCGGCCTGGGCATGTTCCATTCGAGCCAATTTCCATTATGATCCCAAGTTGTTATATCAGCAAGCTTATTGATGCCACGCTGGATGAGCCAGCAACGTAGCTCGTGGAAATCCTCATGCTGACTGAGAGGAGGGCGTCCCATAATTTTGTCATTCCATAGAGAAATTCGATTTCCATTGCCTTGAATGCGGTAGAGTTGTTTTTTAAAAAATTCCCAACCATAGCTGCACAATTTCCACGTCGTGGTACCTTTTTTAGCTGTAGCTTCCTCCATGCTGGGTTCTGAAACATCTTTCATGTATTTATTGATAAGAATTCTGCTAACCGGGTGATTAGAATTTGAAAAAATGTTCCACAGCAGCTTTCCTCCAAGAGCCAAGTTCGCAAGTCCTGGATCTCTTACTTGCAGACCTCCTTCCTTATACAGTTTTGTCACAACATCCCAGCCCACTAGGTGAAATTTTCTTTGGTTCCCACTTCCTCCTTGCCACAAGAAGGTTCGCATGAGCTTTGCAACCTGCTCAGCAATCCATTTGGGTGCCAATAAAAACGCTGCTTGGTAGAGAGGCAGAGAGGAGATGACTGACTTAATGAGGATTAATTTTCCAGCTTTGGTAAGCCACTTCCCTCCCCGGGCTGTTATTCTGGATTTAATTTTGCTAATGACCTCCAACCAATGTGTGGCCTTGGAAATTCCCAGAGTTAAAGGCAGGCCCAGATATTTGATAGAGTCCCAATTTGCAAATCCTGCGTAGCCTAACTGACGAGCAATTCGCTGGATGGTGGCATGGTTCACATTCTAGCCATACATTGCACATTTCTTTTTATTGAGAAGTGCTCCAGATACTCTGCAAAAACTTTGTATAACATCATTGAATGCCCTTGCTATTCTGATTGAGGCTCCTCCCAGAAAAAGAGAATCATCAGCGAATAATGAATGATCTATGGGCTCTAGGTCGGTCGTCACTCTTATGCCTGGAACTTTGCCTGCAGCCTTCTCAACATTCAATTTTCTGCAAAGAGAATCTACCATCAAAATGTATAAGAAAGGGGACAGAGGGCAGCCTTGCCTTAACCCCCGGGAGCTTTGGAAGTAATTGGCAGGCCTACCATTCACTAGAGGTGCTATCCATGGCCTACCTATGCAGGCTTTGATCAGGCTTACAAATTCAACACTAAAGCCAAAAGATAGAAGAACTTGAAACAAGAAGGAGTGTCTTACCCGGTCGAAGGCATTAGCCATGTCAAGCTTGATAATCATCCCTTGTTCATTACGTTGGTGGCTGGAGTGAATGGTTTCCTGCACTATAGTCACATTGTCCATGATATTCATGCCTTTCACGAACCCACCCTGATTGGAGGAGATGAGATTGCCCAGCAATGGCTTGATTCTATTAGCGATAAGTTTTGACAGAATTTTATAGGATGCGTTACACAAAGAGATTGGCCTAAACCTGTCGAAGGTTCCAGGATTAGTTTCTTTCAGGATTAAGGCAAAAAAAGTAGAGTTGATGCTACCTCCAACCTTGGCTTTTTGGAGGAAGCCCCTGACCATACGGAATAAATCCACCTTAATTAAATCCCAACAAATTCTGTAAAAATGTATGGAAAAGCCATCCGGACCCGGGGCTTTGTCCGGCTCCATTTTCCAAATAACATTACTAATTTATGTTTTAGTGAAGGGGATTATCTGAGTATCTGATTGCATGGATTTCCTAGCATTTTTTTTACTAGGGCAATCGACAACTGGAGTTGGGTTGGTACTCACGTGACACGGGGTCCAAGGATCCAATCTCGCTACCACTATACCCCTAGGTGCATCCACAAGGCCCGAACCATGGAGCACGGGTAAGTTTGGGGGGAATCGAACACATGACCTTCCATTTACAACTGATTACAATTTCTCATCTTTACCACTTGAGCTTCCCCCACGGGCAGATTTCTTAGAATTTTGTGAGTGCATTCATATAGAATATTAACTTTATATTATGTATATGCTTATATTTAATTTTGGGCGACCATATTTATATTAATTCCACTGTAAATTCATAGCTAAATTAATGGGAAAATGAATTTGACTATTAGAGGTGAATTTCCCATGAGGTATTGAGTATCCCATGGCCTAAAGGCATCATGAGGTCACCGTGTACATGACAAATTGGTATCAGAGCCTAGGTTGCAACACTGGGACTGCGTGGGTCGTCATTGAATTATACAGACATAATTTCAGGTTGCATAGGAAGTGTTTGACGAAATGTACTAGAGAAAATATTAGGGAAAACCATGTTTAATCCTTCCATGGTTTAATTTAGGAGGAATTTGTGGTGAAAACTATGAATTTTAGCTAAATCTGGGTGAAATTTTGAATTAATTTTGAAAAAAATTATGTTCTATTAACTAACAGAAAAACCAGTGTAAGGGAAGAACCAGGAATACCTAATTATATTGGTTGACAAAATGATTTCCAGTATTGGAAGGGGCTAGTTGTAAATTCGGGTTGGCCACCTGTTTATGAAGAAATTGCCAAGCGTAAATTTCCTAGAGCCACCTATCAAAAATTTAATTTTGAATTATTTTGAAAAATCTTATATGGGCCCCACAAGTTCCATGTGGACAGTGTGACATGGAGGTGCAATGTGGATCTAGGATGATGTGGAGTTTCCACTTGGATGAAGGGTGTAACATGGACCAGCCATGTCAAATGAGTGCTAGATTACAAGCTAAGCATTAAAAACATTAGAGCGCGAGCACTAGAATCCAATCTAGGGGCTTATAAGAGATTAACTCCCTAGTGATACATTCAATGTACCATGTGATCAGAGGTCGAGAACCAAGGGATAAGCAAAAAGGGGCTAAACCTTTTCGGTGAATGTGATCAATCGGATGGGTCGCGATCAATGCTTCTAGTTCACAATGCACTCATGACTTCCAGATTTGATAACGATGAGCGAGAAATCCATTGGTAAAATACCACTTGTCCACATGTCCAATTTTAATTGGCAATGTATCCAACAAAATCCTTTCCAAAACTACTTATCTACGAGTCGTTACCACTTCCAGTAAGGGAATGTAGTTTGCGCATTTTTTCCCAAGGATAGGTGATATGGTGACCTGGTAGATCGAAAGGGTGACCTAGACACATTACGGGATGACACAAAGGACTTGTCTAACACCTCGATAGACATGTGTCATGAAACGTTAGCACCCTACCACGTCAACATCATTCCATGTCAGTAGAAAAATAGAAATGTTAAAAAACATCTATAGCCAAAAACGCATTTTGGAAATAACATGAGCATTTTAACCTATAAATTTATTAGACTTCCACCATTTTGGTGCCATTTACAGAGGCTACAGGATTTCCAGAGTGGGACATTGACCCATTCTACTTCAATTTTGCAGAAATTTTGGTTGAATGGATTTTGAAGGTGCGTAGCCCAAGGATGGACGGGGTCCTTATTGAGACCCACATTGTTATGGTGCAGTCATGATCCAGGAACCCAAAGAAATCTGGATCCTTGTGACCAAATTCTTAAAGAAGTGAATCCAAGAGATAAAATAAGGCCAAAATCCATTATATGAGCGCGCGGAGGGTCAATTTTCAAAAAATTGGAGGCAAAATTGGCCCAAGAACTCATGACTAGAATTTTTTATGATTTCGTTATTTGTCTATCCATCAAGATGAACAAATTTTCTTAGAGGCATTTTTTTCAAAAATGCTTAGTTTGAGAGTTAACAGTTTTCAATGAAAATTCTAAGTTTGGAAGAATTGCATAAATTACAAGTTGGTGATTCTAGAATTTTATAAAATTGGATGGGAGCACCATATGAATGTTGAAAGTGTCTGGGTACTCACAATCATATGGGCTATCAATTCCTGATATAAAAAAATTTATAGTTCCTTAATATTTTCTTCTACGGGTCTTAGAAGTTGGTCCTTCAAAATAAGTGCAGTTATAGAAACAAGATAAAATTGGGGGAAAATGTGATTTTTGAGAGATATAACTGTTAGTTGTGAAATCAGAATTGAACTGAGGTGTAGCCATTGGAAAGAGTAGCAATAGGATATTAAGTATAATGAACCTGATTATGGATCAGTAGTTCCTATTTTTCCATAATTTTAATAGAAAAGGGGTTTAAATCCTAATTTGACCAAATTTGACAAATGGGTATTTTCCAAAAATATATGTATGCTTGAAACTTTTTTAATGAAATTTTGAAAAATATTTATCTAATAGTTTTTATTACATGAACTCATTGCAAATATTGGTATAATGGGTTGCTACAAGTTACATTTTTACAACTAGCACAACATAGAACATAATTGGAAAGCAAAGATGGAAGGAAGGGAACTTTCATACAGTCTAAGAGAAGAATTAAGAGGTAGAATATCAACGTGGGAAATGAAGAGATAGAATCTAATGGGCACAGAGATAACATAGAATCATTGGAACTAGTGGAAACTAAGAGAAGCTTGAGTATGGAAGTACAGAGTTGTAAAGTTGATAATGAAAGAAGGTTGAGGGTTCAAGAGCAGCAAAATCAATTGAACACTCAACTCATAAGTTTAATTCTGTTACAAAGGAAAATGTAGGCTGGATCATCTTCCTGCCTTAAGAAAAAAGATGGAGATAATTCAAAGAAGAGATCCTATGGCAAATATAAACACTATTCTCCACCTCGTGCAGCTAGGAGGTACTATACGACTGAGGATTCTTGCAGTAGCCCAGAAATGTCTCCAGTTAGGCATTATAAAATAAGACATGTTGAAGAAGTGTTGCAAGGGGATCTTAGGAAGATTAAACCACCCACTTTTGATGGTGAGAACAAGGGAGAATATGTTGAAGCCTAGATATTAGGGTTGAGGAAATATCTTTGATTACATAATTAGTCTTCAAATATGGAGTCCATAATTTCCACTTAAAACCTGCATGGAAAGGATTCCATATGGTGGGATCAGTTAGTGGAGGTGAAGCATATTAGTGAAAATAGAGTTTCCTTAAAACAATTCAAAAAGTGCTTTCAGCAGAAGTACTTATTTGAACATTATTATAAGAGGAAAATGGAGGATTTCTTTGAACTCAAGTTGGGAGCCATGAATGTGAAGGAATATGAGAGAAAAAATTTGGAGTTACTAATGTATGTTGGATTCATTAAGGAATAGAAGGTAAAAATCCAGATGTTCCTGAGTGGATTGCCTTCATTTTGCAAAGACAAAATTCAGTATGATGAACCTAAGACTCTTGAAGAGGCAATCAGAAAGGCTAAGCACTTGTATGATCAAAACAAAGGAAGGACAAATGTTCAAAAGTCTTGGAGAGATAAGCAGGAGCAAAGGAAGAAAGGATTCAAACCCCCATTCATAAGGAATCAACAAAATTCATTTCAACAAAGCAACCCAACTCATAATGGATTAAGAATGGCAGAGTCTCAAGGAAAAGGGATGAATCAACAACTTAAGTGTTCAACACATTATATAATAGAATGAGAACCCACACGAGTTCTTGTTTTTTGGAGGTCACATTTAGTAGTTTTTTTTACCTCCGTTTTGAAAAGTGGTGATACCACTATCACCCCTTTTTTGGGGGGACTAAAATTACAACTTTCTAGTAAACACGGGTGGTGTCATTGCAATCGAAACACTAAATCACCCCCGGATTGAAAAGTGGACCTTCTAGAATCACCCTCGTTTTTATTTGAGGTTAAAATTTAAAAAACAAAATTTGAAAAAAAAGTTGAAAATTCAAAATTTATAAAAACAAATTCAAAAAAAATTACAACATTATAAAATTTATAAAAAAAATTATAAACATATTAAAAAAATAAATAAATGTGTAGAAAGAATCAAAATGAAAAAAAAATTTCGAAAAAACTACAATTTTTTTAAAAAAATTTTAAAAAAAATATTCAAATTATATTCTTTACAATTATTTTTTGACTCCTTTACTTATAGTTCCTTCGGAGAATTTCGATGTTCATTAAGTTCATGACCATATTTGAGGTTCATTTAAGGGTAAGGATTGAGTTTCCTTTCCCAGCTATGTCGAAGGCCCCAAGAGCCGTACTTGGCACTCAAAATCTCCTAATGGTACTCATATCCCAACTCAATGGACAAATATCCCTCCAAGAGGTGATCAATGGTGGTTAAAGGTGTCATCCATACGTGTTGAGACCTAGAAGCTACCTTTAGAGAAAAACACTTGAGATTCCTTTGTTGGCAATGGTTAACACCCTAACACCCATTCTTAATATTTAAAAACTCCTTATAGTCATCATATCCCACTTGGAGGCTATTGACACCCTTGAGAAATCATGTGTGGTTGTTTAAGGTGACATTATTGGTCATGAATGCATAAAATATTTCATTAGGGCACAAGGCTTGAGTTTCCTACCTTAACCATGTTTAGTAACCCATGACCTATGCTTAATTATATTGAAAGCCTTTTAATGGAGCTCACATCCTCTCTCATCTTATATATATCTCATAAAGTGTATCATCTGTGGTGGTTCAAGAGCTTGTTCATGGCCATTTTTCCTTGGAAGCTGCCTTTAAGGCCTAAGCCCTGTGTTTCCTCTCGTGATCATTGCTAGACAATCGAGAGCTATACCTAGTGCTAAAAAAATTTGCATGGTGTTGATATCCCAACTTAGAGGTAAATGATATTTATGGGAGGTTAGATGTGATCATTCAAGGCATTGTTCTTGGAGTTGGATTCCCATAAGCTTTGTTTAGGCCCTAATGCTTGAGTCTCCTCCCTTAATCATAGTGTATATATAGGTCTATATACGTGTAAATACTCTACCCCCTTTGGATTTAAACCTTTCAAAGATGAAATACATGTTCTTAGCTCTTTACTATATATAATCCCCTCTTATATTATAAATGTTGAGAAAGTTCATCACTAAATTAGTCTAATTGTGCATCAAAATTCCTTTCAGTGAGTCAAAGTTCGCATCAATCTAGAACTAATTTTTGATAAATTGGGTATTGGGCAAAATACCTGAGGATATCATTCCAACATCACTTTGAAAAATCCATTTTCATAAAAAGTTAATTTTATTCCCAATATTAATATCACTTTAAACAAATAATATGTGGATGATAAATTGAAAACAATATTTATACTAATTTAGATCCATCTTAACTTGTAATTTATTAAGTATAAAAATATATCAAAAAACTAAAATACAAATCTTTGAAAATGTAAAAAGTCCTAACTAAAATGAATTTAAATTAATACATATATAAAAAAAAAAGTGTATCACTTAATATATGTGTAAACAAAAATATTAATAATAATAATAATAATATGAAAAATAAAATTTAAAAAAATCCCATAAACATAAACTTATATATCAATTTTTTTTTAACACAAGCGGTTTGAGAGCTTTCTATTAAAAATATGGCCGAAAGATACAAAGTGCTGAGGTAGACTGCTCCTTTAGAAAGGTAGCATCCATAATATCCATGTCTTTCCTGTAATCATCGATCAATGTGGAAAGTGCCCAGCAATCCACTCAGGAGGAGGGGCTTAAGGTATCCACACATTGTTAATGATGTCATTATCACAATCCAGATGGCCATAAGGGAGTCTGACTCCAGAGTTGGCCAAATCGTCCGCTTGTTCATTGAGGCTTCTGAGGATATGAAAAAAAGAGAGCTCTTTAAATTCTTTGTTAATGCTGGATAGGAGTTGATGGGACTTGGAGGTTGGGGGATACTTTTCTTTCACTATTTTCCTTGCATCTCTAATGACAATGAGTGAGTCTCCAATAACACTCAACCTCTCAATATCCAGGGTTCTGGCGATCTCGAGACCTTTTATTAGAGCAAGCCACTCCGCGTCGTTGTTTGTCTTTCTCCCAATGCCCTAGGCAAAAGTTTTCATTTGTTTCCCCATGGAGTCAAGGATCACTCCCCTCGCACCTGCCAACCCTGGATAAACTTATATATCAATTAACATGGCTGGAAAATAATATTAATAATTATTTTTGAAAGTTTTTTTTTCATTCTATTTTTTAAAAATAAAAATTAATATTATATATATATATATATATATATATATATATATATATATATATGAAATTGTAAAAAACGTCCATATTCAATCAAATTGCACACGTCAATTTATAGATTGCATGGAAAAAATTACACAACGTGAGTAATGGTTTTTCCATACAATGTGAAATCAAAGTAAAAAATTAAGTCAACATAATCCTTCTCTGTCAATGGTGGTCCTTGAGATTGAAATATTAAATGCCCACAAATTCAAACAATCGCTACTAATTATATTGAATAGTCGCAATAGTTTCTGAAATATTAAACACAGCTGGTTTGACCTTGTCCTTAAGCGATTTTCGTTCATTATGTCCTTTAAGGACCATTTGAGCACCATATTCTCAGAAAATTCAGTCGCCATTTCGTATCTAGCCCTCTTTTTGTTGTTTTCTTCCCTTTCCAAGGCTGCTCCCCAATACTCAAATGATCTCAAGGCTGAATACACTTTTCAAATCATAGTAGCATAATTCGGCCATATTGGTAGTTCGTGTACAGAAATTCGGAACAAATTCGAATTCGTCGAATATTCGGTCTAGTATAATAAAGATACAAGTTCTTAGATAATTAAATTTTGAAAACCAATTTAAAAAAACAAACTTAATCATTTAAACACTATAAAAATACCATTTTATTTCATACTTTCTTATTAAAATAATTATAAATAACTTCTTGTTGTCTCTCACACTCACTAGGTCTAAGTTGTTGAGATTTTATATTTTTTGTTTTTTAAATATATGTTTAATTTTATTATTCCCTGCCAAGGCAGGGATATACTTTCCATTGGAAAGTCAACCTACATTGACTAATATTATTTTCTTTTTCCAAACAAAAATTTTAGCAATGTTTTTTAATGCTTAGTAAAATTATGGTATTAAATATAATATTTTGAAAATTAAAATAAATTTATAAATATTTAAAATACAAAATTCTAATTTTTTTATTGGTTTAAAGCACTTCTGATGAGACATAAATCCCTGCAGGAGTGCTTTTATTTATCATAATTTAAAAATAAATAAAATTAATTTTTAAATTAAAATTTTACAAAACTACCAGGTCGGAACTACGGTACAAAATTCTATTATTTTTTTTAGTAAGTTAGAATCCAAACAATGATTTGACAATGGAATATTCTCAACTGGAACTACGGTACAAAATTCTATTATTTTTTTTAGTAAGTTAGAATCCAAACAATGATTTGACAATGGAATATTCTCAACTACCCCTCCAAAAGTTCAATAAAACTTTCTTTTTAATAACTTTATAGGATTTTCAAAACCCTACGGAATAGCCTTGAAAAAAGATCGACTAACACCATATTTAGAGAGCAAACATTAAGATTTTCCATACATTCATTAGCACGAAGTCCCAACCTACTCACAAAGTCCTGCATCCGATAAAAAGAAAACTTGGCCACGGGAAAAGTAGAGCCTTCATTTGACGCAGTGCATTTCATGGTGCTCCCCTCCTTGGCAAAAACCTACAAGAAATGAGACATAATGATTAAACAATGAGCTCATAAAATTAAAAAACAATGCAATTATGTCACTAATGACAAAACAATTACCCAACCATCATTAAGAAGTGTAACTCTCCTGTCATTACAAAGGCTTTATCTACAAATATATCTATACATAATGAGTAGAATAAGAAGAAGAATAAGAAGAGATATCAAATACCAGATTACAATACGACCCAAACAATAATTATTGATATGATTAAAGAGAATAACTAACCTTTTCACAAGTCTCTTGCGGTTGAACATAAAACTGAGGACCATGGTTTGCAAATTACATGAATTAGTTTCTACAACATTTCTCATGTAAGCACTAATTGTGGAGAACCTCCTAATTTAACATTTAATTTGATTATACATAGCAACTTTTACCCTTACTTTGGGATAGTTTTGGGTTTAGAGGGGACACAACCGACACCTCAATGCCTCTTCTTAAAAAACCATAGAAATGATGCTTCGCAAGGCTTGGACATCAACACAGTATTTGTCGATGGGCTTATAGAGCGAAAAAACAGGTGTAATACAACAACCTTCTGAAAAACACTCAGGCTAAGAAAGCGGTGTAGTAACCAACACAATAATGATGTGCATGGCGTTTGTTGTATTTCTTTGAATTGAGATATTAAATTCACAAATGTAGAATGGCACATGGAAATACATCAAACAAAACAGAGAATACGAATACTGACCATGCACACCGAGTGGGGAAAGACCATTAAGTTGGTGGGAGGAAACCAAAAAACAAATATATATATATATATAAATTGCTAGGTGGTCCTTGAGATTGAAATATGAAATGCCCAAAAATTCAAACAATTGCTACTAATTATATTGAACAGTCGCAATAGTTTATGAAATATTAAACACAACTAATTTGACCTTGTCCTTAAGAGATTTTCATTCATTATATCCTCTAAGGACCATTTGAGCACCATGTTCTCGGAAAATTCAGTCGCAATTTCGTATCTAGCCCTCTTTTCGTTGTTTTCTTCCCTTTCCAAGGTTGCTCCCCAATACTCAAATGATCTCAAGGCTGAAAACACTTGTCAAATCATTGTAGCATAATTCGACCGTATTGGTAGTTCGTGTACGGAAATTCGGAACAAATTCGAATTTGTCGAATATTCGGTCTAGTGTAATAAAGATATGGATTCTTAGATAATTAAATTTAGAAAACCAAACTTAATTATTTAAACACTATAAAAATACCATTTCATTTCATACTTTCTTATTAAAATAATTATAAATAACTTGTTGTTGTCACTCACGCTCACTAGGTCTAAGTTGTTGAGATTTTATATTTTTTGTTTTTTAAATATATGTTTAATTTTATTATATAAATTTCCACGTACATTTTTTCACACCATATAAATGTTTACGTGCATTGATGGTATATGTGTGAATATTTAATTAAAACTATTATATATAATCACTTTATATTTGTGAATATTTAATTAAAAGTATTATATATAAGCAGACTACTTCTGTATTTTATTCGTACTAGGTTTTTTCATTACATATTTTTTTCTGTATCGAATTGTCTTCGTATCTGTATTCATACTCGAATTATGCTATTATGTGTCAAATGCTCGATCACTTCTAACCAAAACCAGTAGCAGTCACGGATATTCAAAACTATAAAATGAGCTTTGATAATAATCCACTTCACAATTTATTACCGTTCAAATGAACTTTAAAGCACCATATTTGAGCTCTCTATGGGATTAGAGAAAAAATAGAATGACACTCACGCTCACTGTTAAAGGATTGAAGATTCACAACCAAGAATTAGAGTAGAACTGCTTTCTTCCGGGCAGTACAAAGGCGTTCGTATGAGGAGTTGGGGATCGTGGATGTCTGAAATAAGTGCACCTCATCACCATCAAAAGACGAGGATATGGTTGGGCTCATATTCCACTGCAGAGGCCACTCCCAAAACCTACGATGGAGCTTTCCTCTATCTCAAGGGCTCCTCTGCTACCTTGAATCTCCCAGAATCTTCCATCGTTATTCATCAAAGTTGCCAGCCTCTGTTGATGTCTCCGAGGTCTATACAGAAAGTTGCAGTCGTTGTTTCTTATGTCTCTCTTAGTGTTTCTATTGATCTTGAAGGCTCCAATGGCGTTGATGGTGATTCTCAAATCCTTCAAGTTTATTTAGACTCCAATGTCAAAATAAAGGTTAGTACTACAACAATTCCAACGTTTAAATGCATTGGTTGGTTGTAGTAGCTAAATCGTTGTGGATGTAGTGGTAAGCGGGTGGTGAGGCAGTGTAAGGAAGAGCAACAGCTTCGATAGCACACTACATGAATGACATCCAACAAGCAGCAGAAAATATGGGACAATAGAACAAAGTTTGGATAGCACACAACTGTGTCATCGTGCAGGAATGAATCAACGATTCAGATGTTGGAATGTACGGTATTGGATGTTGGAATGTACAGTTTTGGATGTTGGAATGGGCAAGTTGCGCGAAGTGACAGGAGAAACCAGATAGAAACCAAGACTTGGGAATGTGCAAGTAGCTTTGTCGAAGAGATGAGAAATACGTGGCAACATTCTATTCGAGGAAGAAGTAAGGAATCTGCTACAGTGAAGAGACAATGTGTGCGTTGAATAAACACCTTCGACGTAATTAATTTAAATAAATATTAATATTCATCATATAATCATATAATATGTGATTTCATTTCTAATCATCCACTTTTCAAATACACATCCTTACTCTCACTACCCATTTTTAAATATATATTACATACAAATATGCACCATTACATCATTTATTTATTTTTAATAAAATTATATATTTATTAAACAAATCTTAACAACAATATATAAAAATATATATAAAACCCCCTACTTCTATATATAAAAATATATATAATCCATTGTCACTTCAAGCGATAATGCACGGTTTTGGAAAAGACCCCACTACCAAATTATTCCAAAGTTATTTTTTACTTAGGTACACCACTACCACTAAACAAAATTATTTGCTTCAAGACCCTACTACCAAATTATTCGAAAGTTATATTTTACCTAGGTACACCACTACTCAACAAAATTATTTGCTTCAAGACCCTACTACCAAATTATTCCCCCACTACCAAATTATTCCAAAGTTATATTTTACCTAGGTACACCACTACTAAACAAAATTATTTGCTTCGTTTCTCTTCTAAATCCCTTTAGATGCTCCCTTTCCCTTTTCATATGTTTTTTTTCTTAATCCTATGGACCAAGTTTAATCAATCGCTAAACAATGTTTTTCCTTTCCATGTTTTATTAATTAAATAAATTATTAATATTAAATAAAATTATTAGTGATAATTAAAAATTCATATTTATATTTATATTTTTTATTTTTCCATTCTCAATATTTTGTATTTTATACGGTTGTGAAGTTTAGGGTTATAATATTTCTAAAAAATCTTGGAAAAAAATAAATCAAATCTAGAAGCGTTTTATATCTTATAACCTCGAAATCAAAAGTAATACACCTTATCATATCCTTTTTTTAGAAATGGGTCTTCCCCCCATCAAGAGCATTGCTATAACTAGGTACCTGATGTATAAGCACGTGATAAATAACATGGGAAATCAAAGACTTCCTAAAATAAGCTTTAAAATCTAGTCAAGACCACCTTCGGCTCAAGAGAGGTTGGTATAAACATCCCAGGGCTTGGCTACACCTCAGAGGGATTGATGAAAACATCACTTAGCAGAAGACCAATAACATTACAAATAATATTATTTCTAAGTTTAAAGACAAAATGTGGGATGAGAAGGAGTTAGAGGATAAAAGAAAGCTAAGATACTCTAAGGAGGTCATTAACCCTAATATGGAAGATCAAAAGTATCTCTATATTTTAATTAGTTTGAAGAAGAAAACTAATGTAGCCAAGATAAGAAGGAACTCTCATGAGCTTCATAGTGAAACAGGGCACTGGACAATTCATAAAACACCATAGGCGGATAGGATTTGTCACCTCTGTGAGACCATGAGTGCGGATGATGAAAGTCACTTTCTCTTAAAATGCCCTGTATACATTCGCATTAGATCGCAGTTCCATAATAATTGCTCCAATACGTACCTTCCTAATCTTCTAATATGTTAAAATTATGGTGACCTAGGTACATTTATTTCTAAGCTTTTTAATCATTAAAAGAAAATTTTACTGAAAACCAAATAATTTATTTCTTTTCTTTTAAAGTTTGATAAACCAAAATTAATTTCAGTAGACTTTAACCATTACCATTATCCTCATATACATATCCTTAATTTAATTTAATCATTAAGAAATATTAATAATATTTTTTTAATATTTCCTATCATAAAAATAAAAAATAAAACATAACTAAAAAGTAATGTAAAAAATATATAAAATAAATGAGAACAATCTAAATAGTTATGGGAGGAAAGGTTATGTCCACGGGTGGAAATGATAAGGTAGAGTCTAAGCAACATTTTTTCTATGTTATAAAAACTTGCTTGAAATCTACTTATTTTAGTTTTCATGGAATATCTTTGAACATGCATATGATGTAACTATGAGTTCTTTGCTTTCGTCAACAATGGCTAATGTTTAAATTTAACATTTTGAAAAGAATGTCATTGACACTTTTTGACTCAAACCAAAATAATGTTCTTGGATGACACAAATGTCATATGAGCAAAACCAAAATAGTGGAGGAGGTTTTTGGATGGCACATATGCCATATGATCCCATGGAAGGGAGGGGCTGAATAATTCCTAAATTACTTAAAATTCATATCTGAATATTTAAAATTCATGATGGAAGTTGAGCATGATAATTGTCTATCATTCTTGAACATCTTAATCACTATGAACTTATATGGTTCATTGATGTATTAGGCTTGGTTAAATAGGCTTGGTTAAATAAATAAATAAATAATTTACATTAATAAGTATCTTTTAAATACTTTAGTATCTAGGGTCATCATAATCTTTGACAAAAAGCATTTTTAACAAGAATTAAGACATCTTGTAAAGGTGTTTGAAAAAAATGAATATAAGAAAAGATAAATAATGAAAGCTTTATGAAAGTGACAGTGGTGTGCCAAAAGGAGGAGGAATACCAATATTGGAAATGCATTCACATTATCATATATCTATGAAATTATTGCTAAAATATCAAGGATTTGAAAATAAAGAATATAAGGATTTCCTTTACACCCTTAATACCTTAACTCAATTAAGGATAAAATTGATTCCAAACAATTAAATTGAGTTTATTCATGGTACATTGGCAAAATTGGTCACTTAATGAAAACTATACTAAACGGACATGGTATAGACATTGTTAATGAGCACACTATTACATTTGCCCTCATTGACCATTTTCATGTGTTAAAACAACATATTTGCGTAGATGATGCAAGGCTTGTTGTTAGAGTATATTTTTTGAAGATGTTGTTAAAGTATATTATTACTCAAGAAAACACATTGGAGATGAATGCATGAGAAGTTTAAGACAAATAATGACCCATAGAGGTGTGGTAACTAAGATTTAACTAAATTTTTCTCTAAATGTTTGAGGTAAAAAAATTGTAGAATTTTCCATGATTGAATGATGAAGACAAGGTAAACCACATATCAATAATAAATCATGTAAGAAGATTTAAGAGAAATCTAGGTGAAGGAGAGGCACATGATGTAATTGAAAAAAACCCTGAATAATCTTAACCATGATAATGGGTGGAAACTAAGCAACTCTGGGAAGTCTCGTATCTACCTTTTATCAAAAGATAATTCTACACTACAACTCAAACCAAACAAGGGAACCCACAATTTGAAACCCTCTCCTTTTCCTTTCCTTAAAATTATTATAATGCTTGGTCGATGTCTTGTTTACGATTCTAACTCTTTTCTTAAATGATATTTTTGAGGTGTTATGTTCGGGTACACAGGGTACTCCCAAAAGACCGAACACCTAGAGCAACCACTTCACAGAAACAGATCACAGATCAACACACCGATGTTTTGACATGGTTTAAACTCTCGAGAGGGAAACACTCCACGGCCCCGGCCAAATAGCTTCTGCGGAGCAATTTATTATGCAAAGAAAGAAAGTTACAAATGAGCTTCTCATAATCGATCAACTTTCCAATGAGCCTCCATGCTCTTTAAATAGAGATCATGGACCAATCGAGTGTTAAGCCACGAATCAAGGGTAGGTATGATCTAAGAGAAGTTGAGCCATCAAATCACTCTATGTCTAAAACATATCGTGACCGCCGAATTTAAGTATTTACAAATGCATACTAATGCTTACTAAAGAAACACACTTTACCTAACGGATCTATTACACAAGTTGATCTTAACTAACTCCTAAGTGTCTAAATATCCTAACATCCCCCCTTAAGAACAACTTGGGATAGGATTGAAGGATTTACAAAAGTGACACTATTAGGAGAAGTAAGGAGGCATTAGAGCCTATCCCCCCTTAATGACAAGTTCCTGAACTCCTAACATAGATCGAAGTTTAGAAAACTTCGTTTTTGTAAGAGACTTGGTGAAGATGTCTGCAACTTGATCATCTGTAGGACAAAAGAGCACTTCAAGAACACGATCATGAACAAGATTTCTGATGAAGTGCATATGTAGCTCAATGTGTTTGTTGCGTTGATGTAGGACTGGATCTTTGGCAAGCTTGATGGCACTTTGATTGTCGCACCAAAGTGGAGTAGGTTGCTGCTGCTCGAATCCAAATTCTGAAAGGATCTATCGAAGCCATAAATCTTCCTAACTGGCATTAACTGCGTCTCGATATTCTGCCTCTGCTGAAGAAATCATAAGAGCTTGTTGTTTCTTACAAGCCCACGTGATAGGTCCAGATCCCATAATGAAAACATAACCTGCTGTATACTTTCGATCATCAGGATCGTCGGCCCAATCTGAATCAGTGAAACCAACCATAAAGGTTTCCCCCCTGTACTGTAATGAATCCCAAATTGAATTGTACCTCGAATATATCGAAGTATTCTTTTGGCTGCTTTCCAGTGACTTTCATGAGGTGTTTGCATATAACGGGAAACACAACCAATGGCAAAGGAAAGGTCAGGACAGGAATGAGTCAAGTATAAGAGACTACCAACAAGCTGACGATACAAAGTGGCATCTACTTCAGGTGAAATACAAGTGGCAGAAAGTTTGACTCCAGACTGGAAGGGAGAAGGGGTAGGTGTACAATCTTCCATGTGAAAGCGACGAAGAAGGTCACAAGCATACTTAGACTGAGAAAGAAAGATTCCATATTTGGTTTGCAGGACTTGGAGACCAAGAAAATAATGCAAATTTCCTAAGTCTGACATTTCAAAATTTTGCTTAAGACTAAATTTCACATGGGTTATAAGCTTAGGGTCACTACCAGTAAGAATAAGGTCATCAGGGTACTCCCAAAAGACCGAACACCTAGAGCAACCACTTCACACAAACAGATCATAGATCAACACACCGATGTTTTGACGTGGTTTAAACCCTCGAGAGGGAAACACTCCACGGCCCCGGCCAAATAGCTTCTACGAAGCAATTTATTATGCAAAGAAAGAAAGTTACAATGAGCTTTTCATAATCGATCAACTTTCCAATGACCCTCCATGCTCTTTAAATAGAGATCATGGACCCATCAGGTGTTAATCCATGGATCAAGGGTAGGTATGATCTAAGAGAAGTTGAGCCGTCGGATCACTCTATGTCTAAAACATATCGTGACCGTCGGATTTAAGTATTTACAAATGCATACTAAAGAAACTCACTTTACCTAACGGATCTATTACACAAGTTGATCTTAACTAACTCCTAAGTGTCTAAATATACTAACATGTTCAATCTCAAGTTTCATCTCTTCACGATAGCTAGTCTCTTCATAATGGACTAAGCTACTATTCTAATATGTTGAGAACAAAAAGGTTTATACAAGGTTTCCATATTGAACTTTGAAAAAGTGCAAGCTTTATTAGTGATTAGCAAGCCAATGATGGCTAATGTGATCAATCTTGGGCTAACATAATAATTACCAAGAACCAACTAGCCATCAAATTTAGAAAGGCAAAATGGAAGGAGGGTATGCAATGCTTTCATTCATTTCTTTCTTTCAATTGTTTGTATTTGTGATATCCTGGTTTTAACCCCTTGGATGTTTTGGATTGAATTATATATATAAGTGGATATAATGATGGAAATCGAGTTATATGAATGGCCCTATGTGTAAATGATGTAAATATCTGGTATGAATTTATAGTGAGGATCTCGAAAACAAGGCCCAAGTGGTTTCCCAACTAGTGAAATGTCTAAGCATGTAGTTTTGATATATGGTGGGATAGATTTGCTTGGTATTTCCAAGATATGTAAACATTATTTTAAAAGTTAATATAAAGGTCCAAGATTGGTTGCTAAGAGCACAAGAGGGTCTATGAGTTTACTAAAGAGGAAGAGAAAAGGGGATCTAGAAGGAAAACAAATGATCCTAAGTTTTTTAAGTTTCCTAAGTCTCCTAACTTTCATCTTTTCACCACGTGCCCTATAACCACCAATCATTGAGTGTAGGTGGTTAGTGGGGAAGTCCACCTTCCATTGTTATGAGGATGTGGGGATTGAGTACAAGCATTAAAGAGTGCAAGAGACTCCATCTCAGTAGGAATTTGAATCATATGAAAATTTGAACCATCTCTTTTCTTGTCCACTCTCTTCATGCAAATTTCAAAGGGACTTGTTCACTTGTTCAACAGCCTTATGCATTCTGTCCTATCATTAATTCTTACATTTTATTGTGCATTCCAATGCTACTCTCCCACCCCTTTGCATGCTAAAGACTATAATTTGAACATTTATGTGACCAAGGGAAGACGAGGAAGAGAAGGTGGTGAACCAAAGAGAGAGATGGAAGCATACAGTGGAGAATAGAGGATGGGTCAATGTGAAACCATTCACATTCCTTGTAGATTGTTATTCATTGGGTGCTCAATAGCCAAGATATGACTTTGTTGGGTTGATCATGAAGGTAGACAACATATTGGACTCTTTTTACACACAGTAAGAACAATAAAGAGGGAGATGGGTTTTTTTAGGGACTATTAAGTAGAGAAAGGAAATGCCTTCTAGTATGCCTGACATACTATATAGCAAATAAAGAGTATATCCACATTGTTGTGTGGGATAGTGAAATGGAGTACCATGGCTAGGCTCTACAAGGTTCACTAGAGAGTGCCATGGTGACCAATTTAGTTGAGCCTAAGAGCAACTGGGTTAGGTGAGTGACTTCGGTGTTTCCTAGTATATTTCCTTCACTGTGGCCTCATAAATCAACTTGAGGGTGGCATCCACAGATGATTGTATGGTTGGGTGGAAAATTGCTTGCAACAATGAGTTCCCTTGGACCAACTTGTTCAAAGCTAAGTGTTCCATCTATGTATTGAATTATTGTTTGTGTGTGAATTGGAATGGAATTCATGAATGGATGATGTTGCATGCTAGATTTCCTAAATAGTTTAATGTATCTTTCTATAGAATTTGAACAACCCTAGAGTTAGTGGTTCAAATTTACACGGCGCATTAGCTGTTATGTGTGCATTTGAACTTGATCAGTGATGGCCAAGTTCAAAACAAGTTATACAACTTGACGAGAACTTTATACTCAAAACGAGAACTCTAGCCATAAAAATTCACATTTTTGCATAAAAAACACCAAAAAACAACGCCGAATCAAAAAGTGGTTCTACCGGTAACACCGTTTGGTTTGTGGTTAAAAATATAGAAATTGTAAAAAACAATCCTTATTGTTGTTTACAAAAACCTTAAAATCAAGCCCTAAATTGAAAACTAATGCTACCGGTAGCACACTTTTTTAAGAAATGGCATTATTATATCATTGTATCATAATTTAAAATTGTATTTATAAATATCTTAATAACACTATATAAAACTAGCACTTAATTAAACACAAATTATTCAAGAAATTATTTGACCACTTTTTTCATGTAAAATAAAAGAATTTATGATATTTTCATAATAAAATCATATATTAAACCATAAAAGGTAGAAGTTATGATATTTGGGCGCATAAGAGAGAAAACACAGTATCACCCCTTTTTTGGCGGGCCTAAAATTACAAGTTTTTGGAAATTGTGGGTGGTAACGTTGCAATCAAAACCCTAAATCTATCCATGAATTGAAAAATGGATCTACTAGAAACACTATCATTTCTTTTTTTTTTAACAGAAACGGGTAATCAACTTTGATATTATATAGAAAAAAAGGAGAACAGTACATAACAGAAATTGACAGATTGCTCCCATGACAGAAGAGCATCTATCCCTCCAAGTTCATCTTTTTCTAACTTGTAACTAGAGTAATACCTTCCCGTTCTATGGAAACTGTAACATCTAACAAACTGACCTAGAAGTATTATACAAAAGTAAAACATTTTTGCTTACTACCTTATATAAAAATTGCATATTCTTCCAGTTCTATGAGCTTCAAAGGCTCTGTACATGTAACTTAAAGGCATAATTGTAAACATGACAAAACCAAAACAGAAGGAAGCCAACCAACGAGCTGGTACTGCAGTCCCATGTCCATGACCGCGCCTGCGGAATCCACTGCCATATTCTTCTCGGAGCTAAGGTCCACAAAGTTTTCAGCTTGGGCCATAAACTTCTGCAGCTTCTCCATTTTCCAGCCTATGTCTTCCAGCTCACTATTGGAGGCTTTAGGTTTGCAAGCTTTATGAGGATAAGCAAGCCCCAGGGTTTCTTCAAGATGCTCGATTTTATCAGCCACTTTACCGTTCTAAGTGTTAGTCTCAGAGTGGGATGCAGATACCAGAGAACACAAATGAGAAAGAACCTTCTTAAACTCGAGATTTTCACTACGGATCATTCTAACTTGGAGCTCCAACTCCTGCAGACGGTTCAAGAATTCCACTTCAAACTTAGAAATTCCATGACTTCCAACATACTCTTGCGTATTACCAACTCCTGAATGCCTTTGACAAGGGCCAAGCACGGGGAAATTACTTCCCACCTTGCCCACTGGTTCACCCATCCTTTCCTGTCCTGCCGGAATGTCCTAGCTACAACCTCCATTATGGCCCCTTGCATGCTTGCAGCAGCCGACATTCTTCATATACATATCACCCCTACCCTGAGAACGCCCAAGAACACAATGGTGCTCCATAGTTCTGCAAAGACCAACAACGCAGGAGCCGAAAACAGAGAGCAGCGAAGACAAGCTGTGAAAACACATCGGCAGATGAAAAGAAGAGTGATGTCTCTTGCCTTGATATACACCAACGCCATTAAATTGCATGCCGACCAACTAGCGAATTGTCCGGATGGCATTAATGCCGACAGGAGTGGGAAGCCTTCGAGGAGCTGGGAGGCCGCCAAAATGCCTTGGGGCATTGTCCAAAAAAATGCAATTTATTGGTTCTAAAGTGTTGGGCCCAAAGAAAGTGGATGGTCCATAAGGGGAAGAGTAGAGCCCAAGCATTATAGGGAATCCATAAGCTAGGGGATCCATGAATTTTCATGAGTGACATTATCACAAAGAATTGAGCCATAGGAAATCCCGACGCCATTGTTGGCCAATCCATCAACTTGCTCGTTAAGCCATCTCAGGATATGGAGGAAGGTGATTTCATGAAATTCTTTGCTGATGTTGATTAAGAGTTGATGCATTTTGGAGGAAGGTTCTTTCCTATTGGCGACGATGCTTCTGTCTTCTCTAATGATAATTAAGGAATCCCCAAGGACCGTTAAATTCTTAATTCCCAGTTTTATAGCCGTCTCCAGCCCTTTGATGAGGCTATCCATTCCGCGCTATTGTTCATCTTCCTCCCAATGCCCCAGGCGAACTCTCTCTGCTTATTCCCCTTTGAGTAAAAAATAACTCCCCTCGCACCTACCAACCCTGAGAAACACTATCATTTCTATTCGAGGTTAAAATTTAAAAAATAATAACTTATCAAAACAAATTAAAAATAAAAGTGAAAATTCAAAAATGTAAAATTTACCTCCTTACCCAAAAAAATTTAAAAAATAAATCTCAAAAAAATATAAAAAATTTGTAAAAATAAGATAAAATAGAACACAAATTTCAAATTAAAAAAAAATATAAATTAAAAAATATATATAAATTAAAAAAAAAATTAAAAAACTTAACAAAAAAAACAATTCAATTAAAAAAATAAAAAACATTTTAAAATAAACTAAATAATTTGAAAATTGAAAAAAAAATCAATAAAAAATTGAAAAAAAAAACCTATTTAAAATTTAAAAACTAAAAAAAAAATTAAAACTATTTAAAAATTAAAAAGAAAAATGAAAAAAGAAAAAGAAAACACCCACCCAACCCCTGTTCCCCCTCTCCCCTCTCCCCCCTCCCGCCCCCCCTCTCTCCTCCCCCCTCTCCCCCCTCCCGCCCCGCCCTTCCATCCCCTTACCCCTCCCCCCGCTCGCCCCCCTCCCCTCCACCTCTCCCCCCTCCTGCCCCGCCCTCCTCCCTCCTCCCTCTCCACAACCTTGCCCGCTGCCCACCACACCCCCCTTAAGGGTCGACCGCAATTCCGAGAATCACACCGCCGCGAAATGGGCGACACTTGGATGGAGGAGGAGCAGATCACCCTCGTTTCCCCTCTCTCCTCTCCCCCTTCCCGCCCCCCTCTCTCATCCCCCTCCACTCCCCCCTCCCCTCTCCCCCTTCCCGCCCCCCTCTCTCCTCCCCCTCCCCCTCCCCTTTCCCTCCCCACTCTCCCCCCTCCTGCCCTGCCCTCCCATCCCCGTCTCCCCCACTCTCCCCCCCTCCCCTCCACCTCTCCACCCTCCCGCCCTGCCCTCCTCCCTCTCCATGACCCCGCCCGTTGCCCACCACACCCCCCTTAAGGGCCGACCACGATTCTGAGAATCGCGTTGCCGCGAAAGGGGTGACACTTGGGTAGAGGAGGAGCGGATCATGGAGAGGGAGGAAGGCGGGGCAGGAGGGGGGATAAGCGAAGGGGAGGGGGGACTAGCAAGGGGGAGGGGGAGAGGGAAAGGGGAGGGAGAGGGGGGAGAGGGGAGAGGGGAATGGGGAGCAGAACAAGAGGGTGTAGCGGGGGTGTGGGTTCTATTTTGTTTTGTTTTTTTAATATTTTTTAAATTTTTTTTAAATGTTAGTTTTTTTTTTTTTCAAATACTAGTTTTTAAAATTTTAAAATTTGCTATAATTATTTTTTTTAAATATTGGTTTTTTAATTTTTATAATTTGTTGTTAAGTTTTTATTTTATTTATTTTATTATTTTGGTTTTGTTTCAATTTTATTTAAAAAATATTAGTTTTATATATAAAATACTTGAAAATGCATAAAAAAAAGTTTGATTTTTTTCTTTCTTTCAAATTTGCCCTAAAAATGACTTATTTAAGAGAAAAGTATAAAGAAAAAACCTCCAAAATTCATATATTTTTCATTCTATCTAGTTTTTAAAAACAAAAAAAAATGAAAATGTATATGTTTTTTCATTATAACTAGTTGCTAAATGTATCTCTTTTGTAAAATTCGAAAAAATGCACTTATAAATAAAATTTATAGTTTTTTTATGACCAACAAGTTTGAAAATTGCAAAACAGGGTTGGCAGGCGCGGGTGGAGTCCTCTTTGGCTCTGACGGAAATAGACAGAAAGATTATGCATGGGGAATTGACAGGAGAACTAACAACAACACAGAATGGCTAGCCCTCATTAAAGGTTTAGAGATTGCAAGGGATGAAGGTATCACAGATTTAGTAGTTTGTGGTGATTCAATGATAGTGGTTAGGGAGGCTAGGAATTTGAGTAAGAACAGAAAGAAACCAACTTCCAAAGTTCATAACCTTCTCAATTGTTTGGCTAGCGAGTTCAATACCATATGTTTTTTGCATATCTTGCGAAATAACAACCAGGATGCAGATCTGATGGCAAATAAGGGAACAAAAATTGATCGTGGTATTCTATCTAGCAACGATAAGATGAGTTACAAGGTTTGGATACCTTGTCTCTAGATCTCCGGCTATGAATCTTCACTTAGGAAGGACTTCCGATTATCTCTATTTGATTTTTGGGATAGAAGGCATGGTTAAAACTATAGTTCTTAACCCACTCCGAATCAATGATTTGAAGGACGATCACACGTGCCAGCCATGTGATCTTCACATGGCAAGTAAGCCACGTCTCAATTCAAAATTTCTTGGAAGATTGTTCCTCTATATATTGAATGGTCGTGAATGGATAATCTCCATTGTTGTGTGTTTTTTCAAGATGGAAGGCTCTGGTTATAGTGGCAAACGAAAGGCTCATTTCCTTTTGAATGAGAGTTTTGGTGACCCCGGGCCCAATCGTTGGTGGGGAATGCAGACAACCCCTCATTACGACTTCTCTCTTCTAGATTACAGGAAATGATTACCTTCTTGGCCTGGGGAATAAGAGTGTTTGGAGTGTGAACGCCATCGAGCTACGGTTCAAACCTGCGGAAGAATGGAGCAGCAACAGGTCAAGTTTTTTGCTGATCGAGGGATGGAACAACGTAGAGAGGTTAAGCCCGCTCCTGAAGATACTCAGGGTATGGAGGCCGCACCAACGGTGGTGGACGACCATTTGACAATCTCGGATATGCAAATTCGCCTTCTGGAAGATGAAAATAAGGATATCAAACATGCATTGCAGCAATTGCACGAGATGGAGCAGTCAGAGAATAGGGAGGTTCGAAATTGCATAAGCACTCTCAATGGCAAGGTGGAAATTATCAATGGAAAGGTAGAAGCCCTGAAAGGTGGCTGCCCATGTCAAAACCTGGATGTCATTACAGAACAGACTCGCGCGGTCCGGGAAATAGCCAAGGAAACACAGAACATCTTCGGAGGCATGTGCAAGGAGATCCTGGAACTCAGGGTAGAGCTGTTGCGTCAGGAAAAAGTTAGAAAGATGGAGCTTGGAGCCAAGGAAGCCTCGGTCCAGAAATAGCCCATGGGTCGATTTTTTGTATAATCTGCATTATCGAAGCTAATTGCTTGCAGGCTGTTAAGAATTTTGCCTCCTATATGTTTCTCCTTATTGTAAAAGTTTAGTCTGGGGTCTATTGTAGTTATGATACTTCCTAGTTTTCTCCACTGATATGATGTAGTTGTATTTTGCAAAAGATGATAGTTAAGACATGGCAGCACTCATCTGTCGAGATGCATCATGGTCTTACACTTTGTACTCAGTTTCTACCTTCCTATTTTAATACAAAAATCTGAACTGTTTTCGTAAAAAAAAAAAAAGGTTTGAAAATCGCAAAAAAATGGCTCAAAATGAAAAATGGTGCTACCAGTATACACACTTTCTGAAACAGAGGTAAAAATAGCTACTAAAATTGACCCCTAAAAAAAAGAGAACAATGCCAGGTTCTCGTCAAGTTGTATAATGTGTTTCAATTCATAGTATCCCTATAGGTTGGCCTCCAAATTTTAACCCTTTTTTTTCCAAATTTGAAGTGTTAACTTTGTTGGTGGTTATTTTGGTTTATGTTAATTTGAAATGTTCTTTCAAAGTGGGGGTTGATAATCCCCTAAGTGTATTTTGAAGGGTTTCTTTGATATATGGCCAATGGGCCATCTTGGTTTGATGGCCTTTTATTTATTTTTATTTCTTTGAAGCATGGGGGATTTTCGAAGAAGTCCCGATGGTATATTGGTCGGTTCTTTTGAAAGAAACACCATCTTTTGAAAGAGCCCGATGGCCTATAGGGGACGTTCAAAAGATGTTATTTCAAGATGACACGATAACTCGCTTAGGGCATTTGAAAGATATTCTTTCAAATTGAAAGGGCCCAATTGTCTATGGGAGGGGCATTGGAAATATGTTCTTTCAAATTGGCTCAATGGCCTATAAAGGACATTCAAAATATTTTTTTTCAATTGCTTATCACCTTTGTGTAATGCCCTGTTTTGACTTTACCATCTGAACTACCATTACCTATTGTGTATTTGCTTATTATCTTTGGAACTCAGTTAGAATGATGACACTATACCTCGTGGACATATGGACCTACTATTTTGCGAAAGTTATATATATGCATGTTTATGTTAATATTATTAATGATGGTTGTGCATTAATTTTATCCATAGCATGTAAATTCAAAAGAGATATTGGGTACGTGGATATCAATTTAAAAGTTATATGTTGAATAAATGAATGTGATACCAGCTGCATGGTACATAGAAAAGATTGTTGCATTGTTGTTGATTAGTAATCAAGTATGTATATGTAAATGATTGCATGATATTATGTAATCAAGTAGAAATCGATGCATTATGACATTATGATTGTGAATAATTACTTTATAATTAGTTAGGAACTAGCACAACCACTTAACTTGTGGCTGGTGAACATAGATAGGTCACAAGCTAAGTGCCACAAATAAGTTACTTGTTGTTCATGCTAGTTACACAAACTACATGTTAACAAATTGCCCTTCTGTTAGAGAACTGCCTGTTATCCATACACTAGTTACGAGTTATCCATCATAGCTATCAGATACACACACACACACACACACACACACACACACACACACACATATATATATATTATAATTGTTTATTTTGAATTCCTAGTGACTACCATAAAATCAATCTGAACAATATACTTGATTCATCCTTGTGCAATCTAAGAAAAGCATAGTCTCTAGTCCACCCCAAAGTCTAAAATAAAAACACCTATCATCGATGTAATTAAATATTAAACTAATTTAATTAGAAATTGCTATATATATATAATGAATGACTAATTAAATTAGAAATTAAAATAAGATAATGCATTTACTTCATCCTTTCTTTTGTAACTCTTATCTATAATAGTATCCAACAAAATCAATTCGGAAGATTGGCAGTAATCACACGGAGCAGAGGTCTGCAACTAGGGTTAGGGTTTTGATTGGCGGCCACTGATGAAGGATTGGCGGCCATGGCTCCTTCCATGGCCGCCTTACTCTTCTCTTCTGAGTTCTGCTTCCGTCAATGGCCGACTCAGGCTTTTTATTCCGCTCTGAGATGTTTGACAGCGGCTTAGCGTGGCGACCCATTGGGCAGCTGGTTCAGCGGCTCCCCAGTGGCGGCGACGATGGCTCTGCATTTTCGGTCGCGATTGGTGGCTTCTGGAGACGGTTCTTTCTGTAGATTAGCCGGCGGCGGTGTGGACTGTCGAGCTCGTGCTCCAGTCCCTCGTTGGTGTGGCGGATTTGCAGAGGAGGACGCGCTGGGAGATTCCCCTGCTTCGATGATGGCAGGCGAGCTTCTCGGCGGGCTCTTGAGGACGGGAGCCGCAGAGGAATATGCGCGGAGCTTATGGCGGATGGCTGCAAGACAGATGCAAGATCCTTTCGGTGGTTTCTCTTGGGTGGTCGAGGAGAGGCCTTGTTTTTTGGCCAATGAATGCAGATGCTAGTGGATCTGTTCTTTCTTCTGGAGTTTTTGGAATCGTCTTTCTCTCTGTATCATTTTCCCTTCTTCTTCGGCATCTTGCTGCTGGTTCTTGTAGTGCCATGGTTGCACGGGTGAAGGTTTCTAGCAGTAGTATTTTTTCTGAGTTTTCATTAAAACAGTTTGTTAATGTGTATGAAGCGGGAAAGCTTGTAGTCTATACAAATTTTCTCGGTACTGCTTCGCAGTATAGACACTCTTCAAGAGTGACGCAGATCAATGTAATTTTGTACTCGCAAGATGAAATAAAATTACGCTTTTTTTTCGAGGAAAAAAAAAAGATAATGCATTTACTTATATTAATTTAATGAATGACTTTTTTATATATATATAATGCATTTACTTTTTTTCACTGAAAAATTAAACTTACTATTAATATACGAAATAGTAAATAGCACCAGCTGTCAGAATACAAACCAAGTCTGCTCACATGTCCAGTATATATAATGCATTTACTTATATTCATTTAATGAGCGGCTAATTAAACATGATAGGAGGTTAGATGCTAATAATTTAGATAAATGTTAAGTCAAGTTCAAAAGGTTATTATTGAATTGGTCGATAAATGTTAAAGTAAGTTTTACATAATAACGATTGAATTATTAACGCATGTTAACTCGAGTCCATAAGTCCATAATAGATAATTGATTTTCTTTATGTTATTTAAAATTTATCTTTATTGAATTGAGTGAATAGATGTGAAATTTATTATTAATAATTATTCAAAAGATTGTAATCCACTTACTTGTATGGAAATTAAATGATAATTAAAGAGGGGTTGACGGGTGTAGTTGGGATGGGTGTACATTAATAAGGAGATAAGGTAGTGGAAGGATTATGAAAGGATGTTTTTCACATGTGGTTCATAAACTTTCCGGCAGGGCTGCTACGTTCACGGTAAGAAATCACAAGGGGCCTACCCGAAGGGGCTGCACCCCATTCACTTTGATTATGGAGTTAATTGGATGGGGACATCAAGTGAGGCCCTTATATAGTAATGTATAGCCACCCGAGGATTTGACCCCGAGACCTTCTGCTCACAACTTACATCACTCAACCACTTGAGCTAGCCCATCGGACTTAAGGACCAGGAAAGGATGTATAGAGGTAGACGAGAATTAAGATAGGGGGAGGATTATAGTCGGGGAAGAAGGTAGGAGGAATAGAAAATTTATTTATTGGAGAGCTTGAGAAAAATACTATTGGACTGCTATTCTTAAGCTTTGGGCATGAAGGGCCAAGAAACACAGTTTCTTGAAGATAGGGAGCCAACGAGGCTGTTCCTAGATGGCTAGGAGGCAAAATGAGTTGGAAATTTGCAGAGTTGTAGGGAGCAAGGATCTTTCTAGAGACAAATCCTACTTTTCTACCGGTTTTCTTCTTTTCATGCTTTTGTTAGTTTTATTAGAAACAAATAATTGTATGAAATTCTAACTGTTTAAATTTAGGATTGAATATGTTGTGTTTCATTATACATGATGTAAAATAATCATTTATTTGATTGCTATCGACATAATAGCATATAGTATGAATATTGTACACATGCATGTTTACAAACATATAAATTGTTTTAATTATATTTAGTTTATAAGGACCTGTGAGATGGCTCACAAGGGTCCTTACACTTTGAATAAGGTCCATGGCCTTTTACCTTATTGTTTCGAAGTGGGATAAGACTTCGAAGAGGTCGGATGGCCTATTGGGTCGACCTTTCAAAAGTGTTTAATGACATCTTTCGAAGATGCCCAATAGTCTATTGTGCTGGTCTTTAAAAGTGCATAATGGCATTGTTTGAAGAGGCTTCATGGTCTATCGATCTTTTGAAAGTGTTCGATGACATCTTTCAGAAGGGGCCCAATGGATTTGCCATTGGGCCGATATTTTGAAAGAGAATGAGTTCTTTTGAGTATGGTCATAGACATGGTGTCAGATAATGTTCGAAGGAGGACCGATAGCCCAATGGAGGTTCATTGGAACTAACCCGATAGGGATAAAAATGGGTGTTGCATGTGGTCTATGACCCATGCAATGAACATTCCTTCAAATGTAAAAGAATTAAGAAATCCCAAAGGTTTAAAGATAACAAAAAAATGCAAAAATAATATCCACTCTCTTAATAAAGCTATAGAGGGGGATGGGTACATGACAATATGAAATATGAAAAATTATGAAATCGAATTTTACTAATGTAAATATTTTTAAAAATTGACCCTTACACTTCTTAGGTAAAAATAGAAAAAACCGTTAAAATAAAAATAAAAATAAAAGAATTATTGTAAACCAATATAGCACTTTCACATTAATTTATCCTTTTTTTTAAATGCAATTTTTTATTCATTGTGACATAATATAAGTGCCAATATACTATAATTCTCATGTTAATGGGGTATCAATAAAAGTAGTGGCCTTCCTACTAATATAATGGTTGATTGTTTTTAGGACAAATACACATGCTTGTTTCATCTTCCTTCCTTCTTTGTTAGACAATATGTGAATGAATAAATAAAAAACAAGCAATAAATAGACAAATACATCATGTTTGGCATCTTGGAATAGTTTTTACATGTTCAAAATCAACTCCCTTCTTACATCAACTTTCTCCATACAAAATAGTAATAATTATGATAATAACAACTTCAACAATAAAGAATGAGTGCTAGGCCATTTTATGAATAACTATAAAAATGCCAACTTTAATAATAAATTACTATTGCTATCCCATCTATTTCAAAAAACCACATTTTAATGTATATGTAAAATTCACTCCATAATACACACAAACACATACATGTCCACCCTTACCAAAATATTGAAAATGTTGTTGGCATGCTTGATTTAACATGGAAAAGAGGGTGATCCATGGTAAAAAAAAGTAAAGAACACCCTTTAAAATAAAAAGTGAAGAGAATAAAGTGGGGTTCCCTAGTGAACTCCCCACCACCACCACCAAAAAAGCATCCAAGGTATTAGGTATTAGGGAACATGGGAATTCCATGTTTTGTATTGACATAGTAGTACAGAAACTTTAGAGTGCCAATGCAACTATATAAATGTATGTCAAACATATGACGTGGCAGTCGTTCAAGTACCCGTTAAACCTCCGGTGGGCCGGCTGTCGTAGTCAGACAGTAGGTGGACACGAATGTCGGCACGTCACTTTAACAAAGATCTCACACCTTTCTTGTTACCAAAATCTACGCGTAAATCCGACTCGACAATTGCACTCCACCCGACTTCACACATCTACTCGCTGCCGAGCATCAACACAGGGTTAAAAACAACTTTATAATTACGCATAAAACCGATTTGACAGGCCCATTTCACCCAAGGAGGTTGATGATCGGTGATCGTTGTTGGAATTAGAGAAATCAAGAATTAGAAATTTCAAATGGCTCACAAACCCTTCAAAAATAATGAAATTTTAAACCCCTGTCAGAGAAGAACGATTTGAGTGCCATTATTCTACCCTGACGCCCGCTATCACTGTCGAGCATCGACATCGGAGGTTAAAATTAGACCCCCCACCATGGTAAAACATCGAACCTAACGCACCACACATCCCATAGCTTCGCTTTCGGTACAAGGTAAGTCACGGGGAAGCCCCTGCTTCCTCCTGCTTTGGAAACTGTAGTCCAGGGGAATTTAACATGAATTTGAGTTTCATTTCTATCCATGTGTTCTTGCATTGCTACAGTTTACGATTCCTCGCCTCAGATTGTGCTAAAACTCCGAGTTAAACTGAGAGATCCTTTACGAAAAAGTGCATTCTTGCAGTTCCATTGAATGCCCAAGTCATGGATCCTGTAAAACGGTGTAGTTTTGCATTTAGTCTGTTATTAATCATCGCCATTACAGGATCCACAGCGAAGCCATTGCAGAACAAGCACGTGGGCATACATAATTCATCGAACCAGGCCTCTGCAATAAGCTCAAATTCCGTACTGGTAGCATTGCTGGATTCTCATTACACTGAACTTGCAGAGCTGGTGGAGAAGGCTCTGCTGCTGCAGCCACTAGAGGAGGTGGTGGGAAGCAGCAACGTTACAATTTTTGCTCCCAGCAATGTATTTCTCGAGAAGAATTTGGATCCAGAGTTCAAGCGGTTCCTGTACGAGCCCGGGAACCTGAGGTCCCTACAGCGTTTGCTTCAGTACCATGTGGTGCCGAGGAGGATTGTGGCGGAGGAATGGGGAAATGAAACCCATCAGGCTCTGAACAGAGATGGGCTGAAGTTTGAGGTAAATGGGGATGGGAGAAAAGTAGATCTGGGGGCTGTGATTCATCCCAATGCTGTGGTGAGGCCAGATGGGGTCATTCATGGCATTGATAGAGTCCTGGTGCCCAAGTCAGTGCAGGATGATTTCAATGCATGGAGGAGTGGGGTGGTGTTGGCTGTGAAGCCTGAGGGGGCACCCGTGGTTGATGGTCCATATAAGAAAAAGTCAGTTTCAGGCTCGGGATTCAAGCTTGCTTCTAGTCCTCCAGTGCATTCAATATACTATGCCTTGGCGCCAGGGCCTTCGTTGGCACCTGCACCTGCACCGGGCCCTTCTTCTGGGCGCCATTGGTTTGATGGGGAGAGCCAGGTCAAGGATTTCATTCACACATTGATGCTCTATGGTGGCTACAATGAGATGGCGGATATATTGGTGAACTTGACCTCCCTGGCGTCTGAGATGGCCAAGCTCGTTTCAGAGGGCTACCGCCTCACTGTCCTGGCGCCCAATGACGAAGCGATGGGGGAACTCACCACAGATCAGCTGAGCGAACCGGGTGCTCCGGAGCAGATCGTGTATTATCACGTTATCCCAGAGTATCAGACCGAGGAGAGCTTGTATACTGCTGTGAGGAGGTTCGGTAAGGTCAAGTATGATACTCTTCGTCTCCCTCATAAGATGGTCACTCAGGAAGCAGATGGGACTGTTATGTTTGGGCATGGAGAGACTTCTGCCCACCTGTATGATCATGATATTTACGTTGATGGCAGAATCTCTGTTCAGGGAATCGATAAGGTCCTGTTCCCACCACAAGAAGCGGCAAGCCGCCATGAAGCATCAAGCCGCCAAGTTAAGGGTAGAAAGCTGGAAGAAGAGCAGGAGGAGGTTGAGGAAACCCAGAAGCCAAGTAAAGGTAAGCCATTCCGAGCATTGAATTATAAAATTGCTGCAATAAGAACTATATTGGGAATGCCTAATTACCCTGTGAAAAGGGGATGGCTTCCCCAATTGAGGAAATTTTCCTGTGACAACATCTATAAATCCCAACATATATATGTGGTGTCTCCTACTAGCATATGGTTGACTGGTTGCCGGTTAAGTATGCTTTCTTGCTTGGCCTTGCCCTCCTGTGGGGTGGGGCGGGGGCTGTGTTGAGTTGGTGCATGCGTATGTTGGATACACCTATCTTGTGGTGTCTTGGAACAGCTTCTACGACTATAAAATCTCCTCCTGCCTCTTTTGGCAACCAGTCCAGTAACATAAATTTGAGCATTGTGTGTGTGTGTGTCCATTTCTAAGGAGTCCAGTCTTCATGGACTCCAAGTTAGGAAGACTCCTCTACTCTATTCTGTTTCGGCCTCTATTTGTTTCTTGTTCAGGGTTTATTCTTATCATACATTTATAGTACCTACTCCGGTAAGTTTCTGATGCACACCATTCCTTTGTTGCTCCCTTGTAGCATCAATTCATTCCATCTATGGCTGGGAAGGCCGCGTTTTTAGATTTGCGAGTGTGTATATCCTAGGCATTAGTATCCAATGTACACTCCTCACGGACTACCAGGTTACGAAGACTACTCTACCCTATTCTGTTTTGGTCCCAGTTTGTCTCTCGATCAGGGCTTCCTTTTACCAAACGTTTCTAGTACCTTACTCAGGCCAGTTTCTGATGCACACTGTTTCTTTGTTTCTCCCTAATAGCATCTACTCGTTTCATCTATGGTTGGGAAGCTTACATTTTGAATTTGTGAGGGTGTATGTGCTAGGCATTAGTATACATTCTTCACTGACTACCAGGTTAAGAAGACTAGTCCACTCTCTTCTGATTTGGCCTCAATTTGTCTTTCAGTCAGGGTTTAATCTTATGATATGCTTTTAGTACCTATGCATGCCAATTTCTGATGCACACAGTTTATTACTTTCTTCCTTATAGCATTAACCCTTTTCATCTATGGTTGGGAAGCCTGCATTTGGATTTGTGAGTGTGTGTTTGAAAATAGTATCCATCCCACTGCAATGCAATCTCTTCACAGGCGGCCATGTTAAGAAGTCTGATTTACTATACTATAATTTGGCTTTGATTTGGTCATAGTTCAGAGTTTACTCATACCACATGTTTCAACTTTCTACTTAGCCAATCCCCTGTTAACATTGATGCTTTGTTCCCCCTTACAACGTTAATTAATTTCATGTCTGGTTGGGAAGCCTGTATTTTGTGTGTGTGTGTGTGTGGCATTTGTATCCAAATGTTAATCCCTACTTCAATACAATCTGGAAGCCGTGTCCTGTTAAGAAGACTGGTCGGCTCTGATTCGACCCTATTATCCTACATCTATACTTAGGCCGGTCCCTGATGCACAATGATACTTTGTACCTCTTTAGAACATTAGCTTATTTCATTTCTTGTTTCGAATCCTGCATTTTGGATTTTCATTTTCAATAATGGGAATTCTTTGTTGGTGATCTTTATATGTGGCCATGTGTAGTGGAAGCACAAATAAATATATATAAAATGTATAAATCGAAAAAATGAAAAATGATAAGGGGATTAATGTTACAAGTGAGGACCCCCTATAAATAGGACTATTCGTGCCCTTTCACATGAAGCGGCATGTCTTTTAATTATTTGTTATATGTATTTATATATATAACACCGCTTCCTTCTTTAAAACGCTTAGTCCTCGAAGTGTTGCAATTAATTTACCCTAGTCTCTAAGTCTATTTCTGCCTTCTTTAAAATGTTGCACCCTCTACTTGCCTCGGTTGTTCCTAGAGTCATATTTCATGAAGGAACTTAAGCTTAATTTATTCTCATCTCTGAAACTGGAGGAAAAGATTTTATTATATGGAAGCACAAAAGCTTAATGTTTTGCCTCTCCAACTATTAGACCTTGGAGTTTTGTCTCTCCAACTATCAACCCATATCCAGGATCTTATCGGTTTGCTATCAGTTGGATCCAAGTAATCTTGCATTGGTGTGCAAGTGTTTTGCATCACAACTCGTGGGGCATCATTAATTTTCCTTTTGGTTGTACTAGGACTTAGCCCCAACTTTCTTTTAGCTTTTGTACGGATCTCACTTAGAGTCTTTTTCCTTAACCTCTTCTCTTATTGGAATCCATTTATTTGCCCTGAGTTCGATAACATCTCTCACCATGAATTGTATCCTTGACTCCAATTAAGAATCTTTGCCAACATTGTTTACATGAGCCATGTATGAACCAAAAACTGATATTCCCCTCTGTCTGGACTCACTAACCTCTTCCAATTGTTTTCCAATCAACGAAATAGTTGGCACAAGGCCTCCACAGTTTTAGTGTTAGGAGCAGCTTTGATGTCTTGCACAAATAATTCCTGAATTTAGACATGAACAAAAGGTTTGGGTAACATCTTTTGTTTGAATAATTCTGCAATCGGTCTAAATATTTCCTAGAGTTCACCTTTTCAAGAGTTGCTCTTTTTCTAGGTGTTCAGGTCCAGTCATTTCTTTCAATTGAATGCGCATACTATCAATGCCTTCAAATTCACTATGGTAAGTGTTTAGCAGGATCCCTTTGTAGCCTATTGGCTTTCCATCGGGTTTCTTAAATGAAATTTCATGGAGTCACTCGTTCAGATGCACACACAACTCGACGTGCTTAAAGCAAAATGTTGGTTCCATCACTGCCTTATCGAATAACAGTGAAATCACACTTTGCGATATGTCCATAGTAGTAATTCCAAAATTAAGCAATTGAATTTCAACGTATCAAATTTCTTAGGAGTCAGTTTGTTCAAGATACTTTAAACGGTCTTCAACACTTTATCCTTCTCCCACATATTCCCTCTCCTCGCATTCCATGGAACTACTACCTTAGCGAGAGCAGATGGCCTTGAAACTAGAAATGGTTTCATTGATTATGTGCGCCTTGAAGATGTGAGGTCCGGTTTTTTAGTATGAGCTTATGGAAGATAAGTTCTCTGACTACGCTATTCAAGAGTATGAGGTCTAGAAATCTGGCTATGATTATCATTCCTCGATTGTTTGTATTGATTGGAATATTGTCCCTCATCCCTTTCCAATATAGAGAAGAAATATTTGGCCATCCGAGGCACTAGATAACGAAGACCATACAGATGCATCGGATTTGACTCACTAACATTAAAAATCTCATTAAAATCATTATTGTGAAAGCTCTTAAGTTGCATGTCTCAATGATAAGACGATACTTGCGTGAGGACTTGTACTGTTGGAGGTGTTGTTGAGAGGCCCAAACATCATTTTAATTACAAGCGGCGTGGAAAATGAAAAGCCAAGTTCCTCAAACACACGTCCGAGACGATGTCGATTGTCATCGACTCATCACCCAAAACCCCACTCACTTCAAACTCAAATCTAACACACCAATTAGTGCTGGAAGGTGAATATACCTTGCACCACCTGAGAATGTCATTTTTTATGTTTTCATTGCAGGGCGTCTCAGTTATCGCAAAATTGGATGCGGATCGAGCTCCATTGCATAGTTGATTTGCGTCCTTTATAAACTGGTCAATTTTCAAGTAGCCTTGCTTGTGAGTGGAAACAATGGGAGTGGTACCAAATCCTATTGAATACCGTTCATCTTCATTGCTCAATGCCTCTTATTCTAGATCATTAATCCGTTTTTTCATTTTTTCTATTGGCGTTGTTGAGGTTTTGTTTTACTTTGGCTGGGAGTCATTATCTTGTTCTTGTTCATATTTCCAATTCGATTTAGAAATGGAATCGAGTCTTCATCTTCGGCTTCGGCTTTGGCTTCAACAAGGGGTTGAGGAGCTTCTCAAATACTCTATTTGACTCCTCAATTATTTTATTGATTTTATTTTTAAAATCTTCAAAGATGGAGTCCATGATGTATGGCCCTGATACCATTGTAGTGGAAGCGCAAAAGCTTACGAAATAAATATATATAAATATTTATAAAATGTATAAATTTATAAAATGAAAAATGGCAAGGTGCTTAATGTTACAATTGGGGACCCGATATAAATAGGACTATTCCTACCCTTTCACATGAAGGGGCATGTCTCTTAATTCAATAATAATTATTTAGATTTGAGATTTCAATGGTGGTTTAGGTTAGAAATTTCATCTTCTGGGATTTCCGAAATTGTCATTGTTTGTATCGACGTTTCGAACCCTAATTTGGGTTCATCTTAGGATGAACCCAGATTATCAACGTTTCGAACCCTAATCTGGGTTCATCTTAGGCTAAACCCAGATTAGGGTTCGAAATGTTGACACAAATAATGACGATTGTGGAAAGCCCGGAAGTTGACATTTCTAATAATTATTATTTATTTATTATTAGTATTATTATTTATTATTTGTTATATATATATTTATTGCGCCGAAAGGTGCTTTCTATAGCCCAAGTGGGTGAAATGTGTCATGCTTGTAATGCTTAAACAAATATTAATTTTTTTTATGAAACTAAGCACATGTTGGCTCCAAGTTTTCAAAACTGTAGAACTATGAAGTTAGAAAAAGAAAATAACGTCCAAATATGAACATGATAATCACTTAGAAGAAATTAGATCACTATCAAGATGATGTATAATGTTGTTAATCTCATCATTTAGAATCATCAAAGTTGGAAACATTAAAAAAATATCGGAGTTTTAATAATATCAAAATAAATAAAATAGTGTAAAAACTATATCTATTAAATATAGTATGCAACCCACTATCTATGAGATTGTAATGTAATGTTAATAAACTAAAACCAACATAGATCCATCTTGATCAAAGATTGATGAACTGTTTGCACTTCAAAGATTTGATTTCTTTTCATGCTTGATAGATCTTGGGTTAAGATGGATCTAGGCTTATATCATCAATTGGGTCTAGCTCAAGTGGTTGTGGGATGGAGTGTTATCCTCCTCACCCAACGTGTACACACACCCACACCCACCCACCCACACCCACCAACATTGATCCATCTTAACTATGGCTTTATTTCCTCAAATTTACAACTCTAAAAGGGGTTTTCACCTCAAGCGATTTGATCCCTCTCAGCGCTTGATAGAGCCAGAGTTAAGATGGATCTATGCTGGTATATATAATACCATGTTAAGATGTCTGATTTATGATACTATGATTTGGCTTTGATTTGGTCATAGTTCAGAGTTTACTCATACCACATGTTTTAACTTTCTGCTTAGCCAATCCCTTATCCACAGTGATGCTTTGTTTCCCCTTACAAACATTAGTTCATTTCATATCTGGTTGAGAAGCCTGTATTTCGCGTGTACGTGTGTATGTGAGTGAGTGAGTGAGGCATTTGTATCCAGTGTTTATCCCTAGTGCAATCCAATCTGGATGTCCTGTCATATTAAGAAGACTGTTCGGTTCTGATTCGGCTCTATTATCTTACATCTATACTTAGGCCAATTCTTGATGCCCTTAGAACATTAGCTCATTTCATTTCTTGTTTGGAAGCCTGCTGGAATTTCATTTTTTATAATGGGGATTCTCTGTTGTTGATTTTGCAAATTCATATTCTTCTCTTGGTGTAGACTCACCCAGCTAGTTGTGTGTGTGCACATGCACACACAAGGAAGTTGTGTCTATTCCTAATGCAACCCAATCTTCACTCGCCGGTGTGTGAAGAATGATCTATTCCAGCCTGACTTGTGGTCATAGTTCAGAGTTCAAAGTTCACTCATACCATAGGTTCTACTTAGGCCATCCCTCGATACACAATAATGCTTTGCAGCCCCTTAGAATATTAGCTTATTTCTGCCTATTGGTGCTGAACTGAGTTGTGTGTGACTGACGAAAATCAAGTGCCGAGGTAACTCAACAAATTTAAGCACGATCAGAACCCTAAATAGCATGACAGGGTTGCGCTGCTAGAGAGCACCACTCCAATATAAGCTCGTCCACAACACATCACTGGATTGTTACTCTGATGCATGCCAAAACACTGCATGCCCATGTTGATCTTTTCTTTAGCATGACTCCTCTAGTCATGGACTTGGTTGATCTCTGTGTCCATTAAGGATCAAATCTCCCCACTTAGGAGTTGAATGGATTTTCTTGTCAGTCAGGGAAACTTAGCTTGCATTTTCTCCAAGGTGTACCACTTGTCGGCTTGGGGTGATTGTCCTTTTGGTTCCATTTAATAAAATTTCAGGGTTCCCCATCAAGTTGCCCTTTCTTTGTGCACTGTAGAACTATGTCTACCTCCAGCTCCTCGTCAAGTTCAACAATTTACAATTGGAGCAAGTGCAATAAATTCTGTTTCATCGTCATCCATCATTGATTGCTTGCAGAGCCTTAGTGATTTGCTTTGAAGACCGGATGGATGCTCATGTTGGGTGATTCATGTTGAAAGTCAGATGAATGCCATATGTGCTGCACATATGGGATCTTGGCATCCCATGTTTTTGGAGGTTTATGGTTAAAACTTAAAAGTGTGTAACAATTGAACTGTGGTGTGATTTAGTACCTCTGTTTGACCAGTGATCCAAGGATGGAAGGAAGTACTTCTCTTTAGCTTAATGTCGATCAATCCTCACAATGCCTGCCAAATAGCTGAGAAATCTATTCTGGTGATATGAGATGATTTATGATGGTAAGCTACAGTGCACCCAAACTCTTTCAAGAAACAATTGTATAGCCTATTGTGTTGAAACTGTCTTCTTGCAATGTATTATCAGTCATTTTATTGAGGCGATCCACAACCAGCATCAGATAGTCATTGCCCCTACTGGTTGTTGACGAACCTCCATGGAAATCCAGTGAAACTGACTCCCATGGTCAACTTGGGATTGGAATTGGAATATACTTGCCCAACTTCTGATTTGTTGGCTTTGAAATGCAATGAAGGGAACAACTTATTATGAACTTCTCTATCATTTGTGCCATCTTTGGTGAGTAGAAAGACCTCTGCACATTTGATGTCATCTTCTCCACTCTAAAGTGTCCTTAATCTTGGAATGGTTTGCTTTGTGCAACAATTGTAATCTGTGATCTCCTCAAGGAACAAGAATAATGATCAAGTTGTATAGAATCCTATCCTTTAGTAGATATGTAGTCACAGAACTCGTCATTTGGTGGGGTAATCCAAGAGTTCTGTAGGACTTCATATCTGTGTGCAAAGTCTGGATAATGTGCGTAAGCTTCTCTTAAAGTGCTGAACCGAAACATTGAAACTGTGTGGATACTATCAATTTGATTGTTGGTGGTTGCTATAGGTAATTTGCTAGTTCACTTGTTCTTCCTTTCCGGTACTTAATCACAATGCAAATAACTGATCCACTTCATATGGTGTGCATTCTTGATCTTGCCTAGTCTTCTAAGGACTAACACTGCTTGAAAAAATCTTGAAGTGGTGTGCAAAGGGTCTTCAGTGTTGCATCAATGCCACACCCATGGTATGCTCGTAGGAATCCATGTCAATATCGAAGGCTTGTTGAATGTCAGGTAAGGCATGAATAGTAGTCACAACTTGACGTCCAATCTCTTTGAACACTACTTGCTGTGCAATGCCCCAACTAAAATTGACCTGGTCACAATTCAGAGCATTAAGAGGGTGCATGACATGGGAAAACTGCGCAATAAATATCCTTAGATGATTTATTATTCCCATGAAGTTTTGTAGGTTGTAAATGTTCTTCGGCAGTGGTCAGTTGGCAATGGCTGAAATAATTTTTAGAACAATGTTGAATCCATTTTGGTTCATGCAACATCCGAGGCACTAGTTTTGTTTGCCTGATTGTATGCTTCTTCATATTGTCTAATTCCTTCTCTTGTCACAATACTGACTATACTTGGTCCAAGTGCTTCAGATGGTCCTCCCGGGTTTTACTAAAAACTAGTATGTCGTCTAGGTACACAATCACAAAACAGTCAAGATACAATGTGAGCACTTTGTTCAACATCCTCATGAATGTTACAGGGGCATAAATTATATCAAATGACTTCACTAACTATTCAAACAATCCTTGTTATGGCTTGAAGTTAGTCTTCCATGTATCTTCTGGCTTGATACAGATCTAGTGGTAACATTCTCCGTGTGCCATCCTTCCTTTGGAACCGAAACAATGGCAGATCCACAAAGCAATGGGTTGGGTTGAATTTGGCCATTGTTCAACAACTCCTGTATCTGCCTCTTGATCTCCTTGTTTTCCAACAATGAAGACCTGGATAATGCCTCTTTCAATAGAGAAACTCCTTGTTTCAACTCAATGGAGTGCTTGATTGCGTGGCTTGGAGGCATTTTGTGTAGTTCCCATAACAACTCCAAAAGTGCCACAATAACTTGTCCAACTTCTTCTGCTCTTCTAACTTCTCATATTGTGCTGGATCTGCATGCAACAAGGCCTCGGAATCTTGGTATTGGTTTGAGAGTGCCACTCCCCTTCTATGGCGACAAGGCTATTAAAGCAAATTGTCCTGAAACTTTTTATTAGTCTCTAGCCTTTAGTGGTTGAATGAGCACCAAGGGCACTGGATCTTTTCCTGTTGTCATTGAGTATGCTTGGCCATCTTTGACAAAAATCTGTATTGGTTTAGGCATCAACGATAGATTGCATCTCAATCCTAGAGATATGGATTGTTGAATACCAAACGACACACATTCAACGAAACAACATTGAACTCTCACTTCGTCTATATTGTCTACTGAGATGGTGAACTTCACTTTTGCACTTGCACTGAACATGCAAGCCCTTGTTCCTGCTAAGAAATGTCAAGGGGTAGGGTTTAGGATGTGTGATTGTAGGTAGATTATGCTTCTTTATCACTGCTTTTGAGGTGAGATCTCGTTGATTGCCAGTGTCAAACACTACAGTCACAAGCTCCTTCTTGAGTTGGATCTTAGTTGATAATAGTTTCTAGCTCTTTGCATGACTAGGATGCACGAGATTGCGATCAAAGAGATGCATTCCATTGCGCTGTCAGGTATTGATATCTATTTCACTCCTTGCTCTATCACGGTTGACTTTTGGTGCTTCTCTAGAATGTAGTGTCCAACATGCATCCTTGGAATGTCCTCTGCACTTACGATAGTTGCAGAAGGAAACACTCTTCTTCATCAATGCACTATGTCTTTCCTTTGGAGAGATGGAGTTAGTCTTCTGCTGCACAGTGTCACTGAATGGCTTCTCGGTCACACCATCTTTTGCAATAGTCTTCTTTCGTTAATTGGAATTAGCACCAACGTTATTAGTTTTCCTCCAATTGTTTGTAACTTCTGCTAATCTAGCTTTTCGACAGGCATATTCAAGAGTGCGGATGTCGAGCATCTCAAGCTCCTTCTAAATTGGTGCATTTAGTCTACCATTGAACTTGGTTGCTAGTTTTGCTTTCTGGTCCATCACTCTTCGCCGAATTGTATAGTGGTTGAAATTCTGGATGTAGGCATTTACTATTTGGTTGACCGTTGGATCTCTATTGAAGGTATTACCACTATTGTTGTTGTCCCTTATAATAATTGGCAGGATATAATTTATTCTTGATAGTGACTTTGAATTTGTTCCGTGTCGTGGCTTGTGTGGTGCTGAGGGTCACTCTGTGATCAAATAAATTCTCACATAGCAAAGCTTCTTTACACATGCACAACTTTGTGAAGGCAACTTTAGCTTCATATATGGATTACTGTTCTTCATAGAAGGAATATGACTACTTCAGCCAATTGTTCAATCACAGTGAAGCCATCTGATTGTTTTAGGGTGAAATCTCCACCTTGGTTTCCACCTTGAGAAAGGAACCCAGATTCATTGCGAGCCTCCTCCAATACCACTTGATTTTATGTTGGGAATTACTTCGAAAGGGTTTCTAGTGGATGGCAGTCTGTAAAGTTGCAACATAGGATGTTAAATTCTTTAGTGAATGGGCCATTTTAGTCAGCGTTCCATCCATAGACCCGACATTCATATTCATATTGGGAAACTTTTGCTTTGAGTAGTTCAATGCGGCTCTGCATTTCATCCTCCATTTCTTTCTTTCTCTAAAAGTGAGTCTTTTTCATAAATTATGTATAATCTCCAGCGACTTCTTGCAAAACAATCCTATGATACCAACTTGATCCCAATTGCACACTAGCAGAAACTGTGCATCCACAACAACTGCAATGGAGTAATCTTACATATACAGTCCCTAAATAATGGTGCAACAGTTATTTAATCAATTCAGACAAACATAAATGATTTGAAGAAACAACATATATGACTGACATGACAAATTGGGCAGTGGCTCAACTCCTAATTCTTGTTTAAATAATAAGCCTGTGTGCAACATATGAAAAACATGAAGCTTTACATCACCACTAACTATCGTCAGCCAACTACCTGAATGAATTCAGCTTCACCCTTTTACTATCAGAAAATGGGTAATAAACAATACAGCCCAAGGGAAGGTGAACTATTACGTCCCTTCTGTTCATATCCAAAAGTAAATTAGTGTGTAAGTGCCGTGTAGATGAAAGAGACACAGAAGAAGATGGTGATCTGTTATGATTGTTGGGTTTCCATGTGTAACCGTTTGTTGAGCTGTCCGTCCACATCAGTGCATCTGTGCTGAATTGAACTGGGTGTGATTGAGACAAAAAGCATGTGCCAAAGTAGTGCAACAAATTTAAATGTGACCAAAATTCTGAATAGTGCAAGTGGGTCACAGTGCTTGAAAGTGTGATTTTAAGTGGTCCATAACACAGTGCTGGATTGTGATTTTGATGCATGCCAAAACTGTGTTTTCATACTTTTAGATAATTTTTTAGGCTAAATTCTCTAGCATGATTCCTTCAGCCATGGATTTAGTGAATCTCTGACTCCGTCCAGGATCAACTCTACTCTGGCATGTGTGGATTTGGTTATAGTTCAGAACTTCAGAGTCACTGATACCATATGTTTTTGGTTTGGTGAAGTGTTGATGCACAGTGATTCTTTTGTTCCTCCTTACAACATTATTTTATTTCATTTCTCGGTGGGAAGCCTCATTTTTCATTTCAATATTGAGAAGTCTCTGCTGGCAATTGAGCAATTTCATATGCTTCCCACTGTGTAGACTGTGCCTAGATAGTTATTCACAAGTTGGATCCTGTAATAATATACCCATCTTGTCTGCAATTAGTGAAATACACTTTATCAGTTTGATTCACCAGTGAAGGCAGAAAGCTTCCACAAATTCTAAATCTGGCAAATCTTGTAGAAATGTTGCAGATCTAATAGGAATTTTTTCATTTGAGCTCTCCATGCTACTTTTTGTTGTTTCTTTGGGCTTTTCCTAAATGTGTGTTTTGGTGTGGAAGTGCCACAATGTTTGCATGCAAGAAGATTATAAAGATCTATCCTTTTAGGAGTTGTTGTCTGGTTGGTTATTTTATCGCTGTCAAGCCATTGCTTTGGGTTGTTACTGAATGCATATAAAGTCCCAACGGAGGGCACTCAGCAATGTTTGTAGAATGTTGTGCAGGACTGCCTGAAGGTTTGCTCATTTAGGGTATAGCCTTGCAAGTCATGCATATTACTTTTCATATTCTCTTGGGACTCTTGCGTGGAAGATAATTGCTGTAGAACACAGCAATGCTTGCCTAGAAGTTGTGTAGGACTCTGAGCTTGTGCTTTAAATATGTTAATTGCCTTACTTTGTCATCCTTATTACTTCAGGCTATGCCTTTCAGCAGATGATGTTTCTGCTTGATTTCAGATGTCAAAATGATCTGTTATGGTCCATGGATATTGTTTTGGTATTTTGTATATGTTCTCTCTAATGACATTTTAATGGTATCGATTGCTTTGGGCTGTTAATCCTCTGCTGCGTGGGAGCGCCCCTCATTCCCGCTCCCGAAGCTTGCTCCCTTCGGAATCTCGCTCCCAGTTTTGAGAGCGCGCTCCTGGGACGCTCCCTACCTCTCCTATACTAAAATATAAGGTTGATCATTTGATGTCAGTGTTATGGTACCTCCCTTCTTTGCCAAGCTCCTATAAAAGCTGTTATGGTTGATCATTTGATGACAATGTTATAAGTTATAACTACTAGATGATTGATGTTATATGGTTTAATCTGTGTTTTCTATAGCTAATTCAACATCCTACATGTTTCTTCTATATAAATCCATCAAAATATATTAAAATATATGCTATATAAAAAAAACTCCCAAAACGCCCCCGAAACGGGAGCTTTTGAAAGTTTTGCTTTTCGCTCTGCTCCCACTCCCCGCTCCCCACTTCCGCTCCCCGCTCCCCGCTCCCAACAGCATAGTGTTAATCAATGGATATCAAGTCCAAGGGAAGGACATTCAGCAATTTCTGTATAATGTTGTGTAACACTGTTTGAAGGTTTGCTCTTTTAAGGGTATTGCCTTGTTTAGTCATGTATATTACGTTTCATATTCTCTTGGACTCTTACTCAACCTTCTGGTCATCCAGGAGATATTTAGTATTTACTGTAGGATGCAGCAATGCTTGTCTAGATGTTGTACAGGACTCTGAGCACATGATTTAAATATGTTAATTGCCTTACTTTGTATGGTCCCATGGATATCATTTTGGTGTTCTGTACATGTTCTCTCTAGTGACACTTCAATGGTATTGATTGCAGGACGGTTACTTGGAGCATTGTGTAACCAGTTAGAGAGGTTTGGTCAAAACTCCCTTCTCTCAGGCTGCCAGTAATGACATCTGTGTGCGGAAAGAGTTTAGTTGAGAGTGGGAAAGGAACTTTTTGAGCTGAAATGCCTCGGTAAAAACATCAATGTTGTAATCAAAGGTTGTATGCATCATTCTTGTGGCTATTGTCTACCATACTCTAGATAAGATATGTTATAGGATTTGGTGTAATAGTTGGGTGTATTACTAGTAAATGAATTGAAGGTTCAACTAGGATCAGATTTCCCTTGCACATAAGAAGGCTGTCAAGTATATTGAGATGATTAGCTTTGATATAATTCATTTGTATATTAATTGTGAGAATTATTACATAAAACAGGACACTCTCCTGTCTTGAGGAGGACTGAGATTCCTCTCTTCATTAATGTGCTCAAGACCAGTATTGAGTGCCAGAATAAAAATGATTCTTTCTATGTTAATGTTTAATTATTTTCAATGGTCCCATTCATTCCTTCATTTAACATTATATATGTTGTCTGTGTAACTGGATACTGTTTTCAAGTTGCATGAAGCATTACCATGTTTGCTGATAAAATAGTTTCTTTGTTTCCAACAAAAGATTCAGATGGCATTCTTGATTTGCTTTTGAGTAGGAAAATCACTGAATTAACGTTTGGCTAAAAGTTTGGGGTCATGAAAGACTATCTTTCCTTTGTTCCCCACAAGCTTCCTCTCATTAGCGGGACACAAGTCACTCTGTGTTTTCCTGGTCAATGGGCTATAACAAGGCAGAGTTTTTGGAGTGGATAAAATTGTGTATGAAAAAGTAAGAAGGTTGCTAACTATCAGATTGGTTTTGGAAAGCGTTGCTTTAATTGCAGGTCTTGTGGCTACAATAGTTTGACAATCCAATGCTCCAATTTTAATCCCTATGTTAAGCTGGGTCATGGATGGGAGACAGCTAGAATTATCTGAAACCTTGTTTAATGTATAGCCATCATCATAGGGATTGTCAAGATGGTCAATCCAGTTCCCAATCACTATCTAATATTTACAGTATTTTCAATAGCATTTGTTATTTATTAAAGATCTTTCTGTATGTTTGTTTACTGAACATCAGAAAGGAAATGCGGTCTCTGGAACACTGGAATGCCGGAAGTTGCCTTTACATTTAAAGTGTTTGGGAATGGGTCATAGATTAAATCAATAGACTCTTTATCAAATTTGTTTGGAGGCCTTTCTTGAAAACATGTGACAATGAAATTTCTGATTTTTTTTTCCAGAGGGACGACTCTTATCTATATTGGGATTCGACCCTTGGAAGAAAAGTGCATAATTGCATAACCAAATGTTATATTAATTCCTGACTTTGCAAATATTAATTTATAGTTTAAAATTTTAAGCAGCCTTGCAGCTTAATTATGGTGCAGCAAGGTGAGATTTGAAATGATTGCATACAAGTTTTGTGAGCAAGCAATGACATAGTTGTACCAACTGAATGAATCGTGAACCCTTCCCTTAATAATCTTATATAGTGTAGATCTCCCAAGCCGTAGTAAGGACATGGGAACCTAATGAGTATGGACAAATCTCCCAGGCCACATTAAGGACCTGGGAACCTAACGAGTATGTAGAAATCTCCCAGGCTGCAGTAAGGACATGGCAGCATAATGAGTATTGATTTACACGGTTGAATGCTTAGTTTTACCAGTTCAAAATCAAAGCCAAGGTACTTAGTTCTATTAATTTTATATCAAGGCCATACTAATCAGTAGCCCTGATTTATTTGTTTGTTTCTGTGGAGTCGTAGACAATGTGATTGACACTCCTGGTGTAGAAATTTTGAAGCTAGCTTAAATTTCTTTTGTTCGTTTAACTGTTACCCAGATTGCATTTAAGCTCAATCAACAAGCTCATTAAGATGGGATTTGTTGCGAATGGTAGTTTAAAATTTATCATGGCGGAATTCTTCTTCTTTGTTTATTTATAAAAAAGAAAGTGCATCTTATGTTACATTGCAAAACTCGAAGATTGAAGATATATTCAGAATAAAGAACTCTCTTGGAAACAAGCGATCAAGGACATCAGTGAATTTCTTTGACAAATTCGCATGCTTAACATTGCTAGGCAGCCTGTTAACCCACTCGCTCTGGTCCTGTAGGACAGATGGATTAGATTTCTTGACCATCCACTTATTGTACCTGTCTTTGTCTTTATGAGTTGGACAGAAAGTTATTTTTATTGGAAGTTTCAAGCCACTATTCCCATAGCATTGAGGCTCATCTACACCCCTAAAAAATATTCTTTGAATCCCTCCCTTGGGCAGAGGAGGAGAAGGGAAGACTAAGTAAGCGCTGCAAACCAATGTTTTAAAAACCGGAACCGGGAATCAAACCGGTCAGGGGTCAACTTGGACCGGAATCGAACTTGCATATTAGGGACTTTGAATTCAGTACACAGATATTTTTGCAAATTTATCAGCGAACTTTTTAAAATTTCCATTGCCTCTTTCAGGTAGAGACTTCACATTTAGAAGACTGCTTTTTGATATTTTGTCAGGGAGTTTGTTATTGTCAAGGAACTACTTTAAGAAATTCTTTTATTGCGCCGAGAGGCGCTCGACATCCCAGTATGAGGGAGATCTTGTAACATGTGTGTGTTTGTTGAGTTGGTCGAGTGTTTGTCAAATTGGTCGAGTGTTTGTCAAATTGGTCGAGTGTTGAGTAACAAAATAATACAAAGTAAACAAAAAAGAATAATACAAAGTAAAAAATAATAAATATTATGTAAGTAAATATGAGACTTAAACTAGAGACTTTAGAGCTTAGGATTAGGTGAAAAATATTATGCGAGTCATAAACAAAAAAAAATACAAAGTTAAAAGTAAATATGAGACTTAAACTAGAGACTTTATTTTTTACTTTTAATACAAAGTAAAAAGTAAAATGAGATTTTTGAGTGTTTGTGGAGTAAAGAAATAATATAAAGTAAACAAAAAAGAATAATACAAAGTAAATGTAAAAAATAATATAAAGTAAACAAAAAAAAATAAAACAAAGTAAAAAGTAATAAATATTATGTTGGACATAAACAAAATAGAATAATACAAAGTAAAAAATAAATATGAGACTTACACTAGAGACTTTAGAGCTTAGGATTAGGTGGCTTAGGTATTGCACTCAAGGAGCTATTCAAGGAGAGGTTGAGCCCTCTCGACGCTTGATAGAGACTAGGATTTGGATCTATGTTCGTGATAAAAAAAAAGAAGCTAAAAAATTAGAATAAATAGAAGTCTTAACTTTTTAATTTTATTAAATATCATACCTGCTAGAGATGCTACTTTTTACATTGTATACTCAGGTCACAGTATGATTGCCAATTAACCTTTGTTATTCTTTATGATCGCTAAAACCGTAATTTTATGTGTTGTACACTTCTTCATGTTTTTTCCTTTTGCCCTTAGTTACATGCTTCTCTCTTTTGTTTTTGTATGATACATTTATGCGATAATTTTTACATGCTTCTCTCTTTTGTTTTGGCTCGGGGATGTGTTTTTTAGCTGGCTGGCCGGGTCATTATGGAACCGGCCGGTTAGGGTTGGTTTCGTAATGAACCGGTCGGTTTAGGACCGGTTCATTACCAAACCGGACCTCGGTCCAAGTTGACCGCCGATTCGGTGTTCCATTTCACTTGGCCGATCAAATCGGCTGGTTCCGGTTCAAACTAGACCGGTTTTCAAAACACTGCTGCAAACCAATCAACCATTATTTTAATAGGACACACCACGTCCATTGGCGTAAAGATCATGGTATATTGGGGCTTATATGTTATGGACCAATTCTCTTAACGTAAGTGGAATAGCAAGTTTTTTAGATAGAGAGGTATTATATCTTAGAAACAATTTCAAGATGCACAAATTTTTAAGCATATCTGACTTATTTTTAATGAACGTTTTTAGGAAAGCATGTGGAAGGGATACTATGTAATACTGCCAATCAGTGAAGTTACCAGACCCAAGGGTGAATGCCTTTGAATATATGGATCTACATTTTGGATTTGGATTTGGCAGGGATCCTTTTTGGTTGAAAATGGATCCAAAATTTTGACTTGGATCCTCATATTTGAAAATAGATCTTGAGCCAATGGGGACCTAGCGTGTGTTTTAGGGCCTTTGCAATTTGTTTAACCCATAAGGGTTAAGTTATCTGTAAGTGGACCCCTCCCCGCTTTCCAAAACACACAATGAGCATTGAGTTGTGAGCAGTGAAACCTCTAAGCTTTCCAATGTATAATCAAAGCTATAGCCCATATCGAGGATCCAAGGAGCAGTCACTTCATCAAATTTCAAGTCTACTCTACTTACAACATATAGAACCTAGGGATGTTACTTTTCTCGAACTTCAAAGTTCACTCTGTGCTGTTTGTTGTTCGTTGTTTGATTTATTCAGTGTTAGTATTATACTAGTACAGTTTAGTAGTTTAAACATTACTATATTCATAGTTTGTTATGATTTACTTGATGGACTGTTGATCCATTCTTGCTGTAATCTGCCTCACCTGTATTTTGCCTTTACCTGTACCTGTAGGTTGGCTGTTACCTCAACAGTGAAATTTCAGTAGATTTTAGTGTTAGTAGGCTGAGCCTGTTAAACCCATTTCTACAGATTTTCTCAACTGTTTTGTGGGAGAAATTACCTAACATTGATGTCATCACACAACGATCTGGGACAAAGTAGGTATTGTCTCCATCTCCCACCAAGGTATATGTGAAATCGGTTGGTAGAAAGTAAGTTAGTTGTTAAGATTATATGCTACTATAGACTAAATTCCAACTTCATTAGTTTTCAATACATTATTCACAATAGCAGCATAAGAAGGATATCTGAAAGATACACAATCACAAAGCACAAAACAATATACCCTGGGAAACCCTCAAGGGGAAGAAAACCCAGCAAGAACTTCATTAATATAGATGATCAGAGTACAATGCCCAAAATAGGTCTCACAAATAAGAGAGACAAACCCAAACTCTAGACCCAAGCCAATCCTCCTCCTCCTTCGCAGATATCTCTCTCTCTCCTCTAATGCAAATTGCACAAGTGAGTGATGGTACAAATGAGAGGAACTCACTCTCTATTTATACTTTACCTTTGACTTTACTTTTATCCCAGCTAGGTCGGCCTCACTTTAACTGATTGGGCCGATCTCTCTTAGAAAGACTCAAATAATATTATATTACATTCTTTAGGGTACTAACGATCCGACTTACAATGGAGGCTTTACCTCATGACTTTTATATGACCAAATATAATAATGACATCTCCGAACGGAGGTAAAACATCCCCAACGGAGTACAATAATAAAGTACAAGTAGAATATTCTTTGAAGTTACATTAATTTAACACTCCCTCTTAACAAGAAGGGTATTCTATTGACAACAACATTTGCATGTGTAACTCTACACAACATTATCGGAGGGAGGAGGGGCATCATCAACAACATCATCTGAAACATTGGTTGATACATCTATAAATCATTGGAAGTTCTTCAACATCATCATCTTCAATATAGAGCTGAAGTATCATCTTCAGTACTGGAGCATCCTCATCTTTAGCACTGGAGCATCATCTTCTACAACACTAGAGCATCCTCATCTTCAGCATTGGATCACCATCTTCTTCAGCACTAGAGCATCCTCATCTTCAACATTGGAATATCTGCAGCATTGGAGCATCCTCATCTTCAGCACTGGAACATCATCTTCTTCAGCACCGGAGCATCCTCATCTTTAGCATTGGAATATCTGCAGCACTGGAGCATCCTCATCTTCAGCATTGGAACATCTGCAGTACTGGAGCATCCTCATCTTCAACACTGGAACATCATTATCTGCAGCACTGGAGCATCATCATCTGCAGCACTGGAGCATCCTCATCTACAGTACTGGAATATCATCAGGAGCATCATCACCTGCAACACACATGATCCTTCCTTTCAGAACTAGGGATCCTAGACAATCCTTCCTTTTAGAACTCGGGATTCAGTCCAACAACTTTGGTGATCCTTCCTTTTAGAACTGGGATCATGGACAATCCTTCCTTTCAGAACTCGGGATTCAGTCCAACAACTCTGGTGATCCTTCCTTTCAGAACTGGGATCATGGACAATCCTTCCTTTCGGAACTTGGGATTCAGTCCAACAACACTGGTGATCCTTCCTTTCGGAACTCTAGATTCAGTCCAACAACACTGGTGATCCTTCCTATCAGAACTGGGATCATGGACAATCCTTCCTTTCGTAACTCGGGATTCAATCCAACAACACTGGTGATCCTTCCTTTCGGAACTGGGATCATGGACAATCCTTCCTTTTAGAACTCAGGATTCAGTCCAACAACACTGGTGATCCTTCCTTTCGAAACTAGGATCATGGACAATCCTTCCTTTCGGAACTCGGGATTCAGTCCAACAACACTGGTGATCCTTCATTTCGGAACTGGGATCATGGACAATCCTTCCTTTCGAAACTCGGGATTCAGTCCAACAACACTGGTGATCCTTCATTTCGGAACTGGGATCATGGACAATCCTTCCTTTCAGAACTCGGGATTCAGTCCAACAACACTGGTGATCCTTCCTTTCGAAACTGGGATCATGGACAATCCTTCCTTTCGGAACCACGGATTCAGTCCAACACTTAGGTAATCCTTCCTTTCAGAACTAGGGATTCAGTCTAAGGGTCAACATTTAAGACTATCCTTCCTTTCGGAATTACGGGATCACTGTCTAGGGTGATCAATCCCACTGCAACTCAAGATCAACATTTAAGACTATCCTTACTTTTGGAATTACGGGATCACTGTCTAGGGATGATTAATCCCACTGCAACTCATGATCAACATTTAAGACTATTATTCCTTTCGGAATTACGGGATCACTGTCTAGGGATGATCAATCCCACTGCACCACAATATCATCAGCACTACTCCCCCTTTCGAGGGACTTCCTAACGGACTACACCAAGATTGTCATGGAAGTGCTCAAACTTCACATGAGACAGAGGATTAGTCAACACATTTGCAACCTGCTCATCCGTGCTCACATATTGGAGCTTTATAGCTCCATTTTGTACCATATCACGGATGTAGAAATACTGTATTTGTATGTGCTTCGACTTATCATGGAACACAAGCTTCTCTGTCATCTTTATGCAACTCTGGTTATCACATAGAATCATTGTGGTATCCAACTCCAGATCAAATAGACTTGATAACAACTTCCGAAGCCATATGGCTACACAACTGGTAGAACAGGCTGCAATATATTCTGCTTCTGCAGTGCTGAGAGCAACACTGGACTGCTTCCTGCTTAGCCATGAGATCATGGCTGACCCCAGACTGTAACATCCGCTTGAAGTGCACTTCCTGTCTGAGACACTTCCTGCCCAATCAGAATCTGTATACCCATACTGTCTGAACTCATGATCTCTAGAATAATTGAGACCATAGTCTATTGTACCTTTTAGGTACCTCATCACATGCTTTGCAGCTACAAGGTGAACACGTCTGGGCTCAACCAGATACTGACTCAAGGTGTTCACAGCAAACCATATATTTGTCCTAGTATTCGTCAGATACATCAACGACCCAATAATCTGCCTGTATAGAGTCACATCCACTACTTCTGATGAAGTATCAGATAATAACTTCAAGTTGGTATCCATGGGTGTGGCCATGGCTTTACACTCCAACATATCAAATATTTTCAAGATTTCTACTGCATACTTCCCTTGGTTAAGGAAGATTCCCTCTGGGCTTTGCCATACTTCGAGACCTAGAAAATAATGCATCAAGCCAAGGTCTTTCATCTCAAATTCTGCAGTGAGCTTCTTGCACTCTGAAATTTGCTTCTCATTTCCTATCAGGAATAAGTCATCCACATATAGCAATAATATGACAGGTTCATCATCCATAACCTTGAAGTAAAGGTTAGGATCGACTTTACTATTGGTAAATTCCAAGCTCGTCAGAAAACTAACAATTCTTTCATACCAAGCTTTTGGAGCTTGCTTCAACCCATACAGAGCCTTCTTTAGTTTGCAGACATGCATCTCTTTGTTTTCAACCTCAAATCCTCGTGGCTATTCGATGTACATTTCTTCTTCAATGACACCATTTCAGGAAAGCTGTTTTCACACCCATCTGGGGTAACTTCCACTTCATCGTGGCTGCAAATGCCATGATGGTTCTAATGGAAGTGTACCTTGCTACGGAAGCAGATGTCTCTTCAGAATCGATTCCTTTCTTTTGAGAGAATCCACGAGCCACAATACTTCCATTTTGTATATCCATTTATTTTATCTTTCTAAGTCACTGGATACCAAGATCTTTAACTCTGTTGCAAGTTCTCTCTTGCACCCATCTATGAGCTTCTCACATCTTCAAGCTTGTAGAAAAGGTTGATGTCTCATCACTCTAGGTGATCCTTGATCTCATCATTCTATCCACGGGTGACTTCTGAGCCCATACAAAGTCTTCTTCAATATTCATACATGTGGTTCTCTAAGTCCTGGAGGTTGCTCGATATCTTTTTCCATTTTGATTACACCATGAGTCTGGCTACTCGAGCAACATCTTGTCATAGTCGACTTCCTCTGCTTGATTTTATAAGTCTTGTTTATAGTTTGTAATGTCCCCACCCTCGGACCCAATGCAAGGAAGGGAACCTGATTCCATTCTATGGGACTTTTGAATAAACTCAGATATCTTCATTAGATGCATACAGTTAAAAACAAATGTGTGCAGATGGAAATCAAACAAACATGCATAGCGGAAATGAACTCGTCCACACACATATTACATGACTGTTATTCAATTTAACACAGTCAACAAATTAACACATTTGCAGATGTAAATACACAATAAAATACTCATCTTGATGCAATACTGTCCCAAACAACTAGCTATGTTGCTGCAACGTTCCTCCCAGCCATAGGTCTCTGCCCAACTTGTATTCTTTCAGCACTTAGAGACCACCCCCGAGCTGGGCATGATATCTACAAGGAAAAGGGAACCCTCAAGCACAGCACAATCCAAAGCAATGGATACCCAGCTCAACCCCAGCATTTGCTTGCACATCAGACTCAGATATGGGCTCTGGAACATACTTTCAGCAGTGGGACTTAAGAATTAGATGGACAGGGGTTTTCCAAAAAATGTAGGCACACCAAAAACGGATTTGTGAGAGGGAAAATCGACCATAAGGAAGAAAATGATTTATCCCACATATATACCAGCAATCAGTGAGCCAAGACAGCCTCTATGGTCCCCAAATCGATTTCCCTTTCTTTCCCTACTGTTATACAACAAAAAAATGCCCTTCCCAGCTAGGATAATGAAGGAAACACAACAAAAACCATGGAGGGAACTGCCCAGATAGCTCTCAACTCGTGAGGGAGCAAGACTGATGGTTGAATAATGGCTTGGGGAGCAATTTTGTGGCCCTTTACTTGCCCAAGAAGCCAAACACGAATCTCTAGGAAGGGTGGCTTGCCCATACTCGAATTTGGACATTCATACCTCTCCATTCCCCAAGGCATTAACTACCTCAACCAATTCTTGGGAGAAATGAATGATTGGGTACAAAAGTCAACATGGGTAGTTGAGGGTTCATGGGTCCTCTCATTGACACTTGGCTTGACTTGATTGGCTCAAGGGTTTGAATATTTCCCTCCCAATTTCCTTGTAACATCATGTTCCCATCTCTTGTTGCATTGCATAGCTAGTTGTAGGATTTTATATTAAAATACATATTTACAATTCCCATGGTTCAGTAGCACATGGGTAGCATAATTTCAAATACTTGTCTCTTCTAGATCGAGCGTTCACTAGAGGGGCCTTGGCCTTGAGCTTCACGCTAGGAATCATACATAATATGCATACATTATTTACATTACAACCCAAAATATTACAAGGTCAAAATGGGGGACATTACATAGTTGAACCATTGTCATTTGTTCTATGGAATAAATCTCATCATTCTTCATTTGTAGGTGATCGTGTACGATACTTCCTACAAGTCAAATTCAGCAGCATGGTTAGAAACATTTCGTGGTTTCCAAAACATATGCATAAGAACATAGGTCACACTGTCATAATGCTATCTTAGCCAATAACACAACATTCATCCATATCCCACATTCATATGGTAACTTTCTAGATGCCTTCCATCTCTACCATAACATTATTAAGAGCATGCACTACTCCCAATATGTCAACAAAGAGGTTTCACTCTAGATAAGTAGCAATAGAATGTTGTATAGCACCAAAGGTTACTTACCCATTACATATTGATGCAAATGTTCTAACATGCATACTATACTTCTAGGAATATAAACATGTACACAACTAAACAATATCAGTTAAACAATTTGATAAAATGACAATTCAAATACTTATCTTTGTCTGTTTGGTATGATCTCTTTTGATCCTAATCTCCTTGCAGGGATTACTGGAATGTTTGATGGTGAGCTCTACTCCATCATTTGATTCCGAGGTCCTGTGCCTTTCTTTCTTATGATCTATAATGTTGATCATAGATCACATAGACTTGTAGTATCATGAATTAAGGCTGCTGCTGGATGTCTTTTTAGTTTGTATCATGACCTCCTTCTTCTATTCCAATAACGACTGCATCTTCTATAGATTTTCCTTTGGGTCACATGAGAACTTCTCCATCTATACAGGCAACTCTAAACCCTTTCTTATCTAAAGATGAGATAGAAGGTAGCCTTTTTTCTTTAGGCCTGTTACATATAGTACATCCTTCATCTTCATTGGGGTTCCTGAATCAAGCTTGTAGGTGGCTTCTCCTATTTCCTTAATATGGTATTGGTAATCATCTCCTAATGATACCTTCTGAGGGGAGTTCTTTTCTTCTAAACTAGAGAGAGTCTTCTTCTGGCCTGTCATGTGCTTTGAAGCACAACTATCAATTAGCCATGTGTCATTTCCAGGTGTCACGGACCCAGAGAGAGCGGAGAATAAAACATATTCTTCTACTTCTTTCTTTTCTTGCTTCCTCGAAGGTTCTTCTTCTTCTTCTTCTTTTCTTTCTTTGGCTTCAACTTCTGCGGGTTCTGGTACATCTTTTTTAACAAACTTTGGAAGATCATTCTCTTCTAGAATGAGTCCAACCCTATATTTCCAAGCACAAAAGTTTTCTATGCCTTCCAACTTGTCATCAAGCTTAGTGCTTGGTGCCATCTTAATCCAGAGAGTAGAGAATAACCAAAAATCAAAATTTCTCAAAATAAAAAATTGAACTCACCAAAAGATGCGCTTGATTGAGGCGAGTATGCTGGTACACTTGGTTTCTGAAGATTCCAAAATTTCACTCTTGAAAATTGACTTGTGAAATTATGATCTATAGTTTCTGGCTTTCTCTGGTTTTCTAGTTTTTCTGGTCTAGAGTCAAACTAGGGTTTGACTTTCCGGGAGTTTCACCCACTAAAAAACTTCGATCTTGGAGAGGTGCACTTCTCTATGCCAATTGCACTAAAAAATTTCACTTCTGTGAGAAGCCCTAATTTTTTCACTTCGAAGAGAGAGAGAGAGAGTTTTACCTTGTGAAAGTTGTTCTTTTCAGGCTAGCTCTAATACCATGTTACGATTATATGCTACTATAGACTAATTTCCAACTTCATTAGCATTCAATTCATTATTCACAATAGCAACATAATAAGGATCTCTGAAAGATACACACTCACAAAGCATAAAACAATATACCCTGGGAAACCCTCAAGGGGAAGAAAACCCAACAAGAACTTCCTCAATATAGATGATCAAAGTACAATGCCCAAAATAGGTCTCACAAATAAGAGAGCAAACCCAAACTCTAGACCCAAGCCAATCCTCCTCCGCCTTCGCAGATATCTCTCTCTCTCCTCTAATGCAAATTGCACAAGTGAGTGATGGTACAAATGAGAGGAACTCACTCTCTATTTATACTTTACCTTTTACTTGACTTTTATCCCAGCTAGGTCGACCTCACTTTAACTGACTGGGCCGACCAAATATAATAATGACATTTCCAAACGGAGGTAAAACATCCCCGATGGCGTTACAATAATAAAGTACAAGTAGAATATTCTTTGAAGTTACATTAATTTAACATTAGTAACAAACTACTATGAATAGCCATCCATCAGATGGGTCTTTATAAGTTGAGATCCATAAGAAGCTTGCATATTGGTCTAACCCGTCTGGCTTAGTTACATTTTCAAGAGGCAAGAGAACAATGTACTAAACATTACGCTACCTGAACCCTTCGAACCATGATGGAGTTCTGTCCCATCAGCCGAAAAGATTATCCTGAAATGGGAGATATTTGTCATCTGTCCCATGGGTCTCTCTAGAAAAGACAAAATCATCTTGTGAAGAACCTGGTGAGAAGAAACATACCCATTACAATTCCAATCCGAGATTGGTGAGAAGAAAATGGACCCATTACAATTCCAAGCTGAGATTGAAGTGTAATCTTTGGTACAAAACTGCCTTTTGGCGTCACGCAGCATTAGGCTATGGTTTGAACTACCAAGATGGTGGATTGTTCCAAATTCATGCTTTATCATTTTGTATAATTTCCCACGTGCTTTGTTTCTTGCCTCCATTATTCTACTCACAAGTAAACTTGATTTATTATATGGGAAAAATAGGGTAAGTATAACATAATAGGTGGTCAAAATCTACATAGCTTTCTAGAGCTTAATTTAGTGGTGTCAAGATGAGTCGTGGAAACTCAAACTAAATATTATAACTATAATCTATAGAAATTCTTGTAAACTAGAGTTAAAGATATATGTAAATTCCACTTCATGTATACACAATAGGTTTGAAGATTCATCACACCACTAGAACTTTTGGAGACAATGTATAAACAATAGGTTTGAAGATTCATCAGACCTCAAGGTATTTTGGATACACTTAGTCGTCAGTGGGCAATTGACTAGGAGAGTTGATTGAGTGGTTCACTAAGGCATTGCTTGGATGGTCGACTAGGCGTTTCACTGGTTGGGTAGTTAGAACAAAGCAATGGATTGGTGCTCAAATCAAGGTAGGAATCAAGGAGTTTGTTATGCACACTGACCAATCTATATGGACATTGTCTTTTCCATTTCAATGAGGTTAGTTACATCTTGGTTCTATAAAAAGATGGGCCTAAGGGTCGATCTAAGAACGAGCTTGTAGTGTATTGTGTATGAAAATCTGTTGGTTTCTTACACTACAATGTACGCTGAGCTATGCTCGGTTTTGTTCGAGAGTTGTAGTGGTTACTTTAGACACCACCACTCTTTTGGAATACTAGCTCTCTCATCTACTAATCTATTATTCTTCAACATGGTATGAGAGCAAGTGGTTTAAGATTTAACATGTAAGTTTACAAGTCTCGTGGAGAATGTTGGTTGTATGCGCTCATGACAAGTTAGATTCAGTTGGTAGATTGATTCATGGTTTCAACTTGCTCATTGAATTTGAGATTACATCTATAGATCTATACTATGAATTCCAAGCACGAACCCATGGTTTTAAATGGCCACAACTATGTAGGGGATTATTTGAACACATTATGTGGGCAGTTTATTTCAATACATTATGTGTAGTCTCATATATATGAGTTATATAGTGATTAGTCCTTCCTTGATCTACTATTAGATTTATACTTCGTACTAGCCCAACCAATCAATCCAACAAACAAAGTAGAAGGATTTTCTATGGATTTTGGGAATAAGAGATGCAAGAATTGTTGAAGAGTAAATCGTTGTGGTGGTTTAAAACAATTACGATTCAAAATCCGAAGGATGACCAACAAAAAAATGTCATTGACAGGAAGAAGGATGATGTTGTAGGAGTAGCAACAACTTAATATCTAAGGAGATTCACTTTCATACAAGTGGGATCGACTACTCAAGTGTTGTTTGGAAGAAGGTGAAGATTTTAATTAATAAAATCGATGAAAGTCAGGTTATGCATATTGATAAATAATTGATCTCTTTGGATCCTCTTTATTTTGAACCAATTGAAGACTACTTGGCCCGTGTGAAGGAACTTTAGTGGAAATTGGGTGAATGCAGAAACAATTTTCCCAAGAAAGATAGTCAACACATAGCACTGATTTTGATGAATTTGAAGATATCTTATGATATGTTTTATTCAATGTTCCGTGCCAATTGGACCTTATAAAAATACGATGGTAAGGATTACTCCTTTGATTCATTTTGTGGTTTACTAATTAGGGCAGATAAAAAATAGCTTGATGAACAAAATTTGAGGATAAGCAACAAGTCCATTTGCTAAAGGGAAAAGTCGACACAATTATAGAGAAAGAGGTTGACAATGTGGTCGTGAGAAGAATGTGATTGTATTGATTGGATTGTTAAGAAGAAGCATGATGATCAAACTTCGACCAATAAAGCTAGAAAGAAGAATACTTACTGATATTGTGAAAAATCGGGACATATGGAGAAGGCTTGTTGGTAGAAGACCAAGGACTTGGAGAAGAAAGTGAAGAAGCTTGAATGGACATGTTGACTTAAAGATTGATCAACTTGCAACACTAGACTTCATAAGGTAAGGTAGATAGTCATACATTTTTTGTTAGTGCTTCTCAAGCATTGCATGCTCACTTATCATATGGCTAAATATGTTTCTCTTTTTTCTTCATTAAAAACGACTGCAAAAATGAAATCTTTGTAGCCTCACTATTGTTGGTTTTGGAAAGATTGAATGCCAAAATGATGTAATCATTGATGTGTAATATGTGCCTAGCTTGAGTGTCATTTGTTGTTTGTACCCCAACTTACTTACATCATGTTGACCACCAAAACCAACTAGGTGGACAACCATGTATCTTGCACATGTACCATGTGCCTTGAAGATGAGAAATAAGTACCTAATGGTTTTTTCAAACGAGGCAACCCTTCTTCTTATCTTTTCTCCATGAAATTTCCGCACCCCTGCGGGGGATTTTGTAATGGTATGTCAACATGAGGGTCAATTTTTGTATAACTTAGTTTCCTAAGACTTTATCATTAGGGAAATCCTTTCATCGATTGTTTTTTTTCCTTAGATAATTAAAATTCCTTTTTAGTGATTTTAATTATTTGAGTTTTCACTCAAAAATACCTCCAAAGTGGTGAAATACATTCTAATGATCGAGTCCACGGGGTGATTGGGGCCTATTAATGTTCTATATTACCATGCTAGACATTATCCAGAGTATTGTGGAATTTCATTAAGTTTTATATATGATTTTTAAAATTTTTGGTAATTAAAAAATGTCCCTCAGCATAAAATGTTGTAATGTAAAAGAGGGATAAGTGGTCCTTTATGATGTTGTATAGGGGTATGGGTACTCAAGATAAATGACATGAGACCCCCTACACCCTTGGACCAAGTTTGAAGTCATTCAGGCAAGTATTGCTAAGGTTTTGGTCACATTTGCCTAAGTCAGTCAAGGAAATTAGGAAAATTGGCAAAAAATTAGTAAGATTGTTTTTTGGAAAAATGCCTAAAGTCACTTGGGGTGGCCAAGTTAAGTTTCTAAAGTTTATGTTATGTCTCTAAGGTAAAATTTAAGGTCAAATCCCCCCCCAAGCAAGTGTTTTTCAAGTTTGAAGTTTCTCTCTAAGTGGGAAACTCTCTCTCACCATGAGAATTGAGATAAATTCAAATAAGCCAAAAGAAGGGGTCCCACCTTCATGATTCCTTCCCCTTGGCCTAGCAATGAAAAACATGAATGGGGAGTTCCCCCCCCACATTGTTTGTTATTTTTAACCAGTGGAAGTGCCCCCAACTCCATGGGTCCCTTTTCTCTCCAAGTGAAAATTTTTATTCATACAAATGAACTCTCTCCTCTCTCTTTTCCTATTTAAGGAGACTCCTTCTCCTCGTTTGGGTTACAATTTCTCATGCTCTTGCATTCTTCCCTTTTCTCACTCTCTTGCTTCCATTTTTCTCCCATTTGAGCCATTGTAATTTTCAACCATTTAGCTTGATTAATAGAATTCTTTGGAGGAGATTTTGTGTTGGTGTTGCTCTATGGTGGTTTGCTTCTACACTTCATAGCTACTCAAGTTTGGGGAGACCAAACAAACAAATTTCTTTGCTTTGGTAAGATTTGTGGTATTTTACCATAAGTTTTATGAGTTTTTAGTTTTGTAGTTAAGAACTTCATACGTTTCTCGGTTGAAGTTTATGATTTCTTAGCTCAATATTTGGATGTCACATTCTTTTTAGTTGTGTAACAAATATCTTACAAGTTGCAGGTTGCTTGGATTGAAGAGTGGACTTCCTTGGTTGGATATCCTATTACGTCAAGCATTAGAAGAACAAAGAGCACAAACTCTCCCATTCTCTTCAAAATTTATGCATACTATTTCCATATTGAAATATGATTTTAAACTTCTTTTTAAATCTCTTATGTTATGCAAATTTACTCATAAAAATTTCAGAAGTTTTTGTACCATTTTGTATCAGTAATGAAGAGTCAGTTTGGATATAGTTAAATGAAGATCTGTCTCAGCCATCATTTTTGCACGCAGAGGTTCCTTATGATCTGGAGCATCTTGGGTCTTCTACGCAAAGTTATCATCATACGAGCCCTTTGGAACAATATGTTGATGAGGTTGATCTGCCTCATCATGCACATCTATACATTAGTCCTATCCAAGCTTGGATAGAAGAATCCTGTGCGAGCACTTATCGATTTGGGAAGCAGTTTGATGACATTATTCATGCCTATGATTCCCCATCCATCCCGCCCATTCTGGATTATTAAGCAGGTTTGCATTTCTTAATAAACATGTCCTTGCTTTGGCTTGTAACCAAAGATAAGGCAAAAAACTTTAAAGTTGGTAAAATGCTTAGGTGGTTGCATTGGATGTTTGATTTTACCTAAAATATTTATTTTATCATGCTCAGAGTAGGAAAATAAGCTCCTTAGAATGAACATTTACTTTTTGTATTTATTTTATGTACTTAGGAATAATAACATTTTGTTAGCTAAAGCAACTTATGGTTCATTGGTTTTTTAGTGAAACATGTGCTACTAAGGTTTTCTTGTCAAGTTGGGATGTTTTTACAGATTATAAGAACCAAATATTCTAGAGTTCTAGTATCCTCTCCTTGCCTGAAGACTAGATTGAGCACATGTCCCACAGTTGGAGCCAGAATGTTGACCACCAAAACCAACTAGGTGGAAAACCATGTGCCTTGCACATGTACCATGTGCCTTGAAGATGAGAAAGAAATACCTAATGAATTTTTCAAGCGAGGCAACTCTTCTTCTTATATTTTCTCCATGAAATTTTCGCACCCCTGCGAGGGATTTTGTAATGATATGTCAGCATGAGGGTCAATTTGTATAACTTAGTTGGTTAAGAATTTATCATTAGGGAAGTTCTTTCATCGAGTGCTTTTTCTCTTGGATAATTAAAATTCCTTTTTAGTGATTTTAATTATTTGAGTTTTTCACTCAAAAATACCTTCAAAGTGGTCAAAGACGTTCCGATGATCGATTCCATGGGGTGATTGGGGCCTAAGAATGTTTTATATTAACATGCTAGACATTATCCAGAGTCTTGCAGAATTTCATTAAGTTTTACATAGGATTTTTTAATTTGTGGTAATTAAAAAATGTCCCTCAGCATAAAATGTTGCAATGCCAAAGAGGGATAAGTGGTCCTTTATGATGTTGTATAGGGGTATGGGTACTCAAGATAAATGGCATGATACCCCCTACACCCTTGGACCAAGTTTGAAGTCATTTGGACAAGTCTTGCTAAGGTTTTAGTCACATTTGCCTAAGTCAGTCAAGGAAATTAGGAAAATTGACAAATAATTAGTAATGGAAAAGTGCCTAAAGTCACTTGAGGTGGCCAAGTTAAGTTTCTAAATTTTATGTTATGTCCCTAAGGTAAAATTAAATTCCAAAGGCCCCCCCTCAAGCAAGTGTTTTTCAAGTTTGAAGTTTCTCCCTAAGGGGGAAACCCTCTCTCACCATTGGAATTGAGATAAATTGAAATAAGCCAAAAGAGGGGGTCTCACCTTCATGATTCATTCCCTTTGACCTAGCAATGAAATATAAAATATGACTGCCCCCCCCCCACCCATTGTTTGTTATTGTTAGTCCTAAAGTCTGCTAACTGACTACGGGATAACAGTGTCCAAACACCTTAGATTGTAAGGGTTGTTTTTGTGATTTTGTGGATAACAAGATAAAAGCCAAGTGCGTAAAGACCAAGTACATAAATACAATGATATGAAAACTTCAGATGATAAATGCATAAGAACAAGGTTTGGAGAATGGATGACAGTAAGATATTCAAGATCCAAGATATAGGTTTCAAAACATATAAATGTAAGGAAAAACAAACGGTTTATCATTGCAGCATATGTATATGGTATAGGCACTTGAAATAACATTTCAAATATTATATAAGCATAAACATTCACTTACAAACACAACAGATACACAAAAAACATCTATATAACCAACAATGTAAATAAGGGTTCAAACAGAACCAGAGAATATCCACACAACATTAGTTCAAAACCTAGCTCCAAATAGATATATAAAGTCATTCATAAAACAAAGAAGTGCTTACACAAATAAGCATTGCAGGGCTATACATGCTCCAAGCCCCTCGACTCCCATGTGTATCTCTATTTACAAAACCAAAAACTTACAATATATAGGAAACGTGGTCTTTAACTGAGCTGTTTCTAGATCCACTTTCCTAGGATCTTATCATGCCAAAAATAGAATTAAAAAGACAAGTATAAGAAGTTTTGAAAACAATTTTAAAATGACAAGTATTATTCCTAATCCAAATTGACTTCTGGCTTCTTGTGAACTCTCCCAGGCGCTTTGGTAGTGAACATTTGGCATCCTCAATTACCCTGACATTCTATGTGAAAAAGAATTTCAATCTCTGGGTGTCCTCGTGGAAAATGAATACTCTGTCTTTTATCTATGTCTTGATTTCTGCATCAACTACGTCCTCAATTTTCTCCTTGTTATCTCTAATGGTATTCCTCATGTTATATGCACAGTAATAACAACAAAGCCTAGATTTGTTCACTAGGAAGATAACCAACATCGACCTAACTGCATTTTCCCTTGGGAGTATTCAGGTTCATGCTCATTGACCATTGATCAAGATCTTTATTATATATGCCTGTCAGAAACATTTTCACTATTCAGACAATTCTTCTACTTGAGATTCAAGCTCTTCACCAAGGAATTTTTCCTACAGGTACTCTGCTTTATTGACATTTTGAGTGTCCATCGATAGTCATGAGTGCACTGAACCATTGAGCTTTAGCTTGAGCGATCCCTTAAATAGCTGAATGCTCAACATGATGTGCTTTGTCATCGATATACAGGTTCATTCTTGGAATCTTCAACACCTGTCTTGACATGCTGCTTTTGTATTTCATTTGACACATGAATGCGATCAATACCTTTATCCAGACGAACTTTCAATCCACGAATAAGAGCCCGAATACAAAGAAATACATAAACACCATAGATTTGTCATTGTATTGGAAAATGCTGGTCATAGTGCAGGCTGTAATAATTGCTGCTGAAACTACAAACTGTATTGCATAGGTAATAGACCAAGATAAGTAGAATATGTGATCCTTTAGACCCATCATGTGTAGTCCTTCCTTGATCTTCTATTCCTTCTTAATGACAGAGTAGCTGATAAGTCATGATATAGGATACAAACAACCTAACAAGTATAACAACACTCCCATAACTTCTTTGATAATTGATTGAAATTCATCATCTGTGTATTAGCAAGTTGGGAAAGGTGCAATACTGATATTTGATGGTCTAAACAATGTCCAGAGAGAATTCTTGGCAAAGTTCTTGTCAAGCATGCCAAAGATTTGTTGGTTTGTCCCTATATCATCAAAATAACTTGGAGTTTCATGTAATTTTAAGCTTTCTTTATCCATTCTATCCCAGGAAGCTAAAATTCCATTCCATTAGGCCGCAAATATTATAAATGAATCCAAGACTTGCTGTACCGTCAATAAGCCACTGATTCCATACTATAAAGTTGGTATGATGCTAAACCCCAACTCTAAGTCATTTAAATACGATCCATTTGTATTCATGATAGTTTTCACATCAGGGAACCCTGAAGGTGCTCGTGAATGATTGAGATGAATGCTATAGTCATAAATATGTGGTCCCTGTTCATGAAATATAATTGTTCCTTTGATTTTTGGATATGATACAATCATGTGTTCCATATTCCCTTAACCATATATATGTTTCAACTTCAATTTCATCCTTGTATATCCTTACAACCAATGAACATCTAGCATTATCTTCACCTTTGGATTATGGATGGTAACCCTGTACAAAACTTAACTTTGGCAAGCTGGCAGCATGCATACATTTGAATAAATGACATGTGCTGTCAGCCTATGTTAAAACATAAACAATGCTTTATTAAAAGACTTTTAAATAATCTATAGGATCTTATGTTAAAAACTAAATATTGTAAATGCATATAACATTCAAAAATAAAAATCAAAACAATCCAAACTTTTAGGAAAAAGGAAAAAAAAAACAAGGATAAAAAGGTTTAAGGTGAATACTAGGCCTAGGAAAACTAGCTGTCAGACCTAGGACAAACAGTTATTTTTAACCCATGGAAGTGCCCTCCACTCCATGGGCCCCCTTTCTCTCCAAGCGACAAATGTCATTCATGCAAATGAACTCTCCCTTCTCTCTTTTCCTGTTTAAGGAGGCTCCTCCTCATTTGGGTTACAATCTCTCATGCTCTTGCATAATTCCGTTTTCTCACTCTCTTGCTTCCATTTTTCTCCCATTTGGGCCATTGTAATTTTCAACCATTTTTCTTGATTAATATAATTCTTTGGAGGAGATATTGTGTTGGTGTTGCTCTATGGTGGTTTGCTTCTACAATTCATAGCTACTCAGGTTTGAGGAGGCCAAACAAACAAATTTCTTTGCTTTGGTAAGATTTGTGGTATTTTTGCCATAAGTTTTATGAGTTTTCAGTTTGTAGTTAAGAACTTCATATGTTTCTCGATTGAAGTTTATGATTTCTTAGCTCGTTATTTGGATCTCACCTTTATTTTTAGTTGTGTATCAAATATCTTATAAGTTGCAGGTTGCTTGGATTGAAGAGTGGACTTCCTCGGTTGGATACCCCACTACTTCAAGTATTGGAAGAGTAAAGAGCACAAACTCTCCCATTCTCTTCAAAATTTCTGCATACTATTTCCATATTGAAATATGATTTTAAACTTCTTTTTAAAACTCTTATGTTATGCAAATTTACTCATAAAAATTTCAGAATTTCTTTTACCATTTTGTATCATATAACTAACATTGCCTAAGAGTGATTTTGGGCTTTTTCTGTGGTTTATTGCTTGTTGTTTTTTAGCAGGTTTATACAGTTTAAGGAGTTATTTTCCCCAAATTTGACCATCATCAAGCATAAGGGGCACCTACAAGCTAGCATTTTCAACCACTTGGAAAAAAGGGTCAAAATAACTCTCTTCCTTCTCATATTCTCTATAATATTAAGTGTTGAAATATACATTGTTGTAACAAGTCCAAGAGGGTCTATTGGGCTTGATTTCTTTCCTTTTTTTCAAGTACAAGTTCTCCATTTTTCTTCTTTGCCATCCATTGCATGCAAGTGAGAAGACATTGCCACCATTGCATAGCAATTGTTGAGTGGCTTGGGTTTAGTATAATCATTTCTTTCTCTTCAAGTTTATTTTGCACGCACCTTACAAGTGAAAAGACTTTGCCTTCCTTGTAAAATCACATTGGCTTGTATTTTTTTTTCCCACACCTTGCATGAGAAGAGGCTCTGCCCATCCATGCAATATTGTGCTGGCTTTTAGATTTGCTTCCTAATTATCTTTGCTTTAATTTATTTTTCCTGCACCTTACAAGTGAGTAGGCTTTGCCTCCCTTGTAAAATCGTGTTGGCTAGCATTGTACTTTGGTTTTCATTTATTTATTAAAGGATAAAATAAATTGTGCCCCGATTTTTGCCCCGTATTCACTCCCCTTGCCGGTTCGACCAATCCTGGGTGATTAGAAAGGGCAAATATTTGTGTTGGCTAGAATAATAGGCACTCAAAAGTCGATCTTAACTAGATACTGAAAAATAAGCTTGACTTGTGGAGCTAGAGGGATAGAGGTTGTTGGGAGTCTCATGGCACTTAGTGTCCTCCTATTGAGCACACAACAAGTTTTGGGGTTGACTCGTGGTTCTAGTTGAGAACCTTGTGTTCTCTTGTTGATCATCCGACAATCTCTCTCAAATCGAAAGAGATAACTTATTGATGTATACACACAGATTAACATTTATTTTATTGCACAAACCTTAATTGCCCTAAGCAAAAGAGAGACTTAAAATCAATTAAAATTTACAGGACCATTTGCAAAACACAACAATTGTTATTTCATTTCCAAGGATTTTACTTTGAAAGCATTTCAATTTTGGTTCAATCTTGTTACAAGCATCTTTCATCCATTAAATTGTTCATTTATTACAAGTTAATGTTAAATGTGATATTTTGATTATTACGATTCGTGAATGATTTAATGCAACTGTAGTATCTTTGGTGTTCTTGTTTATTTATATTTGTGACTCCATGACCCAAGTAAATTAGGCACTAGTATTGTTAATGAATTAATATTTCTCTCTTACAATTGTATTCCTTTCATTAAGGTTTGCTTGTCATTTGAATAATTGCATCCTTGCATGATTGTTTGTCATTTGGACATTGAATAATTTACAACTCTTAAAATAAACTCATAAAAACATCATAGTAAGTAGGGACAACCCCCATTGACCTTTAGGAGTTGGGGTCTAAGGGAGGAGTTTAGAATCAAGGTGATAGTGAGTTCTACCTTCATAGTTTCCCTTAAGAACACACATAGTGGTTGGGAGACTTATCTGTGGTCAAGTGTGTTTTAGGCGGAAACATATCGACAAGAAGAGTTTTGGTCAAATCAGTTTGTTGCAAAATATATGCACAACTTTCTTGTTGTTGTTGAATTTCCTTGATTTGAAGGACAAATTGTATAAGTTTTGTGAATTTCCTTGATTTGAAGGACAAATTGTATAAGTTTTGTGAATTTCCTTAGAAAGATCTAGGACCAAGTGCAATTATAACTCATATTGACAACCATAGTAGACTTTGGCATGAATGACTCAGACATTTGATTTATTGGAGATCAAAATTGATGGTGAAACACAACATGGTTGTTGGACTACATAAGTTTGTTCCCTTTGATGGGGTACATGAAGGATGTAAGCTTGGAAAGCATCATCATATTTCCTTTGAAATAGGGAAATCTAGGAGAGCAAATATTTCATTGGAACTTGGCCATAGTGACTTATGTTCCTTTAACAAACCATCACTCACTAATGCAAGGGATGTATTGAACTTCATTGATAACTTTTCTAAGTACACTTGTGTATATTTCTTGAAGAATACGAATCATGTCTTTGAAAAGTTTTAGGTATTTAGGGCATTAGTTGAAAAACAATGCAGTTGACTTGTGAAACGTTTAAGATTTGACAACACAGGAGACTGTGTAGGCAAGGACTTGGAAAGCTACTTTTCACGGATTGGTATCTCTTGGAAAAGATCTATACCTTACACACCTTAGTAGAATGGCGTCACTGAACAAAAGAACTAGACTTTGGTAGTGTTAACCCCTAGTTGTGTTTGTACTATTGGAGGGTTAATGTCCAATGAGATTCCATCAAGTTTGTAACATTTTACATTGATCTAGACATACATTGATCATATTTATTTCCAAAGCTAGTGGAGTTTGAAACTGTGTTTTTAAGCAGTTTCTTTTTCCAAGAACCCAAGATTTGGGGGCCCACATGACATTGATATTCATACATTCATGCTTATTTTGAAAAAAGCAAGTCCAGTGAGATTGTTTTCGCTTTTTGCAAAAATCTAGATTGATGCTCTTTCCTTCAAAATCATTCTTTCCCACTTTTTCTTTTTTTCTTTTTAGGAAAGATTGTTTTTTTGGGCATGCCTATAACTAGCAATTTCTATGTATGGTAGGTACAAGTTGAATGTCATGGTTTCGAGCAAACAATGATGGTGTGGTTCAAGGTTTTGGTGTTGAAAGAGTTATTCAAGAGCAATCTTGAATGGGTGGATGGGTATCCTTGTGTGACATGTGATAGTGAGTTGGAAGGTTTCCATTTGCATGAGGTTATAAAATTGCTTTATGTGAAAACCCTAAAATTGTTTTTCAGAGCCCTTACTCGAATTGCTATGTTTAGTGGTCATTCTTACTAAGCTTGAATTTCCAAACCTTGATTACATATGCTAAATTTGACCACTCCAAAAATTATTAATTCGAATTGCTAGATTTGGTGTTCATTCTTACCAAGCTTTATGTTTGAAACTTTGATTCCATATGCTAAATTGACCACCCAAAACCTAGTTTGAGCTCTTGGTATATTTGACATTTTCAAGGTTTTTAAAAATCCTAATAGCTTGATTTTGACTTTGGAATATTATCCTTGCATGCAAAGAAAGGGTAAAAGGTAAAAATCCATTGTAGTTAAGAGGAAAACAAAAAAAATCACGAAACAACAAAAAACTCAACCAACAAGGAAAAAACCATTCCAAAAGTGAAAAAGGAGATCATGCCTAGTGTACTGCATGTTGATAATTTGCCTTAATGAGATTTCTTTCCTTTTTTTCAAGCGTCTAGGAAAAATAATGAGGTTCTATATTTACAATTTGAAAATGAGAGGAAGGATTAAATATTGTTTTTCTAGACAATTTGTAGCAAACAACTCTTCACTCTTCCATCTCCACAACCTTAGACCACTACCTCTATTGCAAGCAAGGAGATCCATGTCAACTTGTCACCTATGACTCACTATGATGAAATCAATCTTTAGGGTAATATGTGATTTAATATAATTTCTTTGTTCTATCTCTTTGGATCTCTTGGTTGTTATTGATTAAATTGTTTGTAGTTCTATGGTAGTTCACAATGCATTTATTTTGAATTTCCTTCACGTAAGGCAGGCATTCACTCCATTCATTTATGTTAAATCATTGTTGCAATTATCTTTAGGATTTGATTCCAACCACTTCAAATTATTATTTAAATCTTATCCTCACTCTTGATTGTTTATGGACAACCCAAGAGTGGGTGCTTTGTGTGCTGATTATATTGGAATTTGTGCATATTTATTGATTAGATGGTATCATACACCTTTTAGGAACACCCCTCAAGATTGGAAAAGAACTAGTATGAATGGAGGGGAATCTAGGGGTTGTAGCGATAGATGGTCTATAATGATCAGGCAAGTATGTTGGCTCAGATTTGCGTGATAACAAATTGACATCGTTGTTAGAGACATTGTAAATCATTAGAAATCAAAATGATATCAATGAGATTTTCTTTATTTGCTTTACATTTTTTTAATTTCACATGACGACTCCACTATTATAGGGTTTTATCACATCGGATAACCAACAAAGATCTCCACGCATTGACCTTGAACAAGGCATAGTTTTTGGCCTTAATAAACCTGAACATACATTTCAAAACATAAGAGTAGTCCACTTGAGTCTCTCAAGGTGACTCCATTTGTGGAAGGAGCATGATTGATCATGAATGTTGAGTACATACAATGGATGAAAAATAATAAATCCCTGATGGTAGAGCTCTCTTGCATTAAGAGAGAGGATGAAACTATACTTGTTTCTCATGGTAGATTTATCTTTGCATTGCATAGGATTCATCCATCATTTTGACAAAGAGGTGTTTTATTGGATCGTGTCTTTTCTTTTGATCTAGAGTTTTGTTCCCTTTTATGGAATGAGAAACCAAAAAGTATATGGCAACATTTTTGCATTGTTTTAAGAGTGCAAAAATTCCTTGATGTTGAGAGGGAACAACATTCCTTGATGGTAGAGATCTCTTGCATTAAGAGATAAGATAAAACTATACTTGTTTTTCATGGTAGATATATCTTTGCATTGCATAGGATTCATCCATCATTCCGACAAAGAGGTGTTTTATTGGATCATGTATTTTCTTTTAATCTAGAGTCTCATTCCCTCTTATGGAATGAGAAACCAACAAGAATATGGAAACATGCATTGTTTTAAGAGTGCAGGAATTCCTTGATGCTAGGAGGGAACATAATAGATGAAGCATTGCATGTGATGAACTTCCTAGTGATGAAGAGGATGAAGATGGCCCATGCTTGGGTGATCATGAATTGATTGTTGCACCACTTGAACCATATGCAGAATTGCATGAAGATGAAGAGGACGAGTTTAATCTACAAGTGGTTTCTTTGATCCCTCCCATCATTGATGATAAAGTTAAAAAATAAGAGGAACAAATCAATGATGCAAAATTGAATTAGTTAGAGGGTTAATCCTTGCATGTTTCCATAGTGATCCAAGAATAGTTTGATTAGATACATTGTAGCAGGAGGATAAAACATTGGTTCAACTGAAAGATGATCTTCCTCATAGTTTTCCCATAATATTGAATGCATATATTGTTTTTTAGGGAGATACTCTAATGGATCAATGCTTGGATATCATAATTTTTCATGATCTAGCTGAGTTGAGGATGATGGAAGCATTTCAAGAGGTAGATTTAAAGAGTTTTGTCTCTTCTACTTTCTTCTTGATCACTTGTAAGAGACCATGTTCTAATTTCCAATCATCATACTTATTTGGTTGCTTGATCAATGAGCACTTGAATTCTTTTTTTCAGTCTAAGGAGACTTTATGATTGGTTTGCATTGGAGGGTTGACTATTTTGATCTTTTCGACATGATTGTCACATGGTTGCATGGTTACATTGGTAATTTGAGTATGTTGGTTGATCATGGTAGCTTTAACAAACTTCCAGAATAAGGACCTTTGAACCCATACAAAAAATGTATTTTTGGGGTTTTCTATAGGGTAAACATTGTTAATTTTACCATCTCTTTTTGCTGATTTGAGATTTTCAGCCTATTGTTTGCATTTTTAGATTGCTATTTGTCATGCTTTTTTGCTTTATTTTAGCCTAGACTTGTTTCCATTCATCAATAAGCCTAATAAATTGTCTTGCGTATGCCCATGTAGTCTTAGGTCCAGTCTTAGGTCCTTTATTTTTGTCCTTTCTTCACATGTTTACCAATATTGTTGCATTCAATCCACATTGCTAAATCTGATGCCATATAATAATTGTTTTATCATTCAAAAACTACTCTAGGTCAAGCTTGGATGGAATTATTATTACTTATATTGCATTATCTTAGTTGAGCCTTGACTCTACTAGGTATGGGTAGTGTCGAAGAGACATTATGATGAGTCTTGAGTCTTACTACTATCCCGTCTCTTCATTTCCCACTATCAAGTCAATCCCTCTTAATCATTGCATCATCTATCCCTAGGGATATGACACGATGTCGTTCTACTACTTATTTATGCTTCAAGATAGGAGGAATGTTTTCACCATTTACTCTCTCTTAGAAATTCATTCCTTACCAACTTCAATGCATCATTTAAGGTTTGATTTAGAATCCATAACACCTTGATGGTTGTTAGCTTCATTGGGGATTGTCTCATATTTGTCAGTGTTGAGCATCATTAGGTTATGATAATATGAGCTCCAGACATGATCAAATTTAGGTCATCTTTCGTATAGATGGGTTGTACTTTTACGTTAGAGCCCATTAACATCATTGGTGGATATCTTCGTGCTTGTTAGGTGTTTTTATCATTGATGTTTGATTAAGTGGATTTCTCATGCTTATTGATTTCGATTCATTTTCCAGTGGGAAGGGTGTACTTGTTGGATGAGTTGCAGGTGTAGATGGGCATGGATACTTGTACGTCATTTTTAGTTGATCAATTGAGGGGACTATGCAATTGACTCCATTGCCTAGTAGACATGCACTTTTGATACATGACATATTTTCATGGATCAATTTTTAGACCTTCAAAGTATAGAGATACAATGGTACTTGACACCTTGCAAGGGGATGTCGTCCCCTTGATGTACCATTGTTAACCCCTAGTTGTGATTTCATTATTGAAGGATTAATGTTCAATGAGATTCCATCATGCTGGTTACATTGTACATTGATCCAGAGTCCAAACATACACACTGAACATAGTTCTTTCCAGAGCAGCTATTAGATCCCATGGATACTATTTTTAGCAGTTGTTTTTTCCAGAAACTCGAGATCAGAGGGCCAACATGACATTGATATTCGTACATTTATTATTCTTGTTAAAAAATGAGTCCAATGACAATGTTTTTTTTCTCTTTTTACAAGAATCTAGAATGATGCTCTTTTCTTCAAAATTGTTAGGAGATGAAGTCAATATCTAGATCTTCAATATACTTCTTGTATATATCTTGAATAGTCCACGTGCTACTCGTATGTTCCAGGTGCGCAGAGGGGTGCGAGGGCAGAGCCCTTGAGGAAAAAATTTCTAGACCCTTCTAGTGTATTTTGATTCCTTTTGGAACTGTCATATGTATCATATAAAAGAGGAGTGAACCCTCGGTATTGTAACACAAGAGAGATAGAACAAATCATTGTAAGTTTTTTTTGCCCAGTAATAATAAAAGATCAAAGCTACCATTGCCACTTGGTATTATTTGCATATAACATGGTTTCCACATAAATCTTGTGTTCTATTGCTACTGTTGTTTGCTTATGTTTTTATATTTTTTTCTAACAAAAATTAGTGTTTCCCAACTTTTTTGATTTTAGTTTTTTCGAGGAAAACTAACTTTTTGGGCACATTTATAATTAATAGTATGACATGTACATGTTGAATGTCATGGTTCTGAGCAAGCAATGATGGTGTGCTTCAAGGTCTTGGTGGTGAAAGTGTGATGAGTCAAGAGCAATCTTGAGCAGGTGGGTAGGTATTTCTGTGTGACATGTAGTAGCTTGTTGGAAAGTTTCCAATTGCATGAGGTTATAAAATTGACTTGTACCAAAATGTTAAAATTTCTTTCCAAAACTGTAATTCAAATTGCTAGGTTTAGTGGTCATTCTTACCAAGATTCACTTTTTAAACCTTGATTCTATATAATAAATTTGACAACTCCAAAACCCTAATTCAGATTGCTAGGTTTAGTGGCCATTCTTACCAACCTTGAATTTCAAAACCTTGATTCCATATGCTAAATTTGACCACTCCAAAACCTAGTTTGACCTCTTGGGTATATTTGACATTTTTTAGGGTTTCTTAAAAGCCTAAAAGTTGATTTTGACTTTGGAATATTATCCTTGCATGCAAAGAAAAGGGAAAATGTATAAAGATGTTGTTGTTAAAAGGAAAATAGAAAAAACATCTTAAAACAACATAAAAGGTATAAAGATGTTGTTGTTAAAAGGAAAACAAACAAACATCTTAAAACAACATAAAAATCGAACAACAAGGGAAAAAAATTTCCAAAAGCAAAAAAATATATTAGTTCTAGTGTGCACATTGATATTTTTCCTTTATAATGAGATTTCTTTCCATTTTGTCAAGTAACTAGGATGAATTGGGGTTCTATATATACATATTTGAGAAGGAGAGGAAGGGTTGGATATTATTTCATGTAGACAGTTTGTAGCACTGGACAAGTCTTCACATATCTAGGACCTCAAACCACTACCTCCATTACAAAAAAAGAGATTCACGGTAGCCAATCACCTATGACTCAATATGATGCAATCAATCTCTTGGGCAATATGCGATTTGATACAATTATGCTTTCTTCTATCTCTTTGGATCACTTGGTTGTTATTGATTAAATTGTTTGCAGTGCTATGATTAGTTTATAGTGTACCTATTTTGAATTTTCTTCACCGAAGGCATACATTCACTCCATTCATCTCAATTAAATTGTTGTTGCAAACAATCTTTAGGATTTGATCCTAACCACTTCAAAATATTATTTAAAACTTACCCCACTCTTAATTGTTTATGGACAACCCAAGAATGGGTTTTTTAGGTGTTGATCATTTGGAATTTGTGTATATTTATCGATTAGATGGGAGCATACACCTTTTAGGGACACCCTTAACACTGGAAAATAACTTGATTGAACGAAGAGGCATATAGCGGTGGCGGGGATAGGTGGATTATAATTATTAGGAAAGTCCATTGGCACATATTTGCATGATAACGAGTAGAAATAAGAGGTTGTTTGCTTCAGGCTAAAACTCCATTGACCAAATTTTGGATAGAACCTGTATATTGTTCAAACTATTTGTTAACTCTCATTTTTACTAAAGTTGTATGGGATGCGACTCTAGTAGAAAAATGGAGTGGAAGAAAACCCTCAATTTGACATGTTAGAACCTTTGGAAGCATAACATGGGATCACATTTTAGACGATAGAAGGAAGAAATTGGATGCGAAGAGTCATGCTTGTATTATGATGGGCTACTTTGAATAGTCGAAGGTCTACAAATTGTTTGATCTTATCAAGTAGGGGATTACCTGAAGAAGAGATTTTGTTTTTGATGAGAAGAACTCAATTATACATCTATTGAATTCCTCTTATGACTGGTTGAGCAACAATACTTTGGAAATCATAGAGAATTATGAATCCTCTGACTACTTCATAGGATCCACTGGGTAATCAAATTCTTTGCTTGAACTCCCCTACAATTGAACATCCCATAATAGAATCAACCACAATTTTTGGGACACTTGGTTAGTGTAGAAATGATGATCTTGGTACATGAACTCCTTTAAAAAAGGGGGTTTTTCTTCCCACATGGGTGACCAAGCAATTAAAATTGACAGAGTTGATGTAAGAGATATCAACAACTCAAGAAAAAATAGAAGTTAGAAACAATATGATATCGCTTCTCAAATGGCATGTGTTCTAGAGGCATGTGATCTAGAGACATATGCTGATGCATATGGTCAATGTGGGTTGGATTATTTTTTAGTCAACCGTGAATCAACCATAACTAGACTTATCATACACATAATTTCACCATAACTTATGCTATTTATCAGTTTAGGACTATAGTCAAATTAACATCACCAACATACCATCCCAAAAGTAACAGAAACATATCCCATGAAAGAACACACATATTACTGTGGAAAATCCCCCTTCGAAGAAAAAACCCACCTTTAAAATATTGTTAAAATTAATCAATTAAAATCCAAGACACAAATAGAGCTTACAAATATTCTCATGATTCACCTCAAAAATCCTGTCATCCGATTACTTATCATAATGCGAATTGTTCTATTCTATGATACTCCATTCTATATTTTCTCTGATACCATACACACACACACACAATCTGTTATACTATTTATGGGCTTGCTCGATTATATTGATAACCAAGCAAGCCCCTCCTTGTGCTTGCTATAACCCTGACGAGGTCCCTTGACCATAGTTGGGGGTTTATATCCCCAACACTATTTGACCTTGGAATGTTCGATATCCTCTTGGATACTTATTTGTGCTTGCTTTGTGGTGGTGTTGATTTTGTTATTTTTGCTAGTTTTTGCGTCTTCTTGGGATCTACTAATATGGTTGCTAACATATTATGTTGGTGCACTTTCGTTGGGTTCTACATCTTTGGTTGTAATACTACTCTCCGTCTGCGGTATGTCCCGTGCGTTGTTCTAGTGTGTTTGAACTTGTTTCCCGCATCTCCTGATTTCCTTCTTGATGGTTGACAATGATGTTTCGAGTTCCATATTCCTTGCGCAGTTGGATATAATTGCTTTGAGCTTTTGTGCTACTAATTTTACTCATAGTTTGGTTTCTCTTATTGCTGATATCCTATCGGGCGTTTCTTGGAAGAAGTATTCTTCCCAATCGATGCTATTGATGTCATAAGATTGGGGCTCTTTCTAGAATACATGTTCCATGAATTTTAATTTGTATTCCAGATCCCATTAATTCACTAATTGGTCCAACCCTTTCTCTTTTCTAAATAGGCCGATACCGATGTTTTCTTGGTCTACTTCTATTGCCTGAAATGTTTCAATTTTGTGCCCTTCAATTTGATGTAATTTTCGTTGTAGATCCGTTAGTTTTCCAAGTCTTGTTTCAATTTGAGATTCCCCAGGTAGGATATTTTCCTCCCAATGTGCTTCAAGTTCATAGTTGATTCGATTATTGTGCAGTTTCGATAGTTTGTAGAGTCAGTCTTCAAGTTATGCTCTTGTCTTCGTTAAATTTCCCACTGTATTCCATTGGGTTTTTATGTGTTCTTGGAGTTATCACATTATGGTATGTAATTGTCAGACTTGTTGCTACCATTCACGGTGTATTCTCGTTACTCACATTTTTGATGGCGTCTGTTGTTGCTTCGAGCCTTATCTGAATTGATTTTTCTTCAAATGTCCCCTTTAGAACCTTCACCGTGGGAAACATTTGTCTCGATGCTTGTTCCAATCTTTCCAATTGATCTTGAAAAACCATTATTTCTCAATTTTTGATCTTAATCACTTTCTGAATTATTAGAATTTAGGTTGCACAACAATTTAGAATTTAGAATTTTTTTATCTTACTACTCTCCATCTACGGTATGTCCCATGCATTGTTCTAGTGTGTTTGAAATTGTTTCCCACATCTCCTGATTTCCTTCTCGATGGATGACAATGATGTTTCGAGTTCCATATTCCTTACGCAGCTGGATATAATTGATTTGAGATTTCATGCTACTAATTTTACTCATAGTTTGGTTTCTCTTATTGCTGATATCCTATCGGGCGTCTCTTGGAAGAAGTATTCTTCCCAACCGATGGTATTAATGTCATAGGAATGGATCTCTTTCTATAATACATGTTCCATGAATTTTAATTTGTATTCCATGTCCCATCAATTCAATAATTGGTCCAACCTTTTATCTTTTCTAAATAGGCCTTTATCGATGTTTTCTTGGTCTACTTCTATTTCCTGAAATGTTTCAATTTTGTACCCTTCAACTTGATGTAATTTCCATTGTAGATCCGTTAGTTTTCCAAGTCTTGTTTCAATTTGAGATTCCCCATGTAGGATATTTTCCTCCCAATGTGCTTCAAGTTCATAGTTGATCCGATTATTGTGTAGTTTCGATAGTTTGTAGAGTTATTCTTCAAGTTATGCTCTTGTCTTCCTTAATTTTCCCACTGTATTCCATTGGTTGTTGATGTGTTCTTCGAGTTATCGCATTATGGTATGTAATTGTCAGACATGTTGCTACCATTCATGGTGTATTCTTGTTACTTCATTTTTGATGGCATTTGTTGTTGCTTCGAGCCTTATCTGAATTGATTTTTCTTCAAATGTCCCCTTTAGAACCTTCACCGTGGGAAACATGTGTCTCGATGCTTATTCCAATCTTTCCAATCGATCTTGAAAAGCCATTATTTCTCAATTTTTGATCTTAATCACTTTTTGAATGATTAGAATTTAGATTGCACAACAATCACAACACTAGATTCTGATACATGTGACAATCCAACCTAGATCTAGATAGCAAAAACAATATCACTTAGAATTATTTGCACAAAGAGATAGCAAGAATAGACAAGAAATATTGAACAGAACACTAGAGGAAAATAACTCCAGTGGTAAGAATTCCACTTTGATATTATTCATTAACATGAGTACAATATATAGATTCTCTCAAGAGACAAAATCAAGAGGCTTAGTGGCAAGTTGAGTAGCTCACAATAATGAGGCTTAGATTGGACCAATTCACCCATCAATGACATGAGGCCAAGTGTAGCTCATAGATTGGACCATAATGAGGTTCAATGAACATAGATGGACCATGGAAAGGTTAGGCTAGTCAAAATAGTGTGAAAGGTACCATTATGAGGGTGCATGGGTGAGTAGTTGGCTAAGTAGTGGCCATTAATGCACAAGTTGACCAAATAATTAAGAGGGACCACTCCATCTCCTTAAAACAGGGAAATGCAATAACTCCCACATAAATGCAATCTAGTGGGGCACATTGACTCCTAAAATGATGGAAATGAGTGGATAAGTGGACAAACGAGGCTTCATGGATATATCACTAGTCTAAGGTGGTCAAATGTGGACAGACTATGGTCCAAGACACTAGACTAGGCACTAGTGAGCCAAATAACACTAGGTAGAACAACATGAAGGTCCATGGCATGACTATGATGGTGATATTGTTATAACACCCCCCCTTAAGCCAAAATGGTTGTGAGAATGAGAAATAGGGCCCAAGAAACAAAGGCTTATGGTCACCCTTTACATTATTAATCCATATGAAATGAGGTGTTAGAAAAATAGGATCGCAGAGCAATAACAATAAACAAGATGCAAATACAATCACACAGACACATTACAAGAGAGACACCAATATACCATGGTTCACCCAAGATGGGCTACATCCACATAGAAATTGCCAGTCCTTATTATTATACCATCCAACAAAGTGAATGGAAAAAAACCAACCCATAACAAAAATTTCTTTCGGGGGAAGTGCCTCTGAACCCCTGACAGGGGCCCACTGCCCCTCGCATCCCCCAACTAGGGGAGTGCACCACTCCCCCAGACCCCTTGTTGTGCATGCTGGGATCATAACCAAACCTGGGGTACAAACACGGCTGAATCATCATCTATGAGACTGGAAGATCGGGCTCCACAACCAACACAAGGAAAGTGGAAAAAACACACGAGGAAAATTCTCCCTAAAAAATGGACATGAAAGAGAAACCAAAAACTGAATAATCTCCAAAATAGATGAATATGTCTGGAGGAATCTTCTTCTTAGGAAGAAAAGGAATGTTCTAAACTAGATCATGTACATGTATAGCTGCATGATGGAAATTAAATCCATGTAGAACATCCGAGTAACACTGATAGTAGAGCGAAGGCTTCTCTTCAATCTTGATCTTCGAACCAACTAGGGTGCCATGTCCAAAAGAGACTTGAGGTGCTTGAGAATAAGTGACCCCAAGCGAATCATAAGGATCTTGAAGCATCAAATTCAAATCATGAGAGTTGTAATCAACTCTAAGAAGGAGGAACAATAGTCCCAAGTGTGCCAATGTGATGGCTAAGGCTTCTTCATCTTCTGTGCAACTCTGAAAATTAGTGCTAGAAATCATATAGGAATACATAAGAAGCATGGATCCAAGGAGGGTGAATGCTACAACTCCAAGCTTTGATCCTTCTCCCATAACATCCAAGGGATCACTCTTTCGCACACTAGCAGAATCAATAGAAGAATTGAAGAACAATGATGGGAGATGGAAGGACTTCTCTTCAACAGTATTGATGGCAACAACTTGTATATTATCTTCATGAAAAATAGCTTCATGGAAAACAGAGGAAGCCATAGAGGAATAAAGTTGAACTGGGTCATTTGTTGAGTCTTTTTCCATTTCTTCATGTACATGCAAACAACACTCTTTGAAATTCCTTACTTCAACAAGATGCCTGAGAAAGGCCAAAAGGCGAAACCAAATGACCAAAGGTAGTAACTGGAAGCAACTGTGGATTTTTTTTTGCATCAAACTAGCTCTGATACCATATTAGAATTTATAATGCACAACAATCACAACACTAGGTCCTGATACATGTGACAATCCAACCTAGATCTAGATAGCAAAAACAATCTCACTTAGATTTATTTTCACAAAGAGATATCAATAATAGACAAGAAATTTTGAACATAACACTAGAGGAAAATAACTCTAGTGGGAAGAATTCCACTATGATATTATTCATTAACATGAGTACAATATATAGATGCTCTCAAGAGACAAAATCGAGAGGCTTAGTGGAAAGTTGAGTAGCTCACAATAATGAGGCTTAGATTGGACCAATTCACCCATCAATGACATGAGGCCAAGTGTTACTCATAGATTGGGCCATAATGATGTTCAATGAACATAGATGGACCATGAGGAGGTAAGGGTAGTCAAAATAGTGTGAAAGGTACCATTATGAGGGTGCATGGGTGAGTAGTTGGCTAAGTAGTGGCCATTAATGCACAAGTTGACCAAATAATTAAGAGGGTGCACTCCATCTCCTTAAAACAAGGAAATGCAATAAATCCCACATAAATGCAAGCTAGTGGGGCACATTGACTCCTAAAATGATGGAAATGAGTGGATAATTGGACAAACAAGGCTTCATGGATATATCACTAGTCTAAGGTGGTCAAATGTGGACAAACTATGGTCCAAGACACTAGACTAGGCACTAATGAGCCAAACAACACTAGGTAGAACAACATGAAGGTCCATGGCATGAATATGATGGTGATATTGTTCTAACATGCATGCCCTTGTAGTTTTTGGTCATCCTCGACGACCTTAGTGCTAAAGTTACAACATCATGAGTCATTCTCCAGGTCAATATTGTGTGTCAAGATTGAGCCTCGTGTGTTGAGGTAGTTCCTTATAGGATCCTGAGTTGGAATCAAGAAACTTGGAGAAGAATCTTGAGTTGGACTCAAGAATGGTTAAGCCTCATGTGTTGAGGCAAGTGCTTTGTATGTCGAAGTGATGATGTTGTACAATCTTGTTAGTCAAGGCTAAGGTCTTGTGTGTCAATACATATCTTCATTTGTTGAGGTGGTGCTTTGCATGTCAAAGCATGTATGGTGTGTGATGTACTACTAACCATGGTTGAGATATTAAGTCTCCATTAGATACTGGCCACCTCTAGAGTAGTGTTGAGGTAGTTCCTTATAGGATCCTGAGTTAGACTCAGGAAACTTGGAGAAGAATCTTGAATTGGACTCAAGAATGGTTAATCCTCATGTGTTGAGGAAAGTGCTTTGTATGTCAAAGGGATGATGTTGTACAATATTGTTAGTCAAGGCTAAGCTATTGTGTGTCAAGACAGATCTTCATTTGTTGAGGTGGTACCTCATGTGTTAAGGTGATGCTTTGCATGTCGAAGCATGTATGGTGTGTGATGTACTACTAACCATGGTTGAGATATTAAGTCTCCATTAGAGACTGGCCACCTCTAGAGTGAATTACTTTAACATATAACCACTTGGAACAATAGTATAACAATATGATCACATCATTGGGAAAATCTCCGTAATATATTTGATATGATAATTAAGCTGACACACGTGGACCATGAAAATAAGATGAGAGATAAATATAAGATGTGATAAGATATGAGAGAATTCAAATTGCACATAACGAATTAATTAAGAAATAACTCAAATTTTTAAACTTCAATGAAGACTTTGGTAAATCAAAGGAGAACTCGAATTGATCATTACAATGATGTTAACAAGAAAGAATCAAGCTGTTCATGATTACGCAGTGAGTGATGAAGATGGTGGAGAGGAAGACTGCGTTAGTTGGAATTTCTAACCATGGATTAATTTATTTTGACAAATTAATCCATGGTAGAAGAATACAAATCTATCATGAAGAATGATGTGTGGGAAGTGGTTCCTAAAACTGAAGAGAAGTCAATAGTAACTTCCAAGTGGCTTTATAAAATCAAGCATGTAGTTGATGGAAGTATTGAAGAGCATAAAGCAATATTTTTGGCCCGTGGTTTCTCACAGAAAGAAGCGATAGAATGTGATGAACCATTTCCTTCTGTGGCCAGGTACACTACTATTCGAACCATAATTTCCCTTACTTTAGTTTTGGTTGGAAAATTCACCAGATGGATGTGAAGACTTCCTTCCTTAATGGTGAGGTTGAGGAAGAGGTTTACATACAACAGCCTGAGGGGTTTGCAATTCATGGGAAGGAGTCCCATGTATGCAAACTTAAGAAAGCCTTGTATGGAAAGAAGATTAAAGGAGTCCGTCGCATGCAGTGCGCCCTGCAAAATTTTATAGGGTGCACAAGCTGCCGGTGAGAGCCAAACAACTCGAACACACGACGTGGTTTTTTATTTTTTTTTGGTAAAAGTGACAAATAATGGCTCAATTTCGAAATTTAATCTGCTAAAAATTTAAAATATCAAATAAGAATTAATTTACCCACTGAACCACAGGTTGGGGAGGCATCCTGGCTATGTATAGAGAATTTGAATTGTTTCCAACCATTTGGAAAAATTCAAACTCGAGTTAGAAACCAATAGGAATGAGCAATGTGTCAGGAGCCAATGAGGAATGATCACAGGTGGCAGGGCATCTAGGTAGGTGATGCACGCACCTAGTGCAGATGTATCAGACGCACTTTACATGGGGTAAAAATGATTTTGACAGTACAGTCATTTTTTTAATAAAACCCTGTTTCGCTGCGCCCAATAATAGGACTCACTGGGGCAGTTTATAATATAACCGTGTCACCATTAGGTTTTAAAATAAAACTTAATGTTTAGTTTATTTTTTTAATGGAATATCATCTTGTGCGTTTGTGTATAGGGCACACACCGAGGCATGTCGAATTATCTAACGCACCAGGGTAGGGTTTTAAGGAAAATGTAACGATTTTTTTAATAAAGTAATAAAATATTTTATTTTTTAATAGCACATGTACCGGTGCATTCGATACAATTACACACACCACGGAATTATTTATTAGGTAACACACCAATTTTAGGGTTTTAAATAAATTTAAATAGATTGTTAAATAAAATAATAATGGTTTTTATTTTTAATAAAATATTGAACGGTGCGTTCGTTTCTACTACACGCACCGGGGTGTTCAGTATTAGAAAATGCAACGTGAATAGACTTCTAACCAAAATCTTATGGATATTTTAGTAAATTTTTTTTTTTTTGAAAATAAAATATAATACGGTGGATTTATTTTAATGGAAACACACCAGGGTGTTTAGGTTTATGTAATGCACAGGGTTCGATTTTTTTTGTCTTTTGCACTTGATGATTTTTTTGGACGCGGTGCAACATGGTATATGGCTTCCTAGTGCATCAATATTGGAAACACACCGGTGAATTCTGATTAAAATAAGCGCACCGAAAAAAACATCTGCTAAAACCTCCGGCCGCTCGCCTCTGCTAGTGACCTCCGCTATAAATGGATATTTGGAATCTTTTGGGAGGAGCATCCGCTATAAACTCCACTAAAGGGCCTTTTCCTTGTAGTGGAATTTGGGATCTTTACTTGCTCTTTTCTCTTTCAATGGCTCTTTCAGGTCGAGCTCTGATTTCCTCATGACAAATTGACTTGACACTCGGATGACCTTCCATTTAAGGAATCTATGACCAAGTTAATTTTCATTTTCTCCTCCAATATCTCTTTCAGGTCGAACTCCAATGCCTTGTTCTGCATCGGAGTTCTTTCCATCGGGTTGATGGCTCTTTCAGGATAACATCTGATGACGGTCGCATATCTATGTCATTCTCTTGAACTATGCCCATCCATTGGATCACCTTCCATTATGAATCTTGGATGTTTTCTTGTCCTTATTTTTGTAAATGGCTTCTTCTAGGTCTAGTTCTAATGGTAGTTCATTTGACCTCTAGATCACTTGTGACTTCTTTCCTTTCACGTGTGCCTAGAAGTTCACTGTCATCGAGTAACTGATGTCTGGATTCTCTTGGTGATGCCTTCCAGGCTAAACCAAAACTTATCTTAATACCAATCATAACCATTGCAAGAGAGAAAATAATTTTACTCAATTAAGTTGGAGGTGCTGCAAATTTTTCATACATCATTTAATAGTACAAATTTGGGAGCTGTCGGATGGGGAAGATGCTCCTATCTGACCCCTAATGTTTTGTATTAGAAACAAGAACATACAAATACCATAATAATTATTTGTTAACACTTTGGTAAACAAAATTTGTAAGAGTTGGGATCATAAAATTTGATCCTATGTACAAAAAGACTTACAACAAAAATAGTTACGTGATTATTTTCTAATGCTGGCGTTCCACACCTAGTTCTATTGTGCATACCTCTGGCTGGTCTTCTTTGTTCAATCTACTATTTCTTCCTTGGTGATTCTAGTGGTTTTTAATGTGGTTCTGAGGTTTTCGGTGTCTCTTGCCCCTTGTTCTTGTTAGCTTATTTGTGGAACTCCTTAGTCGAGAGAGGTTAACCCTTCTACTATGGGGTAGTCCTTCAAGGCTTTCCAGTTCTGCTGATATATTGTCATATAGTTTCTTGAGCTTATAATGGCCCAACCACCCATAGTTGAGTTTGCCAACGTTGTTTTTCTTTTCGACTGTCATAGAGGAGGACTGATTGTTCTCCTTTAAACTCATGTTTTTTCAACTTATTGTATTGGTACTATCTCTTTATCCTTCCTTTTGCCCTGATTTTTTTAAATTCAGACCAAACCCGCCCTCATCTAATTTTCCAGTTCCTCGTGTATGCTCTTCATATATCGACTAGTTTCCCATCTCTCCTCGATCGCTATCCTTAATGATGACACCTAGTATTCTATGGACATGATTGCTTCCTTGCCAAATACCACTTTGAATAGGGTTTGTCTTGAACCCTTCCTCCATGCTATTCTAAAGGCCAAGAGTGTTGCATGTAGTCTGTTTTCCCAATCTACCCCGTTGATTGGGAAAATGACATGTTTCACGACAAGCTCGACCTCTCGTGAGGCTAAGTGGGAAGAGGCATGAATGGTATCCTAAGTTTAAAGCCCCAATTTTACCATCACAAGTTTAACTTTGATAAGGAATCCCACAAAACATGTGAGGTAGGATTTCTATCACAACCTTCACCTTCATGGAATAATCCTATAAAGTATGTGAAATAAGAGGGTGGTTTTGGATAATTTGCAAATATAAATGGTTTAGCCACCTTAATATAGTTCATTTTTATTTTTATTTTTGTTATTTGGTTATTTTATATTTCTTGTTTTATAATTTTATTTTTATATTTCATCTTAAGTCAAAATTGAAATGCATAAAGATTGAACAAATAAATCAAATGAAAATAAATAAAATACACCATCAAATTAAAAAAATATAAAAAAATCTAACAAGAAAATAAAAGTTAAAAAAATAAAAATAAATCATTAAAGTTGATTTTTATTTTTTTAATTCTATATGATTGAGAAGTTAAAAGATAAATATAAAAAAATCTAACAAGAAAATAAAAAGATTTTAAAAAATAAATAAATAACTAAAGTTGATTTTTATTTTTTTAATTCTATATGATTGAGAAGTAAAAAGATAATTCTTTATAGTAAATAAAAAGGAAAAAAACAATACTGTCTAATAAACAAACATCAAACCCACATTTATAATATATGCATAATCAAAATAAACTTAAGAAAGCTAATCAAGAAACAAATAACATTTGTATTAAAAATAAAAAAAAAGGAAAAAGAAATGTATTAAATAACGTGAGGAGGCTGAGCCCTAAAAGATTTTTATTTATTTATTAAGATATCCCATACATCATTTATTAAAAAATGAAACAATTTAACAATTTTTTCAAAGTTTTGAGAAACTTTGAACCGGCACAACTCCAAAACTATACTGGACATTAGATATGATCAGATTTACAGAGAGAATGAAGAAGACAATAATTTGGATTTGTAAAAAAAAATCAATAATAAATGTAGCTTAATTAGTTTTATTGCATACAAATATTAGAACTAAATGTAATTAGACCTTCCAATAAATAACAGTATTAAGTTGAACAATCTACCTTAAGCAAGAACAAACACATGTTCACTTCTCCATTTCCCTGCAAACTTTCAACAAAATTGTTAAATCTAAAACTTTAAAACTTGAACTTGAACAATACTCAAGCATTCCTCCCTCCGTCCTCCATTTGAAAAAACTGCTCAATTTTGTCTATTTGCTTTTAAAGAATTACGGGACATCCATTAAAAAAAGCAAGTCATCCAAAATGCCAAATCTATCGCTGGTGTCCAAAATTCCTACTGCTATTGATAAAATGCAGTCTGTCCAACATTTAGCTTTATCCAACTCAGTTTGGAACATGCATCTTTTCATTCCATACTCAAATACTGATCTGAATGGACACTTAGATCAGCTGTATTTTTTTGGGAATGCGCTATCCCTGATAGGTTGACACTATAAAATTAGTCACAGCAGATCTAATGAACAAGTAAATCAATCACAATAGATGAAACTCAGAAAAATGGTGTAAAACTGTGCAAAGCATGCTTCAGTGCTCAATATCCCAATGAGGGTGAATAATTACAATACAATACAGTAACAATGACTGAGCAATTCGAATTGACTAAGAAGGTCATTCGAATTACTGAATGGTGTAGCTTGACTCCAACTAGGAGTCCTCATCATCAATCAGTGGTGGTCATCAATGCACAAGAACCAGTCATCCAGGTGTCAATCTGAGTCTAGCTGAGTGTAACATGTGTAACTGAAGTGTGTAGCACTGATATAGGGAAGGAGACTCAGTGGAGGGCACATGGGAGGCTTAACTGAAGTCAGAACAAGTCATCTAGTCAATCTGGAGGTCCAACAGAGTGAAACAGTCAGTCGGGAGTGAAACTAGCCTCAAATCAGGGAGAATCGGAGCTAACTGAGTGTAAACTGAGGTGGTAGGTGAAGAAGTGCGCCCTTCTCTGGCAGTAGGTGAGAAGTGGCCGCCTTCCTGACTAGGAGGGATAAAACTCTGAATTAAGTGGCTCTCGGGTGCTAGAATAAGGTGGGTAAGGTGCTGGAGGCATCACATGGTGATTGTGATGCATGCAAAACCTAATTGAATGCAAGGTCCTGAAAATGATGATGTGTATATCCGAACAGACACTTCCAAGCTTTCATCTAAAAAGTGCATTTTTATTGGCATCTAGGCATCAAACTACTAATGAAAGCCAGGGATTTGGATGTACTATACTAGCGCAACAACCTAATTTTTGGTTAGTGAATATGGATAGACAGCAAGTTAGGTACCAGTAAAGTATATATTATCTATGCAGTTATGTATTAACTATGAGTTATCTATTTATCAACCATCATTTATTTTTTATAATATTTTTTCTCTCTCACATTATTTTAGTTATTTGCCATGAATTCTTGGTTATCTATTCATCAGCTATGAGTTATCCATGCATCATCTACCAGTTATCAATTCCCAGTTATTTTTTATATTCTTTTTGTATTTATAATTGTTTATTTCGAATTTGGAACAACTGTCATAGAATCAATTAGGACAATACACTTGTCTCATCCTCGTCCATTGATGAAAAATATAGATGGTAGTCCACCCCAAAATTCTAAGATATTAAGGCCTATCGGCATAATTAGGGCAACTACTTAACTTGTGGTTGATGAACATGGATAGATCACAAGTTAGGTGTCATTCTCTGTTACTATTACTTGTATCACCCATCTTCTTCTAGTTGTCTCCCACTTCCTGTTATCCATGCATCAACTACTTTATTTTTGGTATTTGTTTTTTATTTTAAATATGAAATAATGCCCATAAAATCAATTTGGACAATATACCTGTAAATTCTAAAATACTAGCATACCCCCAAAGTGGGGGAAATGAAACGCTGAGAAGAAGTTCAATATATTGTAAAATGAGAGAAAGTTGTGTGTATGTAGACGATGCAATTTTATATTTTTGAAAGCAAGCCTAGCTAATTTATGGTATGGATAGTAGTCGATGAAAGTGAAAGGTAAACTCTATTGCAAGTACTAATAAGCAATAAATAAAAACCCATGTAATCAATGGTGAGTAAAATGAATTGTACATTGATTTGTCATATGAAAAATTGTAGATATGTGAGTAAAACAATAAAGGGCTAGGTAGTGATCAAGTTTGGATCTAAATATATTGGAAATCAACATTGGTATTTTTGTTTGGTAGGGGGACTGCATGGATTGAGGATTCAAATTTTAAGTGTGAAAGGGACAGAGGATGAAGGCGTGCCTCTTCCTCTTTTCAAAGTGTGACATATGAAGTGTGTTTCATCTTTTCTTAGTGGTTGAAGGAGAACGATGGTGCAATTCACATTCCTTCTAATGTGAATATTTCATGTAGCAACTAATCTTGAAAAAACTTGGCATTCATTCATCTCCTTGTTGTGATGTATGTTATGATTGGTATCCTCATGATCTCCAGATGTTGTCTCATCAGTAGTGGGTGCAAGGATGTGATCAACATGGCATGCATAGTAGGTATTTCTTAAGTCTTCCCAGTTTGACAGAATGTCATGTTATGTAAGTCCTATGTCTTTAGTGAAGGAACGAAAGGGCTTATATAAAAGAAGCTCACTATAGTAGAATTCATGAAAGACATTGGAATCTTTGGCTAGAATTGAAGTAAAGCATGGCTAGAAAAGGAGGATTGCAGGGGCAGTGCTCTTATTCCATGTTTTCAGTTTTGTGTCCCTAGCTATATGACCATTGTTGTGCAAGGTCAATAAGACATAAAGAGTCCAAAGTTGGAGGCCATTGCAACTAGGAATCTATGAAACTGGAACCATATAAGCAATCAATTGAGGCAATAGATACACGGCGGAATGTTTGGTGACCAAGATTTAGCTTGGTGAAGGACCAACTGCATGTGACAAAGGGTAATTTTTTTGCAACATCTGGCAAGTTTCTTGAGCGATGATGTCTCAGTGAACAATTGCTTCTGAGTGCAAACGACGATAGGCATATGAGGCTTGGTTCTATGGACATGATGTAGCTGTGATTCTACAAAAAATAAAGGTTTATGAAAAATATTCTTGACATACCATTTTGTTGCAAGGAACTTACTATAAATATGTGTAAATAGCAACTTCTTGCCAAAAATAAAGGTCTAAACAACAAACAAATAGTAAACATATTTTGTAGAAGGAAGATATTATATCTTGAATTTTAGTAATCTATCATGTCTCATCAACTAAGGTAGGAGAGGTATACATTTATATTTAGATAACTAATGGTTGAGTATGTTGAGTTTTGAGAAGCTTGGGTAAGAGGGGTATACATTACTATTGAGATACCTAATGATGAATAAGGAGTAGGATAAAAGTTTTAGAAACCTTGTTCAAAAGGATGAAGTGGATGAGACTAATTAAGGAACCCAAACTCTTTATACTAATAAAAAATACGTTACAATTATAATTATAAAAAAAATACATTATAATTAGAATTATCAGAATATTTAAAAGCCTTCAATTTCAATTTGAATACATACTTGTTATTTTAGATAGATTTATAGGTGAAGTTGTTTATTTGAACCAAGGATCCAATTTCCAATTGAGATGATGTGAAAAAGGAACCGAAAAGGAAAATAAACCAATAATATTGGCTCCTTTTCAAAGTATGTCAAGTCACCACTTGCATAAAGGATATTATTGGTCCACCAATAATTTATGATGTCAAATTCCTTGAACTCGAAAAATCCCGCAAAACATGTAAAAAAATGTACATTTAGCACTTGAATTATTGTGCAAATAGTGGGTAGTGTCAAATGCAATTTGTGTGTATGATGTATGTGATTTGGAATGGGATGTGCTAGAAAAAACAATAGCTTAGGAAAAAGTAGATAGTTTGAATACATACTTGTTATTTTGGATAGATTTACATGTGAAGCTGTTTATTTGAACCAAGGATCCAATTTCCATTTGAGATGATGTGAAAAATGAGACGTAAGTCCCTTCTAGAAAAAAAAACCATTAGAACCAACTTAAACACCCCCAAAATTTACTCTTATTAAACCTTTGCATCCATACATACCAAAACGGACATTGAAAATCAGAGTCCTTTCAAAATCTAACATTTGCACTTTCAACAATGCCATGCTTGGCCATGTCTTTAGCTTTGATATTATTGACATTAAAGGTAGTGAGATACCATGTCTTTAGCTTTGATGTTATGGACATTGAAGGTAGTGAGATAAGTATTACATGTCACATCTATTTATTCCTTTCATACACAACTTTCTTTCATTTTACAACATATCAATATTCATTTCAGCTTTTCATTTCCCCGTTTTGGGGGTACGCGAAAAATAAATTTAATATATTGCATACTATGTTAAAATAAACACAGCTAAAGAATGACAAACTATTTAAGAATATCACTTGATCTAATTTGGATCATCAAGATATAAATGGAATGCTTCCTTAAGTATTTATACCATAATAGAATGACCATTTATATTTATAAATTTATATAAAATATTAATAAAATATAATAAATTTAATACTCACTTCTTAATAACACTTTGAATTCATTCCCTTATTATGAAGGAATAAAACACATAAAAACTTTATTTCCTCTTGGTCTAATTTTATTGTTCTCAACACACATTTCATACAAACAACAATGTGCATGAAATCAACATTCTTCAAACAAATAATCAACGAGTTTCTTTCATCTTTGACCATACCTTAAGAATAAATTGAGGATTGGATTTTGAGGGTGTTTGTCATGGTAGCAATTAGTAGAATTTGTTATAGAATCACTCACTCACTTACCGTTAGCATAATTTGTTATAGAATCACTCACTCACTAGTAGAAAAATATACGAGGATGATTGTTGGATGTGAAGAATCTATATTTTCTAAATGTTCTTTTACAAAGCTATGTATGCATGCGAGAACATGGATGTGAAACGAGGATCTTCCTTTATTTTTATTCTTCGATTTACTTATGAATAATTTCTTTTAATATTTTTCAAGGTGGGTTTTCATAGACTTAATATAAATAGATTTATAATGTCAATAAATTATGCATCTTCCATTATTTTTATTCTTCGATTTACTTATGAATAATTTCTTTTAATATTTTTCAAAGTGGGTTTTCACATACTAAAGTCTGTGGATGGATTTTTTCTTACAGTGGACGCAATTCTATCTAATTCATAGCACCAAAACTTGTAAACTTTTTTCTCAATTCCAATAAAAAAATATAATTAACTCCGATCTAAAATAAAACCCAGATCCGTCTTGTTGGCAAAATACTTATCTTCAGTATAGAAAATTTTTACAACTGCTCAACTATGCTTTGGCAAAGCTTCTCAAGTGTTGATGGAAACGTGTGTCTTCATTTGCAGTGACTGAGTACTCTCTATTGACAACATGGAGAAGAATCAAGACATTTTACTTAAACTATGTTTAATTTTTAGTCCTAAATCTCTTGATGTGAAGCAAAGCACAAATGCTTATTTTTATGTGCTAAAGATCTGTATATTTGTAGGTTGTGTAGGTTGTTAGTGGAGACTTTGTTGTTGTTGTTGCTGATGATTCTACTCCTTATGGGAGTCCTTTGGCTCCTTTGGCTGAACGTCGAGTGAATTTGTCAAGTATTAGAGCTCCAAAAATCGGCAGTCCGAGAAGCAAAGGAGTATTTACGTAGCAAACTCATTGGCAAAGAGACATGCTCAACTATGTAACAACTGTATTTATCTTCTGTTCGCAAAATATAGTTCTACATTTTCCAGTACAATCTGTGCAGAGGGATTAAAATTTACCATTTGTACACAATTTGCAGGTCTATGTAACAATGGAATATGCCAGGAAAGTTAGCATGATTGATGGCCCTGCACCACCACCATCATCGGGAACGGCAGATTCAAGAATAATGGATTTTGGATCTGTTATCCTACAATCTAAGTCTGAGGTTGAGGATGTTTTGCCTACAGTGGCGTCATCTAGCCAACCAGAGGGTACAATCTAAGTCTGAGGTTGAGGATGTTTTGCCTACAGTGGTGTCATCTAGCCAACCACAGGGTATTAATGTGGCAGAAATGGCGGTCGCAATGGGATTTGGTACAGTGATTAGGCACAGGATTTTGAAGAGCTATCAAACTTTTATGATGCTTTACTTACTGCTAAATCACGAGCAATGCATGGCAAGAGAGGAATACATTCAGCGAAGGATTCCCCTGCTATGCATTTAACAGACATTTGCATTTAACAGACCTTTTGATGGTGAATATTTTTAAATGTTTTGATTTGTGAACAATATCTATGATATTTCCAGTGGCAAGTTACAATCTTGAATTGATTTAATTTATTAGTTTGTGAAATACTCAAACCAATGCCCCAAACCAAGCCCCTTAAACGGAGAATGGTTGGATATTGTTAAGAGCACCACCAGCCTCCCATCAGCAACAACTTATGTGTCCATGAAAAGCAACAATACTCATACCAATGCACCAAACCAAGCCCCTTAAAAGGAGAGTGTTTTTACTTGTGTGGCTTTGCTTAATTCTTGAAAGGATCTTTGAAGCTTGAGCACATACTTGAGGGCCTTATATTCTTGACATTATTGCGCTGCAAAAGTCCTATTCTTGATCTTTCTTTTCTGCCTCATAAATCATGTCATGTGAACAGTTAAAACTTATAATGTCCAAAGCTATACATGGTCATTGCATACCTAAACAAGTTGATAGTGCTCCGTCACAAGCATGCACTACTCCTAAGTCTGATTCCCATATTGTAGTCGCACGATCACTAATGTGACAGGCCAACTTCTAATTCCTCGGCACCCCTACCCCTTTTTTCCTGTGTCGATGATGATGCTGATATGGTTTAATTGTACTGTTTTATATTCTTCACAATGGCCTCTGCCATTGGTAGTCTCTCCATGCTAGATGCTCAAGTCAACTTCTAATTCTTCAGCACGCCTACCCCTTTTTCCTGCGTTCTATATGATGATGCTGATATGGTTTTGTACTGTTTTATAGTCTTTACAATGGCCTATTCTACTGGTAATCTCTCCATGCTAGATGCTCCATAGAAGCCATGGACTCCTCTTGTCCTTTGAAGCACATATTCTGCCTCCCTGGGACCTGAAATAGGACCTGTAATAACATGAAATCTTTTCAGTAAAAGGTTTCAAACCATGTCGAAAAAAAATATATCTTTACAACTTTTTCTATAAGCTAACCTCCATGGCATAACATAATCACATTTGGATTTACTCGGGCAGCAGCATCAGCAATGGCTTGCACACGAATAACACTGTCATCCAACGGGAGAGCTGTTTTTGCACCAATAGACCCTGAAGTTGTGATTCCCATATGTGCAACAATGATGTCAGAACCTGCATCTGCCATTGCAGAAGCTTCTGCTTCATTGAATGCATATGGGGTGGTCAAAAGACCCATCTTATGTCATTCAGCGAATGATTCTCCTGCTATGCATTTAGGAGACATTTTGATGGTGAATATTTTTAAATGTTTTGATTTTTGAACAATATCTATGATATTTTCCAGTGGCAAGTTACAATCTTGAATTGTTTTGATTTATTAGTTTGTGAAATAAACAAATGTTTTATGGTCTGAAATTTTAACATTCTTAAAAAATTCGGTGCAGGCACCAGCTAAGAAGACAAAAGATTTTCAACCCTTCTTGCAGCGAACAAAAAGACAAACAGTTATTGTTGATTATGTCTTAAGTGGACATCGTTTTAAGCTGCTAATTCCAAAGGCAACATGCGCTATTGCATTTTCTTTTTCCGGGGTGAGATGCCCAGGCCGTGATGAACCGTATGCAGATGAAACAATAGCATTTATGCTTCACGTTCTTGATCTTGATCTCACAATGGATCATTTGAGAACGATGCAACTTGTGGCGCCGCTGCTGCTCCTGCTGGTCTCGACTGTTTCTCTGCATACAGCCGTGAATGCCGAGGAGCTTACACTTGCCTCTAACTGGTCGGGCAACGTTGCATCTAATGAGCCGCGGGGGTTCGATTCCTCTACGGGTCAGATCTGTGATGGAAATCTGGGCGAATGCAATGACGAGGAGGAGTTTATGACGGATTCTGAGGACGGCGACTTCTGAGTTTATGATGGATTCTGAGGCGTATAGAAGGTTTCTGACGAGGGTCAGGACGGCTACTTTTCTTCGACAGGGGGCGGCTCCGGCTCCTCATTCGTGGTCGACAGAGAAAGCCCGAGGGGAGCCGGCCCCTTAATATACGCCTTCGGCGTAATAAACACCTATACTCACAATTAGTAAAAATCCTAGAACAGATATCTAGTGAAATCCCATGCTCACAGTAAAAAGCCAAAAAGCCTTCAATTAGGACACATATCTCATTCAAAGGAGATTCTATTTCGAGAGCGTCAATGAGTCTTGTAAATCGCATCCCAATGTATCATATACCGCTGTTGATTGCTGTTGACATTTTTGGAATGCATCGAACATAAGCTGCATGCAACACAACAAATAAGAGGTCGAAATCCTATCACTTCACTGTAAAATTGGTTTGTTTGCAATCCCCTCCATAGATTTCTTATTCAATTCGTTCAGTACTAGTATCACCTGTCTTAATTCAAATTTAATTTCTGTTTTATTTTGGAAGAATATCGCTTTGCTCGGCGTTTGTTCACGCTCTTGTCCTTCCTTTTCGTTGCCTTTTTATTTTGTGTTTTTAATGTGCTATATCCCACATGTAACAGTCCTTTACGAAATCTTTATTTTTATAGCCAGTGCTTTCCACCCTTTGACGATGTGTTACGTGTTTGTGACTCTTCGACCGTCCAAAAAGGTCGACAAGGTTTGCGCCCAAGAAGTGGTTCGACTTCTTGTTTGTAATATTAATGATATTTAGGGCGTGGTTTAACTGTTTTGTTTTGGGTTAAACTTGGCTTAGATCGATGGTTGGCTTGAAATGTCACTGTGTGGTTTAACTGTTTTGTTTTGGGTTAACTCTAACGTGGCTTAAATTGATGGTTGGTTCTTTGGGTTATTGTGGCTTAATTCTTTTTGGGTTAATGTGGCTTAGATCGATGGTTGGTTTTTTGGGTTAGTGTGGCTTAGATCGATGGTTGCTTTTTGGGTTAATGTGGCTTGGATTGATGGTTGGCTTGAAATGTTACAGTGTGGTCTAACTCATTTTGGGTTAACGTGGCTTAGATTGATGGTTGGCTTTTTTGATTAATGTGGTTTAGATTGATGGTTGGCTTGAAATGTTAGAGTGGGGGCTAGGCTAAAGCCAAATTTTTTGGGGGTTAAAGATACTGTAAACTCCCATTTTTTTACTTTTAGAGATAACGTAAAGTCCCTTTTTCTAATATATAAATATGAACATTTCCTTTTTTGGCTAGCTTCGTTGGGAAGGTATTTTGGTATACAAGTCTTGTGGAGAATATCGGTTGTGTTTGCTCATGATAAGTTAGATCTAGTTGGTAGATTGATTCACGGTTTCAACTTGTACACTGAATTTGAGATTACATATGTAGATCTATACTATGAATTCCAAGCACAAACCCATGGTTTTAAATGGCCATAACTATGTGGGGGTTATTTGAACACATTATGTGTGAGCATTTTATTTCAATACATTATGTGTAGTTTCTTATATCTAAGTTATATAGTGATTAGTCCAAGGTGATTAGTCCTTCCTTGATCTACTATTAGATTTATACTTCATACCTTCCCAGGCAACCAATATGACAAACAAAGTATAAGGATTTTCTATGGATTTTGGGCATAAGATATGCAAAATTTGTTGAAGAGTAAATACTTGTTGTAGTTTACAAAAATTATAATTCTAGATTTGAAGGATGCCCAACAAAAAAATATCATTGACGGGAAGAAGGATGACACTTACGAGTCGTAACAACTTAATATCTAGGGATATTTACTTTCATACACGTGGGATCGACTACTTGAGTGTTGTTTGGAAGAAGGTGAAGATTCTAATTGATAAAATTGATGAAACTCAGGTTATGTAGATTGATAAAGAATTGATCTCTTTGGATCCATGTTATTTTGAAACAATTGAGGACTACTTGGCATGTGCGAAGGAACTTTAGGAAATTGGGTGAATGCAGAAATAATTTTCCCAAGAAAGATAGTCAATATAGAGCACTGATTCTGATGAATTTGAAGACATCTTATGATATGCTTTATTCAATATTCCATCCCAATTGGAACTTACAAAAAGACGATGGTAGGGATTACTCCTTTGATTCATTTTGTGGTTTACTAACTAGGGCACATAAAAAATTTCTTGATGAAGAGAATTTATGGTTAAGCAACAAGTCCATTTGCTAAAGGCAAAGTCGAAAAAATTATAGAGAAAGAGGTTGAAAATATAATCGGGAGAAAGAATGTGATTGTATTGACCAAATTGTTAAGAATAAGCATGATGATCAAACTTCGACCAAAAAAGGTAGAAAGAAGAAGACTCATCGATATTGTGAAAAATTGGGACATATGGAGAAGGCTTGTTGGTAGAAGACTATGGACTTGGAGAAGGAAGTGAATAAGCTCGAATGAGACATGTTGAATAGAATATCGATCAACTTGCAACACTAAACTTCAAAAGGTAAGGTAGATAAACATACATTTTTTGTTAGTGCTTCTCAAGCATTGCATGCTCACTTATCATATGGCTAAATATGCTTCTCTTTTTTCTTCATTAAAAAAGGCTACAAAATGAAACTTTTGTAGCCTCAATGTTGTTGGTTTTGGAATATTGAATGTCCGAATGGTGTAATAACTAATGTGTGCTATGTTCCCAACTTGAGTGTCATTTGTTGTTTGTACCCCAACTCACACTGGAAAGAAGGTAGAGTTTTGTTAAAATTGTTTTTTTTTGGGAAAGATATGCACTCATTGAAGTTTTTCTTTATTTAAAGGACAGATTGTATAAGTTTTATGAATTTCCTTAGAATGATCTAGGACCAAGTGCATTTATAACTCATATTGACAACTAGAGTAGACTTTGGCATGAATGATTCAAACATTTGATTTCTTGGAGATTGAAACTGATGGTGAAACACAACATGGTTGTTCGACTACATAAGCTTGTTCCCCTTGATGGGGTACGTGAAGGATGTACGCTTGGAAAGAATCACCAAGTTACCTTTGAAATAGGGGTTCAGGGAGCAAACATTTCACTGGAACTTGTCCATAGTGACTTATGTTCCTTCAACAAACCAACACTCACTAATGCAAGGTACGTATTGACCTTCGTTGATAACTTTTCTAGGTACACTTGTGTATATTTCTTAAATAATAAATCATGTCTTTGAAAAGTTTTAGGTATTTAGGGAATTAGCTGAAAAACAAGGCAATTGACATATGAAATGTTTGATATTAGACAATACAAAAGAATGTGTAGGAAAGGAATTGAAAAGCTACTTGTCATGAACTGGTATCTCCTGGCAGATATCTATACCTTACACACCTTAGGAGAATGGTGTCACTGAAAGAAAGAACTAGATTTTGGCAGTGTTAACCCCTAGTTGTGCTGTACTATTGGAGGGTTAATGTCCAATGAGATTCCATCAAGTTTGTAACAATGTACATTGACCTCGACATACACATTGATCATAGCACGTTTTAGAGCCAATGGAGTTTGAAACTATGATTTTAAGCACCTGAGATCAGGGGGACCACTTGACATTGATATTCATACATTCACGCGTATTGTAAAAAAGCGAGTCTAGTGTGATTGATTTTGTTTTTCGCAAAAATATAGATTGGTGTTCTTTCCTTCAAAATCATTCTTTCCCCCCTTTTTTCTTTTTTTCTTTTTAGGAAATATTGTTTTTTTGGGGCATGTCTATAACTTAAAGTTTCTATGTATGGAAGGTACATGTTGAATGTCACGGTTTTGAGCAAACAATGATGGTTTGGTTCAAGGTCTTGGTGCTGAAAGCTTACGAGTCAAGGACATTCTTGAATGGGTGGATGGGTATCCTTGTGTGGCATGCGATAGTGAGTAGGAAGGTTTCCATTTGCATGAGGTTATAAAATTTATTTATGTGAAAACCCTAAAATTGCTTTTCAAAACCCTTAATTGAATTGCTATGTTTAGTGGTCATTCTTACCAAGCTTGAATTTCCAAACCTTGATTACATATGCTAAATTTGACCACTCCAAAAATTATAATTCAAATTATTAGATTTGGTGCCCATTATTACCAAGCTTCACTTTCGAAACTTTGATTCCATATGCTACATTTGACCACTCCAAGCTGTTAGGTATATTTGACATTTTTCATGGTTTTTAAAAATCCTAAAAGCTTGACTTTGAATTTGGAATATTATCCTTGCAACAAAGAAAGGGTAAAAGGTAAAAATCCATTGTAGTTAAGAGGAAAATGATAAAAAATCATAAAACAACAAAAAAGTCAATCAACAAGGAAAAAACCATTCAAAAAATGTGTTAGGAACCCATGTCTTTACTTTGTTAGTATATTGTTGTTGGACGCATATGCTTTGTAAGTCGTCCCGTAGTATTTGTTGATCAATAGTTTGTGTTTTTGTTGTTGGCGCATATGCTTTGTAAGTCGCCCGTGGTATTGTTGATCCATAGTTGTAGTGGCCCATGGTTTTGACCCATAGTATTGGCGCCTAGACTTAGTATATAAGTGTGTGTTGAGACCTATGAAGGCACTGTGAAGTTATTTGTATTGAGCTTCTTCAAAGGAGGTTGCCCCCTCGAAGTGGCCTGTGATCAATATAAAAGTGATTTTGAGCTCTGTCATTTCTGCTATTTCGCATATTCTTATTAACTAATTGTTGCAGGTGCTTCACATCTGGTATCAGAGCACTTTCTTGGGCTCGCTGGGTGAAATTTCTGCCAAATTTTTTTTCGCATCTGCTGCAGGTTTGGATTTGGGAATAATCCCTATCCGCTTAACTGTGGGAAGTACTTTGGCATAAGCCTTAAAACTCATTGTAAGGAGTACCATAGGAACCCCAAAGTAGCTGGCCCATTGAGAGGACCTACTAGCGAAAAGGGAAACGACCCCTACCTGATTGACTAGTTCCCACCCTTGAGGTAAACCAAGAGCTGTCGTTTGTGGCAAAGTGGTTATCAGTTTTACCTGAGCTGTGGAGTGAGGGGTACTGCCCCAATACACAAGCCGCCAGACAACATTGGTGGCCGAGTGAAACCCTGAACTGTTAGGAAGCCGCACATACCTGGTGTTAACACCTAAAAAGTGCTCACTAGCTCATTTACCACATTATATGGCTCATTTGTCCATTTTCCTACCATATTTCCATTAAAAACCCCAAAAATCCCATTAAAAAGCCTCCAAAAGGCCTAAAATGCCTCCAAAAGGCCAAAAAACCATCAAAATAGCCTAAAAAAGGCCAAAAAAACCCCCTTTTCCTCCAAAAATAGCAAAAATCCCCTAAAAAGGGAATAAAAAATATAAAATAATGAGGAAAAGGAGGAAAAAACCCTATACAGCTGCCCAAAACCATGTGTTTCCTAAAACCATGGGTCAGCACTCCACCACCAAAAAGCTATAAATAGGTGATGGAGATCCCTTATTCCACATCCACAATCACAAGCACCCTTACTCTGCCAAAATCTCTCTCGAAACCCTAGTTCACCTTTGAACTATTTTCACCTTGAGAGCCACCTTTGGCCCATCCCCAACATTGGAGAAGGAGAAAGGAGCATTCTGAAGCTTGGAGCATCCTCTTGGACACTGCAAAGGGCTTCACCAACCTTGACACTCAAGGTAACATTAATATAAAACCATTTTTTACATCTTTTATTTATGTCTCATGCAATGTTTAAAGTAGTTTGTTAATTGTTGTTTTAGCTTAATCATTTAATCATTATTGAACTGCTACTAAGGAGTCCATTCTCCTTAGTAGGTGCTCATTGGCACAAACTAGGGGTAAAACCCTAGCTACAGTTTTGGCGACTCCCCTAGTTTTCGAATTTCTGGTTTCCGTTTTTAAATTTTTTCCTTTCGGCTGTCCCTTTCGGCCGCCGCATACCGCGTCTTTTTACCTCTACAGTCGCGTCCCGACCGCGCCTTTCAGGCCTTTACCCGCGATCCGACCGTGGCTCTCAGACTGCTTCCGACGCTCTGCCGGCGGATTCAAGTCTGTTACCTGCGATCCGACCGTGGCTAATCAGCCTGTTTTCCGCGATCTGACTGCGCCTGTCGGCCTTTTTCACGCGTCCCGACTGCGGCTTCCTGCCTCTTTCGGGCGTCCCGACTGCGCTTGTTAGCCTTTTTGCCGCGACCCGACTGTGTCTTTTTGCATTTTTCCTGCGTCCCGACTGCCACTGTTGGCCCGATAGCCGCGACCCGACTGTGTCTTTTCCCCTGTTTCCTGCGTCCCGACTGCCTCTGTTGGCTCGATAGCCGCGACCTGACCGCCGCTGTTTCCCTCAAACCCGCGGTCGGCCTGTTCTGATTCGCCACAGACCCGCGGTCTGATTTCTGCTCTTTTCCTGTTTTGAGCCCAGCCCCTCTTGCTGCAATATTTTCTGCATTTGAACAGCCCTCTGTCTCACCTGCAGCCCACTTCCTTACAGCCTTTCTGCAACATAATTTCTGTTCCTTTTACAGAATCTTTTTAAAAATTTCAGTATTTTTATTTCAGAAAATTTTGCAAGTTAAAAGAATCAATTTCAACATTATTGATAGATTGGAAGTTGCCCTCCCTTGTGGCACTTCTATTTTTGGGATCATTACCTCACGAGCACACACTCTGTCACATAAAATCAAGTGAGCCTTAAAAAGTACCTAATTAAACCAACATTCTAACCCCACTTGGGGAACACAAAAGAATCATTGTAGTTAGGTAGGATCAGGGGGATAGGCTTCCAATAACACCCCTTGGTTATTTCACTTGAGACATAGTTGTTGTCCAAATAGGGAACCAAAATCCCCTAGTACTTTTTGGCACGGTCACGACCAGTTTATCAGAGGGCCTCTCCCTTAGGAGGGTTGAAGTCGGGAGACTGGTTCCGGAGGCCTGAGTGGAATACCGCACTCCATTCAGTAACCGAAGGGCTACCTTTCGCGGTTCGCGGGATATCCCTGTATAGGGGTATTGCGGTCAACGAACTAAACGGCAGATTCACCTTTCTGGACGTGTCATGAACGGGGTATCTTAGTTGCCATTCTTCTAGGATTGACTACCCGGTGTCCCTCCCGGTAGGGGGATATCATAGCCACTTGGCTTTCCTACTCATATTGTCTGACTTGGATTTCATCACCTTGCAGAGGATATGTTTAGTTGAGTCAGAATACTTTTAGCTAGGTGTTTGCATGCTCCTTTACCTCCCTTGGGTCTAGTGAGTCCACCATTTTTTCTTTTTAGGAAACCTACTGCTTGTTGGTATTCTGACCATCTTTGTTGTTACTCCACCTATTGTAGCACAGCTGCTGCAGTGGGTGTTTTGAGTTGGTTGTTGGCCTGAGTGCCTTGCTTTTTAGCTCTCCTTCTGCACACTCGGTTGCATTAGGATTTTTGAGATGTTTTTATACTCACCTCAACCCACAGAGACTAGACACCATCTGTCACCATTGAGTCCCCGAGACATTCTCGGCGCCTCAGGGGCGAGCCCCCACAGCACGGTTCTCTTGACACCACTCGTCATAGATTCCGATCATTGTCCGTTGATACCACTCATCACAGATCTAGAGCCTTGTCACTTGACTCCACTCGTCAGCGACGTAGGTCTCCGTCACCAGATAGTGACGCACCTTACTTTACCTCTGATTCTGACGAAGAGTCTGAGAACCCTATTTATACTGCCCCTACTAGCCCCATGGCTGGCACGACTTCCACTCCATTTGTCATAGGGACCATTGGTGGCACATCCACCACTACACCAGTTACTACACCTATTTTGGGTATGCCCTCCATGGGGAAACCATCTACCGTTCCCCTCACGGTACCTATTCCCACAGCGGGAATACCTATCCCCACTACATCAGTGGCTCACACTACCAATGGTGGTGCTGGACCATCCTTCACTACCTCAGTTCCCCCACTTGGGGGCACCACCTCACATCTTGTCCCTCCACTTGGGGGCACTGGCCCCAACTTGGTCCACAGCACTCCTGTGTCACAGCCTTCTTCCAGTTTGCCATTCATGGCTAGCCTCAACCTACCTGACCTGGCCAGATTGACCAACGATCCTATTCGACACGACCCTATGTGGCCTCATATGCCTACCAAACTACCCTCTGACATCCCTAAGTTCGAGGGTAAGGCCGGTGAGGACCCACAAAACCATATCATGTCTTTCCACCTATGGTGTTCCTCTAACTCCATCGTGGATGACTCTGTTCGCCTCCGTCTCTTACAGCGCACCTTCACTGGCTCTGCAGCCAAGTGGTATATTGAGCAGCCTCATGGGACCCACGCCACCTTTTCTTCCCTGGCCTCGACCTTCCTGCAGTTCTTCCAATTGCCAGTCTGCTATGACGTGGGCGTTGAGATCCTTCTATCTTGTAGACAAAACACGGCTACCCATATCACGGACCACATCCATGAGTGGCGTAGACGCCGTAGCTTATGCAAGATCAAACTAGACGACCGTATCTTCCTCGATTGGTTCCTCAAGTCCCTGCTTCCTGTTATCGCTAAGGATGTAGCTTCAGAAAGACCCCAGTCTGAAGAAGAGGCCATCCTTAAGGCACAGCAGTTCGACCTCATTTACGCCCAGTCGGGTTACCTTTATACCATTATACCTGACGCCCCTCGCGGCGAGTCCTCCCATCATGATGCGCCGGGGGCATCCCACGCTGCAGATGGTATCATTGGCCGTGTTTCTTCGCATCCCCAACCGTTTTCTATAGCACGTCCTACCCCTGGCCCCGACCTGTTGCGGGCTACTTCCCAGTCTGGAGCAACCAACTCATATGCTCCCATGACACATCAACATTCCCATGGACCCTCATGTCCACCTCAGTGCTTCGGGTATGCGACTCCTGCTTATGCTCCTCCAGTCACCCCTCAGCCTTACTACCATCAGCAGGCTGCCTCAGCTCCTGCGCCTTCACCAGCCCCACCAGCATATTATCCGCCCCAGGCAGCCCCTGCGGCACATCCACAACCCGCTCCGCAGTCCTCTCAGCAACCCCCTCAAGTTGCTGCACCTGCTCAGCCTCAACCTACATATCATCCTCCGCAGCCTGCTCCAGCACCTGCGCAACCTTAGAATCCACCTGCTACCCAAGGGCAAGTTTACGCCCAACAGAACCCGCAGCAAAACCAGAACAACCAACGTAACCAGGGCCAACAGAACCGCGGCAAGGGCCGTAATCGGGGAAACAACCAACCTGTAGACCAAGCTGGTCAACCGGCTAATCCCCCTGACAATAACAATGCGGCCCCCGCTAATCAAAACCCTGATCGCCCGCCCAAGCAGGCTAAAAACCCCAATTTGCGAACGAACCACCCTTGTTCTATTTGCGGGGTCTACGGACACTACACCCATGCTTGCCCACACTTGGAGCGAGCTCGGCAGCTTTGGGTTGACGAGGCCCATCGCCAAGGGCATGCGGCTCCCCAAGCATCGCCCAACCCCCCCCAACCTCAGCAACCCCCTTTGGTGCTGCAAAACCCCTTACCGACCCAAGGCGTGGTGAACACTCAGCCGTTGGCCCCTCAAGCTAACGTGCAACCCCAACAACAACAGATCACCTATGCTGCTCCTGATCAACCCATGTTCGACTCAGGTACCCACCACTTACTGATGATGTCATCCGCTGACGTCAACCTCCAGACCCGTCGGAACCAATATGGCTCCACCTCTGAAGCCACTCCCACGGATAAACCTGCTAACGCCCATCCCACCGATCAGGCATTACGTATACCTCCGCCTCCCATAGACGGCGCTGCGAAAGCACCTCGTTTCCCACTTCGCCGAATCAACAATAACCCTAACGCGCGCGCTGCGTCAAACTACAACATCGTAGACGACCTAGCCCAATCTCCCGCAGCCATGTCTGCATTAGAAGTCTTGAAGAACTGTCCTTCCCAGCGCAAGACTTTACTTTCCGCCATTGGGGGGATTGACCCAAATGATTCGAATTTGATGGCATTTGATTTAGACCAGTCTGAACCACGCCTACCTTCCAGCTTAGCATTCCAAGTTACTGTCTCCGTTAGGAATCTTGTCATCCATCGGTGCATCATCAATGAGGGTGCCTCCACATGCGTCATGTCTACATTTGTATGGCAGAAGCTAGGATCCCCTCCTCTCCAGCAGTCCACCACTGCATTACGCGCCTACGACGGTCGTTCAGCTCAGCCCCAAGGCCTCCTAGCCAATGTCCCCGTCCAGTTAGGTGGTAAAACCGTCCTCATCGATATCGAGGTCATCAATGCCCAGCTTGATTACAACCTCTTACTCGGTCGCAGCTACATGTATGCTATGCGGGCGGTCGCTTCCTTGGTCTTTCGTACCATGATGTTCCCCCATGAGGGACGCGTGGTTAAGATTGACCAGCTCACCTACTATGATCCCAGTGCTCCTGCGGCACCTGAAAATGTTCTCCCCATGGTTGAACAACCTGTTTCTAGTGCCACCACTTCGTTTGTTTCCTCTACGGGGCCTGGAGTCTACTCAGACGCGCCGATGAACTCCACCTTTCAATCCATTCCTCCGCCGTCATCTACGCCCGAAATGTCTGACTTATGTACCTTGTCCCATGACATCCTACCACCTAACAATCAACCATCCTTGTTGCCTAAACCACCATTGGTACCTAGTCACATTGGTGTTACACCGATCCATACGATCCCCTTCCTAGTTCCTCCAGCAGGAGTAGTAAGCGCCCCGGTCATGGCTACCCTTAGCCTCCCTGGGTTAACCTTGGGATTACCTGTATGGTACCTTTCGCCTCCCGTTCGCCCGCCGACACCAGATGTCGTCCTCCAGCCGGTGCAACCCATGGCTACTACCACCCACCCACCTCCCGGGGTCTCTACCCCTTCGTCCTCCACGACACCTCCTCCTCCTCCTCAACCCACTGGGGGCAGAGGTCCTCAACCTTACACTGCTGTACCACCTCCAAAGACAGTCAAGAACCCTCTAGTGTTTCATGCTCCTCCCAAATGCTCGCTGTGTGACGAGTTGGGCCATGCGACCCACCAATGCCCACAGTTACCCGCATTGCAGAAGCACATGCAAATGCTCGACGACGATCCTAACATTCCAACTGTCGAACTAAACCCTACTCCTAAGCCTAAAGATAAGTCCCTACGTACCAACCACTCCTGCGCCATATGCGGTATTTACGGGCACTATTCACATCATTGTCCCGATCTCCCGGATTACAGAGCGGCTCTCTATGAGATGAACAATCTGGATCTTGAGACGGCACCACCTACCATTGAGGAGATCTACCCCCCAGACTCTTCACCTTCCGGAGAGGTTAATACCATCTATATGATCTCTTCCACCACTACTCCCTCGTCAACCGATTTGACGACGCAAACTTTCCGTACTGATGAGGAGATTCTTGAGGCCCTTACTGTCCCGGATTATCCCTGGGATGACATGCACCACCGTTCCTATTTCATCCCAGAAGCGTCTTCCTCTAGCACCGCTACCCAATACGCGGTCGAATCCAAAGACTTCCTCCCCACTAAGGTTGACTGGTTCAAGGACCCTATTCCTGCTCCTGATGCCTTCGAGGAAGGTAACATGGCCAACATCTCACCTGTCATTCAAGTCGATATTGCTGCTCCAGGTCCTGCCCCTGAACTCATTACTTTAGGAGCATTCTGCAGTAAACAAGAGATTGAGGACTACACACACCTTTTCAAAGAATTCCATGATGTCTTTGCCTGGTCCTATACCGAAATGCTTGGTCTTGACCCCGCAATTATAGAGTACCACATTGACACATGGCCTGATGTAACCCCCGTTCGTCAGAAACAACATCCTTTTCCTCCCTCAACGTTCCCAGGATATGCCCCTGAACTCATCACTTTAGGAGCCTCCTGCAGCGAGCAGGAGTTTGAGGATTATACACAACTCTTCCAAGAGTTCCGTGATGTCTTTGCTTGGCCCTCTAACAGAATGCCTGGGTTCAACCCCGCCATTCTCAATCATCACATAGACACACGGCCAGAGGAACTCCATGTTCATACCGAAACCAACTCTGAAGGCCTCCCTTTACGCAACCCCCATGACGGGTTGCATCCTACGGAATCTCTATCCATAGAATAACTTGCGACCTCATGGGTCCGCATTGTACAGTTTGCTCTCTTTTTGTTTTTCACTTTTTTACCATCATCTTACATTCATCCTTTCTGCATGATTACAGATGGACCATCTTCCACCTAGTTACACTGGCTTCGCTGACGGCGCAAGCCGCTGGTCTCCCAACCTGGCTTCTGCAGCATGGGTCTTGTACTCCCCTTCCAACGAGATGATTCACCTTGACGGAATATGTATAGGCGCTGCTACCAACAACCAGGCGGAGTATGATGCTGTGACCGGTCTCCTGACTGCCGCCCTCCAAATGGGCATAAGTCACCTTCATGTGTTCCTTGACTCCCAGCTACTTGTCTCCCAGCTCAACAACTGCTACCAGGTGCGTGATCCCTGCCTTTTTAGAAAATTCCTGCGCACAAAACAACTCAGTCGACAATTTGAATCCATCACATTCACACATGTCCCCAGAGCTCAAAATCGTGTCGCAGACCAAATGGCCAACAACATCCTAGACTGGCATATCAATCACACCATGTAACATCATGCATCATCATCCCATAGCATCTCATAAAAATACATATAAAAACCCAAAAAGATTGCATCACATCCACATTTGCATCCATGTACATAAACCACATGCATAACCATAGGGGCATCCACGTGCCTAAACATCTATCTATCATGTCACATCACATCAAATACACAAGGGGCATCCATGTGCCTAACATCCTAACCTACTTGCATCCACGTGCAATGTAAACATATCATAACACATAAAGCGCATCCACGTGCGTACAAATATCACACATCATATAAAAGGTGCATCCACGTGCATATATATATATCAAAAAATATACATGTTCAGTGCTGTACATGTCCTGAGTACCTCTGTACTCAGCTATACAAAAAATGGCTATACATGCCTAAAGCCTCATCTACATACATGCCGTAGCTACAAAACTCGGGGGGGAGTCCCCTGCACCCCCCTAATGGGAGTCGTATCCTGCGTCACTGCTGGCATCGGCTGCCTCTGAATCCTCCCCTCGCTCCTCCTCCGGCAAGTCCTCCTCTCCTCCGGCCTCCTGTGCCCGGGCCCGGTCCACCAAAATCGCCACCCGGATCGCGATGGATCTAAACTCACGGGGTGCCCCCATGCAATCCCGCACCACATCAGGATCGACATCTCGCCATCCCTCGTCGGTCACCCCTATCAATAACCGATCTAGTAGCTCCCGTACAGACTCTAGGGTCACCTCTGGATCCCGGCGTCGCACCTCTCCTCGCCCAGGCAGCGCTGGCACGGCCACAATGCCCCGTCGGGCCACATGTCCTGGAGGTGGCCTCGGGCCCACATCTGCAAGATCAACCACATGTCAGTCACAGTATATCTATCCACTATCATACAAATCAAAATCTGACATACATAACATGCAATAACAAACATATACGTACCGTCGGGACCCCATGCCTGTCCTGGTGCTCGTGGCGCCTCCGGATCTCCTGTGAAGTCCATATCCCGATACGGGAAGTCGTCTAGCGTCAGTGGTATCTGAAGCCACTGCAGGTACAACTCCTGTGTGAAGTACCTGCCCACGTCGCCACCACCACGGCGGTGCATCATCTCACCCCAACGGACCATCCTCGGCTCCCTCATCCCTCCTGCCCTAATCGGCACTCGTGGCCGCAGTGTGGGTACCCTCTCCATAAAGAAGGCACATAGGAAGGACCCAAAGCAAAAGCCCTTGCCATCTTCCTTCGCTGCCGTCAGCTGTCGCTGAACACAGGTTAGGAACATCTGGCCCCAAGCGTAGTACACCCCATCCAAGACGCGCTCTACCATCTGCATCTGACCCCCAGACACCTTCTCCGGTGACTGGGAACCCAATACCCTCACCACACACGCCGCCATGGCCCGCACTGCCGGCTCCTGTAGGTCCTTCACCAGGAGTGCATTCCTATGCACAACCGCTTCAGGACCACAGTACCTCTCTAACATGTCCTCCATGTCAACATCCGCGGCAACCCGCGGCTGTGTATCTGCCACCCTGCCCAAGCAGGGCAACCCCGTCAGAAAGTAAACATCGGTCAGGGTGAGGTCCACCCTCTCACCCTGTACCCGGAAAGCCTGTATATCCGGCTCCCAGAAGCTGATCAGACGGTTCAGCAACAATGTTGCTGTCCGTATCATAGGTATCTGTGCGAACTTCAAATGTCCGCACAACCCCAGCACTGTCCGCACATGGCGGTTCCCTCGAATGAAACCCATGGTCTCATCTGGGATCTCCCGCTCTCTCCAGAGAACCTGGGGCATCCTGCCAATCACACAAAGTGAACTCATCAGACTCATGTCAACCAAAGTAAAATACTTTTCCCTCTCCCAGAAGCCCTACTAGCTCGGCCCAAAACCGCGGCTTTCGGGCTTCCTGCCGCGGTTTCCAACCGCGGCTGTCAGGCATATGGCCGCGGTTCCCAACCGCGCCTGTCAGCCCAAAACCCGCGGTTGGGAACCGCGTGTTCCTCCTTGGAACTCGCGGTACTCGACCGCGGTTCCATCCAAGAATCACGCGGTCTCCAACCGCCTGGTTCAGCCCGAAACTCGCGGTTTCGACCCCCTAACCCGCGGTCCACCCCACGTGGACCGTACACTCAACCCTGGGACCCACTACCCAACCCCCCTCCCGAAAAAATATGCAGGTATGAGTTCAATGAAATACCTGTATCTCGCGGATCTGCAAACAGCCAGACGGATCGTCCAGAAATGCCACCTAAGCTCTGGTCCACTCAACTCACAAGTCAAAGTCAACAAAGTACAAATGACACATGTCATGTTGGACCCACCACTATTTATAGTCAGTTGACTTTTTCTTGTTTTGGTCATTCTGGTCCCATACGGAGTCCGTTTTACAAACCGTTTCCACCAATGGAATCAGCGCGACGTGACCGTCATGATGGTCACCTCGTTGCATTATTTTTGTCCTGTCATTTTTTACCCATTTTTTTCAGACGCCACTAGTCGCCTCGGTTTGCGTGCCACATCGGCCGTTCTCCGATTTTTACATGTTTTATGTCATCGGATTCAGTTTTCCGAGCTGGTGATGATGCTTGAGATCATTTCTCACTCTCACCTTCAGTTTTTCCGGGCATTTTTCAAAATGCCCCCGTCACCTCGGTTTGCGTGCCACATCGGCCGTCACCCGTTTTTGACATCCTTTATATCGCCGGATTCATTTTTCCGAGCTCGTGATGATGCTTGAGATCATTTCTCACTCTCACTTGGTACAATTTCAACATTGTGTCCCAACACCTTGCTGCCTCGGTTCGCGTACCACATCGGTCGCTATCGGATTGTTCCACATTTTTACATGAGCCATTCACTCCTGTCATACTGCAAATGTCTCGTTATTTTGCCACCATCTCATCTACCCCGCAAGGAGGTCCATCAGTGTTCCCACCTACCCTCGTTCTTGGTCATCATTACTCAACCTTGATTGAACATTTCCTCCTTGCCTGGCCATTCCTTTTGTTCGGTATAATTTTATCCCTTTTTCGGGCCGGACAACTCCTTTACGAAAAAGGCACTTAGGGAGTTTCCGTTAAGCTCTTTTCTGACTCCTAAAAGAATGAAAAGATCGCCGAGCAATCTTGCTTCCTTTCATGCTCGTTAAAGCACCTGAAAGGGCGTCTATCTGGTATAAGTTTAACCCTTTTCCGGACCTGGTAGACTAATTACGAAAAAGGAATACTCTAGTCACACCGGCTAGAAGAGTTCTTCATTGCATCCTTTTATGCTTCTTTGGGCCTTGGAGACTAAATCTACGAAAAAGCAACCCCCTGGAGTCTTCTTACTTGCTTTCAGACTCTCTAAAATTGAAAGCAACCACGAGCATGCGCTGTCCTGGGCTCGTTAAATCCACACGACAGTACCATTCCTTTACTTCAGAGTCTTCTTATCGCTTTCAGACTCCTTAAAATTGAAAGCAACCACGAGCATGAACTGTCCTGGGCTCGTAAAATCCGCACGACAGTACCATTTTACACACACTTCTTCTAGTTCCTTAACCCATGAAGAAGTTTTCCCCTGTGCCTCTTGGCACTACGATCGATCATCTCGGCAGCACCCCCAATCAGGTCGCCTTTGTTCAGAGTATTCTGCAGTCTCCTGCCATTTTATACCAGCTTGAGTCTCCCTCCGACCCATCACCCTCCCTAAGCCATTACAGCTATGATCCCTTTCCCCTCAGTCAGTTTCATATGCTGCCAGATCATTCCCATTATCATACTCTGAACAAAGGAAGTTTGAGTCCACCCGCTCTACTTGCCCAGTTATTCACCCACAGTTTGATCAGTCCTGCCATCAGTACTACCACATTTCGGTTCTCTACCTCGCGCTCCTGTCAAGAAAACATCATTGCCTTGATAGGGGCAGGTCTCCCTCTGTCGACGACAGCTCCTCTATTCCAGAAGATAGGCCCAGAGGTCCCTACGCCTTGGACTTATCACCATCTGTGGTAAGTGCCTACGGAGCATTCTGAGAGGAGTCATCATTGCCTCTCCGAGTGGTTGTTCCTCACATGCTCGACTTCAGCACCTTGATCGCATCGTTGAGGATCGCGTAGGATTATATCCCATCAGTTTTTAGTCGAAGACCCCGAATTTCCCCCGACTCTAGCACATTGGTGAGTCACTTCGGAACGCCCAGTTCTATGTTCCTGTGGATGTCCGGGCTGCGTTGGCGATTGTATTCGGAAGCCATCCAGCTATATGCTTCCTTGAGTACCCATTTCAGTTCCAGTTCAGTGTACCATGGAGAGTATGATCCCAGTCACTATGATCCAGCAGCTCATCAGTTCCTGTGGTACCACATTCAGTAGCACTGTTGATTATTCCAGTGTATCAGTTTTTCAGCACAGACATGGTCAGCTCAGCAGTATGTCCCAGATTTTGTGTCCCCTCTGGACCCTTATGATGTACACAGTGGCTATGTATCTTTCAGGTCCCCTTTTTCGGGCCTCACAGTTCTGTTCATGTATCTTGATACGAGCATGGGTATGCCCGCCTCGTCCATATATTGAGATTATTCCTCAGTCAGTATTTGAGGTCATGTATATTTCAGGTCCCCATTTTTTGGACCCCATTGTTATTGTTATGTTATATCCTGATACGAGCATGGGAATGCCCGCCTCGTCCATATGATCAGATGATTCCTCATCCCTTATTGAGGTTATGTACTTTTAGTTCTTGCAGTTGTTCGGGATCATTGTTCCGGGCTTCAGTTTGTTTCTTCTCTTCTCTCCACATCCCAGGAAAACCATTTATGACTTATGATGTCCATCGGCCATACGATGAGCTCCTGACCTCGCACATCAGGGGGCAATCTGTTAACACCTAAAAAGTGCTCACTAGCTCATTTACCACATTATATGGCTCATTTGTCCATTTTCCTACCATATTTCCATTAAAAACCCCAAAAATCCCATTAAAAAGCCTCCAAAAGGCCTAAAATGCCTCCAAAAGGCCAAAAAACCATCAAAATAGCCTAAAAAAGGCCAAAAAACCCCCTTTTCCTCCAAAAATAGCAAAAATCCCCTAAAAAGGGAATAAAAAATATAAAATAATGAGGAAAAGGAGGAAAAAACCCTATACAGCTGCCCAAAACCATGTGTTTCCTAAAACCATGGGTCAGCACTCCACCACCAAAAAGCTATAAATAGGTGATGGAGATCCCTTATTCCACATCCACAATCACAAGCACCCTTACTCTGCCAAAATCTCTCTCGACACCCTAGTTCACCTTTGAACTATTTTCACCTTGAGAGCCACCTTTGGCCCATCCCCAACATTGGAGAAGGAGAAAGGAGCATTCTGAAGCTTGGAGCATCCTCTTGGACACTGCAAACGGCTTCACCAACCTTGACACTCAAGGTAACATTAATATAAAACCATTTTTTACATCTTTTATTTATGTCTCATGCAATGTTTAAAGTAGTTTGTTAATTGTTGTTTTAGCTTAATCATTTAATCATTATTGAACTGCTACTAAGGAGTCCATTCTCCTTAGTAGGTGCTCATTGGCACAAACTAGGGGTAAAACCCTAGCTACACCTGGGGTCCATATCTATTTTCAGCTGAACTATTATCGATCACTGCTGTGTTGTTTCAGATCCAGCCGTTCAGATCCATTCTGGAAGCCGTTCCAGATCTAGCCGTTTTCAATCCATTCGGCGCCGTTGCAGATTTATTTGTTTCAGATCACTTTCGGGCCGTTGTAGATCTATCTGTTTCAGATCCCTTTCGAGTTGTAGCCGCTCCAGTTTGGAAAAAAAAAAAAAAATCTCCCTTGTTTTCACTCTGTTTCCCTTGAAATTTTCGAGGAACCCCTGTCATCCCATTCTGCATATTTCATTCCTAAGGACCCTATCCCCAATTCCACTTCCCAAAGCCCGAAATCCCACATTTGTCTATTTTTAGGGTTTGCCATAACTTCTTCAGATTTCACCCAATCACCTTCAAATTTACCACAGAGTTCCTTTCCGAATTCTGCTTCTTTGTCCCCCTCTGCCAAATTTTTTCATTTTTTCACCCCGCTTCTGAAATCCTCATTTTTTGCTTCCTTGTCTATTCGACAGTGTCCAAAACCTAGTCAAACCCCAATTACCCTTCAGATTTTTTCCCAATCCAGATTTTCCTTTACTGAAGCAGTTTTTGTTTTTGTTTTTCTACCCAGTCAAAAAAAAAAAAAAAAAAAACTCCTGGTTATGGTTGTCACCCGCACAGGAACAAAAACCATGGAAGAAGCACTTGCAGCCATCCAAGCCAAACTCCAGGATCTGGATGAAAAATTTCTCGGCCTCCATCTTGAACATTCAGCTGTGAACAACAAACAGCAGTCCAAGTCTTCATCAGACAATGGGTTCTCTTCTTCCAGCAATTTCCGTGGTCCGAAGCTTGATTTTCCTTGCTTCAATGGTATTGATCCAACTGGATGGATCTATAGTGCAGAATAGTATTTCAGTCTGCATAATACTTTTGACGTCAACAAAGTTCCGCTTGCATCCTTTCATTTGGAACAGAAAGCTCTTCAATGGTACCGTTGGTACATCAAGGCTCATGAAGAGCCAAAATGGCCAGACTTTTGTCATCTCCTTTTGCAATGATTTGGTCCTAGTGCTTTTGATGACTTCACAGGAGCCCTCACTAAACTTCTCCAAATTGGCACTATGAGAGAGTATCAAACTGAATTTGAGAAACTAGCCAACCACACTGAAGGATTGTTTGATGACTTTTACCAGAGTTGTTTTATCAGTGGTCTAAAGGATGCCATCCGCTCTGAGGTCAAAATGTTCTGTCCCAACACAATGATGGAAGCCCTAGGGTTGGCTAAGTTGGCAGAAGACAAGATTGTAGCCCAACAGCGCTCCAAGCCCACTTTTGTTCCCTTCCGAAATATGGATTCTCAACGACCACCCATACCGCAGGCTCCTCGACCAACTCCTATCAAGCATTTGTCTGAAACAGAGATGCAAGCACGCAGAGAAAAGGGGATTTTCTATAATTGTGATGAGAAATTCACTCAGGGACATAGATGTGTTCAGCAAAAGCTCTAACTCTTGGATGTCGATTCTCTGCCTGCGTCTGAAATTGGTGGTGAAGATCCAGAAACAATGGATGCTCAGGTCGACATTCAGGAACTGCCTATTGACCCTCCGTCTCAGGATGACCAACCAGAGATATCTCTCCATGCTTTAGCTGGAATCACCAACCCCCAAACAATGTGGGTCAGGGGTTACTTCAAGAAGCTTCCTCTTACATTACTCATTGATTCTGGTAGCACTCATAATTTCATTGACCCTCAGATCGCCAAACAAGCTGATTGTTTTATCCATCCTTGCTCCAATTTTGAAGTCATGGTTGCCAATGGGGGCACCTTACCTTGTAAAGGGAAGTGTCGAAATGTGTGTATCTCTATGGGAGATTATACCTTGCGCTCTGACATATTTGCCTTGACCTTAGGTGGATGTGATGTGGTTTTGGGCGCTTAATGGCTACGCACACTTGGCCCTATCTTATGGGATTTTGCTGAACGTTGGATGCAATTTTACTCAATCGACAAAAACACACATTGACAGGATTACAACCAGGGTCTCTCAGCATCATCAGTTCACATCGCATGGAAAAACTCCTCAAGAAGAATTCACATGGTGTCATCACTCAGATCCATTCCATTCAGATGCAACCATCAGCGGTCTCCACTACTCCTTTGGATCTACAACACATTCTGGATCGATATACAGGTGTCTTTGCTGAACCAGTGGGATTTCCACCTTCAAGGCCAGAAGACCATCGTATTTAGCTCCTTCCTGGCAGCGTTTCTCCCAACATCAGGCCCTATCGCTACCCATTTCACCAAAAAATGGAGATTGAAATGCTCGTTCGGGACTTATTGAAGCAAGGTATTATTCGCCCAAGCACTAGTTCCTTTTCTTCTCCAGTTCTTCTTGTCCGCAAAAAAGATGGGTCATGGCGCCTATGCATTGAATTCCGAGCACTTAATCACCTCACCATGAAGGATACGTTTCCAATTCCTGTTGTTGATGAGCTTCTTGATGAGCTTCATGGGGCTCAATTTTTCTCCAAGTTGGATCTTCGTTCTGGGTATCATCAAATTCGGGTTCATGAAGATGATATCCCTAAAACAGCTTTCCACACACATGATGGCCATTATGAGTTTTTGGTCATGCCCTTTGGCCTCACTAATGCTCCTTCCACATTCCAGGCCTTAATGAATAAAATATTTCGGCCCTACTTGCGGAAATTCATTCTGGTATTCTTTGATGATATCCTCATCGACAGTAAAACATGGGATGAACATCTCCAGCATCTGGATCTTGTCATGCCACTTTTCTTTGACCATCATCTCCATGCCAAGCCGTCTAAATGTGTTTTTGGACAGAAGGAAGTTGAGTATCCCGGGCACATAATCTCAACACAAGGGGTTCGCGTGGATCCTGCCAAAATCGATGCCATGAACAATTGGCCGCATCCTCAGACACTCAAGAGCCTTCGTGGTTTTTTGGGGTTGACTAGCTACTACTGCAAGTTTGTCAAGGATTATGGTAGATTGAAGCTCTATTAACTGCTCTATTGAAAAAGGATGCTTTTACTTGGACACATGCTGCTCAGTGTGCATTTGACAAACTAAAACAAGCTATGTGTACTACACCTGTTCTAGCTATGCACGATTTTTCCAAGTGCTTCACTATTGAGAGTGATGCTTGCGACAATGGACTTGGTGCTGCTCTCCTTCAAGATGAACACCCCATTGCGTTCACCAGCAAAGCCCGTTCAGGTAAGAATTTAGCTGCCTCTACATATGAGAAGGAAATGATGGCTATTTTGCATGCAGTACAGAAGTGGCGACCATACCTATTAGGGAATCATTTCTGCATCAAGACTGATCACTAGAGTCTAAAATATTTCTTGGAACAGAATGTCTCCTCCCCAACACAACATAAATGGGTTAGCAAACTCATGGGTTATGACTATGAGATCACTTACAAGAAGGGTAAAGACAATATTGTGGCAGATGCTCTTTCTCGCACATTTGATGCCCAAGGTTCTCTTTCATCTATTTCTATGCCTGTTCCAAATTGGTTGCAATCTATTCAACAGGGTTATGTCAATGACTCTTCCTTATCTCAAATCATCCAATGCTTGACCAACAACCCTTCTGCTGTACCACATTACTCTTGGGATGGTGCTTCTTTGAGATACAAGGGTCGTCTGGTGCTTCCCCAGAGCACAGATCTTCAACAGGCTGTCTTCTATGAACTCCATGCTTCTCCATCGGCAAGGCACTCTGGGTTCCTCAAAAAGTATGAATGAGCACAGCGTAACTTCTTTTGGCAGGGCATGAAAAGGACAATTCAACAGATGGTGGCTGAATGTGATACCTGCCAGCGCAATAAGGGTGAAACAACATTCCTTCCAGGATTGCTCGAACCCTTGCCCATACCTACACGGATTTGGACAGATATTTCTATGGATTTCATTGAAGGTCTCCCTAAATCTGGTGGGAAGACAGTGATTCTCGTTGTGGTTTATCACCTATCCAAATATAGTCATTTTTGTGCTCTCAGCCATCCCTATACAGCCTCCTCAGTCGCTCAAATTTTCCTGGACCAGATCTTTCGTCTTCATGGCATCCCTTCTTCCATTGTCTCAGATCGTGATGCGACTTTCACCAGTCATTTTTGGACAGAACTATTTCGCCACACTGGCACCAAACTGAAGATGAGTTCAGGGTATCACCCACAAATAGATGGTCAGACTGAAATTATCAATAAATGCTTGGAAACTTATCTTCGTTGCTTCACCTCTGAACAACAACATCAGTGGGCAAAGTGGCTCCCTCTCACTGAATGGTGGTACAATAACTCTTACCACACTGCTTCTAAAATGACCCCATATGAAGCAGTTTATGGTCAGGCACCTCCAGCTCTTCTTCCATACACCCCCAACAGTTCACCAGTTCAGGAAGTTAACACAGTCCTCCGAAACCGCGATCAGATTCTTCGCATTTTGTGGGACAATCTTCACATGGCAAGAAATCGCATGAAGCAATAAGCTGATCAGCATCGTTCTGAGTGCACTTTTCAAGTAGGCGATATGGTTTTTCTTTGTCTCCAGCCATACAAGCAATCCTCCCTAAAACTCAAAGGGCGTCATAAGCTCGCTCCAAAGTTCTATGGGCCATATCGGATTCTTTAGAAGATTGGGTCTGTTGCTTATAAATTGTAACTTCCTCCTTCTTCCCGCATTCATCCAATATTTCATGTCTCTTGTCTGAAGAAAGTTCTTGGCACCAACATCAGTGGTCAAACTATTTTACCTGAACTGGATAATGAAGGATCCATCCTTTTGGAGCCGGAGGCCATCCTCAATCAGCGCACTCGTCAGCTTCGCTCTCGTTCTATCATAGAGGTCTTAATTCAGTGGCACGGCATGCAACCAGAGGATGCTACATGGGAACCACTCCTTCAGATTCAACAACAATTTCCACATCTAAAGCTTTGAGTACAAAGTTTTTTTTAAGGGGGAGGGGATGTTAGGAACCCGTGTCTTTACTTTGTTAGTATATTGTTGTTGAACGCATATGCTTTGTAAGTCGTTCCGTAGTATTTGTTGATCAATAGTTTGTGTTATTGTTGTTGGCGCATCTGCTTTGTAAGTCGCCCGTAGTATTGTTGATCCATAGTTTGTAGTGGCCCATGGTTTTGACCCATAGTATTGGCGCCTAGACTTAGTATATAAGTGTGTGTTGAGACCTATGAAGGCACCGTGGAGTTATTTGTATTGAGCTTGCTCAAAGGAGGTTGCCCCCTCGAAGTGGCCTGTGATCAATATAAAAGTGATTCTGAGTTCTGTTATTTCTGCTATTTCGCATATTCTTATTAACTAATTGTTGCAGGTGCTTCACAAAATGAAAAAGGAGATCATGCATGATGTGCATGTTGAGTGTTTTCCTTAATGAGCTTTATTTCCTTTTTTTCAAGTGACTAGGACAAATAATGAGGTTCTATATTTACAAATTTGAAATGAGAGGAAGGGTTGGATATTGTTTTGTTTAGACACTCTGTAGCAAACAACTCTTCACTCTTCCATCTCCACAACCTTAGACCATTAACTCTATTGCAAGCAACGAGATCCATGTCAAATTGTCATCTATTATTCACTATGATGCAATAAATATTTAGGGTGATATGTGATTTGGTATAATTTTTCTTTGTTCTAGCTCTTTAAATCTCTTGGTTGTTATTGATTCAATTGTTTGTAGTGTTCCAGTTGTTTAGAATGCACTTATTTTGAATTTACTTCACCTAAGGCACACAATCACTCCATTCATTTATGTTAAATCATTGTTGAAATTATCTTTAGGATTTGATTCCAACCGCTTCAAATTATTACTTAAAACTTATCCTCGCTCTTGATTGTTTATGGAAAACCCAAAAGTGGGTGCTTTGTGTGCTAATTATATTGGAATTAGTGCATATTTATTGGTTAGATGGTAACATACACCTTTTGGGGACAACCCTACAGATTGGAAAATAACTAGTTTGAATGGAGATGACTCTAGGGGTTGTAGGGATAGATGGCCTATAATTATTAGGCAAGTATGTTGGTGCAAATTTGCGCGATAACAAATTGACGATGTTGTTAGAGACTTTGTAAATCCTTAGAAATCAAAACGATATTAGTGAGATTCTCTCTCTCTCTCTCTATATATATATAAGAAAATCTCACTGATATTGTTTTGATTTATAAGGATTTACAAAGTCTCTAACAACATCATATATATTTTTTTTCCAAGGAAAAAAATCAATTATTCATGTAGAATAACATAGACTGTCCTTGTAGGACTTACATCATTGCTGCAAAAGCAGGCATATACATTCATAAAATTGTCCTTGTGGGATTTACATCATTGTTGCAAGAGCTTACATTTGCATTATAGAGTTCTTGAAATTTCAAAAAAAAAATCTTGTTCCCAACATAGCCGAAACCATTTATGAGACATTATCATAAACTGACAATACATAGTGCCTGGAAATTTTAGTTGTGAATATGAGGCCATCCCTGATGGGACATCAACATCATATATATATATATATATATAATCTCACATGACAACTCCACTATTGTAGGGTTTTATAACATTGGATAACCAATAAAGATCTCCATGCACCGACCCTGCACAAGGCATAGTTTTGGTCCTTAATAATCCTGAACATACATTTCAAAACAAAATAGTAGTCCACTTGAGTCTCCCATGACGACTCCAGTTGCAGAAGGATCATGATTGATCATGGATGTTGAGTACATACAATGGATGCAGAATAATGAACCCCTGATGGTAGAACTCTCTTGCATTAAGAAGAGAGAAGATGAAAATATAGTTGTTTTTCATGGTATATTTATCTTTGCATTGCATAGGATTCATCCATCATTCTGACAAAGAGGTTTTTTAGTGGGTCATGTCTTTTCTTTTGATATAGATTTTTGTTCCCTCTTATGGAATGAGAAACCAACAAGTATATGGAAACATTTTTGCATTGTTTTAAGAGTGCATGAATTCCTTGATGCTGAAAGGGAATGCAACAAATGAAGCTTTGCATGTGATGAACTTTCTAGTGATGAAGAGGAGGAAGATGGCCCATTCTTGGGTGATCATGAATAGATAGTTGCACCACTTGAACCATATGCAGAACTGCATGAAGATGAAGAGGAAGAATTGAATCTACAAGTGGTTTCTTTGATTCCTTCCATCATTAATGATAAAGTTAAAAAAGAAGAGTAATAAATCATCCATGCAAAATTGAATCAATCAGAGGGTTCATTCTTGCATATCCCCATAGTGATCCAATAATAGTTTGATTAGATACCACTATAATAAGAGGATAAACCTTTGGTTCACGCTAAAGATGACCTTCCTCATAGTTTTCCCATAATACTGGATGTAGATATTTCTTTTGAAGGAGATCCTCTAATGGATCATTGCTTGGATATCATAATTTTTCATGATACGGTTTCCGGTTGAGGATCATGGAAGCATTTTAGGAAGCATATTTCAAGAGTTTTGGCTCTTCTACTTTCGTCTTTATCACTTATAAGAGACCATGTTCTAAGTTTCAATCAACATAATTATTTGGTTGCTTGATCAACGAACGATCAAATGCATTTTTCTATCTAAGGAGGCTTCTAGATTGGTTTCATTGGATGGTTGACTATGTTGATCTTTTCAACATAATTGATCACATGGTTGCATGGTTACATTGGTCATTTAAGTATGTTGGTTGATCATGGCTGATTTAACAAAATTCCAGAGTAAGGGCCTTTGATCCCATACAAAAAAATTATTTTTAGGGTTTTCTACAGGGTAAACGTTCTCAATTTTACCATCTCTTTTTGCTGATTTAAGAGTTTCAGCCTATTCTTTGCATTTTTAGATTGCTATTTGTCATTCGTTTTTGCTTTATTTTATGCTTAGACTTGTTTCCATTCATCAATAAACCTAATAATTTGTCTTGTGTATGCCCATGTAGTCTTAGGTCCTTTATTTTTGTCATTTCTTCACATGTTTACCAATATTGTTGCATTCAATCCGAATTGCTAAAAGTGATACCATAAAATAATTGTTTTATCATTCCAAAACTACTCTGGTTCAAGCTTGGATGGAATTTTTATTAATTATACTGGATTATCTTAGTTGATCCTTGACTATTCTAATAGGTATGGGTAGTGTTGAAGAGACAATAGGATGAGTCTTGTGTCTTACTATTGTCTTGTCTCTTCATGTCCTGCTATTGAGTCAATCCCTCTTAATCATTGCATCATATATCCATAGGGATATGACACCATGTGGTTCTACTAGTTATTTTTCCTTCGATCTAGGTGGAATATTTTCATCATTTCTTCTCTTTTAGCAATTCATTCCTCATCAACCTCAATGCATCATTTGAGGTTTGATCCATAATCCATAGAACCTTGATAGTTTTTAGCCTCACCAAGGACTATCTCACATTTGTTAGCGTTGAGCATTATTAGGTTATGATAATATGAGCTCCATCCATGATCGAATTTAGGTCATCTTTCATATAGATGGGTAGTACTTGTACTTTAGAGTCCATTAGCATCATTGGGGCATATTTCATGCTTGTTAGGTGTTTTTATCATTGGTGTTTGATCAAGTGGATTTCTCATGCTTATTGATTCAATTAATTTTCTAGTGGGAGGGACATACTTGTTGGATGAGTTGTAGGTTGCCGGTGCAGATGGGCGTGAATAGTTGTACCTCATTTTTAGTTGATCAACTGAGGCACTATGTAGTTAACTCCATTTGCTAGTAGACACACACTTTTGACACATGACAGATTCTCATGGATCAATTTTCAGAGCTTCAAAGTATAGAGATACATGGTTCTTGACACCTTGTGTCACCTACCCAAATTTCTGCGAATTATTATTTTATTTGGAAAAATACTTTATGTTAATTTAAATTACAAAGTTTTGTAATTATGATCAGTTTTGATCATGGATGAATGTAATTACTGAATATTATTATTTAAATAAATTAATTAGGAGACAAACGTCCAAGAGGACTATTGAATGAGTGTTCACTGACCCACTAGGAGGAATGGAAGCTGTTGGAAGGTATGGGACACATGGCAGCAGTTGCATCACACCACTAACTGTTGGTTATGGGACAACTAACCCTAAAATAGGGCATTATCCCCTAGGTGGAGGGAGTGAGCAAGAAGCTCATTTAATGACCCAGTAACATCTAAAAAGGCCTAGGCAGCCTATAAAGGCAAATTCGAATTGGGCAGGCATCTCTTAATCAATATTTCTACAGAATATTTTCCTCTTGTGAATCAGGTGATTTCAAGAGAGATTCGAATAGGGAGGTTAGTGGTGACTGTAATTTTGAGTCTGCATTATTGCTGAGAGGAACCAAAAATGCTGGTGCAAGTCTATTGGATTGCTATCTATTGAAGATTAAGAAGTGAATTGCTACAACAAGAAGAAGTCCTCATTCTTGAGTTTCTTCCTCCTGGTGGTTCAATGAACAGGCTTGGGGGTCCTAAGACAGTACTTGACTGTTTTCAGGAATTGGTTGGGTGGAACAGTCTTCTTGGGCTATTTGTTTCCCTACAGATTTTCTCAGGTTCTACAGAATTTCTAACTTATTCTCAGTAAATAATTCTGTTCTGTTTAACTAGTATTTTCTGTGTTCCTGTTTTTCGAAAAAGACTCTAATTCTAGAATTGTTTTAAGTCTGAATGTTTAAGTTTAATATTGAAGATGAATTGATAAACCAATATCTCTATTTTTTCCACACGTTGTTTTGAAGCATCGTACTCTAGTAGAGATATGCAGATTAAAATAGATTAGAAGATAGGAAAAATTGCCATTTGAACTCGATAGATAGATAGTAATTATTTATGTATCGGTTTTCTGTTCCTAAGTTAAATAATAGTAGAAAGTTCTGCATAATATCTAAGTATGTATTATAAGGTATCAGAGCTTTCTGAAATTTAAATAATGCATAATTTCTGCATTCTTATCATTATTTTGTACAGAAAAATATAGAAATCATAGGTATACATATATCTTAATAGAGTAGCAAATTAAATGGTAGTGATCATCATAATAAGATTGTCCATAACAATCATCACCTAGTTCTCATATTGTTTATAGACACTTTGATTTCATTATCTATGTTAATGTTTTTCAAGATTATTATCTCACTATATTATTATCATTATTTACTTGCTGTAAACAAAAGCCTTTAACAGTCATTCTATAATTCCCAGTCTCCACATTACACTTATACACACACTATTTTCATTCCTTATTTTATCATTTTTCATAAACTTACAGTTCTAATAGATAATAGATATAATAGAAACATTCTGTTGTCGATAAGTAATTGTTTTCAATAGTTATGCAAACTAACACAACTTAGGGTTTGACCCTTTTGTTTTCATTATAATCGAATCCTCTACCTTTTAGAACAACATACATTTTATAGTTCATGTGTACGACATAGTACTTAACTCTAGCTAAAACAATTACATTATGATTGGTTTCATCATTCAAAACAAACTCAACTCACATCGATTACAGATCGAAATCCAAATCATTCGAAAGATTCATAACTTTAAACATTCCATTGACTTAAGTTTTAGTCCTGTCTTTTCATCTTCAACAAAAGAAAAACTATTTCGAAATTCCTTGACAGAACTTATCTGAGCCTGGGTTTCACATAACCTAAGCATAGAAACGAAACCTACAGCGTTACATCTGTAACTTAGAAGATTTATACATAGTTATCTTCATCAACGAAATTCTCAAACCCTATTCTAGCTCAAAGAATTACGACTTTAACCAACGGTATCAAGTCGAGCATTACAGACTTCAACAAAAAATATTTGGCATAATATTTCATTGCCGAAAGGAGAAGTATCAATTACATAGTGAACGAGCTCATGGCTCTTTTCAAAACTTAACTATTGAAGTCGTGGATTTCCAGAACAAGTTTTATAATACATTTTTGCAAACAATTTTTACACAGGGTTTATCCCATTTTTTTTAACAGTCTGAAAGAACCTAAATCTTTTCAAAACATCGATGAGTCACAGCTCAAGTCGGCATCATTAAATTTTCAAAGTATAGAAACCAAGAACCAGTAAACAAAATGAGAGTCGCGTCATTGAATAACAAGTGTGATTTGAAAGTTCTTCAACTATCAACATCAACAGAGAAACGACGAGTCTTGACAAAGCTTGTTACTCATTCTCGAACTACTTCAACCACCGTCCAAGAGCACTATGAGGGTTATGGAAGACCCGAGGCTTATCGGTGATGAGGCACGCTGATACCCTTGCCAAAACGTTACTCAATCGTTTCCTTAGAACCCTACAACTGACAAATGATAGGCTTGAAGTTAGATACCTATTACATTATAAATCGAAAATCAAAGTACATCAAAAGAAACACCTATTCATTAGAAGGATGCTTACCTTCATAACTTGACGAGAACGTTGCCACAGATGACACCAGGAAGCTTCATCCTCTTGCAGCTCTGTGTTTTCTTTTCACTCTTTTCTCAAACATAAACTAAAACTGCAATCCTTCGAACCAGAGATCAAATCTCTTAAAACTACATCTTTATCATAGTGAGAAACCCTGCAAACTCAACCCCTTTTGGAGGTCTCCAGGTCGAACCTCTCCCAAGACCCTTCTACCAAAAATTCGGCAGCCTGTCGGCCACTCCCAACCGAAACAATAGCACATTAAGCTGCGTTTCCAAGTTCATAAACCAAAACATCGATGATGGTAGGGTTACAAATCCAATGGCCCAAATTCATCACCATCGACAGTCTCTACAATGCCAGCGATATCAGCTTTGGTACAAATGATGTCAACATTAAATGCCCGACCTACATTACAGGTTGACAATGCCACCATGGCATATAGTGGAGCAATCACTACCAACGCATGGCGCTTTATTCTTACACATCAACGAGCATAGTGGTGTTCACATCTACGTGGACCGTTAGAAAATCCAGTTTGGCAAGTGTTTGGTATTGAGCTTTAATTGCAGGTTGGATACGTGATCCCTACCACAGCTCGAGACCGGTGCCATTTATTGAACCAACAACCTGTCAAGTTTCAAATTAAATGCCTGTCGTTTTCGACGTGACATAAATCCTTACATTTTCATATTAACATAACGTTTTAAATTCGCCATAGTATTATTAACATCTATGCAAAGTTTTATTATAATGCTTGCACTATATGGTTATTGAATCCGACATATTATAATGTTGGTAACAATTTGCAACGTATATTATAGTTTGGATATAATGCCAATGTTTGCATGTTATTGCAATAGTTATACCATATGTTTTAATATCGATATCAAACCAAGGATCGATATAGTTGCACCACTATATTCATAAGACCTAGATTTTGTCACGTTATAGAATGAAAATTAAATAGTTTTAGTCTTAATTGCACTATAGTTAACCTATGGCTAATATTTGTTTAATGATCAAAATGCTACAAGTGTCTAGTCTCTAGGAAAGACTACTTTTGCTTACTTAAAGACTTAAATAATTATGGAGATAGATAGGATTGATGATCCATAAGAATTTTATCGTTAATCATTTCTTTTCATAGGGTCTAATAGTGTTGTATAAGCTCACAAGCACATACATGCTATAATATATAGTTTGGTAATGGGAGTAATAATTTTCTCCAATCCCCTATCCACTTTTATTCATGCGATACAATGGCACTGGACCATCTTGGTACTACCAGCTAAATGGTGACAACAAGACAGCTAGTACAATGACGACGACATAATTAGTTAGTACAAGGACGACGACAGAACCAGCTAAGTACAATGACGACTACAGTGACGATGCTGCTAATTAGATGCTCATTCATACAGCTAACTTGGGTTGATTTTACTTAGATACAAGACGAATCATGGAAAGCAAAAGTGTAAGCATGTGAATCGTACTTGTATGCTTTTATAAATGCAATAGTCTTTAATTATTCTATTTTTATTTTCAAATGATGAATTTGAACTCACACGAACTGGAATTTATTGCAATCATGAAACTTCTTACCTGTCGTTTGCACATAGAACAGGTCCAATGTTTTAGCGTTACAACTAAGTAAGCTTCGGGGTCCCTCATAGGACTCCCTTGGACAACAAAGAAGCAAACTGTCAGTATCATCTCAAAGAAAAAGTATCATATCACATTTCTAACCTGGCATTTCATTATTACATCAATCATACTTATCATTGCATTGAAAAGTGTCGCATCAAAAGTCTGATCTAATCATGCATTTACCTATCTTAATGATAGTTGTTACGAATGTAATTAAGTTGTCATTGTCGCATTAGTTAGATCAGAAATTTATTTGTGTTTAGTACAAACAGCTGTTTAGTTAACGTTGTTACATTCAACAATTATTATTTTCCGCAATTATAAATTATCGTAAATTAAGCTATTATTGCTATTAACAAAAATTTTAAATTTTTATGAAAATTCGGGATGTTACACCTTGCAAGGGTATGTCGTTCGTTTGATGCACATTTGTTAATCCCCCATTGTTTTTTCATTACTTGAGGATTAATGTTCAATGAGATTCCATCACGCTGGTGACGTTGTGCATTGATTTATACATACACATTGATTAGGTTTCTTTCCAGAGCTAGTAGAGTCCAAGAATGCTATTTTTAGTAGTTGTTTTTTTCTAGAAACTAGAGATTAAGGGGTCCACATGACATTGATATTCACACATTTATGATTCTTTTAAAAAACTGAGTCCAATGACAATGTTTTCATTATTTTTTTCCTTCTCCATTTTTACAAGAAGCTAGATAATGTTGTTTTCTTCAAAATTGTTAGGAGATGAAGTCAATATCCATATCTCCAATATCCTTCATGTATATCTCTTTACCAGGTCCACGTGTTGGTCATATGTGTTGAGAGCGTGATGGGGTGTAGGGGTGGTTTCCTTGAGGAAAAGATTTCTAGACCCTTCTAGAACCCTCATATGTATCGTATAAAAGGGGAGTGATCCCCCGACATTGTAACACAAGAGATAAAGCATTGTAAGTTTTTTTTTACTAAGTAATAATAAAATATTGAAGCTTCCATTTCCTTGTGGTCTTATCTATGTATAAGATGGTTTCCACATAAATCTTGTGTTCTATTGTTACTAGTGTGTGCTTCTATTTTTATATATTTTTAACAAAAATGAGTGTTTCCCACTTTTTTGCTTTTGTTTTTTTTTTTGATAAAAACTAACTTTTTGGGCACATTTATAATTAAAGTTTCTATCTATGGAAGGTACATGTTGAATGTCACGACTTTGAGCAAGCATTGATTGTGTGGTTGAAGGTATTGGTGGTGAAGGTATGATGAATCAAGAGCAATCTTGAGCAAGTGGGAAGGTATTTCTGTGTGACATGGTAGCTTATTGGAAAGTTTCCATTTGCACGAGGTTATAAAATTGACCTATGCCAAAATGTTAAAATTTCTCTGCAAACATTGTACAACCTGACGAGATCCGTGCAACCATCACACAATTGGAGAAATCTCCTTTGATTGGAACACCTCACTACTCTTTGCACAATATTTTAATGGGCCAAACCAAACCTAAGCCTACATATGAAGGATTCAACTTCCCATTACATCCCGAATTTCACTTTGCATCAGGTGAATTAGCTTAACCTTTTTCACCTCAAATTACTTTAGGATCAGGTGGATCTAATCTGCCACCTTCACCATCTGAATCACCTCCTGATTCTCCACATGAAAGCTCATCTGAGGAAAATCACTTGAAACACCATTTTGATCACTCCTCTGCAAGATATCATAGATCTCAAAGGTCCCCACATATTCCAAAGGATCAAAATAGACCTTGGATCAACCAAGATGCGGTCTCCATACTAGGCCTACCACATCCATTTCACAAAAATCCTAAAAAATTCTTTCCTAAATTTGACCGAGATGCCAAATAGCCTACAGATGATCACATAAAGAAGTTTATGTTAGCTTTTAGGATAAGGAATGCATAACAAGAAGATGTTGTATGTATATTATTCCCTTATACCTTCGAGGGTAGGGAATCCAAGTGGTATTTTTCTCAACCACCTCAAACTATTACATCTTGGGATCAATTTGAGTATGTTTTTCTCGAAAAGTTTAGTGAAGAGAAAACTCCCAAGGTCTTGGTAATGGAATTATAAAAGATCAAAATGGATCACAAGGAGAGAGTCAAAGACCTCAATCTTTCTCACCTTGAAAAATAAGATCCCTGCTGCATATATGCCTACATAAAATCTTATTGTTGCCTATTATGCCAAGGATCTCCCTCTCACTATAGTCATGTGGGTGAAGAGATCCTGAAAAAGAACTCTTTAGGAATCCTTTGATGAAGCTATCTTGATTGAGAAAGATATGTTCAGTCTAAAGTTTAACCATGATGCTGAAACCGATCAAGCTTCTACATCCAAGAAGAGGCCTAAAACGCTCCCTAAACCTCCTCCACTTAAGAAGAATCAAGGAGATATTGATCTTGATGGTTTGAACAAGGCCCTGCAGAAATACCTAATGAGGTTGTGGACATTAAGAGAAACTCAGGTGAAGGACCTTCCAATAGAGGTTATTTCAGACTCCCTTTTAGGAAGCCACCTTAGAATTTTCCTACCAAACAAATCCCTCCTAGAGAAGGATTAAACCTTAAGAACTGGGAAATATTCTTCAGGCTCTAATTATAAGGGTCGAGCAGTCTGCTGATAGGAAAATAGAGGAATTTGATCAAATATAATATGATAGGGGACAAACTTCGGATGATGATGAAAATCATCCCCCTTCTACTATGGATCATTTTTCAGATCTAACAAATGATATGTTTGAGGATGATTTCAAATCTTCTTTTGCAAGTTAGCACCCTTACAACACTCACAATAAAGGTCTGCCCAATAGTACAAATCCCTCCACTTCCACTCAAATTAAGAATGCTACTCCAAATATGAAAAACCAGTCTAAAACTTTTAAATGTTTTTCTATTTTAGATTTGGACTATGATCCCATAGAATATCTTACGAGGTTGAAAGCTAACATCTCTTTTTATGAGTTGCTGAAATTCTCTTTAATTCAACAGAAAATTTGCAAGACTTGGATGAAAATAGGGATTTTCCAAATCAAAATATGACCAATTTTGGTAAGTCTACAACACCTGCTGTAAACAACAAAAAGTAGTATGTAAACAACTCCTCCTCACAAGGGAAGAAATCTAATGCTCCACCCTTTGTTAACCTTTGAAATTTACAACAAAACCATACATAATTTTATGGTTGATAGTGGGGCCTTGTCAAATGTCATGCCTTTATCTATTTGCAAGAAATTTAATGTGGATATTAGGCCATCTCAAACCAAGGTTCTTCAACTTGATCACACTAATGTCAAGATTGTGGGGAAACTCAAGGATGTCTGTATTAGGCTTGCTTCTGATCCTAGAGTGCACCAAATTATAGACATTGTAGTTGTTGATATCCCAAAATCCGATGGGATGTTAGGGAACGGTCACAAAATCTCAATGGCTAATTTTCCATAGATTGGTCCCATCTTTAGTTTCCTTAGAATGGAAAACCCAACAGAATTACAGTTATCAGGGAGCATCACATGAAAAACAGTCACAGAATTGAATGATCCAAATGAACCGGTTTTATGTGTGGAATTTCCTTTGCTAATTGTGGTATGGATGCATATTTTGGAAACTTTACTATTGAAATTTCACCTTTTATAGACTCAAAACAACAATCTGAACTTCTATCCCACATTAAGGTGGTTGCACCGAATTGCTCTGTAATTGGTGTAAATAGTGTAAATAATGAATCTTGGTCATTGTAATTTGACGGATCTAGATCCAAGGAAGGAACTGGTGTTGGTTTCCTACTAATAGATCCTAATGGTAATAATATGTTCATTTGATGTAGATTAGAATTCAAGTGCACAAATAACATTGTAGAATATGAGGCTTTGATTCAAGGACTAAGAAGGCCACTGATCTTAATGTAAAATTGCTAATGGTCTTTGGGGACTAAAATATCATAGTTAAGCAGGTACATAATTCTACCCAATGTGTTTATGCTGACATAAAGAGCTATAAAAAAGAGGTATGGAATCTAATGTCTCATTTCTTAGCTTTTAATATCAGTTCAATCCCTAGATCTTGGAATCAAGAAGCTGATTTGTTAGATAATGTATCTCCTATATTAATACCTACTTGTTGAGGCCTTGGGGGTGCAGGGTAATTGCAGGGTGCTGGAACGGGTCCAAGGCTCCCAACAGAGGGTGAAAACCCAGACTGAAAGGCTTCAAAAAACCCTGCGCAAGGGCGGTTCTATCCCCATCCTGTTTGGTATGGAATTCTCCCATGGATATTTGGCCTCTGCTGGCATTCTATGCGTCAATGGATTTGATCGATTGATCAAAAGTTCAATACGGAAAACAGAAACTTAAAACTAAGTATGTTCTAACTTAAACTGTTAAGAAAAGAATCTAATCTGTGTTATACCTATTCTAAAGAGAAGCTTGTAGTTGTGCAAATCGATCTTGATGCGAGAGGAACAAGCATGTTTTCCTACTTCAATAGAAATGTAAAAGGTACATGTACTTGTTTACTTAAATCATAATAACTTAATGAAAATTAAAGAGAACAATTGAAGTAATTAAGTCCGTTCAAGACCAATCTGTAATCACTGTGTTAATTGAAGAATTAACATTGATTAGGTAGCATATGAATCATTTGCAGAAATCGATAAAGAAAGTATCTAAATTAAAGAAATTTAACAAGACACCCTTATACAAAGATCTGTCATAAGAAAAATCAATACAAGAGATCTGTGCATTAATTAATGTATGCAAAAGAAACACATCCCGTAGATGAAAATTCTAAAGTTAGAAAATCAGACACCATCAAAGAAACTTGACAATAAACAAGACATGATTTGAAAGATTACTTCATTGCATTAAGAATTCTATAAACAAAATTACAAGGCTCTGATAAGACAGAGTATCTCCACGTCCTCTCCTGCCGATTTCTGACCCATAGCTTGGTGACCACATGCTGATAGCTTCAGTCTAGATCAAAAGCATGATCACAGCAGGGATGGCTTGTGATAAGACCCCCCTGTCCTTGCATACAACATGAATCTTATAAAAAGAAAACACAGATATCATTCAAGAGATATAGACTATAAGGCACTGCCGAGGCTTGGTAACCTCATGATGACAAAGTTACCCACCAATGTTCTATGGATCATGAGTGGACCGACCTGTGATAGGATCTCCCACCTCTGAGGAAAACTAAGAGTCATCTTCCAAGTGTGGTGGCTTGATGTGAAGATGTCATTCCACTAAAACACTTATGAACCTAAAGGGATGGCTTTTGATAAGACCCCCCTCCTTGCAGCCTATCACTATTCAAGAAAATTATTAAGAGGGTGATTGTAACACGATCCATAGTAGAAAAAGATGACCAGGTTATTATGATACATTGTGACAATGAGACATAAAAAATAAAAATATTCCAACCATTTCCCGCATCTCAATTAAACAGACAAAGCATTTAAAAGGTAATGACCACAATGGAAAGATATCAATATCGAGGTCCTGCATCATTCGGCTATACATTCTTTACAAAACATATTCTGATATCAACTGAAAAAGGTTGAGATCATCATACCATCCTGCAAGTTCAAAATAGAGATCATATTAAAACTGGCTTCCAATCACTGCCAAATGTGTAGAGCTTATTGTTCAAAAGAAAACAGTCCAATCAATACAAAAGAAAACACACGCCAAACCTATGTACAAAAGTAACAAAATTTTCAAACAAAGTACTTTTTGAGCAGTGAAATATTCACTGGATAAGTGTCTACCACTCCCTCCAGTGTTTGTAATTGAACAGTGCTGGGACCCATCTTTTCTGTAATAATGAAAGGTCCTAGCCAAAGGTGTTGGAATTTGGTATATTGGTTTTTATCCTTATGTTGTTTATCCCACCTTAATACCAAATCCCCAATTGAGAATTCTATGTTGGATGAAGATTTTTCATCAAACCATCTCTTCACCATCTGCTGATGATGATACAACTTATTCTTAGCCACTTCTCTGTCTTCCTCTAGTTTAAGCAGTGTGTCAATTCTATGCTGAAGGGAAGAGGAGTCATCTTCTTGGATGGATTGAGCTAATTTCAACGAAGGGATGGTGAGGTTAGAAGGAAGAACAGCTTCCTTTTCATACACTAGACAGTAGGGTGAATTCCCGATTGCTGCCTTTGGAGTGATTCGGTCTGCCTAAAGAGCATTATAGAGCTGTGTGTTCCAATCTTTATGATGAGAAGCTACAGTATTTTGAAGAATATTTATCAGATTTTTATTTGAAGACTCAGCCAACCCATTACCTTGTGGATAGTAATTGGCAGAAAACTTTAACTTAATCCCCTTTTCAAGGGCATAATGTATCAAATCAATCGAGGAAAAATATGACGCATTATTGAAAACAAGATATTTTGGAGCACCAAACCTTGTTATTATCTGACTGTCAAGGAAAGCAATTACTTGGTTTGCATTACATTGTCTAAGTGGGATTGCTTCAGTCCATCTGGTAAAGTAATATGTGGCTGTAAGAATGTACCTATGTTGTAGGGATGAGGTGGGGTTTATAGGTCCAATAAAATCCAGTCCCCACTGCTGAAATGGGAACTGAATTGTGACTGGCTGTAATGGGAAAGCAGGCTTCTTGAACTTCCCTGTACATTTCTGACATGGTTCACACTTTCTTACATAAGCATATGCATCTTTAAACAATGTAGGCCAGTAATACCCTGCTGTGAGAATTTTATGAGCTGTTGTCTCTCCTGAGAAATGGCCTCCAGCTGTTCCTGTATGAAATTGAAAAGGAATATTATTAGTCTCATGCTTTTCTAAACATCTGAGGAAAACCCCATCATAGTTCTTTCTAAACAAGCCTTCACCAATGAATTGATAATGAGCATCTTTCAACCTTAATGCTCTACGCTTCTTAAAGTCAAGGGTTTTAGAAGCAAACCCATGGTTCAGAAAGAATTTGATATGATAATACCATTCAGATGTAGAAGTATCAATAACATTGACAAAACCTGTTGGGGCATATTCCTCCTGCTCCCATTCACTCTGTTGCTATGCAGGATCATTCGACTGAGCAGTAAGAAGACAAAGACCTTGTCCTTTCACAATTTTGGCCGGTCTGATTTCTAGATCATACTCTTGCAGGGCTGTCATCCAATGGGCCATTTTTTCACCCAATTCCTTCTGGACTAACACATTTCTAATGGCAGAGTATGGGACAATAACCTTTGTTCGAGATTTTAACAAATAAGGCCTGTGGTGATTAACAGATTTGTAAACTGCATAGGCTTGTTTGTCAATTTGGGAATAATTAAGTTCTGCACCTTTGAATGTTGATCTCATGAAGCCTGATATCGGGATCTCAGCATCATTGTCATGCCTCTATGTCAAGACAACTGCATAAGAGAAATCAATGGCAAGAGTATATAGAATAAAATCTTTATCAAAGTCAGGGGACATAAGAGCAGGAGCTTCAACAATGGCTTTTCTGATCTCAACGAAAGCATCTTTCTGTTCCTGCGACCAAGTGAACTGTACATCTTTCTTGACTAATTGCTGTAAAGGCTTAACTATCTGTGCAAAATTAGGTACAAATCTACGAACAAAATTGATCTTACCTAAGAAATACTGCAGGCCTTGCATGAACCTGGCAAGCCAATTTTTGAAATAGCATCAGTACGTTCTAGGTCAATAATCATACCTTCTTTGGACACGATAAAACCGAGAAGCTTTCCTTCTGTGACTGCAAAGATAGATTTCTTTGGATTGAGCGAAATCCTGAACTTCCTGCAATGTTCAAAAACCTGTTTCAAGGCAAGAAGATGTTCATGTCGCTTCTTAGAATATATTGTGATATCATCAAGATAAACTACGACGGAGTTATGCATTAAACCTCTGAAATCTATATCCACAACTCTCTGAAACGTGGCTCCGGCATTTATCAATCCAAAAGGCATTCGTCTGTAGGGGAAAGTGCCCCAGGGTGTTCTAAATGCGGTTTTCAATTGGTTATCGGGAGCAACCATAACTTGGTTGTATCCTGAAAAGCCATCCAGGAGTGAGAACATTTCAGAACCAACCACCTTTTGCAGAATCTGCTCCATAGGTGGAACAGGATAGTTGACTTTTTCGGAAGCCTGATTCAAATTTTGGAAATTGACACACAGTCTAATTTCACCACTTTTCTTACACATGGGCACCAAATTGGTAATCCATTGGATGTGTCTGATAGGAAAAATGATTCGGGCTGCCAGTAATTTTTCCAATTCTTTTTTCATAGAAGGTTCCAAGCTAGGGTGCATTTTGCACAATTTCTGTTGATAGGGTTTCACCTCCAGCTTCATAGGTATGTTGTGATGCATGATGCTCATGTCAAAGGTTTTCAATTCGTCGTAATTCCAGGCAAAAACGTCCTTGTACTCTTTACATAGATTAATGATAGCTCTTCTTTCCTTGGAAGAACAATTAACTCCAATATTGATAAAGCGAGGTTCTTGCTCAGTGCCCAAGTTAACTGGCTCATAACTTAGGGAGTAACTTTGAGTTTTGCAAGTGGTCTTGCGTCTACAAATCATAGAATTTTTCTAAGCTGATGACAGACTTCGGGATAACGTTTGAAGGATCGAAGAGTGATTTTTCATGCTCTTCCTCGTCTATGGCCATGTCTCGGAAAGTATCCTGTGCAGTGAGGAAGTCAAGTATCTGTTGATCGTCGTCAGACACTTTCCAATTGGTCACATTGTCAGGTATGGAAGGCCTATACATAAGCTCTATGGAAAAATTCTGGGGTGACAAACCTTCTGGTGGTATCAACCTAGATGCTGTGTTTGCTAGGAGATTGGCATCAAAATTCAGTGACCTAGGGACATAATTAATGTTAAATGCAGAAAAGGAGTTGGTGAGATCCCTTACCATATTCTGATAATTCATCAAGTGGGGAGATAAGCAATGTATCTTGTTCCTTACCTGTTTGACAATGATCTCAGAATCTCCAAAGCAATGAATCACTTGTACCCCCATATCAATAGCCTTTTTAAATCCTTGAACAAGCACTTCGTATCCAGCCATGTTGTTGGTATAGTCAAATTCCAATATGCAAGCTATCATAGTTTTAATCCCTTTTGGGTTGATTAGGACACAACCCGCACCAGCTCCTTCCTTAGACCTAGAGCCATAAAAAAAAGTCCAAGCAGTCGGATCTATTCTAAAATTTGTATTTACATTAAAAACATTATGTACAACATCTCCAGTGAAAGGTACAATGGTAAAATGAGTGATTTGAGATTGTTTCTGTAAATTTATATCTGGAGAACAGTCAACAGGAAAATCTCCAAAGAAAGTGTCAAACGTGAAATGTTCAATGTGTGAATTGAGATAACCAGCAGGCTCACTAGAGTCATTCAGATCAGTGACTGTTTCTTTCATGAATGGTTCCCTACTAATTTTGATTTTGTTGGGTTGTCCATCATAGGGTAACCATAGATGAGACCAGTCAGTGATGAAGCAACCTTTCAACTTCTCTAACCAGTCCCTACTTAACCACATCCCATAAGATTCAGGAATGTCAGGCACCACTATGTCTATAGTTTGGTGAATGCGTGGATCAGCAGATAATGTAAGCAAGACGTTTCTCAACCTTCCTACTACTTTGACTTTTGATCTGTCGAGTTGGACGATCTGAGTAGGGCAGGGTTCCCATGTGGCATTGAGTTTTGTACAAATAGACAATGACATTACATTTGATGAAGCACCAGAGTCTATCATGCGGTTATGCACATTCCTATTGAAAATCTCGAAAGTCAGAAGAAAAGGGGGTGTCCTTTTGCTTCCTGGTTTTTGATCATTTGATTTGGTAAGGGAGTCAAAGTTATTATTCTGAGAGTCTCTGGTTTGTCTGACTACCATACTTTTGGGTAAGGTGTCTCTCATAGAAGGAATCTTCAATAGTTCAAACAAAGATATATTAGCCTTAACTCTTTTCAGATCATCAACTAAATTATACTCGATCTCCGGAATAGCTGTATCCCTTTGAGGAACAGTTTTTCCCTTATTGGGAACAATTGTTGAGGATGAAGGTTCCTAAGGGGGTTGGGGTCTTGACCTTGTGTTGTAAGGGTGTTGGACGTTAAACACAGTCTCAGGTTCTTCTTCCTCTTTGTTCATGAGGAGTTCGGAGAAATAGCTAACAGTGTTTACCTGCAGGTCCTCTTGTTCTTCGTTCTCTTCAGGCGATTGTGAGTCATGGTTGGTATGATCGTTGGAGGTCTCAGGAATAGTTTGGGATTATGTTTCCAAGGCTCTAAAAATGGAATAGATTTATTCATTTGAAAGTTCCTCAGTGGGATCAGTAGGTGGTGGATTCTGAGGAGGTTGATAAGGTCTCCTACAAGGGGGCCTTACAAAACCTCTGTTTTGGTTTTGATTCTCATTGTTATTTCTTTTCAGATCGACCATCTCATTTGACATTTTCTAAAGAAATTTCTTTACATCAGTCATGTCAAATGGATCCTTGTTTTGGGCAGAAGCCCTGGGCACAATGTTAGTTTTCTTCTTAGATGTGGAAGTAGAGGGTTGTTCTTCTATTGCATCGAGGCCATCCTTAAGACAATAAATATCCTTTTCAACTTGGATAAATTCAATGTAGGATTCATATAAATTGTTTTTGTGTGCTCTTTTTACCCACATTGCAATGGGGGCAGAAAGACCCTTTTCATAAAAGGAAACCAGAAGCTCTTCGGCTGGGAAAACAAGAGCAGGGATTCTATTCGTTAGGTAAGAAAACCTTTGATTATAATCTTTAATTCTTTCTTTACCTTTCATCTTTATGGAAGATGATTCCAAAACTAAGTCCTGTGGTGTTTTGTCATCTCCAAACTTTTGGATAAATAGCTTTTCAAAATCATCCGAAGATGTAATAGATCTGGCTGCCAAGGCGAAATACCACGTAGATGCCTTCACCTCAAATGTGTAAGGGAAAATTATGCAAACTACATCCTCATGAATAACATTTCTAAGCCTTATGGCTTGCATGAAAGTTTTGATATGATCAACTGCAGGTGACTTGTCATTTGGGTTATATTTAGGAAGCCAATTTTCTGGGTTCTTAGGTAACCTATGTTGGTCACCAAGTATCCATACAGCATCTTGGTCAAGCCAAGGTCTGTTCTGGCCTTGTCCAGCCATGGGTATTTCTTCTTCTTCCTCAGATGAAGAGTCAAAAGAGTGTTCACCTTCGGATGAAGAGGATGAAGATGGAGGTGGAGACGGTGGTGGTCCACCTGAAGGAATTAATTGTGAAGCTGGTGCAGTTTCAGTCAATAACAAATCAAGATGGAATTCAGAGGGTTGTTGCTGATTCGATGAACTATTTTGCTCTGAATTTTGTTCAGCGTTTTGTTCAGCTGAATCTTAACTAACTTGATATACAGGCTGTGGGTTAGGCTTTTCTTGGTGGATTTCCGCTAATCCTTGATTTCTCTGTAAAGATAGTCTTTGCTGCAATCTAGAAGTGCTATCAATGGACCTCTTGAGTATCTATTCAAGCAGTATAGGTCCTATAGTGGGTGATGTGATAATGATATCTCCTGTTGTTGTATCTCGATGAGCTATTGGGGTAATAGGGATAGTAGTTGGTCATTGTACCGGTTGCTCAACAGAAGTAGATGCTTGAGTTTGACTATGGGTGACAATTGGTATTCTTGCTGGAGGAGGTTTTTGAGTATTCTACTTAGGCATATTTAACTACTGGCCCTCCTTCTAGTGCCATTTGTTGAGGCCTCGGGGGTGCAGGGTAATTGCAAGGTGCTAGAATGGGTCCAAGGCTCCCAACAGAGGGTGAAAACCTAGACTAAAGGTATTTGAAAAACCCTGCGCAAGGGCGGTTCTATCCCCAGCCTGTTTGGTATGGAATTCTCCCACGGATATTCGGCCTCTACTGGCACTCTATGAGTCAATGGGTTTGATGGATTGATTGAAAGTTCAATACAGAAAACAAAAGCTTAAAACTAAGTCTGTTCTAACTTAAACTATTAAGAAAAGAATCTAATCTGAGTTAGACCTATTCTAAAGAGAAGCTTGTAGTTGTGCAAATCGATCTTGATGCGAGAGGAACAAGCATGTTTTCCTACTTCAATAGAAATGTAAAAGGTGCATGTACTTGTTTACTTAAATCATAATAACTTAATGAAAATTAAAGAGAACAATTCAAGTAATTAATCCCATTCAAGACCAATCTGTAATCACCATGTTAATTGAAAAATCAACATTGTTTAGGTAGCAAATGAATCATTTGCAGAAATTGATAAAGAAAGTATCTAAATTAAAGAAATTTAACAAGACACCCTTATACAAAGATTTGTCATAAGAAAAATCAATACAAGAGATCTGTGCATTAATTAATGTATGCAAAAGAAACACATCCTGTAGATGAAAATTTTGAAGTTAGAAAATCAGACACTATCAAAGAAACTTGACGATAAACAAGAGATGATTTGAAAGATTACTTCACTGCATTAAGAAGTCTGTAAACATAATTACAAGGTTTTGATAAGATAGAGTATCTCCACGACCTCTCCTGTTGATTTATGACCCAAAAATTATCAACCTCCTGTACCTAAGAGGTATTCTTTCTTAAATAAGGATTACAATGGAGTACAAAAAGGGAATCCCAAAAGATAGGGATTACAAAGTTTAAATTCGGCTATTAATCCAGGGAATCCGACCATAATATTCTAAACAACTCTAACTCAGCAAATTCCCTCCGCTTCAAGGTGAATTTTGAACAAAATTCATCTTGGAATTTCTGGAAAATCCTATAGCAAAATTGGAGAATTCGTCAACAACATAATAGCTATCGACAATAGGGAAGAGCCGGTCCTCCAAACCTTCTTGCTGAATCACCGCAAAATCTCCTGGCTGATCCATAACGCTATCAAAAACAGAAAAATCGGACAACGGGTCTTGTTTCACGGGAGCCAGTGATGTATCAGGTTCTTCATTAATTATGAGATATTGGATAATAGAATCATCTTGATCATGCAACTGTTCACGGCTTTCTTCTTCGTCCTTTTGAGGAGGCGGTAAATAAACTGGCAGAATTTCAGAAACTTCTTCTCCGCTACCACTGTTGATATCAGGAACACCTGCATCAAAAGGTGATGACATAGGTTCAGGAAATAACAAAGAATGAATCTCCTCGTGCATAGAAGATTCATCGGAGGTTTCACAACCTATATGCATTTTATCCAACAAATTGTCAAACAGAAAACTTGCCAAAACAGGAAAACTTTCTAACCAACTCAAATGACGAACTAAGTGCTTCATACCTGCGGCCATATTTAAAATGAGTGATAGAGGATCAAAATGATTGAATATAATGAGCTGCAATGATTACCGTCATGCGAAATTGGAGATTACAATCATTTAAACTGGAATGAGACGACGTCAGAGCATGTTAATTCGAAAAGGATCATAACAAGTACACCTTCAACATATTCTAATGTCACATCTAAACACTCTCATTACAGGTCAATCTTATCAAGCAATGATGTTTTCAAGGATGATCATGCAGTGCAAAGTGAAGTGAGAATCTCGGCCATAATGATGGTGAAAACAAGACATTGCAACGTAAAATTGAATAATCGAATCTCATCCATTGGATCAACTAAATGGACAATGAGGATTTAGAAATGCAGGATGCGGGATAAGACTTTGGGAAATAATTTCTAAGTTTATTCATGATTCCTGAAAGCCGCAACCCAAAAATTATGGGTTTCAGGATCGCTCACATAGATAAAAAATACAAAACGTATTTCCGAAAGCTGCAACCCGAAAATTGCGGGTTGTGGGTTTCGAAACATACTAAGCAAGTGAAAAGAAAAAGCGGGAATCCGAAATCCGAAAGCCGCAATTGCGGGTTTCGGAGTGACGATTCCCAAACTTATTAGCAAGGGGTTTCCGCATCCCACACATTGCGGGTTGCGGGTTTCGGGATCACCAAAACAAAACAACTGAAAATTGTTTTCCCGCAACCCGTAATTGTCGGGTTTGGGATTTCTGGGTGTCGGAAAGTCGGGTTTCGGAAAGGCAGAAAACAAGCAATAAAAGACTTGAAATTTGAATTTCTCTGCGATCAAAACACTCGGAAAAATTCTAAGGGAAGCAATACAAATTAATCTAAGCAAAGGAATTAGTACAAGATTGCAGAAATCAAGCTAAAGATTCATATTCACAAGAACACTCGTACGAATATCTTTATGCAAATTAAAAATCGAGGCTCTCATGCTTGACTGAAGCATGGGATCTGTTGTGGTCACAACACTACTGAAGGATTTTTCGCTAATGCATTTTCCATTGAATTTATTTTTAGGCTGTCTATCCTGGATAACATTACTAATTGGTGTGCATATGACGATGAATAGCACATCATTGAATTTCCGCACATGGAAGATATATTCCAGGATTCGCCAATTGATGACATCAGCCAAGACAAAGATATCTGAAACTTTTAATCAGTACATGACAAACAATCAATGAAAGATTCATTTAATTTGGCAAACTGTACCCCAAAACCTGTTGCTAGATTAGAAAATTTCTATGATCTTCATGATAAGTTCTGATGGGAGTTTTAATTACCTTCTAATTTATCATAGGATAAGTAAGAAGTATGTAAATTAATTGTAAACTTGGGGTTCATTGGGAAATTGTGAGTTACTGTGCATTGTATGTGCATAATACAATCTCCTCTTACATTGGTTTATCTACTGTGAAGTTGTAGTTAAATAACATGTGAAGTTGTAGTTATATAACCTTACTTACAAACAAGGGTATGAACATGTACATAGTATTGGAAAGGAAATATCAAGCTAAACAACTATTGAAACTAAATTGCAAGGAAAGTAAATCACATGATAGGAAAGTAGATTCACACGAGCTGCGGGTATCAGAAGTATGATTCAATTGTCTCCTGAAACAACCCCATTGATGTGCACTAAGACTAATCGCAAAATTGAAGTCCTAAATCACTCTTGCAAAAATTGGAATCACACCATGCTGGAAAGTAAATGCTAAAACTAAATTCACACTATATAGTAAAAGTAAATTCTAAAACTAAATCACACTGTGCAGGAAAAGTAAATTCTAAAAATAAATCACACTTGATATAAAGGTAAATTGTAGAATGAAATATAAAATCTATCCTTGCCAAATACAAGTTACTGTTTATGATCCAAGGTAGTAAATAAAATTATTGCATTAAGCGCGTTCATTACATTCATGAATTGTAAAATAAACTTCTCAATCACTTATCTACAGATTAAAATTACATTGTAGAAATAAACTACATAACGAGAAACGCAAAATTATCTAATTAAAACAAATCAACAAATTAAAACTACATGATAATAAAATAAATAAAATCACATTACAAAAAATCATAAAAATAAAATCTATATTGAATCAAGATGAAATTACAATCTATTCCATCATTATTGGGACGATTTCTCTAAGATTCCTCTCTCTTGAATGTAGAATGAGGTCTTATGTATACATGAGTTTTCCATTTATCAAGGGTTAATTGAACAATTTGTAAGTAGTTATGTTGTTTTATTTTCCTTATTTTGTAATTAATGGAATGAAAATAAACCTTAATTATATCTATGTATTGTAAATGGCATATAAAATTTGTAGGAAACATAGCATGGAGTGGAGCCGACATAATATATTTTGATAGATGACAGGATAAATGGTTTTGAAAGAATGTGTGTTGCAAATATGAATTAATTGCTGCTATGGTACATTTTTCCGATTTATGCAGACATGCACATATCATACTGTACATGAAGATATATTCATTACAATTTATTTCTATGTTTGTAGATGGAACATGAAGAGGTGCATGTCAAAATCAATCCAACCAACAAAAAATTCCAAATAAATTCAGTTCAATATCCCCTACAAGTGATGAATAAATGATCAATGAAATAGAATGTTGCTAGTTGTATATTTTGGAATGTCTGTCTATGGAAATCATACATTTTGTTTGACCTGGACATACTCTCCAAATTGGATGATGACATGTTATCAATAATTGTAACAATTCTTTATTAACATTTTGAATATAATAGTCATTTATGTTGTCCAATTTTGTGCAATAAAGGGTCTCTTATTCCTATATAATAAAATGAACTTCTTATTCTATTTCGTTTTCCTAGTGCCATAAATTTTATGTTGTTGATTAAATACATGGATGATTTAAATTGTTGCAATGAACATAAGTGTAATTAGTTAGTATATTTGTATAAATGATACAACACATTAATGCAATGAATGTATCCAAATGCAATAATTAAAATATAAAAATCAATATGATTATAAAAACATTTGATTTTTTAAAAAAGAACAAGAAGCTACATTTGTATACCCATAATGTGGAAAAATTCAACATTGAAACATATTGTTGAGTTGTGACCATTTGAAATCAATGGTACGATTCATAACTACTTACACACCAATATATTTAAATGAGCATTACACACCAGTATGAGAGATTGTAATAAAATCACTGGTGCTCCTAATGCCAACAATAGCCCCGCTTCCTTCAATGATAATGTAACCATCCTTCAATGATAATGTAACCATCATCATTACTATTATCATTACCATTACAAGAAATTATGGTGCACAAGATGATATATGGATTGATGCTTTTACATATGTAATATGCCCAGGTTCTTTTACGTATATAATACACACCAATGATTTTATTACATAAAATTCACACATGTTCACAATATATACTTTTAGGTCCCACTACATATTAGATTATGGACAACTAGTGCATATTATAGATATAAGTTCCCTTGTGCTTTCAATATCTAAAATAATCATGATGGATTTGAAAATATGTTGTATACATTGATTCTCACTCTAGATATTTTTGAAGCATTGATACATATTAGTACATAAAACATTAGCACATATTTAATATAGTTGGTGCCCTGATGTGCATTATTATATCAGCATAAAAGACCTCTGTTAGAACCTCCAACCTCCCATAATTTATAGTTATAGTGAAAATCCATTAAAACCTCTAGTACCAACATAGGAGGTTTTTTTGATAGTTTTTCCCAATCTTATAACACTAAAAGCCTCTGCAGAAAACCTCCAATAGAATTTGGTTTCCTTGTAGTGTATCTTCAATACGCTTCGTACCTACCATATAGTTTCATATCAAATTGGTTCTATTTAGTGAACGCTCCTATCTTGGATATGATAGGTAATTATATAGAATGGATATAAATATATCAAATTTCATATTGCATGTTGCACATTCCATTTTTATCTTAGTTACTTCATACATAGACACATTTAGAAACCATGGGTAAACATACATTTAAACAAAGGACCAATAGAGTCATCTATATCTTGAGGGTTTTCCATTTCAATAGAGGAAGTTCTAATTGGTTCCTTTCACCAAGTGAACTTATGCTGACTTGGGTCATTTACCTACATCAATAGTGTCCTAGAAAAAAACCTTTGGAAGAGGCTAGAAGATACTGGGGTTTATTCTAGATTGAGGTTTGTAGTAATAAGGATTTACAAGAGGGTCATTTACCAACTTTAAAAATAATTAGGAATGGTTATAGGAAATCATTTGTAATATAGAGGTTAACCAAGTATGTCCTATGTTGCTTATCATTTTTGTATTTATATTAATAATTCAGAGGATTGCATGGAGGAACTAGGTTGTGCATGGATGACTATAACATGATTAGTCATCACCCTCCTTCTATACATAGATGATATTTTTCTTTTAGAAATGTTCCCATCCGACCTTAATAAGCAACTTAAGATTCTCAACGATTTCTATACTAACATTGAGATGTCTATAAATGCATATAAAACAAAGGTAATGATCATTAAATCAAAAGAAAAGTTATACACCCTAATTTTGTTTATGGTAATAACAACTTGGAAGAAGCCCATTTTTATAGCCATCTTGAAATTGATTTTCATCACATAGTAAATTAGATTTATAATGTTGAAAATATAATCAATGGAGGTTGAAAGGTTTATTTTGGTCTTTAGATCTACACTTGTAAACTATGAAATTTTGGTTTTGGAAAAAATAAAAGGTCCTCTTTGATACCCTTATTACCCTAATGGCTCTATATGGTTGCAAAATTTGGGGATATATTATTTATAGGGAAACTTGGAGGAAATGGAGCAAACCCAAAATATTTTTATAAAAAAAGCCTTAAATTAAGTGCAATACACATTATCCTATCCTCATTTTGGAATATGTGATTCCACCCATTGAGAGTAAAGCTATGATAAGGTGCTTAATATACAAGAAAAAATAATTAACATGAAGAATGAGGGGATTTCTATTACTTCTTCAAACAATAGTAATACTCACTCTATGCTTAAAAGAGGTTGGACTATAGATGCAGTTTCCTAGTTTAACCAATGAGCGATAGTGGAGGAGGACAACCTCCAATATATCAATACTATTAAAATAACTGTCATAACTAAGTTAAAATACTCCTTTGGGTGAGGTCTAGAGGAAACTTGGAGTGGATTTTCTGACAATGCCTTGGGTTCAAATCCTGGTATAGCCTACACACACATATTATTATATTTCTATTCCATTTCTAAATTATTTGATCATAAAAACAACTTGATAAACCCAAGTAATTAATTTAAATCGCAAATCCCATAAACCAAAGTTGCCACCTTAATATCCATCTTTTTAATACAAAAATTTGGGAATGAGATAGTCCAAAAAATTTATAGAATATTCAAGATCTCCAAAGAATTACTACTAGACTTCCCCATTCTTATATTTATAACCCTAATATCCACTACTTTTCTTATGTAAAGCCTTGCAAACTATCCTAACAGAAAAAAAAGACGAGCATAAATTAGAGTAGAATTTAGAAAAAAATTCGACCATACCCGGAGTGGGAATTATTCTCCTTGCTTGTGACTAATGTGAGTAGAGAGGGGTTCTTCTTTCCAATTTTCTCAAACTACTACTCCGCTATATCTTTTTCAATTATTTTCAATTGGCCCTATCTAAGGTAACCAACTGAAACTGCTGGAGAAACAAAGTTCCTTAATTCTTCATACCCAGGCCTTTGTTCAAATTCCAAGTGTATTACCTTATCTTGCAATTCTTTAATTTTAACTTCCTTCTCCTCAAGATTTTATTTATTTTATTGTTCTCCTACCTAAACTAGATTCCCTTTATGCTTCTATAACTGAAATTTTATGACTACCCATTGTCTTCTTATTCACTTGATTTCCTTGGCATAATTTATCTCCTTGTCCTTTCTCTATGATCCCACCTTCTCATGGCTAGTGAAACACATTATTGAATTTCATCACAATGGTATTAACATCGATAGGTTGACCTTCTCATGTCCAAATGCTCACAATGGCCAAATCGATTAGGATGCACATGAGAACTATCCATCTACACAAATATAAACATGTCCATAGTGCCATTGAAACAAGTTTCTTGATCTCTTGATTATGATGGGGATATTCTCAAGCTTATGAGAACTACCTGAGTACATGCTAATCAAAGAAAACTAGATAACTAGCAATGAATTCCCCATAAAGATTGGCTCAACATGATCTGGATGGGTTACAATCTGACATCATTACATAATTAGAGAGAGGCATAACTGACATAGAGTTGGCCGTCCCATATGGACCTCCTTCATAATGAAAATGCCATGAAGAAACGCATGTGTAGCACAATTAATATATTTCCATTAATATGGAGTTGCATGCAAACTTGTGAATGGCACTTGGCTAGTCTAATTTGTAAATTCATTAAAATGATTTGGGTTTGATACTCTAGGGAAGGAGGTTTTGAACAAAAACCCTCCTCCTTTCCACACCATGCCATGAAGGATACTGCAACCTTTGATGGCCATTGCATTTGCTGCTTTGTTGAACCATCAGAGGGTGTGAAACAATTCTATTGATTTGAAGATCTTTCTAGTTGTTTTTGGACTCTTGTTAATAATCTTTTTAGCTGAGGTTCATAAGGAAGGGATTTAGCAATTGAAAATGGGAAATTATTGTCATTGAATTTCTTGACACTTTGATCTTCTTAATCGCTTTTCACTTGACTAACATTATTTCTTTCCATAAGGTGAGAGATTGAACTTGGTTGTTAGATGTCTCACCTAATCCCTAAGCTTAAGAAGATTCTAGATTTCCATTGGGGTCTAGGATGACCCCCCACAACCACCACCCCTATTGTAATAAATATTGATTATAAATATATATTATTAGTAAAAAAATTATACACATAGTTTTAATTAATCAAAACTTTCTCCCTAAATAAAACAAAAACCTATTTTTTAAGATGATACTTCTTGTGAGGGTCAAAACCAATGTATTTAAGAAAGAAAACATGATAATGCTTCATAACTATGTTGATATAACATTTTGACCTATTCTATTCTAGATTACAAATGAAGAAGGCTAAAAATTACATGGATTTGAATTTTTATGGTTAGTCCTCATGGGAATCTCGCCATGCAATCTTTGCCAAAATAACAATTTTGGATTGATAAAATTGTTGTTTTTAATGTAGAAAGGGATTCAACACCCTTGAATACCTTTGTTGCAATTGGGTTGAGAAATGTTACTATTTAATATACACAATTCCATCAATTCAAAATGATTCTTTCTTGTCATATGTCATGCTAAAATAATCTATATTCCTTCACATTATTTTGAGTGGCACAATAATTTTTTTTTTATAGATGTTTAGACTATGACATTACAAATTAAAGTGAGTTAATGGGAAAAATCTAAGTAAAAACTGCTAAGATAAAGCTAATCTTAAGTTAGAAATATAAAGTGAAACATGGGTATTGTGATTAATTTGTAAGTGTTTATATTTATATAGATTTGTTTTGAATCATATTTATAGAAATTTGTACATGGGCCTAATGGTTATGGACATGTGTTTTCTAGCATATGAGGTCCTTTAAGGGGTCTCATTCGCCCATTTGGTGAAGTTAGCTAAATGCTTAAATAAACATTTATAATTTTTAACTTTTAAAGATCGAGAAAATATTATTGTGTACATTGAAATATATTTAAATTTTTCAACTTTAAGAGAGTACCATGTATACTCATGTTATAGTTTACCAACTACAACGAAATATTCATTAATTGGCAATAAAAATAAATACAAACTCAAATGGTGTAAGATTTTGTAAAGCAATATAAAGCGCATAATGAACATAGAATAACATGAGAATCATTTCAAACAATTTTGTGATTGTTGGTCCCTTAATCTTTTGAATGAAGCTTTATTAATAACCATTTCCTACTACTTTCAAAATTTTATTTTAAAGATCACACGCATTATCCAATTGACCTTAAAAAATACATACATTAACATGAGTTAGGATTTTTAACTTATCATTTCAAATTTACCTATATGATATTATGTTTTTTCATTTGTGCCGATGTTGAACTCTATTTTGGTGAGGGAATTATGATGATGACCCCCCCGCCTCTCTCTCTCACAAACCCACACACACATTATTATATGATATATTATGTTCCAAATTTGAGATATGTTTCATGTTACTTACAATGAATTTAGTAAATGTTACTTTACAATTTTGAAAGTTTATTATGGACAAGCTTATTATGAACTTGAAAATAATTGTAAATCCAAAAACCTTTTTCTTTGGGATAAGAATAAACCCCTCTCTGTGTTATTTTTTCATCATTTAATTCAATAGATCTAGGATCTTAACTGAAAGAACAACATGTACAACATATCAAGCATAAGAGACAAGAGACACAAAACATTTCACCAGGGAAAACCAAGAAGGTGAAAAACCTCGCAACTTCCTCGGAGATAGAATAAGCATCATTACAAGGATCACCATGATCAAACCCAAGAGATATACATCTTTAGCATTTTTATCCTCCTCCACTTGTGCGCATCCTCCTCTTCTCTCACTAATGCGAAGTGAGTGAATAATAGAATGTGTAAAATGAGAGAGACACACTCTCTATTTATACACTAACTTTCACTTGACCTTTACTCAACTAGGTCGGCCTCAACTTAACCACTTAACATAATACTAACTGGGATGAACCCACTAGGGTGGTCTAATAAAAATTTAACCCACAAGATTCATACAGGGCCGACCCCATCAAGGTGGTCTAATAACCCATCAAGTATAAGTTATGGCACTTACAATATAACTTGCAACACATGCAAGTACAACTGATGACACTTCCAATCGGAGGAATAATACATCTCCATTGGGGATACAATAAAGTACAAATACAATATACAAGTGAATATCTTTCGAAGTTACAAATACATCAACACTCCCTCTTAACTAGGAAGGTATTCTCTTGACACAAGTCATCAATACATATTGGCAGTGGCCTTCAATTCTGGAGCTGGATCATCAACACTGGATCATGGAGCATCATCATCATCACTGCTGCTGTACTCGTCATCTCGATCACTGGGATATCTTTGAATTCTTCTCATCATAGGAAGTTTTACAGAGCCAACCCTTTTTCATGCTGGATGTAGCTGGCCCACCACCTGTAGGTGTTCATCAACACTGGCCATACTGTGGATCCTAGGACTAATTACGTGCGTCAAAAAAACCTCAAAAGAGCATCCTAGGCCTTTTAAGAGCACACAGCTCAACCTATCGGATCTCCCAGGATCTTTTACATGTGACCTTTACAAAACCTTAAAAGAGTGTCTTGCTCAACAAGGACTCTAAAGAGCATCCGAGGACTTTTACGTGCCTAGCACAACCTGTCCGAACCTCCAGGACTGATTACATGTAATCTCCACAAAACCTTAAAAGGGTGTCTTGCGCAGCAAGAACCCTAAAGAGCATCCGAGGCCTTTTACGTGACTAGCAGAACTTTTTCGGACCTCCAGGACATATTACATGTGGTCCCCACAAAACCTTAAAAGGGTGTCTTGCCCAGCAAGAACCTTAAAGAGAATCCGAGGCCTTTTACGTGACTAGCAAAATGTGTCCGGATCTCCAAGACGTATTACATGTGGTCTAGTAAAACCTTAAAAGGGTTTCTTGCCTAGCAAGAACCCTAAAGAGCATCCGAGGCCTTTTATGTGACTAGCACAACCTGTCTGGGTCTCCAGGACGTATTACATGCTACCCTTGTACAACCTATCCACGGCCACAGAGTATCAACCTGATACTCATGATCATACTGATCATCATAGCATCGTCCTGATGCATATCATCTGGAGCATCGTCCTGATACTCATCACATATGATCCACCTGATCATGTAAAGCATCCACCTGATGCATATCATCACACATGATCCTCTTGATCATGTAAAGCATCCACCTGATTCATATCATCACACATGATCCACCTGATCATGTAAAACATCCAACTGATGCATATCCAAAGCAGTAAATGAAGCATCGTCCTAATTCTCATCACACAACGCTTACATCCACAACCATGGGAAGGATCCTCCTACCACCATGCTTGGAATGGATCCTGCAGATGTGTCCCATCACTTCTTCCTCGAAGTATCTTCTATCTGAAGAACACCAAGCCTCTCTCTAAAGTACTCGAACTTCACTCTGACTAGTGGCTTGGTCAACACATCTGCAATCTGCTCATATGTCGCAACATATAAGAGCTTCACTACTCCTCTCTGCACCATACCCATAATATACTGATATTTGATCTCGATGTGCTTCGACCTATCATGGAACACCGGGTTCTCTGACAACTTTACACAACTCTGGTTGTCACAAGAAATACAGGTAGCATCCAACGGGAGATCAAATAATTCAGACAGTAGCTTCCTAAGCCATACTGCCTCACAAATAGCCGAACAAGCTGCGACATACTCTGCTTCGGCTGTACTCAGTGCTACACAAGACTGCTTCTTGCTAAAGCAAGAGATCACACCTGATCCCATACTGAAGCAGCACCTCAAAGTGCTCTTCCTATCTGCAGCACTTCCTGCCCAATATGAATCAACATAACTCTCTAGGTTAAACTTTTGATTCACATCATACTTCAGCCCATAATCAATTGTACCCTTTAGGTACCTCAGAATATGCTTTACAAAAACCAGGTGAACACCTCTGAAATTCATCAGGAACTGGCTCAATGTGTTCACTGCAAAGCAAATATCTGGTCTTGTGTTTGTCAGGTACATCAAGGACCCAATCATCTGACGATACACCGTGTCATCAACCGGCTCAGATGAAGCATAACACAGAAGCTTCAGGTTTGATGCTATAGGTGTGGCGATGGCCTTGCAGTCCATCATCCCGAACCGCTTCAGGATTTCTACTGCATACTTCCATTGTCCAAGGAAGATTCCATTTGCACTCTGCCACACCTCCATACCTAGAAAGTAAAGCATCATACCCAAGTCCTTCATCTCAAACTTGGCAGCAAGATTCCTCTTCGTGTCGGCAATCAACCTATCCTCACCTGTAACAAACAGGTCACCCACATATAATAGTAGTATCACTGGATGGCCTTCCTCAACCTTGTAGTAAAGGTTGGAATCCACTTTACTCTTGGTAAAGCCCAAAGTGGATAGAAAGCTGTCTATCCTACCATACCAAGTCCTAGGAGATTGCTTCAAGCCATACAAGGATTTCTTCAATCTGCACACATATGACTCCCTGCCATGTGTCTCAAACCCGAGTGGCTGCTCCACATATACTTCCTCTTCGACTGCACCAGTCAAGAAAGCTGTCTTGACATCCATTTGGTGTATTTTCCACTTCATCACTGCAGCCAGGGAAAGTACTGTTCTAATGGAAGTGTATCTGGCTACAGGTGCAGAGGTCTCTTCATAATCTCTCCCTTCTTTCTGGGAGAAGCCACGAGCTACAAACCTCGCTTTGTATTTCTCTATGCTACCATTTGTAGCATGCTTGATCTTATAGATCAACTTGGAAGTCACAACTGACTTCCCTTCTCTTCTTGGGATCACATTCCAAACATGATCAACTTGTAGTCCTCGATTATGGAATCCTTCCATTACTGCATCCCGGATCCTAGGAACTTCAGATTCTTCAATATCTTTCAATAGATAGTTTTCTTTGAACTTCGTTGCTGGAACAAATGTTGTTGTCCTTCTTTTGTAGGTGATTGTACACGATCTTTCCTACAAGTCAAATTCAATTGCATGATTAGAAACTTCTCATAGCTTTTTCAAAAACATATTCTTATGCATAAAGACATATGCCATACAGTCATGCAATTATCTTAGCCAATGCCTCAATACAACATTTATCCATATCCCGTAACTTTCTAGATGCCTTCCATCTCTACCAAAACATTGTTAAGAGTGTGCACAACTCCCAACATGTCAGCAAAGAGGTTTCATTCTAGATAAGTAACAATGGAATGTTGTACAGTACCATAGGACACTTTCCCATTACTTGCACATTAGTAGTATCTTGTTCATTAATTCAACTTTTCTAATATGCATAATACATATCCTAAATCTAGTAACATAAGTATGTATATGACTGGACAACATCATTTAATCATATATATAATAAATGACAATTCTAATACTTATCTTTGTTTGGTTGTTGGCTGGACTCCCTCTCAATCTTTGCTTCCTTGCACGAACTACTGGAGTGTGCTCCCTCTTGATCTTTGCTTCCTGGATTATCTTTCCTTGAACTTATATCCATCCTGGATCACTATTCATGCTTAAGTGTGCACTAGTGTCACCATTGTGTTATCCTCAAGATCTCATACATAACCATACATACATTAGTATAATCTCAATACTATCAAAACATTATGATTCTAAATAATCTTATGTATGGTAATGATCATTTCATACATAGGTAATAAGCGTTAGTATTCAAGGTTTTAGGTAATACTTCTTTTACTCATGCATATTCTTATTTGACCATAGGACTCTTTTGGTTATTCATATCATTAATCAAAGTAAGAAACATAATATGCATAAACCCTTTATTACTTAAACTTCTAACTTCAAGAATAATCATTATCATTCATACAAAAGTATAAGATCCTAACACAAGGTGGGATTCTAACTTAATATAGGAAAAAACATACCTAGAATATCATCTTAGCTAGTTATGTCTAACATACCCAAACAATGTCTTCTTGTTCTCTTCAATGACTTGTGCTAGTAATCTGCATATCTCATAAGCTAACCATTGTAGAATCAAATTATACATACCTCGTAAGTAGAGCTTCTATGTGATCCATGAATATGTATGAGTCTTTGTATTCATGTCACCATGGTCATATGTTCTTGATCTAGAACTTGATTTGTACCTTTCATGTTAACGGACAACATCATCCTCATATAATACCATAGTGCATTAGTACAATCATAAGTGTCATAACCCTAATCAATGAATGTCTTCTATCATTCACACGCATTCATACTTTTACTAGGGTGTTAAGACAAGTTTAAGATTAATCAAGATTGTACTAACCTCAATAATATGAAGACAAACATATCATAAACTTAATCATGAACATATTTCAACACATACCTGTATCTCCTCAAGTCATAGCTCTCAAGATTTCTTGTAGTCTTCTTATGTAAGGCCTTAGCCTCATCTCCCTCTGGAACTGGAACTTCTTCACTTATGCAGGTGTCCAATTCATTCTCTTCTAGGATTAACCCAGTCCACTTTGATTTGCTGAAATTGGATCTGGAGCTGGATTAGGGTTTGTCAGAGAAACCCTAAAAATTCAAACTTCTAATTGGATGAAAAGATGTGGCTTTTTGAGCTGATCAAGCTAGTATACTTCAATTTTGAAATCTCCAAAATTTGACCCCTCAAAATTGCCTTTGAAACTTCTGGATCTTCTGGACAGGATCCCGAACTAGGGTTTGATGAAGCCCAATCTTTTGCCCATCCAAAAGGTTCGATCTTGTGTTCTAAACTTCAATTTTTCTGAGGAGCTTCCAGCCGTGGTCACAGATTTCAAAAACTCCAACTTTTGTAGAAGCCCTAATTTTCCATCTTTCCAATCAAAATCCCAAACTAGGGTTTGATCAAGCCCGACCTTCTGCCCAACCAAAAAATTCTATCTTGGTCTCTAAATTCTGATTTTTTTGAGGAGCATTCAGCCGTGGTCTCCGATTCCAAAGATTCCAACTTTCTCCAAAGCCCTAAATTCCCGCAGTAGTGATAAGCCAAGAATGAAGGTGCTCATAATCCAATTCTGATTTGACAGAAATATGCACCTTATTGGTTTTGGTGCATCTCTGAAATTACGAATCCACATAGTTTGAAACTTCATCTTGTCGTAGCCTGACTTGTCTTCTTTCCATCCCCATAGGTCTGACCTCAATTGGATTCTCTGAGAGACAGTTATGCCAAGTATCTCAACGTGACCTGTTTATGGGATAAAACAGAAGAGCGAACTTGTACGACGTACCACGTGTCACTGGTTCAACTTCGGCCTTTGAAAAACTTACCTGAGAAAGTACAATCCGTGCCCTACCTGTCCAATTTTACAAAATTTCATTTGGAGCTTCCTAGCCCAAGTTGTGACCTTTTTTTCTAGGTTACCTATTTATGACTGAGATCTAGAAGAGGTAGAAACCCTAGATTGTACTGATCATAAAACACAAAGTACAATGAATTAGATGTTGTTCTTATGACACAAGGTACATGGGGATGTTATATACGACCTCTAAAAGTTTCAGATTCTAAACCTTCACCAAAATGGATTTATATTGAAAGTGCTACAATGACTAGTTTTTGATATATCAAGCCCTAGCTTGCAATTTGTCGCAAGTGCAACAAGTCTCATAAACGCCATGTCATGCCTTCCTTTAGGCTATCTTTGATACCATGTTAGTTTTTCATCATTTAATTCAATAGATATAGGATCTTAATTGAAAGAACAACATGTACAACATATCAAGCATAAGAGACAAGAGACAAGAGACACAAAACATTTCACCGAGGAAAACCAAGAAGGTGAAAAACCCCACAACTTCCTCAAAGATAGAATAAGCATCAATACAAGGATCGCCATGATCAAACCCAAGAGATAGGCATTTTCAACAGCATGCTCCTCCTCCACTTGTGCGCATCCTCCTCTTCTATCACTAATGTGAAGTGAGTGAATAATAGAATGTGTAAAATGAGAGAGACACACTCTCTATTTATACACTAACTTTCACTTGACCTTTACTCAACTAGGTTGGCCTCAACTTAACCACTTAACATAATACTAACTGGGCCGACCCCACTAGGGTGGTCTAATAACCCTTTAACCCACAAGATTCATATAGGACCGACCCCATCAAGGTGGTCTAATAACCCATCAAGTATAAGTTACGACACTTACAATATAACTTGTGACACATTCAAGTACGACTGACGACACTTCCAATTGAAGGAATAATACATCTCCGTTGGGGATACAATAAAGTACAAATACAATATACAAGTGAATATCTTCCGAAGTTACAAATACATCAACACTTTGAGACTCTCGTCACTCTTGTTATCTTATATGGTTTTGAAGTTTGGGGATGTAACATCTCTAGAGAATATTGGAGAAGGATAGAGAAAATCCAAAAGCACATTATAACATATAATCTTAAAATTAAAGGAAATACACCCTATGTTGTCCTCCTCGTAGAAGCAAGTCTCTTCCCAATTGAGAGCATGGCTATGACTAGTTACCTAATGTACAAGAACAAGATAAACAACATGGGAGACAAGAGGATTCCCAATATTGATTCATACTCTAGTCAAAACCACCTACGGACTAAGTGAGGTTTCCATAAAGAGATCAAGTCTTAAACCATTAGGGAGTTGAGGAACATGTCACTTGCAAAATATCGATAATATTAAAACTATTATTACATCTAAATTTAAGGAAAATATGTGGTGCAATAAAGAATTAGAGGATAGGAGAAAATTAAGATATTATAAGGAGGTGATCAACCCTAATCTAGAATATTAAAAGTATATCTCTATTTTAACTAGTGTAAAGAAGAAAATCAACATTTATAAAAGAATCTATCATCATTGTGACACAAAGGTGGTTGAAGATGAATATCACTTTCTCATAGAGTGTCGTGAATTTCAAAAAATTTGATACAATACTGACCTTCCTAACTTTTTAACTCATCATTACTATGGTGATTTATGAATGCTTCTCTTAAAGCTTTTTGAACATATACATAAAATTCCAAAGAAAACCAAATAACTCTTTTCATTTTTAAGGTTCCATAGACCAAATTTAGTATAAGTGGATGTTAATAACTATCATCATCATCATATATTTTTAAATTCTCTAAAACTTAAAAACTAAGCATTTTGAATTTTGTATTATCTATATTTATACTCAAAGTATTGTTACTATGTTATTAAATATTAAGATATAACCACAAACATATATAATATGATTTTATTATATAACATTATCAACTTAAAAATTCTTCATTTTAATTCATAAATGTTATTTTACACACTGGATGTTGGCTATAAAGTGCAGTAACTTCTTTTAATATAAAATCAATTAAACAACACACAATTTCTATAAATAATAATTTAAAAATAAAAATTAAAACCTATTTTAATTTTGAAATAAAATGAAAAGTAATAAATAAATGTCATTTACATAGCTTTTAATAAATGAAACAAATATTATAAATTTGAAATAAAAAGAAGAGTAATGAAATATTGAAATAATTGTATGACATAATTAATAAATAAATGTCATATACATAGTTTTAAACTAGCATAGATAGATCATAGAAACTTAAACTTTCAAGATGGGTGGTCTTATTATTTCAGAAAATTACTACTTTTAAACTTAGGGTTTGGATATGAAAGTTTTTGATGTAGAATTTAAGAATGTAATAATATGGAATCCTATTCATGATTTTTTATTTAGTTTCAAAATTTTATTTAACGAGTCTATATAGATTTTTTAACCATTCTTTATTTGGTTAGCTGTAAAGTTAATTACTCTTAATACAATAAAAAAATATTTTAGAAATGAGTTTTAATTTATAAATATTATGAATAATATATTCTAAAATAAAATATTATAAAGAGGATAAAAACTTTTATTAATCATTAGAATTACTCTTTATTGATAATTTATTTACAATTATTATATAATTATATTTATATTTTATTTACAATTATTATATAATTATAATTATATTTTATTTACAATTATTATATAAATAAATTTATATTTATCAATATAAATATGCTAATTTCAATATACTAATCAATATATTAATTTAAAAAATAAAATTAATAAAAAATATAAAAATAAAAATTGTTGAACTATTAATTTTAATATTTTTAAATATAATATTTTTTTCATTCTTTCATATTAAGTATATAACTATATAATTTTCTTTAAACTAAAGATTCATTCAATTAAAAAATACTTATACATTAAAATAAATAATTAAAAAAACTATATACTCATTTTCCTTTTAAACCCAAACAATAAAGCACCTTACTTCTATATATGTTTTTTATTCTCTTCCGAGTATTTCACTTTTCTCAAGGCACAAGAAAATCCATACCATGCAAGTACACTTTAAACAGGTTTATAGTATGATATTTTAGATTTTGTCTTTCCTATTAAGAAAGAATCTAATAATTTAATATATCTACTTTTCAAAATCAACTAATAGATTTTTTTTATAATATCAATGTAAAAGATGCGAATAACTTAATGTTTCTACATCTTTATTTAAGTGTGTCGGTGAATAATCGACTCCTTTTAAATTCCTGTCTTCCTCTGCAAGATGAGTAAAGCACATTGTTTCTCTTTTTTAGAATGAACTTTTTAAATCTTGCACCTTAAACAACAACTTTCATACACATGTTTTTTTTCACCATGAGAATAATGAACTTTTTAAGTCTTGCACCTTAAACAACAACTTTCATGGAGAATAAAACTAAAGAGCAAAGGGAGAACAAAATCTTTATACAAAGCAGGAAAAGTAAATTTAAATATTAATTTAGTACAAAATTAACGAAAAATTCATATTTAATTTAGTTATAATATTAATTAATACAATTAATAAATAATAAACGTGCTTATATTTTTTACATAATCAGTTAATGCTTGTATATAATTCAATATTTAGTAAAGCACTTTGTTAATGAACATGCTTTTATGTAATTCAATATGTTTTCTATGCACGATGGAGTGCAAAGCACTTTGTTTCTCCATGCAATGGTAACATTTTATATTCATGTATTTTGGGTCAACTTTCCATCTTTGTACATTGGAAATAATTTTATGACAAAGTAGAGCAAAAGTCTCTGAAAAAAAATAATGGAATTTTGAATTTATAATTTAGTTTAGGTTTAAATTAAAAGGTAGCTTCAGCAAGGGTGTAACTGAATGGGCAATTTCGCAGAGGTGTAGTTCAATGGGTGATTCCCTTGATATGAAGGAAAAGTTGTAAATAAAGGTCATGAATGAACCCATATCACGCGATTACCAACCCCTTCCTAATTATCAATGTGGCTTTGACTATGCTAACTCAATATACTCTAAGAACATAATTTTTTTTATTAATTAGGTAATTAATCTTTCTTCCTCTTCAATATCGAGTAAAGCACTTACCTTCTTTCGGTGCAATGAACCTTCTTTTACTATTGCACTCCACCAACTTTCTGCACTATATTCTTTAAAGTGTGTTAAAGGCAGGAAAAGTAGATTTAAATCTTAGTTTAGCCTTAAATCTGAGTCTCCATATCAAAGGCAACACAGCATGCGTGTCCTTCCTCAGTCTCAGTACTGTGTACAAAACACCTAACACAGAAAAATAGGCTTTCCATGGTTGTTTTTTTCATAAACCAAGAGCCTAAGCTCTCTCTAAAGCTTAAGAAATCCCCCTGGTTCATGACTAGATTCGCTGACAGCTACAGCGAACTGTAACTGTGGAGTATAGCGTACACACAGTTATAGTAAGGACATTAAAGTAGGAATAAAAGTGAACCCTAGTACTGAAAAATAGTGTGAATGACAATTACCCATGACTGGTAGAGCACTGCACAAATCATAGCTGTGGTCTTCTTTTTTATCGTCATCTCCGACTGAACTCACTTCTCTGAACACAATCCTCTGCCATATCTGTCCGTTTATTTTCCTCGATTCTCGGGAAATTTGCAGTTGGATTCTTCCTCCACTCTTCCGGCTCCCAATAATAAGAAGCCTATATTGCATTAGGTAACTGGCCTCTATCCCAGTAAGGCAGGTTAGAGTCTCTGGCTCTGTTGCATTAATAGCAGTTTGCTCTGGTTAGAGTTATAGCAACAAATTGGAGGAGACTGCACAATATCTATATAAACAGTGGAGAAATCATGTCAAGCTGCATCGACCTTGGTATCGGTGCTGGGCATTTGTGCTATATTCAGTGCAATTATTGCAGCACTGTCCTAGCGGTAAGGCCACCTGAAAAAAGGAATACATACATATCATGACCGTTAACATTTCACTTCATTATATTCATCTTCTATAGGCTGTGATCATACCGTGCATTTGCTATTTCTATTGTGATCATTACCGTGCATTTGCTATTTCTATTGTTGTATATACAGTATTTCCATGATCAAGGAGCTTCTGTTCTCAAAAGAATATACAACGTAACAACTACCTAAACCTATTTTCTACTTTAGCGTTTTATTGGGCGCCATTAGTGTATACCGCTTTCTTCAATTTTTCATTCCTGGGTATACAGTGAAGAGTTATTATTAGTGGACTTAGCTATGGTTCAACGGTAAATAACTTTGTTCACTGTGTATGCTGTCAAGAGTTGCTGTTAGTGGGTTAGCTGTGTATACAGTGAAATTAGTTTGATTTTGAGCCAATGATATTCTTTTATCTGTTTGGGAGTTTTTCATATATTGGTCAAAGTTCAATTTCGTACCCTTACATCTCACTTGGGAGATTTCTTATATTTACCCAAGTTTGATTTCCAGCTCTTACATCTCACCAAGTTTGATTTCTAGCTCTTACATCTGACCTAAAAATCAGATAACGCTCTTGTGGCTCACCTGAAAATCCTGCCCAGGGGTGCAGTTCTTTTGAATGAAAAACCATATGCAACTGGGAAACTTTATAGTATTTTCAAAGACATTGCAACAGTTTGTAGGTTTAGTTCACAAAAATGTGATTGCAAGATCATTATGCATTGGATAAACTAGTCATCAGTGACATTGCATTTGTTTCTTTGCATTGATATGTCTCAGAAAACTGTGAATTTGATTTGGTTAGAACTAACGATGATTATTTCAAGGCAGGTGAATGTCCCGGGGAGTAGTTTATTGGAGATTGTCCCAGTGCGGTGCGGTCATTGCACCAGCCTTCTATCGGTCAACATGGGTGGATTGTTTCAGCCATCAACACCTCAGGTGGTCGAGCAGAGTTTTAATCAAAATGTATGCTCATTCATTTCATCTAAATATATTGCATCTTCAGTATCTTGTAGATAATATGATTCTTCAAATGCTGATAAGGAAGCATCAGGCTACATTCAAGAAGTATCAGACCTGTACATATGAAAGCAATATCTGCTACATATTTAAATTTGTTTTGAAAAATTGTCTGCACCTAGAAATTAAAATAGAAATTAAAATGGGATTTGTGATTTTGTAACATAATCATCTTTTCTCACTTTGTTTTGTAATGTATTGTAATACAAAGTGTTGTAGTTTATGACTGTAAATACTGCACTAAGTGGTTTTAGAATTTTATTTTGTATAATATTTTGTTTGTGTATATATATTAGCATAATCACTTGATTTGTGATCAGGTCCATAAGTAATGGTAAGTCATAAGATTAAGAATTTTATTTTGTATAACATTTTGTTTGTGTATATATATATACATATTAACATAATCATTTAACTTGTGATTACTTGTGATCACGTCCATAAGTAATGGTAGGTCATGGGATTATAACGTCCATAAGTAATGGTAGGTCATGGGATAATTATAACATGTGCCCAATAAAGACTCATAAATAATGGGGTCATGAAATTATGATAAGTCACCTCATTACAAACCTGGAATTAATTAATGATAGTAGATTTAAAATGTTGGAGTAATTTAGTTTATGACAGTTTTATATAGGTTCATAATATTATAATAACTAAACTAATTTTTATGCATGTAAGGTTTATATTTTTTTTCAATGCCTTTAGCACATAGAACTAAAGAATGGTAGGAAGGAATTAATGGTGTAACATGTGAGAAGTACAGTATGTGGTTGGCTATCATATATGAGTAGGGATTAAGCATACAAGTTCATACAATAGGGCATAGCTTTTATATCAAATTTTTTCATGGTGTAGGACTGATTTTGATATATTTTATATGAAAAAGCAGAACTACAGTTCCTCATGTTCTTCATATGAAAATAAAAGCGGTGCATCATCGTCTTCAAAATCCAGAGAGGATTCGGTGATCTCGTGTTCAATGGGGGCTGAACCAGAAACAATGAAACCAATTTCAACAGGTACTTACTCACTTTCATTCAGATTATGCTATACCATACCATCTAATGTTGCATGATTTGTATTAATTAATCAATGGAGGAATTACATAGATGTTATTCCTGATCTGAGCAGAATCTGCTCTATAATCCCATGTTTACAGGTGGCTTATCATTACATTACTGGTCAATGTCATAACAGTTGAAAGTTTATAAATTACTATCTGTACAATCTGACATAAATTCTGCAGTGCATCTATTGCATTATATAGGTACTAGTTTTAGAGGTCAGCAAAAAAAAATGGGAGTTACTATCTGGACATTTTCGGTACATTTTTTCCACTGTTTTTCTGCAATATCTATCACTTCCCTATTAAACAGCCGTGGAATAAGGTATACCAAACATCTTACAAATATTTAAATGGTGCTCTTCGTACTTTCGTTCAACATAGTTTTAAAAAAAAATCCTCTATCGATAAATAACATTTATCTTTTTCTTTATTAATATTAAAAAAAATGTTTTAAAATGTTACCTTATAGGCTTATAAGTCAGAGGCTATTTCTAAATATCTTTATTTAGTTTCAATTTCAAGTTTCTAATTTATACAAATTTATTTTAAGTTTAAAATGAATTAAATATTTATATAATTAAAAACTAAAATTAAAATAAATTTATTTTTATGATATTATAAAGTGACTTATTATTAAAAATTATTAACCTTAATTAAAAGATAAAATTGTATTTTAAATGTTATTGATATAAAGTAATTTGGAAATAAAAATGTAAAATAATTTATAATGTTTGCCATTCTAATAAACTAAAAGATGGAAAAAGATTTTATGTAGTGTATTCCAAATTATATTTCATTTATAATGTCATTGATATTTAAAATCATTTATAATCTTATTATTATTTATAGCATGGTAATATGTGAAAATCAAAGTGTGTGGGTTAATTTTATTTATAAATAATTTAAGATTGATGAGGATGTTTTGATGGGTTTAAAAAATTAGAAAAATTATTTTAACAATGTTTATTTTTTTCTTAACCTTTTAAAAATAAATATAATTTTAATTTTTTTATATTAAGGCTGTTCACCTCTTTACTATCTTAATTTTCTCTTATGTTCTTATTTAGATGTAAAATATTCTTCATAGTGACATCTTTGGACTTCTTTTTCTTACCAATATATATATATATATATATATATATATGTGGTGGTTTTAATTGTAGTATGAAGCAATCTTAGAAAACTTATTTCCTAGTCATAACCATGTTCTCTATAGAGAAAAACTCATTAATTGGAGTAGGAAGCAATCTTAGAAAACTTATTTCCTAGTCATAACGATGCTCTCTAAGAGAAAAGCTCATTAATTGGTGTTTGAAGCAATCTTAGAAAACTTATTTCCTAGTCATAACGATGCTCTCTATATAGAAAAACTCATTAATGGAGTATGAAGCAATCTTAGAAAACTTATTTCCTAGTCATAATGATGCTCTCTCTATAGAAAAACTCATTAATTGGAGTATGAAGCAATATTAGAAAACTTATTTCCTAGTCATAGCAATACTCTCTATAGAGAAAAATAAATGACAACTTATAAATAGATAACTGATAGCGGATGCATTGATAACTTTTACAGTTGATAAATGGATAACCAATAGTATAAACATGTTATACAAATTTTCTAAATACCTTGTACATCCTTCTATTTAGAATACAACTCATTTTTCGAGATACCTGGGTTATTTCAATGTTCTTTTTGTTCACAACAGGGCTCACAGGGCTCACAGACTGTGGGACTGCAGAAAAAAGACAACGTGCTCCATCAGCATATAACCGATTCATAAGGTAATGCAAGGATATAATTTACTCACATCTCAGGGAATTGTAAAATTTCTCTGTGATTTAGCTTTACGTATGCTGGCTGTAATGCCCGCTTCCCCTTTGAATGCAAATGTAAAAGTGGGATTGAAATCTTCATTAATTTTCTTTCGTTGTGTTGTAAAGGGCGGAGATACAGAGGATCAAGGCCGTAAATCCGGATATCAGCCATAGGGAAGCTTTCAGCGCTGCTGCCAAGAACGTAAATTATTTACCCGCGTACCCTTCGTTATCTGCTTTTATATATATATATATATATATATATATTCTGCGATGCTTATATGACTGAATATGCCCTCTGATTAGCATTTATTAATTTGCAGTGGGCTCACTTGGGGTTGATGCTGTCGGACAACAACAAGCGGACAAACACAAATGTTGATCAGGTAATATTCATGCTCATGACAAGTTCTTTGGTCTTTTCAGTTCAAATTCCACTATACATGTTTAAACTTATTTGCAATTTATAACGATTTAATGTAATTTACTGAAGTGTAAGTGTGTAATTTTATAATTATAGGTGTTTATATCTTAGAATTTGGGGTGGATTATCTTTTTCTAGATTAAAGGAGATGGGCAAATATACTCTCTAAATTGATTTTATGAGATAATGTATGGATAACTCCTAACTCATGCATGGATAACAGGTAGTGACAAAAATACATTGTTCACCCACCACAAGTTAAGTGGTTGTGCTAATTTTATTGGTATAAAAAAAAATTAGATAAAAAATTACAACTCAAGAAATTGAATCTCTTTCCATACTTGTAAATCTCTCTTTAAAATGAATTCCACGTGTTGATCACAGTCATGATCAGTTTTCCACACTGAAGCTTTTTTTTCTCTCTCCATACTTGTCCAATATCTATGCTATTTTACACCATAGAGCAATCTGTTAAATTCATTCAGCTTTTATAACAGTCAACCTGCAAGACTGGACTTATGTTCACATTCTGTTAATAATGGTTTTTGAGTTCATTATAATGTGCAGATTTGATGAAGATAAAGGGCAGAGGAGAGTTCTCTGCAGCAAACCAAGTGCTGATGCGTTTTAACGGCCTCTTTTAAACTGCATTCCTGAAGGCAGGAAGGATAGTGTTTAAATTTTTCAATAGTCATTAAGCTACAACAGCTGGTTACTCCAACGTTGATTTGTTTGAAGAATACGACCATGTAATTGGGCTTTTTGTTGCTCTTTCAAAGCCTCCAACGGTGTAAATCGTTTAGATTTACAATTTTACAGTATAACAATTGAGCTATTTTGTAACTTTGTTAAGGCGGGGCCTGTTATTCCTCCAAACGAAATATATTCTTATGATTAGGTCTGTTTTTAATGCCTCTGTTTTCTGTTTCAAATATGAATTGCAGTTTGTTTTTAACAGTGAATATGGAGGTAGCTGAGATTCATCCAAGCAGATTGTTTAAGTGTTTATTGCAGTTAATTATTGTCTGGCCTAATATGGTTATTCATCCTGACTATGATATTCCAATTTCTCCTTCTATAATGAGCAACACAGTTTTTCTGCGTACATCATCAATACGGATTCTTTTGCCTCACTGTTGATTGTCTCGCGTAAGACAAAAAAAAATAAATTGTGATAAACACTGTCAGCCATGCAGCCTTTGCTGGCACCTATTGTCTTGTCCAATCTGGTTTTTATTTTTTTGTCTTCTGCAAAACCAGTTAAAAACAACGAAAAACACATTAAACTTCATATATAGTTTTTTTCGCTGGACAATAAACTTTGTATAACTTTGTATGTAGTTTAGAGAGAAATATACATAAACAAAATTGAAATCATGCCATATAGCTAGCTTCATAACAAATATGAATTTCTTTAATATCATTATAAATCCATTTTAAAAAGGATCTACCAAGCACCAAGAGGGATCAAATTTTTCAAAATGCAAACCTTTTTTAGAGTGTAAATGTTGAGGAAGCTTTTTAATTTATCTAATTTGTGTATTTTTAAAAAGGACACGTGTCAAGGATGAGCATAGAAGAAGTTACACATCTTCCTGGGATGTAAAATGGACCTCTTGGACGCAATTACACTATATTGTGTTATATTTCAGAATTTATTTAAGATTACACTTGGTTGTGTAGGTAATTAGTTTTCAAGTTTAATGATTTGGATGTAATTCTGAATATTGATTATGATTTAGATATCTAAATAAAATTGAAAGTTTATTAATTGATTAAATTAAATAATTTTGTATTTATTTAAGTTTATATCATTTATTAAATCCAATTATTTAATTAATTTGTTCTGTAGAAAATTAATTTGCAAGTTTGATGATGTCTTGGATCTGCAATTAACTTTGATTATATTTAAAAGTTAATTAATCAATTTAATTTAATATTTTTTATTTATCTTTTACATTTTTTCAATAAAAATATTATTTCTTATTAAAAGAGAAAAAATACAATTCTAAGCAAAATTGAAATCATCTATCATTTCATGACTCTATTCCTTCCTCACTATACAAAACACCATAGCCTCTTAAAGAAAAACAAGATTACATCTAAGAACCACCTTACAATGTTACATCTACGTTGGCATTGAGCTCTCTCTCTCTCTCTCTCTAATGGAAACACATATGAGTAAAGTGAGCCCCAATGGAAAATTCCCCAAGGTTGTTAGTGCCTCTTGTGAAATTCTTCACAAAAATGGATCTCCAGCAGTAAAACAATCCTCACAAGTTTAACACAGATGTACAGAAAAATAGAGAAGACTATCATAGAGAAAAGAGAGTTCTTAGTGTAAAAACCTTTCATATTATTCATCCACAAGATGTGGGCAATTAAATAAGACTACATGAAAGAGAATTAGTGAGCCTCTCATGGCATTCGAATTCTACTGAAGAGACAAGCTTAGTTTGCATTGGATCCATCACTCGACAAGAGCTAGTGGCAACTAATGATGAATGGCTAGTTAACTGAAGGTGGTTGGGGCATGATTGAGCCACTAGACTATAAATTAGGGAAGGAGAACCCAAGGAGGTGCATTAAATGACTTGTAGTGGTAAACAAGGGCACTACTACACTCAGTCTCAGTGAATCTAGGTAGAAGGGTCAATTAACTAGGCAATCAAGAGGACAAGGCGCCTTAAATCAAGGAACTAACTGAACTAACTCCTAAAAACATGCATGAGGGAACATTAGATCATAAATGATGTGGATAAGGTGCTCTAAGTGGATAATGAGGCCAATGAACCCCAATATTAAGCACTATGGGGTCAAAAACATAGCCTGGATGCTAGGAGACCCAATAATTAATGCATGGAGTGCATAACAAAGGTATGACCAAGGTCTAGATGGATAGAATGTTCCAACACCTCTACCTAAACAATATTTGAATGAGATGAATTCAAAATCCGATAAATGGAAAACAAAGCGAATAACAATGAGAGCATCTGGACCTTGACACACCAAGTCAAAATATTCTCAAGCTATCTCTCTATCAATCGATGGGTGCACTATCATTTAATCATATCTAAGCTTGAGATTGGTTCAATAGATCTATTTATAGTCGCCATGACCTAGGTTGCTACCTGAAAAGATGGAACATGTCTATCATAAAAGAGAAGGGAATTCCTTGCCAACCATAAGCTCCATATGACAAGTAAAGGGACCACCCTCATACATTTCAAGTTGTTGTTCACAAACCATTCCCGAAAATTGTCCAAGATTGTATCTTTATTCCACATATATGCTAATCCAACAAATCTCTCCACCTCCAACCAAACTTGGCAAGAAAACTCATATTAGAGGATTAAATGGGAGGTATTCTCAACTTCCCTTCAACACAACAAGCATATCCCCAGACCACTTGTATTATGTTTTTGCATTGTTTCCCATGTTAAAACCTTGTCCTTTAGAACTAACCACATAAACAATATTTTCTTTGGATGCACCTTGATTATCCATCATTTCCTCCACCTCCACCCGACCTCCCTGTTCTCACCATTACATATAGAGTGATATCCCATCTTTATAGTATATGAACCCCCTACTTTGTTATAAACACATACCAACTTATGAGACTATGTTTGTAAACGAATGTGGGATTTGGTCAACTCTATGACAAATGCCTCTCATGTTGGTTGATTATCCTCTCTAAGCTGAAGATCATGGGTCAAGATCCAACCTTGGTGCTACATTGTTGTCACCTACAGGTATACAACCGAGTTCAAACTAGTATGGTTATGAGATTGGAAGTGAAAGATCAAGTATTGAGGTAGGAAAACCTTTTTCTCACACCCCATTATTGCATCGGTGCCAAGGCACACTTGAGTGCCATTCCCCACTCACCAATATAAAAAACGACCCAGAACAAGGAAATCTATGGTTAACTCTTTCCATTGGTTTGATTCCTACTTGAGACACGTCCTCTCATCTCTTATTCAATCAGCCATAGAGGCAGGAGAAATATACTTGTCTTTGATCAATATGCTCCATAAGTTATCTTGGGAGATAATGTTCCACAAAGACTTAGCCACTAGGGCCTTTACAAAGGAGTGAATGTCCTTTAGGCCGCAACCTACCATCACATTTGGGATTGCATGCTTCTTCCACTTTGCTAAATGTAGTCATTTATACTCGCTATCACTAGTCCTTAGGAAAGTATAGCAAAGTTTATGAATCTTCTCTAGTATTCCTTTTAGTACATGGGCCAAAGTGAGCCAATTAACCAAAATGGCCTCAAGGATTGCCTTGATCAATACAAGCCACTCACCTCATGAAAACCATTTGTTGCACACAAATCCTATTCTTTGTTCTATTGTCCCTACCATCCATATCCAATCCTCCTTACAATAATTGTTTGGATTAATAACAAACCCATGATATTTCATGTCGTCTTCCATGTCCCTAGTATTAAAAGAGAGGAACCTTTGTGGGAGACTTGCATTGGTTCCTTCAATGCATTAGTAAATAAGGTTGACTTTTGTTCATTTATGACCATACCCAAAGCTTTTCTATAGAGAAACATAATGTTCTTGATCTGTTGACACTCACCTTATGTTCCATAAATAAAAATAAGCACATCATTAATAAAAATCAAGTGATTCAACTGCAAATCATGGCCAACTATTATACCTCAGGTTTCTTGACTCCTACTGGCTGGCAACAAAGAATGAATTAGCGCTTCTGCCACCGGCAAGAACACACAGGGAGAGAGAGGGATCCCATTCCTCAAGTCCCTTAGTCCTTAAAGAAATATGTAGTCAACCCATTGATCAACATGGAAAAATATGGAGAAGTGACACACCCCATTATCCACTTAACCACTAGGTATGAGAATCCAATATGGATGAGTAATAAGTGTAGATACATCCAAGACAACCACTAGAATTTTATGCACTTTAATTGAGTGTATACCCTCTTGGATTGAGCCAATCACCTCATGGATGAGTTGTCCTTATAAGAAACCAAATTGATCTGAATAAATACATAGTGATAAGATTGGCTTCAATATGATAGCAATAACCTTCAAAATAACTTTACGGTCCCCACACAAAGATGGTACCCACTTTCGTTGTAACGAGAGTGCACAATCACCAATTTTTAACAACCCACACACATTATTAAAAACATGTGTGTGTTCCCAGTTCGACAATTGCCAAACCTCCAAGTAAGCAGCCACGTGGATGACAGGAACACACCCACATTCCTTTGTGTATAAAAAAGTTGCTTGCTACACATTTTGTTTACCATTTCTTCCCATTTTCCATGGCTTCCCATGATGGTTGTTCGTTGGAACCACAACACGAGCATTTATCCACCACTAAAAAAGGATCCAACTCCTCCCTCCAGGTAATACTTCTAATATTTTCTCTTTTTTCTTTAATTGTTTGTGATTTAATAAAAATAAATAAAATTTTAAAATAATCATAATTTTAAAAATTCATTCTTTTTACATGTAGATTGCCTATCCTTCATTACAATGGAAAAAAACCTTGAATCAAATTCAAAAATAAACATTAACCCTCAGGAGGACCAAAGTACATAAAATCCTGAACCAAATTCATAAGTAAACATTAACCCTAAGGAGAACCCTAGGCACAAAACACTAGATTAACCAACATTTAAACCAATTGAGAATCCTGGTTCAAGAGCTCAAAACCACAAGGGAACCATCAAGACTATCCTTAACCATATCCCTTGATAGAATCATTGCCTATGTTGACAATGCACATGGTCAATTGTTGAGCATATCTGAATATAGGACTAGGATGAGACAATTCTATTCCATTGGTATCAACATTTAGAACAAATCAAAGATTTGAAAATTTCAAAACAAACTATTGTTATATTTCTCATTAATCTTAGGACTGGACAACCCATTAATCCATGCAAGAGGAGGCTTCACATGGATTGGTGCACATACTATCCATGGAAGCAAAACTAGATGAGTAATTGGTTCACATTTTTTGACAAACCTCCTTGCAACAATAGGGAGGTTCCACTATATTTTCTTTGAAAACCATATGTCGAGTTTGTGTTGGTTCTCTACATGAACTATTTTGACATTGGTGAGTTTCAAGGGGTTGGTCTTGTCTCTTACCAAGATCAATCAATAGCTATGCGTAATACAATGATAGGGCCACTTGCTCCTAGGCGTATGCCTAATCCCCACCCACAAACACCTCAACTACTAGATTGTTAGGATGACACTGTAAATTCCATATCACATCTTACACATAGTGTATTACAACACTATGCATTTGTGGCATCATCCATACATGACCCATCGGAGCAATATGGATTACCCTTAGGTGCATGTCCTTCAGGCTCCACTGGTAATGGACTTTCCATGACAATCAGTTAGTCAAATGATTCTTCCCAGAGCTGAGCATTACTACATCAGTGCACTCATTGTGGGCATACTTTCCATGGACCGATGGAGGATCCTACATGATATAGGTTTTTTCCTGAGGTTAGTATGATTTGTAAATGGTGGTAAATCGTTAAGTATATATTTAACTGTACAGACGACAATTATTAGATAAACATTGCTTAAAGTATTTATATGTAACTGATGTTTTTTGGCATGTACAATTGTTCCAAGATGACAGAACTCCATCAATGTGGGATGAAATTAGTTCTCCTAAACTTGATTCTACTATGGTAGCAACATAAGATATTGTGGCATCTCACATATAGGGATTTAAATGACTTTATGATTGTAGGATTTAAAAATTGATTTAGTTGCAATTGTTAAAGTCATTTACGAGAAATCAATCTTAATGTTGTCGTGTTTGCATAGGTACTTGATAAAGAGATAGAGCATGGAACACCACCTGGGGTAAGTAGATCACCCCTCACCCAGGTAACATGTGTTAAATTAATTATATATTTGGAGTGAAATTCATTGTCTTTATATGGTTAATTTACATGTTTTTTACTAATCAAGCGTATTACATATGTTTATGCAGGATCATATTCCACCATTCCATCACCATATCCACCCATCCCTCCCCATCTTCCACCTAGTCCACTATTTCCACAATACATGCCAAGTCCAGTGATTGGGAACCTTCCCCCATGGTTGGCATACACATTCCCCCTTAGGGTGCTGCTATCAATTGTACAACCAATGGGGCTATATTGTATCCCACACCCATCCCCTCTTGTGGGTTCCACACTTGTCCAACATTCACCAATCAACCATAACAACCCTTCCCCGATTGTAGCCACCACTGCAGCCCCATCCCCTTCACTTACATTGGCTCCATGCATTGCACCTACAAATTCTTGCACCCATGTACCTACATCAACCCCCTCCTCCACCATTGCCTCGAAGCAAGTTGTCCAACCTAGTGCTCCACTTCCTATCCAGGAAGGGTGATCTCTTGCATTGCCTCGGATATTCACAGTGAGATTTATAAGTTCATTAAAATATTATAAAGCATGAATGAAATTGATAAAATAACAAATTTTATTTTTTGTATTAATTTATTTTTGTAATTGTTGTAGGGAGGCAATGCTCAGAGGCTTGGATTGAGGATAAATGGAACCCCATTATGATATAATGTCTCATGTCAAGTGAGTATTTGATATTTGAATTATAATTATATTTTTAAAGTACTTTAACTGATAGAATTGTGGGAAAAAACTGATATATTGAACTGTTTCCCTTTAAGAACCTAGAGAGACATTCTACACCCAAACACATGAAGGCTCAATCTTCCTCCAGCTCAAAGAGGAGGAAGATTTATTTTGGAGATGAGGCTGAGGGTGGACAAAGTGTTGGGCACGAGATGTATATTTGTGTCTAGGCCCCATGTTTCCCTTATTACATTTTTGGGCATGAGCATCCATTATATGTATTGGGAACGATGTTACATTTTGTATAAAAAGGTATAGTTGGACCTATTTCCAATAAAAATATATGACTTTCATCCTATGTATATGATAGTGTGTTTACCCATTTTTGCATTCATGATGTGGATTTGATGTTATATACTATGAATGCTACATTGTTCATGGTGAATGTAATGAGTTCTACTTAGTTTGATTAAATTTATTTATACATTAATATCTACTAATGGAAATGAATGGTTAGGAGGATTATAAAAGGTATAAAGACAACTGAACACACATGTTTGCTTGGAAACCAGTCACATGTGTTGAAGGAATTTATTTCAAGTAAACTATTGACATTCCTTTACATTAATTCCTATGTATGATCAACACCGATCTAACTCTAAGAACAACATTATTCAATGGTTTTAATCTATTGGGATTCATTGCTAGAGAATGATAGAGCAAGCGACATATTTAGGAGTTTTTAGACAAATGGAACATTAGGTTGAGTCCTTTGGTTGTTTGGTTGTTTTAATATCAAAGAAAGATAGTTAAAAGAAAATGTACATCAACTATAGAGTGTTGAACATGAAAGCACATTTGCACATGGCTATATGAAAACATTAATGTCTAGTAAAGTATGGGTTTATGTTCCTAGGTTGAGAGATTTTATTTCCAACAAGGGCACATAAAGGGTTTTACACACATGTGGTGCAAGGTGGAATTATGGGGTGTAAAGGTAAACACAAGTGAGTTTTTATAACCTTCCTTCGTGACATCATGCTACATCTAATAGCATAGTATCATACTGTGAAAAAATGCAATATTACATTACATTACAGGGTTGCATGATTTGGAACCTAAACCTCAACAACAAGTGTGGTGATATGAGCTTATAAAAAGGAAATTAATATTGTATTGATTAATTATTGTCTCTTACCCCATATGAGCTTATTAGTATTGTTATTCATTATTTAAAGGATTCTAGTTGAGTTTCAAGCCAAAGTGGAATTTTTTAGCCACATTTTCCTCATAGGAACACGTGGCACCCAAAGACCACGTTTTCTAGCAAGTATTAGTTTACTTAGGAACAATAATATAACTAACATCCAAAATCCATACTCAAGACCACACAAGAGAGATGAACATCACACATTTTTGTTATTCAATTTCAATGAAGAGCCTCTCCAAATGAAATCCATAGTTTATCCTCCAAGGGCATTTTGTGCATATTTTATGTGTCCAAATAAATGCGTTTATCCTACAAGGGACTTTTGTGCATATTTTATGTGTCCAACCAAATGCATTTAACCTCCAAACCAAGTGATTTGATCACTATCTCATGAACCCAAAGATATGTCTTTTTTCTATTCTTAAATAATATTTTCTTCAACATAACTCCTAGTCTACCTTAGTGTGAAAGTATTTTTCCTTCTTCTTTTCCTTATTCTTCATTGCATTTAGACCAATGAAATATTGTTTATCTTGTGGATGTTCCTCTCTCATTCTCCATTTAGCATTTTGCAACAATAGTTTATCCATTTCGTTTTACTTTGATTCAGTTCAAGTTTCAACAACCAAAAATCATGACAGAATCAGAAATGTAAACACCGAACTATTTTACAATGGTGGTATTGTGTTTTATTTTCTCTTCGGCTTTTGGAAACTTGCTTTTTATATAAAAAATTAAATTAGATTATAATACATGGTAAAAGTATGTAAAGGCAATAACTACATGCTCAATTGCAGTAGTCATATGGAATTGTGAATGCTAATAAAGCCTCAATGAAGTTTGATCAAAGCATAAAATTCACTTAAATCAGGTCAATTTACTAAGTTTCAAAAACATTTGCATTTCTCTTTGTTGAGAAGAAAGAATTTGTATTAATATCCACCAATGACGAAAGTTGTCAACAAAACTGGGAATTACAAAACCTATTAAGACATTGAGTTTGCGCATAATTTCAGTGTAAGACCTAAACCTAACCATATTACAAAATATCATATAGCATTAAAACAATCGAGTCCACCTCTTGCAGCATGCATCTTCCAAGTACCATTGAAACCAAAAATTTGAGTGCTAGCCATGTAATGACAATGACATCTTATGTGTATGTGCTCAAATTCAATGTTGAAAAAATCGGGTTTGGTAATAACTTGGCAGGGTCAGCAAATCAGAAAAAATTGGAATGACTTGACAAAAGATCGCAACAAGGAGAATAAATTGAAAGATTGTAAGACTTGGACTCCAAAAACATTTCCAGCTTAGGATTCAACGATTTGGCTAAACCCACCTCAAGGCTCAGTGAAACTAGGCAAATAGAAAAAATTGAAAAAAACTCAAATTACGCGAAATTTGGAGGTTTGCAAAATTTTCATTTTCAGGCAAGTTTATACCCACATAATCATGTCCAAAGACACTATGAAAGACTCGCATGTCCCTTCCAAATATCACAGCACTGAAATGGAAAAAAAAAACCAGAATATATGAAAAACATAGGTTGGGGAATAAATCAGAAAACAATTAATTTCTTGGAAACAATTTCCACCTTGCTCAAAATCACATTGCGAATGACTGAATTTGGAGCATTGAACTTCTAAATACTCCAATAACATGATTTGAGAGCTAGAGGCATTGCTAAGATAATCTGAATAAATAAAAGCAATCACGAATTGCCACCCAAATTGTGAGACTTTTATTTCTACGCTGAATCTGAAATAAGCGGCTTTTGGAAGAGATAATCAAAGGTGGAATAAACAACAATTGAAAACATGCCCCATATGTATCTAAAAAGATCAACCAAAAAAAAATGCCATAAAAAGAATAAAGCCATCCCAATTAGGCCCTTTAACAGTATTCTGTCATTTTCAATTAAAATGAAGCAATTTATAATCTAATACCCATAAATGGATACAGGACCAGCATTGGCTTAAAAACTAGACAAACTGAATGGTACTAAAAGCAGAATAAGCTAGATAGTCATCATTTTATTTCTGAAAGTGATAATCAAAATAAATGGTTATCAATAAAAAACATATGCCTCCATGAGAAAAGAAATGCATCACTCCAGCTCTACAATGTCTTTTCAAGGCTCAAACACACCAACAATTTATTGGTATCTAGAAAGAATGGTTTGCAGGCACGGAAAGTCAATTTTCAAGCTATCTAGAATATATCCCATACCTCTAAACACCTCACAAATCAACGATGCATACTATTTATTACAAATTGTACTTAAATATGTCATCTGCTAATAAGAATCTATGTGATAATTTACCAAATTCAAGGCAAAAATAAATGCTAAATTATTTTATTTGTTTCCAATAAGAATCTATGTGATAATTTACCAAATTCAAGGCAAAAATAAATGCTAAATTATTTTATTTGTTTCCAATAAGAATCTATGTAATAATTTACCAAATTTAAGGCAAAAATAAATGCTAAATTATTTTATTTGTTTCGAGGTAATTATCTTGGGGTAAACCCTTAGGCATTTCTCTTCATTTCAAGGATCGTCCCCAAAGTAAACCCTAAATTCTTCATGACAAATGCTGAATTATTTACAAAGCTAAAAATCATAATATACCCACTGCCATAAAAGGTGTAAATCTATAAGACTCCATTGCAAACCAATAAATACAAGGATGCCAGTCGCGAAAATGCATCAATTACCTTTGCAAAATATTAGCAACCAAACCTTCTGTGACAAGTAGTAACTTCATTTATGGGTGAAAAAGTTTGCGTACAACATCATCATAAGGATCTTCACCTTCAGTTAAAAACACAATCTCCTGTTCACTTATCTGCACACTACACCATCAAAATTGAATCTAAAGAGAAGTTAAAAATGATCTATTTCATAATTTTTATGTACTACTTGATTTAATATCTAATCATTAAAGAGAGCTTCTCAATCAAAACACAAAAGCAGATACAATATTTGCCTAGTATGCACATCAATTGTAAAAACGTTTATAATCATTAAACCTTTATAATATCTGCAGAATCTGAAATGCTCAAAATACCCACTGGAGCTGCATCTTCTGATGGCCATAATGGCAGCCTCAAATTAGGATCATATGAAAGAAGAACGCCAGAATCATTTGCTATTTTCATTGCAGCTAGATTTGTTGATTTACAAGGCTCTAAAATAAGGCTTATTGAACCATAGTGGAATTTTTTCCTTTTATAGAGGAATGGCTAATAGCACAAATAGTTAAAAGCACATAAAGATCAAAACCATTAACATAATAGGAGAAATCATATAATATCATAACCATTGACAAAGACTAGAGGGTTTGAGAGCTTTAACAAACATAGTTTATTAAAAGTTGTTCCATACTAGATAATCTTATTGCCGGCTGGGGAAGTCTTGAATGGCCAAGGGAGACTAGACAAAAAAGTTATTTTTCTGAAGATTGACTTTGACAAGGTATATGGCATAATTGATTTGGATTTCATTCTTGATATGCTATAGTGGTTGGGATTTAGGAGTTTTTCCTACAACAATTCTTATTTTAGAATGCCTCAATTAGGGTTTATGCTAATGGCCTGTTGTTAGAAGTAATTTTGCTTTAGTGATCATTGGGAAATGATGTCCTTCTGCCCCTATTTATTTGTTATTGCAACAAATGCTTTGGGATACCTCCTTCAATCTTCAGTGCACAACGATATCTGAGGCATCTTTCTTTGTGGCGGCAGACAATTATTAAATATTGAATTTGTTGATGATTTAGTCCTAACGTTAGAGCTATCTCATAACTCAAGGAACAATGTGCAGCCTGGAATTGTTTGCATATATTTTACAACACTGCATATATTTGCTCAATTATTTCTGCATAAAACTCATACATATATTGAAGATTCATGCCACATCCTTGATGATTTTTTGGAACACAAATCACAAAACAATTATTATTCGTCATCATCTCATCTTTGCATTTCAATTCTACTTGTGAAGATGAGTCTAAAGATTTCTGGTTGATGCCGATTGCTTTCGCTCATTCGATTGAAGTTGGTTCAAAACCAAGTTGTGTTTGCAAACCAACCTTTATTTTCTTTACTTTCAGTAGGTCCTTCACTCCCTTTGATAATTATACTTAGCAAATCTAATACATGAGCATGTTGCTCTCACCGAGAATCTATAGTCTAAGTAGACCTAGGGTTTTATTGTTAGTAGAAGGAGGAACTCAATTATACACTTATTTGTAAAATATGGAAATTATCCATAGTTCATAAAGTTGGTTTTGGAAGGTTCTAGAGGAATGAAGTGTCAATTAAAGAAGTAGTGAGTCATTGCACCGAGTGAAACGAGGTGTTCTATAGGTCAGTATGGGGGAGATGTTGAATGTTTGTAACAAAATAATTAAAAAAATTCATGTCGACTCATAAAATAAAAAATTATGGAAAGTACTTAAAAAAAAAACCATGGTTCATAAAATAAAATATTATGAAAAGTAATTAAAAAATAGATGTTCGTTTATAAAATAAAAACTTAAAACTTAAACCCGGATCTATCAATCAAGAGAGATCAAATTTCTTGAGTTTAAATTTAAAAAAAGAAATACACCTCAAGAAATTGGATCCCTCTCGGTGCTTGATAGATACGGATTTAAGATGGATCTATGCTGGTTGTATTAGTTATGAGTCATAGAAATGAGGTGTCCATATGAGTAGTGAGTTGTTGTTTTGAATCTCTATTCTTAGGAGTAGTTGCAGATTTATAGGAATTAGTTGCAAGAGTGTAGGTAGTTGTTTTGTGAGCTGGAAGTGAAGGCTTCCTTGTATAAAATGTAATCCTGCGGGCAGGTTTAGTGTGGCCAAATGAATTATGAATCAGGCCATGATGTGAAGACCGAAACATGAGATGTTTTAAAGTATAGGTATGTACAGTTTTATTAAAGAAAGAAAGTTTTCATTATGATAATTGTCTCTGTGTGTATGTAATTGACGAATTGCAGTTTGTTTGCATATCTGGAATCAATGATAGATTAAAATGAATCTGTTATATGAATGAGGTTAGTGCAGAAGGGTCTGAGACACTTAAGTGAGAGAAAAGGAGTTCTGTAGATGTGTATTTGTTCTGCAAGACAGGTAGAAGGAGACTTTGGAGGAACAGAGTGAAGATCGAATTCAAGTTGGAATTCGTGAAGAGATCTATGTGTATGGTTATAAATCTCTTTATTTCCAAATGTGACCGTGTGTAAAGAGAGCATCCAATTATTTCCAAAGGGACGCCAAATTGAAGTAGAATATGGCAATTTGATCCAGCGTTGAAGGGTAGATAATGAATGTCTGAATATCCTTGGAATCTTGGACCAATATCTCGAACAACTGAATTGTAGGTTCGCACAGTGATATGGATCAATGCTAGAATAAACGCTGATCCCTGTGTGCAATTGATGGATTCGTTGAAATTGGGCTAATGGAAACATTGAACTAGAATTTAATGAGCAATCAAGTTAATAGCAAGAGATTCAAGTTCATAGCAAGTTGAATCAAGAGTTTAGTGGGTGATTCCTTATTTGGTGTAAATCATTGGATTGTGAAAATCAACGGTGTGACTCGGTTGGTTGAAAATTGCATTGGAGAGTTGTTGACCAACGCGACTCCACTCGACAGGGGTTCCACTTCACTGTCGACACATGCCGCAGTCTCCCTGGGCACCGTCCTAGGCAGGTTTTATCCTGCCCAGCAACACCTGTAGAGTAGATGAGGTCTCACCCGAGGCGTCCAGGAAGAGCAGATGGAGCCATGTTTCCGCCGAGGAAGAAGGAGGGTTGTGGCTACATGAACTAACTCTATTGCAACACTAAACCAGAATCTCAAACATTTGACATGTATTCGTAATGCATTATTCAATCGCGGCATTCATTATCATCGCAGTAATAACAGTAAAGCAACATTGCATCAAGGAAACATAGCATTATTCATGAAGTGTGACATTGTATTACCACAAATAATAGAAAGAACCCAGGGGTTGCACCAGAATAGTTTCATCAGGTCTCAACAATATATCACAGATGCGCAGAAACAACCAACAACATGCGCTTCTCTTTCCTTTGATTTCACTCCTATCTCTTTTTCTCCCCCCCTTTCTTCTCACAATACCTACGACTCTTATCTATATATAGGCTTCCGCCATTACAATGCTTGTCCACTTACTAACAATTTTCTAACCGACATTTGGACAAGTGACCCAATATCTAACTAACTTGGTACAAAACTGACCAAAAACACGCATTCTGCGGTATAACTGACTCGACATTAGATAATATGTGGTCCAAATGACCCAAAACCCGCATTCCGCGGTACAATTGACCCAAAATACATAACTAATCTTTCGCTCCTCGCCATTCGCGTCATCTTCTCGCCATTCGCGCCATCTTTTGCCTTGTTGTAGCATTGGAGATGCTGCGATAACACTCTACCAAACCGCCTGCCAACAGGCCCCCAACACAATCTTGTGGCTCACCCTCGAGCCACGTCAACTGTTGGACATAGTACTAGCCGTCGTTTTTACTTTGAAGTCCTCATCTGGTTGTTCAACTATCCGCACTAGCTCCTTGGCTTCCGTAGCCACTGCCTGACTGTCGACCACGGCATCTGTAGATGGGTGATCTATAAGCTTTTCCATGACCTGTTGTCGACACTTCTACACTGCCTCCAGAGCTTCACTAGCTTGTATCATAAATTTACCACCCATGTCCTGGAACTCTTCTAACTGGGCCGCGCGTATCTTCTGTCACTTGTCCACCTTGGTGACGGGGTGTTGTAAGTCTTTCATCTCTTGAGACTTAGCAACTTGCTCCAGTGGTGGCATTGCGTGCATTGCGGTTTTCAATGTGGCCAACTGTCCCTCCGCTTCCTGTCGGTACTTCGTCAGTTGCTCAACCTGCTCATCCTGAATAATGCGGCCCCAAAATTGTACCGTTTCAGCCGTGAGCCTGGTCGCCTGAGTTTCCAACTCCTCCATCTGAGTGGCAACTTCCTCAAGTGCCCATCTTTGTTCATCCACTTTGGCCTGAGGTGTACTCGGTTTCAGCTGGGCCTTCAACTCATGGTTTTCCTGTCGCAACTGAACAATAGCAGCCCCCAGTCACTGCACTCGATGGAGTAAATCTACCTCTTCAGTGGGATCTGGGACATGTTGATAAGCTTCATTGATCGCACGGTCAACCCGGACACTGTCGTCCCACATGCGAGCCTTTTTCGCAATAAGGAAATCTTGTTCCTTTTTCAGGCCTTCAATTTTGTGGGCCTTCTCCGCCTGTTCTTCCTTAATGTGTACTTCAAGGTCATCCACTGCCTTCCGTGCGGAAGTAGCCCTGGCATCAATTATTCAGTGGTGCATTGCACATCAGCCTCGCTTGCTTGCAGGCGGGTACACATACCGCTGATCTACCGTAGTCGGTCTATCATTTCCTTGCTGGTAGTAGCCTGCAGAGTAGTCAATCCGTCCGCGGGCAATGCATTCACATTAATGGTCGCTGTGTGCAGCTGCTGCAACAACGTGGTTAGTGCCGCATCTTTGGTCACAATCGCAGTCAGGGAAATCTCCACATTTGTGACCTGCGACTCAGTGCGAATTGTGTCAAAGGTTGATGCTACTGCTTCCTTTGGTGCCCTGTCGGAAACCAAGTCGTACAAGGATTCTAATCGAGCAGTGATCGCATGGAATCCTTCATCTGCTTTCCTTGCCATCTTATCCGTTGCCACAGAGGATGCAGTATTGAGCGCTGTGACCAGGTGGCCCAAGTGTGCCTCGACGAGCAAAGACAATCCAATGATCGTTGCCCGCTCCTGATACCTTTTCGAGCAGGTCTCTTCAAGCTCCCAGTCACTATCATTTGATATCGTTTTGGATGATTGGTGCCTTGATTCATGGTGACTATGCTCGTCCTAGGTCGATACCCGATCATTTGGGCCCAACGGCGGGCCACCAGCTTCTATCTCTAGCGGACTCATGGGGTGTCGCCATTCCTCCGACCACTCGTTCACAGTACCCTCCAAATCCATGGACGTCACTTTATACGCGGTCTGCAACCATTGCCGATCAGGATCGCGGCGGGCTTGGATATGTATGGTATGCAGCCAAATTGCATATGCCATAAAAGGTTTGAATCGCGCAACAGTTTCTTCAGATATTCGCGGGACCTGTGTTGCTGCGGTACAAAGTATCTCCCAATATAGCCAAAAATGCAAAATGCAATCCCGGAGTCTCTCAGGCTCCCGTACATACCATAGATTTTGATATCGCGCCCCCTTTTGTTTTGCTGCAGCCGGACAGTCCATGCCCTGGTACGTGTTGGTCTCTTTCCATGCGACGAAAGCAATCAACAGCAACAGCCAACTATATGTAAAGGCACCCTTTCCTGATTGGACCGCTGCCGCATCCTCCATTAATTGATTCAAGAGGTACAGGGATCAATTCATTTGGAACCCTTCCACACATTTCTCAGTGCATGCAACAATGCCCAAGTTCCATTGGTTAGGTCGACCACCCCTAACCACCTTATAGGATAGAATCTTAATGCCTGTGAGCACTGCCTGATCATTGCAGCTACTGGTGCGATACCCACGCCCATCTGTTTCTAGGTCATATTTATGTGCCAACTGCAGCGCCCGCTTCTTGTCATTGGCCTTCCCCTGGATGAAATGCGCTAGATCAAATCCATTCTTAGGAAAGCCGGTTATAACTGAAATTAAGTCGACAGTGACTGGGACTTTTGTATCCAGCCACAATGACCCACCATGAAAACATGTTAGGAGCTGCTTTACACAGGAATTCACTTCCGCCAGTCACCTGAAATGTGGCATATTAATGAGCTCTAACAAGCCGGCCTGCTTCAATCCTCATGCCCAGTCGTGTACATTCGGTGTTGGGGAAAGGCACGTCTCCTGCACATAAGGGGCAGATGCAATGTTGGGGTAGGCCACCATATCATGATCATCATAGCACAGACGCATCAACGCCGGTGCGATATCCACAGAGCACTCCATTCCAACTGGGAGCGCTGGCATCTTCACACCATACTTCTGTTTTGGGTTTATCTTGCGTGGGGTGGCATCCGACTGAACTGGAGGGATATAGCCAAGGATGTCACCGGTGGAGATCCCTGCCCATGGGGCAGACTCATGAATGGGGCGACTGGATTGTCCCACTTGTTTCGGAGCTTCACCCACCGTTGCAGCAGAGGACCGGAGCACCCTCTTACTCTGCGGGGACTCCGAGTGCTGACCTCCCCGTCGCTTCTTAGCAATTACAGATTCTCCCACCAGCATAGTTGCTACCTCAGCCTCAAGGTTGATGGCTGGCGCAGGTTCTTCTTCAACAACTGCCGGGATGAAGGGGGAATCGACTTCACTACTGATCTCAATAGTCTCCAGCTCACCTGGAATACCTCACGATACTCGACAACAGCACTCTACAATGCCAACAGCTTCTCCCAACACACATCAATGCTCATGAACCAGTAACAATACTCTACAGCCTGCCACAATCTTACAAAAACAACTGAATTCTCGGTGCCTTTTGACCTGATCCAATCCATTTTTATAGCATCCAACCAAATCTGTCGTAATCATCACAAAATCAGGTATTAACTCCACCAAAATCCTGCATTAATGACACAAATCTTCCATCAAGCCAGTCCGTCAATCGGCCGGATTTGCCATTAATTCCCATCATTCGAACAGTACCGTTAATTAACTGTCTAAAATTTTGGCATTTATTACTGATTTGACCCGGTCGCTACGCTGCCATGTGTCTCCGACCGTTCCCAACTTGTAGCAGAAGCCTCGCTGCTTCCGCATTCCATCCATGGTGGGGCAACATCCGGCCACCTGTCATCCGACAACACCTCATCAATTTTTTTTCAAGGTGACTCAAGCATCGTGATGTTCTAAGCCCGTGCAATAGGGCTTCAACCTATGAACATTTACCAGCCTGGGGAGAATTGCCCCGTCCAACTGCTGCAACTGAACCGCTCCTCCAGAAGTAATACTACTAATGCGATAGGGACCAAGCCAATGCATCTGCAACTTTCCTGGATGTTTCCTAAACTTGCTGTCATACAACAACACCAAATCGCCCTGCTGAAACTGTTTATTTTTTATGTGGCGATCATGCCATGCCTTCTGTTGATCCTTCTCTACCCCCTGGTGGAACCCAGCAATGAAACGATCTTCTTCTAGCTACACCAATTGTGCCAGACGTTCATCTAATGCTGCGACATCATCCATGCCCGTGGCAGCCGCAATTCGTAGACTCGAAACAATATACTCCATGGGCATAATCGCTTCTTGTCCATACACCAACTTAAATGGTGTCTGTCCTGTCAGCCGCTTACATGTGGTGCGATAGGCCCACAACACTGCTGGAATTTTGAGATCCCAGTCATCGCGGTTAGCATTGCACACCTTTGTCAGCGCATGCTCCAATACTTTGTTAAAAGCCTCCACTGTGCCATTCGCCTGTGGATGATAGGGTGAAATCTTCTTATGCTGTATCTGCAATTCCTCCGTCAATGCGCTGATGGTGCGATTAAGAAAGTGGCTGCCTTGATCACTTAGCAATATCTTGGGGTAGCCGAAGCGAGTGATAATGTTATCAAACAAAAATCGCGCCCCCGTATCCGTGGAACAATCAACTACAGGGGCCGCCTCGGCCCATTGGGTCAAATACTCTGTCGCCGTGACAATATACCGCGCACCCGTGAGTTTCCCTGGTGGATTGATCAATCCTACAAAATCCACGGCCCATTTTTCGAACGGTTGCAATGTTATTTGAGGCATCAGGGACATCTCACCGCGGAGGGACGGTTTTCCAGTTCGCTGACAAACATCGCAGGACCACGCATAGTATGTCGCATCATTATGCAAGGTAGGTCACCACAGCCCTGCACGCAACACCTTCCTAGCCGTTGCCCGACCGCCATATTGTCCTCCTGCTACTCCTCCATGTGCTTCAGCTAGTATCGGTGCTTGCTCCTGCGGCAAGACACATCTGCGCAATATCTCATCAACACCCATTCTATACAACTATCCTGCAATTAGCTGGAAGTCTGCAGCCTTGACTACCAATTGCTTCTTCTGAATGGTGGTGAACTCGTCTGGTGCAGTACCCATTTGCATAAATTGGAGGATGTCATTAAAATAGTCATCAGCAATGTCAACCTTAAATAGTTGTGCATCCATCAACCCGTCTTCAATACTGGTTGGTTCCTCCCTTGTATCAATCTACGATAGATGATTAGGACCGACATTCAATCGGCCTGGCTTCACAATGAATTCAAAATCGAACTCTTGAAAAAGGAGTATCCAGCGGCATATCTTCCCCCCCAACATAGGCTTATTAACTAAGTATTTCAATGCGGAATGGTTAGTGAACATTTTAAAGTGCCCACCCAACAAATAGTGCCTGAACTTCTGCAACGCATAAACCATTGCCAGACCTTCCTGCTCAGTGGTGGTGTAGTTGCGTTCAGGGGACGACAACTTATGACTAGCGAAAGCAATGGGGTGATCAAGATCTCCTTCGTTGGGCCGAGCCAATACTACTCCCAATGCGATTAATGAGGCATCCACATGTACATGGAACTCCTTACTCCAATCCGAAAATACCAGTATTGGTGCCGAAGCCATGTTCGTCTTCAGTGTGTCGAAACTATCTTGACATTTTGGAGTCCATTGAAATAACGCATCTTTCTTCAGTAATTTCTCCATAGGGGCAGTGATCGCTGCATATCCCTTGATGAACTTGCGATAATACCCCGTATACCCTAGAGTCGCGCGTAACTGCTTAACAGTGGTCGTTGGTTGCAAACTCAAAATGAGCGCAATCTTAGCCAGATCGACCAACAACCCTTGCTTACACACAATATGACCCAACAATATCCCAAATGGTGCATAAAAAATACATTTCTTCAAGTTCAGTGATATCTAGTGCTATCGGTAGCGCTCAAGCATTAACCGCAAATTGGCAAGATGATCGCGGATCAACCTGTAAACTGTCCAATCATCCATGTATACTTGCAAAAAATTATGAATAAAATCTTTAAATGTAGCAACAACGACCTGGGAGAATATCGTAGGCGCATTCTTCAAACCAAACGGCATTACTGTGTACTGAAAGTAGCCCCATTCAGTAACGAAAGTTGTCTTATGGTGATCTTCTTTGGAAATGCGAATTTGATGGTAGCCAGAGAACCCATCGGTGAATGAGTACATCTCCTGGACGCCCACCCCTTTAAGTACTTCGTCAGTAAATGGGGTCGAAAAAGGGTCGAGCAAGCAGGCATCATTTAACTTCCGCAAGTCAACACAAATGTGCACCTCACCGGTTTTCTTGTCCTGCACCACCATAGGGCTGATCCATTCAGACTCTTCCACTGGTTCAATAATACCAGCATCCAACATGCGATCAAGTTTTGCCTTGACCTTCTCCTTATGTCGCGGATTCAGCCGGTAAGGTCGCTGTCGGACTAGCTTAGCATTTGGTTTTAAAGGAATCCTCATCTCCCCTAAATCACCCAGGATCCCATTCATATCGGAAAACTTCGTAGGAAACAAGTCTTGAAACTCATGGAGTAAATCAGTGACCTTACTCATCATCTCGTCATCCTAATAGTCCCCAACATTTGCAAACTTGGGAGTGGCCTTTGTGCCAATATTGAGCTTACAAAGCTTCAATGGTTGACCGAATGGATTACTTGGGGCAGCAAGTGGGACCACGTCATGACTTCCTTCAGATTCGGGAATGTTGACATTCCAGGGATCATCCTCATCCTCTGGCCCACCAGTGATGTTGAAGCATTCCATAAGAGACTGCATCTGATAGTATGTGTGCAGATCGACATGGTAGGCTGTCAGAACAACCTGAAGTACCACATCGTGGATGAGCTATAAGGTGTTATTGACGTCAGGGTTGGTATCCACAAAAGTGAACGTATGAGTGAAATAGACCGTCAACTCCCCCCATGTTGTAATTTCTCGGCGCAACTCGACTACAGTATACCATGAGCGTGGCATCTCATCTAAGGTATGGATAAAAGCATGGACCCACTCATCTCTGGGTCGCGCTACCCATAATTGTTGGCATTCCATCACATGATCACTGGGATTCTTCCGGCCATCATACTTGCCAGTATGATAAACCTCAATATCGCCGAACTGGACCATCATCAACCTACGACACTGTGACCAACCATCAATATATTTCTTGTGTGTCGCCCACCAGTGTGCTAGAGCAGCCTTCAGTGCTTCCTCCAATGCCAGCAACCGCTGTGGTTCTGAGACCCGTTCTTCAAATTTTGTCAAAAAGTTGGTTAAGCCAGGAAATCCCTCATAGACTGGCAGTGTGACTGTTTCTGTCGCAACATGACATAAAGATTACGTAATTAATGCATATTTCCAGAATGACACTTCGTGCAAGCAGTTCTGCCAATGTTCTAATGCATCATCAGATTCGGAAGACGTAGAGCTCTCACTGCACCATCCCAGCTCACCGTTGGCAGTGGGATGAATATAGTCTTTAGAAATATTGAATGCATGGTCCCATCCAGTGGGATCGTCATCTTTTACAGGTTCAACGTATCGACGTCCTTTAGCTAGATCTAACGGGGCTATGACTCTAAAATCGCGATTCTCAAATGTCATCGTGCACCTCTTGAAGTTGATTACAGCTGCACTATCATTAGCCCATCCAATCCCTAATAGCGCAGGATAAGAGCTTCCTCCCTCAACCACTTCAATGACATCGAAGTCAACATAAGTCTTCATGCCCTCAATATCGACCGTTATCCGCGGAACTTGCCCAATGGGTGTTACTTTCGCATGGTTAGCCAACCGGAGCTGCACAGGAGACCAACTCAATGGGGGACTCCCCATTTTCTGCCACACCTGCTTGGTTAAGATGTTAATATCTGAACCAAGATCAAGAATAATTGAATCGACATCATAGTCACCAATCTGGATGTTCATTCTCATCTCCTTGCCAGTCTTTCATCACTGTAGAGAGTTTACTACCGACTCCTGCTGTCCTTTCAGAAATTGCTGCAACCATCCCTCAATCTCAACAAGAGGGGCCGGATCCTGGGCCAATAACAGATAGTTCTCAAGAAACCTTTGCAATGTTCCCGATGGTGTCAATGGACCGCCCTCCGATGCAGTGTGAAAAACAGGTGGCATATCGCAAACAATAGCCTTACCGCAGTCTTTCTCCAAGGTGCGATGCGCCTGAAGGAATGCCTCCCGTTCAACATTGATGTCAAATGATACCGTCTTCTGGTATGCCAACCAAATCATCGGTCGCAAGCTATCTTCCCCAGTCATTTTTCCTCCATGAGTTACAATAGCCACCGAAGCATCGTGTGGTCGCGGTTTTGCAGAAATTGTCACAATATTTGCACCCTGCATATGAGTCTGCTGCAGATTCCCCTGCGGGTTCCCATTTGGATTTGCATTCTGATTCGGTCGTGGGGGCTGGTTCTATTTTGGTTGCTGTACTTGGTTCTGGGCTAGTTGCTACGGCTAGGGCTGATTCTGTATCTGCGGAGCGTTCCCAGCCTGCCATCGTGCAATCAATTGTGGACAATTCTTAACTGTATGATCATTAACAAAACAAAATGTACACTGATTCTGTAGTAGTGGACAGTCTCGCTGATAATGCCCCCACACCGCACACTGATAGCATTGGACAGGTCCATGACCACCTCGTCCTCCTCCTTGACCAAATCCTCCACCGCGTCCGCCCCAGTATCCTCCTCGGAATCCACCCTGCTGTTGGTACTGTGGCTGCATAGGATTCTGTTGCATGTTGTGCCCCTGCGATGCATACTGTGGTTGCTGGATGTACTGTGGCTGTTGTGGAGCTACTTGCATTGGAACATATTGCGGCACAAACTGCTGCGGTATGAACTGCATCTGCGGTTGAGGTAGTGGTTGGACTACCTACGGTTGTAGTTGGGGTTGTTGTATGGCACACTGATCGTCCTTGATGTAGAATGCATCACACATTCTTTCTTGTAGCAACCCATATGCACAGCAATCTTTGTCATTGTGACCCACCGATTTGCAAAATGTGCAATAGATATTTCTTGGGGTTGTAACCATTTTCTGCATATAAGGGCAATTGTTGTGACTGTTCCCATACACCTGGAAAACACGACACCATGGCATGCTGCCACCATTCAATGGGTTTGGCGCACCTGACACCAAATAATTGCGGAAATTCGGGCAATGGTCCTTCGTATGCCCTTCTCCTTGGCATCGCGTACACCATACTTCATCACGCTATTCCTTGCTCTTCTTCAAATCTTGCAACTGTATAGTCAAGTTAGCGAGCTGTGTCTGTATCTGTGAGATCCCGACTACGTTATCCCCAATCGGTGACGCCTCCAATTGCATTGCAATCTTTAGAGATTCGTTGGGCGTTGAAATGTTTTACTGCATCAGCGGTAGCCGAATATGCAGGAGCAATGCCGCAATGAACCACTCTTTATGTTGGACGACGCTCATATCGAAAATAAACTTTGCCATCAACATCTTGAATCATTAGTCGAAATCCCATACCATCTCATTGGGATACTGCTTAATTTCCTTCAATTCTGTGATGTATTGAGCTTCAGACTTGGGCTGTCTAAATTCAGCAATCAACCCATCCCGAATCTCATCTAGTGACTTCTCTGGGGCTCCCGTAGGGACTAGAACAAACTTCATGAACCAATCTAATGCACGACCTCGCAGAGTCGTGGCTAACTGTCCTTTCTTAGCATTAGCATCAGTGATCTGTTTCATGGTCTAGACCACTTCACACAAAAACCAATACTGTTCTGGGTTGTCTATCTCACTTCCATGGAACAAGGGTAACTTAGCATCATTGCCTGCCATTCTGGGCTTCCTTCCTCCTTTCGCTGTGCTGCTACTGATTAACTTCTGTGGAATTGACGAACTTGGCGGTGTCGAAGTGGTATTTCTTGCTGTTTGAGAGATAGTGAGCAGAGGTGTGGGTACGTTGGTGCCAGGGTTTGGTCCTCCCTCTATCCTGGGTGTAGCCTAGTCGTCCCTGTCAGGACTGTGAGGTCGCTTCATCCCGTGTGGTCTTCCTTCGCGGTTTTGCGGTTCGATCGCAGCAAGACCTTCTCCTATCCTCTGCCTCTTCTCCTGTTGAAACCTTGCACCTCCTCTTGTAACACCACTTTCTTCCTCGGCTTTGCTCACAGTATCCTCATGGTCTGCACCCATCTACCCCTTATCATTCCATGTACTATTCCCCAATAGTCGCGGTACCCACAGCTTCCTCCCACCAGGCTGTCTACTCGTCAAGATATATCTTCAATATACCCTTCTCACAGATTAGCATCTTAATTGACAATTGGAGCGACAACAGAAACCTTCCCCTTGGTTCGCGGAAGAAATATCTTTCAGCTTCACTATAAGATTTCTGCGTGTCAATCGCAAATTCAGTGATATATCCCTCCAATATTCTATCGAGCCAAACTTCGACAGCTTGCGATGCCTTGTTATCGACTTCCTGCAGCTCCTGAATCAATTCCGGGGTCCAAGCCATCGGCTCACCACCCTGGAAATTCCTCTTCTGGAAGGTCAGCTTTGATAAACACTCATACAGAATGACTGGGAATTCACAGAAAAATCATTCATGCGGATTGTCGTGAATATAACTTCCCACCCAGTGATCTACTGTTAGTCGCGTGTTCCAGCTTTCTTCTTCAGCAAACTCCCGCAACTTCTGATCAAACCAACTCTGTATCTCTGACTTCGTCGGGTGCCACAACATGTCCTCCTTTCACTCTTCACACGGTTCCGACAATCGAACCATTTGTTGACCAACGCGACTCCAATCGACAGGGGTTCCACTTCACTGTCAACACATTCCGCAGTCTCCCTGGGCACCGGCCAGGGAAGGTTTTATCCCACCCAGCAACACCTGCAGAGCAGATGAGGTCTCACCCAAGGCATCCAGGAAGAGCAGACAGAACCATGTTTCCGTCGAGGAAGGAGTAGGGTTGTGGCTACATGAACTAACTCTATTGCAACACTAAACCGGAATCTCAAACATTTGACATGTATTCGTAATGCATTATTCAATCGCAACATTCATTATCATCGCAGTAATAACAATAAAGCAACATTGCATCAAGGAAACATAGCATTATTCATGAAGTATGACATTGTATTACCACAAATAACAGAAAGAACCCAGGGGTTTCACCAGAACAGTTTCATCATATCATATTATCACTACAAAACATTAGATACAATATCCCCTCAAGATCAGGTCTCGGCAATATATCACAGATGCGCGGAAACAACCAAAAACATGCGCTTCTCTTTCCTTTGATTCCACTCCTATCTCTTTTTCTCCCCCCCCTTTTATTCTCACAATACCTATGACTCTTATCTATATATAGGCTTCCGCCATTACAATGCTTGTCCACTTACTAACAATTTCCTAACCGACATTTGGACAAGTGACCCAATATCTAACTAACTTGGTACAAAACTGACCAAAAACCTGCATTCTGCGGTATAACTGACTCGACATTACATAATATGTGGTCCAAATGACCCAAAACCTGCATTCCGCGGTACAACTGACCCAAAATGCATAACTAATCTTCCACTCCTCACCATTCACGTCATCTTCTCGCCATTCGCGCCATCTTTTGCCTTGTTGCAGCATCGGAGATGCTGCGATAGCACTCTACCAAACCGCCTGCCAACAAGAGTTGAATATTCTTAGTAGTTGAATGTTCAAAAGGGTGTCTAGCGAGGAAATTGATACATGGGGGTTGAACCATTGACCAAGGCATGGTCAATTCATGAAATCTGGAGCATATGCAAGTGGATTGACACATGGTCACATTTAGCTAGCAAATCATGTATAAACATCATGTCACACTATTTATCCACTACAACTTTCAATGGAATCAACATGATTGATCTCATTGGATCCACAAAGTTCCGAATTACTTCAAATATATGTGTCAAGATTTCACTGAAAAAAGGGATGTTTCATGGAATGAAATATTGCTCCACGAAGTCAGATTAGCACAATTTTGAAGACGTGGAAGACATCATTTACACCAGCTTGTCCTAGGGATCGAAGCAAAGACAACCACATCAGTTCACTTTGAATATTATTTGATATAGTTGTGGAGAATGTGCCTTGAGCTAGGAATATTCCTGACTATTGTTTTCTGTCATCTCATCCCAAAAAGGGACCTCAAAGTTGCCACATTAATATCTTGATATTAAAGGAGGTGTCCAACTAAATGCAGATTTTATGCCAACAAATAGAGTAGAGTCAGTCAAAGGAAGAAGATTCTACGAGATATGCAACTTCTTGTCAAGTTGATAATCACAGATTGCGGTGTCGATTTCTACTAGATCGAAAGTTTCCATGCCATATGAGAACCGAGAAGAGGCCGTTTTGGCTGCCAGAAAAAGAGATTAAGATAGTTTTCAGTATAATGCAACCAAGTTTCAGAGAAGGAGGGAATCATAGTCACTATTTTGTTACCATAGTGATGAACTAAGTCACTCGATTGTCGTTTGAACTTGAAAGACCAGGTTATTGGTCCTTTTGGTGGCACATTATAATTCGACATAACTAATCGGAGAATTGCCAAATTGGAGGACATATCACAGAGTTTAGATTGTATTGGATCTCTAGTCATGAAGGATGTCGATTGATTGTGTAGAACACCTTAGAAAGTTGAATCAAGAGTTTGGTGGGTGATTCCTTATTTGGTGTAAATCGTTGGATTGTGAAAATCAACGGTGTGACTCGGTTGATTGAAAATTGCGTTGGAGAGTTGAATTTTCTTAGTAGTTGAATGTTCAAAAGGGTGTCTAGCAAGGAAATTGATACTTGGGCATTAAGCCATTGACCAAGGCCTGGTCAATCCATGAAATCTGGAGCAGATGCAAGTGGTAAGTTTCCATTGCTTGTAAATGTGAAATACCTAGAAGTAAAATGCCTTCAAGATTTCATTGATGGTGATGGGGAATAGTTCTATGAGAACAAAACAATTACCTCTGAGAAAATAGCTGGTTTGTTTGGGAAATCTAGAAATTCATTATGGATGAAGGCAGTATTAACAATTGGGATTAATGTCTGCAAGGTGTGAATATGTCTAGTGCATAATGGATGGTAGTAAACCATTGGTCTAATGCCAGTTGAGATTTAACCTATAATTATAGAAGCTAGGAAATGTTATACAGGTAAAATGGATTTGGACATGCAAATTGATGGTTTGCATATATAGTGAGGAGTTTACAGAGTGTAGAGATAAAGAAGGTGAAATCGCAGGAGAAGTACATTTCCCTGCATCAAAGTCAGATATTGATGGGGGATCTAACTGATTCTGACCTCTTTACTACCTTTAAAGCATGTGAACGAATTTTAAATGGCATTCTATGGCACAAATATGCAATAACTTCATCCTCGTGTTCCACACAAATTCTAGGTTGTGTGCACCATGCACGCTTATGCTGTAAACCAAGAAAATTAGACCTATTAATTTTGGTTACAAATGAACTAATCAGTGAATAATGTGTGCTATGTTGATCTCCTAAAAGAGGAAACACAAAGGGAACCATATGTTGTTCTCATTAGATTTCATTGATAAGGACTTGCATATGAAAACAAATTTCTCAATAGTTTCATCAAATAGCATTTTACTGTGGGAAGGCAGGGGGGTGTTGCTCTTATTCACAACAACACGCACCGATCACTAAACTCATAAATTTTCACCTCCAACACAGTTGCAGCTGACAGTAACAACTGACTGTAATCTTCAGCACAGTCACAACAAATAGTAACAACTGACTGTTTTTGCTATATTTTGATGACCCCAATCTCCTCACTTGCTACAACAAGAATAAATTCAAAATAATTATGAGTTTACAAACTCATAAAACAAAGCATAACAAAAAATACACAGTAAAATTATAAGTTTTAAATTCAACTTCATTCACTCCGTATATAATCATGATTACAGGACTGGGTATTTATAGTGTTTCAACATAGACGGTCATTAACTGCTAATTGACCATTCATTACAAAATTTTATCTTCATAAATAAATACTATGTTACAGAGTGACAAAATAAAGACTGCGTTGGCCCTTCAGAAATGTAAAGAATGACATACGATTGCTGGCCTGATTCTTTATGATCTGTAGAGTCAAAAAATACATTAATGGTAATGGCTCTTCAAAATTTAATAATCTGAACCAAGTAGGTGTCTGTCTCTTCGAATAAGGCGATCACAAATTTGGGTGGTTGTCTTTTTGAGATTTTTGCGGCCAGTGGTGGAGTAATTAATTACTTCCAACATTCTCTCCCCTAATTACTACACCCAAAATCAAAACTTTGTAACACTAGATTTCTGTTACAACTTACAAACCCCAATGTTTTTCCTATGAAACTCAAACAACTCTTTCCCAGAGGTTTTGTAAATAGGTCTGCAAACTGGTTTTCTGATCTGGAAAATTCCATACTAATTTCATTCTTGTTTATCAATTCTCGAATGAAATGATACCTTGTATCAATATGCTTACTTCTTTTATGAAAGACATGATTTCTTGATAGTGCAATGGCTGATTTGTTATCACAGAAAATTTGAGTTGGTTCATCTTGTTCATGCTGCAAATCAGAAAGAGTTCTTCTCATCCACATAGTTTGACATGCAGCTGCTGTTGCTCCAACATTCTTTGCCTCAGTAGAGGATAGTGTCACTATGAGATGCTTCTTTGAAGCCCACGACTACTGATCCCGATCCAAAACTGAATACATATCCATATGTACTCTTTCTATCATCTATAGAACCTGCAAAATCACTGTCATTATATCCAATCAACTCAAAATTTGAGTTTGATGTATACTGGATACCAAAATTTGTTGTTCCAACAATATATCTCAGAATCCTATTTCCAGCTTGCCAGTGGGTATTCTTTGGCGATTCCATAAATCTTGAAATCATACTTACTGCAAACACTATATCAGGTCTTGTTGTAGTCAAGTACATGAGACTTCCTACCAGTCTCTTATACAATGTTGGATCAACTCTTGACCCATCATCCTCCTTATTGAGTTTTGTACCAGTTGCAATTGGTGTTACAACTGGCTTACAATTCATCATTCTGAATCTTTTCAGTACATGTTTTGCATACTTAGTTTGATTTATAAAAATACCATCCTTAGATTGAGTTACTTCAATACCAAGAAAATATTTCATCATTCCTAAATCCGTCATCTCAAATTCCGTTTTCATGGCTTTCTTAAACTCATCTATTGAAAGATCTCCAGTGAAGATCAAATCATCAACATTGTATAAGCAAACAATCAGTATTTTACCTTCTTGGTTTAGCTTTGTATACAAGGTTGGCTCACTTGGACTTCTTCTGAATCCTTCAGTATTCAAATACTAATCAATCCTGCTGTACCAAACTCTAGGTGCCTGCTTCAATCCATACAATGCTTTCTTTAATCTATAAACTTTGTCATCCTGTCCATCAATTTCATATCTAGTAGGTTGTCTCACATAAACCTCTTCTTCTAAAGATCCATTCAAAAATGCAGACATTACATCCATTTGATATACATACCATTTATTATGAGCATCAATAGCTAATACCATCCTTACTGTATCAAGTCTGGCTACAGGTGCAAAGGTCTCATTATAGTCGATACCAGGTTGTTGAATAAACCCCTGAGCTACAAGTCTTGCTTTGTATTTTTCAATTTCACCATCAACATTTAACTTAGTCTTATAAATCCATTTGACACCAATACAATTTTTATTATCAGGCAAATCTACAAGATCCCAAGTATTATTTCTTTCTATGGCATCAATTTCTTCATCCATTGCTTTTATCCAAACATCCCTTTTAACGGCTTAATCAAAACTTACAGGATCACATCCTATCAATGCAAAATTTGAAACTTGATCTACTCCTTCATTTTGCTCATACAGTTCTCTTAAACTTCTAGTCTTCTAACCTCTAACTCTGTTTCTTAATGAAGCTAATGTAGGATTTGATTCATTACTTACCTCTGATCTTGTTCCTTGCTGTCCACCAACACTTGATGGTTTACCACGTTCTTGAGTTCTGGGCATTCCGGAAAGTGTTCTTATTGCTGGTGTAGGCGTTTGTTGATTTAACTGTCCTCCATGTATTCCTTGCTCATCTTCTTCATCTTCTGTGTGAGATGTAACATCGTCCTCTGCAACCAAATTATCTATGCTGCCATCCCATGCTTCTTCTTCCTTAAACACCACATCTCTGCTGATGACATACTTCTTGGTGATTGGATTATAGAGTCTATATGCTTTAGATTCTTCACTATATCCAACAAAAATACATTTTTGACTTCTGTCATCTAACTTTCGCCTCATCTCTTTAGGTACATGTGCATAATTTACACAACCAAAAATTCTTAAATGAGATATGCTGCTACACTTACCATTCCATGCTTGCTGTGGAACTCGATCCTTCACGTTCTTAGTTGGGCTTCTGTTCAGAATGTATACTGCACAGGTAACAACGTCTCCCCAATATTCACCTGAAAGATGCTTCTCCTTCATCATACTTCGAGCCATGTTCATAATGGTCTGATTCTTTCTTTCTTCTACTCCGTTTTGATGTGGAGTGTGGCGAGCAGTAAACTGTCTTTTAATTCCATAATGTTGACAAGATTCAACAAAATCATTTAACACATACTCACCTCCTCTATCTGATCTCCAGAATTTAATAAACCTGACACTCTCATTTTCAACCATAGCTTTAAAAATTTTAAACAAATCAAAAGCTTGAGATTTCTGTTTCAGCAAATACACCCAAGTTTTTCGACTGAAATCATCAATGAAAGTCATAAAATAAACATTACCAGTCAAAGAAAGTGTTTGCATCGGTCCACACAAATCTATGTGTACTAGCTCCAATGGTGCTTTTCCTTTGTATGAGACTCCAGAGATGAATTTCTCTCTATGATGCTTTCCCAATATGCAGCTCTCACATGAGCTTGCTGGCTACTGGATACTGGGAAACCCTTTTACCATTTGCTTCTTTTGCAGCAAATCTAAGCCACAAAAATGTAAATGGCAATACCTCAAATGCCATAAACATGATTGATCTAAACTCTTAGTTTTATAAGCATTTAAAGAGTTAGTCAAATCATTTCTCATAATCAGTGGAAACATTATGTTCTTTGCCATTTCTACTCTGGATATCAACTGCTTACTTGGATATTTGTCATAAATAGTACATACCTTGTTCTTAAAGAGCACTCTGTACTTCTTCTCTAACAACTATCCCACACTCAATAAATTACACGTTAAACCAGGAACATAATAAACATCATGAATTGTTCTGCTTTTACCATTCTTGGCATATACAACAATCACACCTTTACCATTAACTTTTACCTTACTGTCATTACCTAACTTCACTTCAAACTGGATGCTTGTATCTAGATTTAAAAATATTTCCTTATTTTCAATCATATGATTGCTGCATGCGCTATCCAAGAACCATATATCCTTTGAAATTTCCTGGGTGAGATTACAAGTTAAAAACATAGGATTCTCTTCATTTTCAGTCTCCTATGTAATGTGTGTAGATAACTTACTAGTATTTGCTTGCTTCTTCCAACATTTGTTAGCAAAATGCCCAAATTTCTTGCAATAGAAACATTGAACTTTAGATCTATCATACCTTTGATTTCTTAGCTGCCATGTTCTGCTACTACTCCCCCTTACGCTAGGAGTATTCCGCTGTAACTTCTCTTCAGATTCTAAATCATTTCTGCTATCACTATGATCAGCAGTTCGACCTCCTCTTCCTCTGCTACTAGACCTTCCTTTGTCTATGCCTCTAGTAACATGTAACTGAGATTTAAAATGATTTTCTAATGGAGTGTCATCGTACCTGTTCATTCTTGATTCATGAGCAATCAAAGGACTAGTCAGCTCATCAATGTGCATTTGACTGAGATCTTTAAACTCTTCAATTGGAACAACCACTGCTTCAAAATTCTTTGGAAAACATCTAAGAAATTTCTCAATCACACGATGATATAAGAGGTCTTGACCATACTGTCTTAGCTTGTTTACAATATTCATAACTTGAGTCATAAAATTATCAACAGTCTCACTTTCCTTCATCTTCAAATTCTCAAAGTCCCTTCTCAAGTTTTGCAACTTAACATTCTTCACCTTGGTCACACCTTGATACCAAGTTTCAAGAGTGTCCCAAGCTTTCTTCAAAGACTCAGCACTTGATATCCTCGGAAATATGGATTCACTTAGGCCTTGCTGAATAAGGCCAAGAGCTTTGTTGTCCTTCTTCCTATTTTCTTTCAACAAAACACGCTCAGCATTTGACAGAGCCAATTCAACAGCTTGATCAGCTGGCTCTAGGTAGCCAATCATAACAGACTCCCAAAGATTCTGAGCATGCAGGATAGTTCTCATCTTAATAAACCACGTGTCATAATTTATTTCAGTCTACACAAGAATTTGTGGCTGCACTACACTGCTGTTAGTATCCATTTCAAATTAAATTCCAAATTACTCTAAACCGAAAAAAATGAGAAAGAAAACTTAACCAAGCTCTGATACCACTGTGGGAAGGTAGGGGAGTGTTGCTCTTATTCACAACAACATGCACTGATCACTAAACTCATAAATTTTCACCTCCAGCACAGTTGTAGCTGATAGTAACAGCTGACTGTAATCTTCAGCATAGTCACAACAAACAGTAACAACTGACTGTTTTTGCTATATTTTGATGACACCTGCATTCATAAACTTAACAAATATTCTATTTCAACAATTAAACACATTTAACACATAAAAATAACACAAATCTCCTCACTTGCTACAACAATAATAACTTCAAAATAATTATGAGTTTACAAACTCATAAAACAGAGCATAACATAAAATACACAGTAAAATTTTGATTTTTAACTTCAACTTCATTCACTCCATATATAATCACGATTACAGGACTGGGTATTTATAGTGTTTTAGCACAGACGGTCATTAACTGCTAATTGACTGGATTTATAGTGTTTTATCTTCAGAAATAAATACTCTTTTACAGACTGACAAAATAAAGACTGCGTTGGCCCTTCAGAAATGTAAATAATGACATGCGATTGCTGGCCTGATTCTTCATGATCTGTAGAGTAAAAAAATACATTAATGGTAATGGCTCTTCAAAATTTAATAATCTAAACCAAGGAGGTGTCTGTCTCTTCGAATAAGGCGATCACAAATCTGGGCGGTTGTTGTCTTTTTGAGATTTTGGCGGCCAGTGGTGGAGTAATTAATTACTTCCAATATTTAGGACTATACTTACAAGAAGCAGTAAGTGTCTTCCTTATAACCAGCTTCAGATCCGTTAATCTTCGTATCCGTTAAGGAAGGTATGGCTCCCTCGACCATTCATTTTTTTTCTTTCTTTAAATCACACAGTAAAAAATAAAAAAAAGGGCATGATCAGACATAGGTATGGCTCCGCCAACCATTCATTTTTCTTTCTTTCTTTAAATCACACGGTTAAAAAGAAAAAAAAGGGCATGATCCGATAGGTATGGCTCCCCCAACCATTCATTTACTTTCTTTCTTTAAATCACACAGTAAAAAAGGAGTAGAGCTCTCTGGACGGCATGAAGAGCTTCGTTTAGTGAACCTATAGGACCTTCATCCTCCCTGGGTAAAAATGAATTACCAAATCTTAACTCAATTCAGTAAAGAATATTCTCCAAAAAAAACCCTAAATCATAAACCCTCAAGAAAATCAAAACTCAGGCAAAGAGCTACATAAAATCAAATGAAAAAATGCTAAAAAACTTATAAATCCCCAAGGATCAAAGAACCATGAAAAACCTTGATAGACACTACATTTGGTGCAAAGAAATCTGTAAAATTTGGTACCAAAATCAAATCACTACCACTTATCGAATGCAACCACTTGCGATGTTTAATAAACTAATGTCAGTGAATAAACAAACTTTTCCTCTGTCACACTCTATCTCTCTTCAGATACCGAGTAAAGGGTGGCAACACACCGAGGGGCAGGAAATCTGATCCTCAGTAAAGGGTTTGAGGTTCACGGGGTTGCACCAATTTCTTGTTTTGGAAAACAATGAGTACCTTTGTTTTTTTGTTTTTTGTTTTATATATGTTTTGTTTTCTTATATATATTTTAGTTATTTGTTATATATATGTGTTATTTATTTTATCTATAGTTATATTATATTAATCATTATTTTATAATTATATATGTTTGAGAAAGGTGAAATATAAGTTTAGTTTCAAATGAAAACTAATTTCTAATTAAATTGTGACAAGATTTTAGATAGAGATAATTCTAATATTAAATTTAATTTATAAATGGAGACTAGTTTTAAATTGAATTGTGAATGTGTTGAAGAAAACAAAACCTTAATTCTAAAATAAAAATGAAAGGAATTTTCATTCCAATAAAACCGTCCAAAAATATGCATCCAATCAATCTAGAATTAATTCAAAATATGTTGATAATATAATATTGGAGCAAGTATAATCCTATATGTGTGTGTGTGTGTGTGTGTGTGTGTGTGTGTATTTTTGCAGGGGAGGGACCTAGGGGACTTTAAAACTTTCTGAACTGAGGCACAAAGGGAACCATGATGAATGGACGCATATGGAGAATTGATGAAGCTTGTGAAATTGACAATTTTTAACTAACATGACGCAATATATATATATATATATATATATATATATATATATATATATATATATATATGAACTTACCGAAACTTTAATAGAATTCCGAGGGGCTCAAACAACATTAACGGTTTTGTTCAAAAAAAATATGAAAGAGACCAATACGACAAGCCAACACAATGTCGACACCAACTTCACAATAGGACATATGTGAAGAGAACCATGACGAATGGATGCATATGGAGAATTAATGGAGGTTGTGAAATTGACAATTTTTAGCTAACATGACACAAAATATATGAACTTTCCAAAACTTTAATAGACTATCGAGTAGGTCAAATGACCATAGTTTTGTTCAAAAAAAATATTAACATGATGAGTCGAACAAAATGACACCAACTTCACGACATGACAATGCCAAAAGTGAAGGACGACAAATATCCAAGAGTCAATTCAATCGACACATTATGATGATGCACATGATGCAACTTGGTGGATCTGTCGAAGGGATAATATGGAAAAAAAATGGTGAAATAAGATATGAACATGATAAGCACATTGAACTAGATATTATATGAATCCATCTACAATGTTACAATTTACTAAATTTTAACATTGCAGGTGAATTCAAAAACCCCTTAACACTGCAGATGGATTCAGAGACCCCTTAGAGACCCTCTAGATTCTAAATCCATCTACAGTGTTAAAATTTAGTAAATCGTACAAATTCATTGTCAAAATTGCAATTTTCCAATGTCGGAGTGACACGACTAACAATGACCAAATAAATGACCAATTCATATTCTTAATGTTATTATTATGTGGTCATTTTTAGTTTAATTACTTGTTATCTGGTTATATATTTTATCCAGTGACCCAATTGGTCATTCCTCTGGTCGTTTTTAGTTGGCTCACTCAAGTTCGGTCATTTATGCCTTAAAAAAACTATGGTGACCAAATTTTATGGTCGCCTGGTCATTTATCTCTCATTTTCTACTAGTGAAAATTAGCGAATTGGTTTTGTGCAGGATATTATTCTAAGGTCCATTCTTCCATCTTCTCTCTTTCTTTGTGGTGTACCAAGGGTTCTTGGTATTTCTCTCTGATAATGAATGAATGGTGCTTGATGTAATCTTCTCATTGTAAAGACATTATTTTCTATCTATCAATATTCTAAGGAAGATTTTGATGGGCTTTTCTCCCCCAAGTACTAAAGGGTTTCCCTAGGGTAAATACTATGTCTCATGTGAATGCTTATGCTTTTTTTTATTCATTGATTTCAAGTACTACTATAATTTGACATTAAGATAAAAAATAACAGAGAGTAGGGGGGTTAGAGACAAAAGGAGAGAGATGCATGGAGAGAGAGAGAGAGAGAGAGAGAGAGAGAGAGAGAGAGAACAATAATGCGCATGTGTGTTAATAACACACACACATTATTTTTTATATAAAAATATGCATGCATTATTAATTCATGCACTTTTCAAATTTTAGAAAAGATTGGCATGAATGAATTTTTCCACCTACATGGTGGATGAGTTGTCCACTTTGGTTTTAGGTTTGGATTGTCAAACCTATGGTTTGGGTCTACAACTAACAAAACACATCCATTTTTTCATTTCCCTATTTTTCAACTTGTGATCTACATATGTTAGAATGGTTTGTTGCTAATGAAATTGCACAAACTTATAGAGATTTATATGTAGATTCCGAATATTTTTTTTTTGGGGGAAGGAAATATTGTTTTATATTTTATATTTATTTTTATTTGGTCATATGTCAAATTTCTAAACAACATCGGTTTCTAATTTTCTTTGTAACTTTGGATTGGTTCACCTATTTTGAAAATGAAAAAGAACTCGCACAAGTGCAAACAAATACCTACACTCTAAAAAAAAGTTCATTGATTGTGTAAATACCCTCATAGTGGGGCCTAATGCTCCACCTTCTCTTTTTGAGATTCATTGAATTTTCTAATTTAAAAAAAAAATATAAAATTAACATTAAAAATTATGGAAAAATAGTATTGTATAGGAACCATTTGTTAACCTTGCAATTTGTTTAAAAAAAATTTAGTGTTCACATATCAAACCTGAGGTCTAACGTGAGCACATGAATTATGTTTTAGAAAAATAAATAACATACCGATCTTAGGAGAACACCATTTCCTTGGAGTTATAGTAATTTTACATAAATACAAGCTATATATTCTAAAAAAAAACTCAATTGTCTACATTTTTATCTTTTTACACCATTGTTCTAAACAATTGTGTAGACACCTCTAATATTTATTTTTAGTGATTTGATTTATGTTTTTCCAGGTTTCCATTGTAACTAGTGTGTCATAATTGGTTAGCATTTCCTTGCACCATCCCTTTGTATTGACAATTACAAAGAGAAACTAGCAGATACCCATTGAATGACTCTGGGCAATTAGATTTTAGGATCAACACTATAAAGGTATAATTGCTATTAAATGGGACCTTACTCGATGTCCTAATATCTTCCAAAACTCAAAACATCTAATCTCCAATAAGATAAAAAGGTGATTAATAACTCTATAGTACACCCATCGGGTCTCAGTATTCCATCCTTCTTAAAAGAACACATTACCAACATAAACTCCCCCTTTGAGATCAGATAGAAAATAGTTTCATTTTTCTCCTCTTCCATCTATCTAGGAAAATAAATAAACCATTATGATAATCTCCTTGAGATTGGCCTATTTGGTTTCCTTAAAAATGCTATTGAAAAACCAAACTCCTAGGTTCACCAAATTGAGAAAATTACTCACCTTCTGACCCTTCTTGTTCTTGAATTCCCAGGTAGTATTATTATTTTTGTGATGAATTGCAAATTTATGGAAAAAAATCATAATCATATCATCTATATCCACCTGCGTGGCTCTGCTCTTTATGCACCACTCCATTTTCTCATCCAACAAATGCCTAGAATTCCTCGCATCCAAGCACCTGATATATTCAAGATCCTCCACACTCAATAAGAAGCTCATCGATATCTCCAACATATTAGACAAACCAATTTCAATATCCTTCAAATCCTTTTCCTGACATTTGTGACATTCCACTACCCATGCTAAATTATTTTTCTTAATGGATTGGAGTTACTAGATAAATTGATCAGAGGCTAGCACAATTACATTAGGATTATAGGGAATGCACTAATCTTTCACCAATGAATAGTACTCTTTCTCCCATATCTAGGGTTGGTTAAATTTAAAAGGGGCACTCAACTTCAATTTTGAACTAACAAACTTGAAGAAAATGGGAAAATGGTTAGAGAAATGAGTAGTCCCAAACCAAGATTTATATTTCTCCACCATTTGAATGAGATATGTGTGTACCTGAACTAGAACCAAAATTTTTGAGACACCCTCATCCAATGGATGATTGTTACACTAATTTGGTTTTAACTTTTCTAGTTCAATGTCAAGTAGTCCTACTTGATTAAAAGAGGCAAGGAAGCAACTAGCCAAAACATTAGGATGTGCATGATTCCTTCATGTTTCTCTAAAATAGTTGTAAAATTACCCCCCCATGAATTAATTTTGGGGACATGAAATGATAGGGATATGAATATTTCACTCCTAAAAATTGAGCTTCCCTTCATATGGGCCATAGATATTTAGGATCAACAACGATTTGTCCATATATTTGATTTGAATCCCTATACATAGTCCCAACAATGGATCTTAGTACATAATATTGATCGATTACAAACATGTTATTTAATCTCTAAAGATGTGGGCATCCATCCAAAGTCCATTACTATCTAGCTAAGTGTCTTTATGACTTTTTTTTTTACTTTGGGTGCTTTTCTAAATTGGAAGCTTTTACATGTATAAGATGGAAATTATTTTACAAAAGGTAACTTGGAAAGAAACTTCACCTTTTATTTTGATAATTATTGCTTGTTTCATGTCCACCTCCCATGAAACACAAAAGCCACATTTCAGTAAAGGAAATGTTAATTTTACTTCACCTTGTATTTCAACAATGACTGCTTGCATCATTTCCACCTCCCATGAAAATTCTACCTACATTTTTTATGCTAGCAACTCACAAAAGCCACATTTCAGGAAAGGACATCTAACCTTAGAGGTTGAAATTTCTTCTAAAATGACTATAAGTATAAGAATTCAACAAACGCATTGTTATACCTAAAGCCAATCAGGATTTGTAATTCAAGTTATTGATCATGTAGGTTGATGAACTGATTTTCAAATGTCATTACCCATGTCATACATAACATGTACACATGGTATTCTATTGTAATTTCACTATCATTTCTTTCATGAACAAAATATAAAGATGAGAAGCAGATAAGAGAAAATTTTTGAGCATGAGAAGAAGAAAAAAAGTTTCCCCAACATCTAAGATTTTGTGAAATGTCAAAGGGTTTACAAAAATGTCGATACATAGGTAAAAATTTTTGATATATGAAATTATTTAAAAATAAATTATTAAGGTGCTAGGATCAATTTTACAACAAAGTGAGGATATTAATATTTCAAGTACTAATATCCTATTCGGCAAACATAATATATAAAGTTGTATAACCTATCAAAATAAAGTTAGCTTCTTATATTTATTACAAAAAAATAGCCTATGGCTTGTTAAAAAAAAATTGAGTTTCTTAAATGGATTGTTTGCCTCTCATTCGTTTAACCACCAACAAAGAGTTCCAAATACCTACAAATGAAAAAGGTTCTTATGCATTAGATATCTAATATTGCTAAGAAGTTGATTATGCAAAGTATTCTGTATAGTCATACAAGGATCATGTTGTGATCCTTACAGATATTCTTGAATAGTTATGGTGTTGTTGCATATTAATATCTAGGCCTTGTAGTTTCTAATGTTTAAGAGCATATGCAACTACAAGTGGAGGATAAAGCAAAAAAGTTGAGTGGTCAAAATTTATAGTTCCAACAAGAGCATATGCGACTACAAGTGGAGGATAAGCAAGCTAGTTTTACCAACTCAAATAATGTACACATGCATTGAAATTCCTATTTCTACGTAGCACAACTCACACAACTGAATCTAAAAGAAAACAATCAATAGTAAAAAATCAAGAAAGACAATAAATTTAATTAGAATGGAAGGTTGTCCCTATTTCTGTTTGTAAAGCACATGAATTTATGTATTATGCTTTCATTTTGAAACATAATACAATAAAACCTCACAAGTTTCCAATACAAGTAGTGCATCCATACCCAACAAGTTGAAAGGATTCTTGATCTAAGTACTTATGAGGGCGAATACAAGCACACATTGTAATGATGTAAGATGACTTAAATAAACTATTTTGATCATGATTTCTTTCATTTAGAACATGAAAATACATCTCATTCAAGTACTTAGTAACAACTCCAGATCCTAGGGCAAGGTTAGTCTAACCTGAGAAATCGATAGAATATAGAAAAGCATATGAAATAATCACCATCATCCATTTTTTTTTTAATTTCAAAACAGTAAATCCCTTTCTCAAGTCTTTTACAAAATTGAAATTCTTGGTCAATGAAGGAACAAATACAAAATTGAGTATTGATTATTGTATTCAATAATGGAAATAAGTGCAATTAATGTTAGGAAACAACAATAATCTTATTTCTAAACAACTTGTGTTTAGTCAATGTTGAAAGAAATATGCACATCTATACATATGAGTCCTTTTAATAGTTGTCAAAACTGAAAGGAAACATATTAATATCACCTTAAACCAAACCTTGTTGTCTAGGGAAGAATGGTAGTTATATTTGATTTCCTTAAGAGTAACCTGATTGTGTGGTCTAAAACAATCAGATGGTCAAAACACAATATTGCATATCAAAGTTTTATAACAAAACAAAGTCATTTTTTTTCAAAAGAAGGCTAAAAATGCACTTAGTTTTGTCAATAATCAATTTTTTAAAACAACAAGTAGACATCTAGGAAAACACTTACTCTATACGAAGTGATATACAAGCTTCAACAGATGAAGGATCCAATTCCAAGTAGGATGAATAAGTGATCTCCATTTGTGGATGTAATTCAAGCAATTAATGAGACAAAATCATCAAATTATATCCCCATCCAAAAAAAACGTATAGAGCAGCGCACCTCATTATAGTCCACAATCATTTTGTTTCCATAAAGGTAGGGCTCAATTAACTTCACTTACAGATGATCCTAGAATGTATTAGTAGAAGAACGAATGTCAAATTCATCCAACTTAGAATGGAATTAGAGAAGAAAAAATAATCACTATCACATCAGTATTAATTGTCAACTTCGCCCGTCGGAGTGTAGACCAGTCGAAAAATCTTGTGTAAGCCTTGTAAGAGGTCGCTGGTTCAAACCTTGGATAATCTGTGCGCCATTGTGGTGGGATCGGTGGTTGAACCTAGGGGTATAGTGGTAGCAGATAGGATTGGACCCCATGTCACACGAGTACCATTGTTGGCGGATATTTCTACCCTATAGTCAAGAAACTAAAACTATCAACTTGGTTGGGGTGACAGGTAAGTGAATTAATGCTATTACAGAGGCATTTACAAAAGAAATAGATTGTAGATTTAGGGAACACACCTTTTAACCGGAGTCTGATCCTAGCCTTGACTCGATCCTGTATCCAGCTTCCAAATCTACTTTTCCTTCAGCAAACCTGCAACAACAATACCTTCCTCAAACATTTTGGGCAACATATAAAGCTTGAAATAAACAAAAACTATGTTTAATATTCAGCATTGACCAAAATAAATCCAACTTAAAATGCCATTTTATAACACATTCAGATTGGAACAAGGAAACACTTCAACCTTTATTTGTCAAAATTAGAATGCAGTACAAGTATACCTGATAATGAAGCAGGCTCCTGCAACTAGATTTTGGGCTCTGGCTCTGCTTTGGCTTGAATGTCTTCTGCAACAACTTCTCCAATGTCCTAAAGTTTCTCCATTAACTCATCCTCTAGCTTTTCTAGCAATAATTTCTCTTTTCTAGCAATAATTTCTAACCTTGCTCCTTTAACCTTCTTGGTATTTATAGGTTCAAAGAAGCAGTTCAGGTCGAGATGTAGTTATGGAGGAAGTTGGGGAAGTTACGAAACTGCCATCAACTAATCCTCCTCGATGAATTAATATATTTTTTAATCATCTTTTAAGATGTATGCGACTCTTCTTCAGTGGAGTAGCGTATAGGGCGCTACTCTAGTATTTAACAACTAGTGCTCAATTGATTTTAAATGTCGAGCGCTACTTTGCTACACTGGAGTAGCGTATACTTGGATATGGGCGCTACTATTATACAGTAGAGTAGCGTATGGGCGCTAGTCTCTTTAAGTAGAGTAGCGCTCATATCTTAAAATGATATTTTTTTGTGGTTTTCCAGTATTTTCAGGAAATGGAATGAGTTGTCATATCATCCAAGGTCAACATACTCCTCCATCCAAGTTGTCCTTTTGTGTGATCAGCAACTCAGTGCGATCACGGACGGAGAGGTGCAAGTTTGACCTATAACAGATGCCCCCTAATGTGTGAGGTCAGAGAGAAACGATGGTCGAAATACATTACAATCCAAAGCCAGAGGAGGAGCACAGAACCGCAGGACAAGTCGCAAGAAACCTGCAACAAAGATCAAGGTCAGCGAGAAATTACATTGTTGACATCTTATAGATTTGTGGTGTGATACAACATGATCTCCGATACATAACAAGGAGATGTATATAAAGCATGGCCACTGGAATACAAGCGTGGATCCATGTCAAACTGAGAGATCATAGCCATAACAACAAACTGGATCTATGTCTCATGGAGAGCCTGATATAAGTGAGGCTCAGTCTTGCGCAACTTGGGTGATAACAAAATGAGGTTATGTCATCAAAAAATCCCAAGGTCTTCATCCCACAATAACCCTAGGTACAAACCCTAACCATGCGAATAGATGAGCTGATAGTCGAACATGGAGGGCATCGTTTGATTACCGGTCAGTGATGTATACCATTAACAAACGCGAGGACTTCCACCGATAATGATGATGGGGTCCAAGGTACCAAGTACGATTCACCAAATGTGAATAGATGGACTTGGAGTCAAACACTTGGGAATCCTGTCGAGGAAGAGACATTGATGTATTCTCATCATTCAATAGCGAGGAAAATTGCCACTGGTGACTGCAATCTCCAAGGTACTAACCGAAACTCTAAACTTCAATCCCAGAATAATGATTTGGTGTCGATGGGAAGAAGTCCGTTGGAAGGGAGGCCTTAAGGCATCCTCCATCATCCAACTCGAGGAACACTCAACTGGTAGGAGCTGATATGGAATAATATGCAACAAGACTGACACTAGGAAGGCCGACACATGAAGTCAAGGTAAACTGCAGAATGGCTGACACAGGGTATATCCTTGAACATTGAGCACGACACAAAAGTGACTCAGGCAGTTTCTGACATAATGGGGTAAATAAGTCTGAAATGTAAGAGACATTAACAGACCCTCCATATTGTTGGAAGAATAACCAACCGGGGGAGTAAATAACTCGGAGGAAAGGTTCACCCCGAGGCCAAAAACGAAACCCAACCGACAAGATAGACTCAAGTAGGTGCTGTGTTCAAGGATAGGACTTGACTGAAACTGCCTTTGACAATGAAGATATGATATGTTTTCCCATTCCTTATTCTTTTTAGATAAAAGAATACCCTTCTTGTGGATTTAATGAGTCCAAGAAAGAATGAAAACTCAATAGGTCCAACCATGTAAATAATTTAACGAGCCCATGGGAGGAAGACTCAGTACCTTCTTCATAATTTAGAGAGTTCGAAGAAGAGATAGAAGATTACTCTATATTTTACTGATCTCTGGATTTTAATATCGAGCCGAGATCTGTTCTTGCTCGCCGGTGTTTTCAATTTTAAGGAGTCTGAAAAACTTAAACAATAACTCCATATATCTGCTCGTGGATTTTAGTATCGAGCCCAAGCAGATTAATGGTCGCCGGTGTTTTCCTATTTATAGAGTCGGAAAAACTTAAACAATCCTCTTTTCACCTATCCGTGGATTTTATATCGAGCCCGGATTGATCTGTGCTCGGCAGTGTTTTCTTGTTTATAGAGTTGAAAAACTTAAACAGTCCTCTACTTACCCTCTCGTGGATTTCACATCGAGCCCGAGTAGGTGAATGCTCGCTTGGTATTTTCATGTTTAGAGAGTCTAAAAACCCTAAAGAGAGACTCCAGAAGGTCCTTTTTCGTATAGTTAGTCTCCTCCCCCGAAAAAGTATAAAACAATGAAAGGAGAACTCTTCTAGCGTATACAGGAGTATACCTAGAGTATACCTTTTCCGTAGTTAATCCACTGAGGCCCGAAAAAGGGGTAATTCTATACCGGAGTGGATGAGCCTTCGGATACTTTAACGAGCTCGAAGAGGACAAGTTTGCTCGGCAATCTTGTTTAGGTTTAAATAGTCCAAACAAGAGCTTAAAATGACTTAAAGGTCAGCTTCTGGGATCATAGCTTCATGTCCTGCCAAAACTAGGTCTTCAACAAAATATTAGTCGATGCCTCAAAAATCTTAAATGATATATGAATTTGGAATGTTTAGTTAACTGACAAGGTCTATCATCAAGAAAATTGAGCTTAGGAGACGAATCCGACAACAATTGAGTGAAAATTGAACTTGGATCAGTGTTATACCTTATTTTGTGTTTCAATTGATTAATTAGGGTTTTTGAAAGTTTTTGAAACTATGGAAAATTAAAAATTATGGGTAAAAATCAAAATCCAATTTTATATATAATTCTTTGTTAAAAAATCAATTTTCATTTTGTGTTGTAGGGCAAAAATTGGGGCAACTTTTGCAAATTTCCATTCTCCATTGCGATCAAATCGGGCATCCAACCACCAAACTTCCTCCACCAAGTAAGTAGAATTCTCCCTATCTTGCATTTCAATGGTTTATTTTTAAAATTTTGAGCAAAAATGGCTTGTAACGCGATGCTCATAAGGTTTTATGCGCGGGCGCTACTGTGTATACACAAGAGTAGCGTACAAACCCAATGGGCGCTACTTTGCTCAAATAGAGTAGCGCCTACACACTACTGTGTAGTATACACAGTAGTGTACATACTTGCAAAGCCACTTTAAAGAGTCGAGACTCAAAATTTTTGGGGTTTTTGTGCAGGATGGTCTTACAATGGAGGGAAAGGGAGCATGAAGACATGGATAGGCTAGCCATGTAAGACCCGGCTACCCTCCATGCGCTCCGTAGATGCGGTTTGTTGAAATTTTATCGAACCGTAAACATGCGGGCACTAAACAAGCTGTTTCGGAGATTGATTCAGTATTGGGATGTGGATACTAATACCTTCATCATCCGGGGGCAAACTCTTGAACTTACCGTTGAGGATATATACTTTATCACTGGTCTCTCAAGGAGAGGAGACGTAATCAATCTGAAAGGGACATCTCGTTTGGGTGCACGATCAGTGCAAGAATATGTAAATACATACTATGTTGCCGGAGCAGAAAAATCGGGAAGCCAAGTCCTGATTTCAACTATTGATGGTCTCCCGTTGAAAGTGATAGTGAGCATGATCAACCGGGTAGCCGGTAGTGCATCACAACACTTAGCTTCCAGGCATTCGATGCATATTGGTGTACAGTGCTTGCACGGCCATGTTTATGATTGGAGTACTAGCTTGTTGGCAAACATGAAGTATCAATTGACAGGTTGCAAATCCGGCTCAATGAAGAATTTCAGGTACGGGAGTATCTTGTGTACTTTTTTATTCGAGAGGATGCCTCTACCACAGGTTAACCCCCGTGAGCCCAGACTAGGCCGTTGGGGTGACATTTTTCTCCGCCAGGGTGGTGGAGAAAGTCACTATTGTTACCACACTGATGACTTCTGGGGGTGGTGGGAGAGGCAGGTTCCCGCTTTTGAGCAGTTTCCCTATGCTGGATTGGATTTCCGTCACGATCCAGAGCTGGTGCTTCTGCCAGGTGGAGCCTGGGGAGATATTGGTATGTTTAAATTTTGAGAATTTATTTAATTTTTTCAAACTTTTCAAGTATTTGATTTTTATGAATGAGTTTTGGAGTTCTAATCAAGTGTCAAATGCATATGTTGGACCTGTTCGTCCCGAGGGACATCCTACCATCTATGTGAGGCCAGCTGATATCACCGCAGCCGAAGTTATGTTGGGAACCCTGGAGAGGAAAATGAGTCGGTTGACTCATGAGATTCCTGCATGCCGCATGGACCAGATACCTGTTGACATGCAGGAAGATGTTGTTGGGGTGCCCCCAGCATGGCTTAGATTACTGCGGAGGGTTGCTAGACTAGTGATATGCTATCGCAATGCGGTAGATGATGAGGAGGTTCCTCCTTCTCCGTAGGAGAAGAAAAACATTATATGTATATATTTTTGAGGCTACCATGCCCAGCTTTTGTACTTTTATGACTTGACTGGAGAGACTCATGACTCAAAACTCATATTTTTTGATACGGTACCAGTTATATATACAGTATCGGTTATTTACATGTGTATGCATTTAAATTTTATGTGTGCAATGTTGTTTATGATAATGTATGATGCAAATGCCAGTCTAACACATAGTTTGCTAATGAATCAGCTAAAATGTTTAAACTTCTTGGAATGTGTTCATATCTGATAGAATGAAATTGTCTTTCCAATAGTCTAACTCGTAGAAACTGACGTAGCAATCCTGGATCCCTGATCCGATAGACACCTGTTAACTGAAATACAATTAGTTGTGAGTCAAGCCTTACCTCCAGGTACGAAATGCCATGACTGAGAGCATCTCGGAGAATTTCTATAACTGCACTGTATTCAGCCACATTATTCGTGGTAGGTCCCAAACAGACCCCCTCCGAAGAAACAAGTTGGTCAGCGGGTGAGTAAATAACCCAAGCTGCTGCAGCCAACTGACAGGTGTGGCGACTGGCGCCATCAGCAAATCCTAGGAAATGTGCGGTTGACATCTGGTACAAGAAATGAGAAACACACATAAGATCACCTAACGATCATAACAAAACTAACTTTACAAAAATATACAGCTATGTTACAAGAAAAAGTACTTCAGCCTGAGCATAATACTTCTTCAGGTAGGGTCAATGCCAGGATCCTCGTCAGGACGCCGGGCAAAGGTGTTATGGAACTCACGGAAAAGATTGGTATACGGAATGATCTCATCGAGATAACATCCCGTTTCAAAGAAAATATTTCCGTTGACCCCAGTAAAAATGTTCACCAACGAGCTATGTACTCTATTTGCTTCAACAATGGCAATTTGTGAAGGAGTGAGACCAGTATTCTCATCGGGTGGTGAACAAAATTCACCTCTCTCTAATAAGTGAAGAAAAGGAAACAAGAAAGACACGCGATTTATATGTTCATGAGGATGGTCCGGGTCGTTCAATGCTTCTAACATTTCCTCATCAGAAGGTAAAGTAATTCCTGAACCGTTGAGAGAATGAATCGGGTCAGGTGTCTGAGTAGTGGCACAATCTATGTTTGACTCGACAGACACCAGTTGAGTCGACATATGTTCTGTTGTAGTTTGATGAGACTCCAAGTGGGTAACTTCTACAACAGGGGCAGGCACGGATGGGTTTATATTAGCTAAGAGAAACTCGGAATCATTTGTTGAACTAACCATAGGAGTTTCAGATGATGAACATCCCTCAGTACCAACAAATAAAGTAGGAGCGGGTAGGTCAAAAGTGCCAATTAGTGATCCGAAAAGTCCTGCTCCTAAACTCTCGCCCACTAGGGCGGTTTGATCAATCATAGGAACCGTAGTTTCCGAAGAAGTCTGGTGTTTTCCTTGAGTGAAAGAAAGTTGATCGACTGTAACGATCTTAGCTTCAAATGGGAACATGACCACTCGAAAAACTGCCGATGCTATAGCTTGCATGGCATAAGTCCAACTCCTGCCCAATAACATGTTGTAATCGAGCGGAGCGTCCAGAACTTCTATCTCAACAGCAATTGTCTTACCGACCAAAGTGACATTAAATGATGGCAAAACTCCATGTGGACGGAAAGTTCTGCCATCAAATGCAGTAAGCATTGTGTTGGAAGGGACTAACTCAGGAGAACCTAGAGCTTTCCAACAGGAAATTGACATTACGCAAGTCGACGCTCCCTCATCTACTACCGCTCGTCTGATGGTCATTGGACCATGAACGACCTCAATCTGGAGGGCAACGTGATATGGAAACCGGTATTTGACACCAGTCATGTCAAATCGCGCAGACATGTTGGAGGACTCCATACTCCCAATAGCTGCCAGAAGTGCATTTCGTTGCAATGGACAACTCTGCAAGACTTCTAGAGTAGACATGGCACAAGGGGTTTGGGCTAGATCTTCAACCACATTGTAGTTGGAAGCAGCCCGTGTGTTGGGATTGTGCGATGCCCTCTTCAAGACACCTTTCGGGATCTTGGGCATTGGGTCCACAGGTATGTGGAGTGGAGTGGAGGATTCAGGCATCTCCTTATCCTTTCTCTGCGTTTCCGGGGTATAGTTCTTAGCTCTGGTTTGCAAAAGTGCATCTGAGTTAACCATATTTATAAATGTTTGATCAACCGTGGCATGCGAAGTGCCCCCAGTTTTGGAGGTGCCAGAAGTTGAGCCTTGCCCTTTAGGAAATGGATCTTTAAAGACGGCAGGCTTCTTCTTTCTTAAGAGCTTCTGGGCTTATTCTAGTAGAGGGCATTGGTGGGTAAGGTGGTTCTGTTTGCAAAGTTTACAAGGGAACCTAACCTTCTTTTCTTCCTTGTTACCCTCTTCGGCATTATCTTTTTTGGGCTTTTGTTGGTTCCCCTCTCCTTTCTTGCCCTTCTTTTTGTTGTTGGGCTGCCGAGGGCCCTTTTGATTGTTCTGAACCTGATTAACAGATTCAGAAGTAGAAGGAGAGGTTGTGACGGAAGCAATGTCTGCAGTCGAATGTTTGACAGTTAAGGCTTGGACCTGTTTGGTCAGTGCTTCGAAGGCTGCAGAGTTAACTGAACCCACTATGCCGTTAGCATGTGGTCCAGGTTTGGGTCTACTCAGATCAGTGTTTGATCTCAGTGCGTCAGGTATAATCTCGTGCAGTAAACTAGATTGTGCGTATACAAGGTCTAACTGTTGAGTCCTTAAGATGGCTTCTTCTTCATTGGAAACTCCAGATGTCGCTACTTCCTTAGAAATATAAGGAAGGAGTGATTTCAAGTACCACTCAAGCAGGAACTCTGGAGGGATGTTGGCCTTTATGAGCCTCTTCCGTCTTCGCCACTCCTGAATGTGGTCAGATAGGTGAGTGGCTTTATTTTGTCTAAAAGTAGACAAAAGTTCTGTTCCGGCATCATACCGAACAGGAAGCTGGAAATGGTTCAAAAAGACGGTTGCTAGATCCCCAAAACTAGAGAAAGTAGCCGCAGGTAGTTCAATGTACCATTTGGCTGCAGGACCAGTTAAGGTCCTTTGAAACAATCTCAATCTGATGGAATCCTCGTTCAACGAATTTGAATAACACCACAAGTGAAAGGTAGTGACATGGTCACCAGGGTCTTCACCAGCTTTGCCTTCGAATTTTGGAATATCCGAAGGTAATTTGGTGGGAATTGATGGCCACGTGGCATTATGACACACAGGATCATTTGTCAGTTTAGAAAGGTCTGGCAAATTTAAAGTTGCCAGAAAGGGTAGACGAGGCTGGTAAGATGAAGCTTGATAAGGGGAACCACCCATCGTTTGTCCCATGAATTGTTGGTAGGGGTTGCCCCCAGCCATCTGGTGATAAGGGTTGCTCTCGGCCATGTGCTGATAGGAGTTGCCGCCTACCAACTGTTGATAGGGGTTGCCCCCAGTTAACTATTGGTAGGGGTTACCCCCAGGTACTTGTTGGTAGGGGTTTCCCCCTGCCAGCTGTTGTTGTTGTACGAAAGAGCTGTTAAAATTTCCCCACCCATACGAGAGTGGATTAGTGCTTTGCGAGTTCGTCCACTGTGGCTGGGTGTTAGCCCCGCCATATTGCTGGTTAAAGATGTTGCCCCCTCCCCCTGAAAATAGGGAAAAAGGAACGTTACTTGCAGGCATGCTACCCTGATTCAAGTTAGGGCCTACAAAGGTGTTGAAACCAGTAGAAGCTGATGTGGACGGTGCAGTCATGGTACCCATGACTGGCATGTTTGCAGAAGCACTTGGTCCTACCACAGGTGTGGAAACCGAAGTACTAGGAATCTGATATAACGGTTGGGACGTAGAAGGTGTTGCACAGTTGGCCGTACTGCTAGTTCCAACAGTAGGTGTAGGAATAGATGCCATCGTTGTAAAACTAGGCATACCTAAAGTACTAGTGTTGAAACTAAAAGATGGAGTAGGCACGGATGTGGTTTGTGCCTGACTAGGTGTAGCAGTAAAAGAACGGTTAACTGTGTTGGTATTCATACCTAAAGTGGGAGTTTGGGGAACCCCCTGTTCACCTCCTGAGTTAGACATCAGATGTCCTAGAAAGGAAAGATCTGCACTAAAAAGGGGCTGCTGGAAACTAACAGGTGACAGAAACGGAATTCTAGTATTAGTTAAGGGAGGATTGAAAGGAGTGCTATACTCCGCGGAAGTAAGATCTTCCATCTCAACAGTACTAAAGTGTTGCTGATCTGTGGTATCTGGTAGTGGTTCCTCAGGAACCTCAATTTCAAGGTTTTCTGTTATAAGCATTTCTTCAAGCAATTCTATTTCAGAGGTAATTTCTGAAGAAATACCGAGGTTTACCCGCTGTCTTCTAGCTGGTTGTATAGGTTCTGTTCTAACAGGTGGAAGGTTTTGAATCCTTCTCGATCTACGGAGTTGTTGATTCTCCGTGATTATAAATATAAAATAACAAACTAGAACCTAGTGGCCACTATGACTAGGGGGCAAATAGTACACCAACTAAAAAATTCCTAAGTATACAAACCAGTCAAACAAAGGTTCCTTCCGGAGAAGAGTCTGGGATGATTAGGGCCCATAACAGATCAACAAAGGAAGAAAGACAGTTACCCGGGGTCCACAATACAATGACTAAGGGTGCAAGCGCTGGAATCACCCAACTGCCCTCCCAAAGACCTGCACGGGGTTTCCTCCCACGTCTGTCTTAGGTACAGCAGATATACCCTCTGCTGTCACCTGTGTAAGAACCTAGAAGTCTGATACTATGGATACCACAACACCGAAAATTCCTGGGGGAACAGTCACCGGTCGAATCAGAAAGCGTGGGCAGGGTAGCTAAGCCCGAAACTCGAAAGAGTCCCCAATACGCAATCCGATCCTGGCGTATGCTCGAACAGTAAGTAAGAGGAGTATTCCCACAAACTGATTTCGCAATGACCTACTGCATATGCTCCCAGACAAATTTTGAGTGAGGTGGGTTTACCTATGATAGTCTCACTACGATTGTTGCGTAATGTGTGATCTTGGGTGGTTTAAGGTGATTTAAACCCAAGACCCTAACCAAAACTAGTTGGTGTAGTGTACCCTAAAAAGAAAAAGTTTTTAGTTCATTTTATTAACAAATTTGAGGGCTTTTATTACGCAAAAAGGGATAGTGGGTGTTTGAGCGTGGTTATAACAAAAAAACAAAAGTGCAAATATACTCAAATCTTCCTACAACAAAACTTTTTTCATTTTTTCATCTACTTCTTTTTTCAAAACTGAAAATCTAAGCAAACTTACTTTAAAAATTTTTGTTTTCTTTTTTAAATTATATAAAATATGCTAAATTATTTTGCAATGGCAAAGACAAGTTCTATTTTAACTTAAAGTACCAATTTTTTTTTGCTTTTTCAATAAACGAAAAAGAACTATGCAAAAAATGGAAAGCCAAATAAAACTTTTTATGCAAAGTGTGTAAGTATGGCTAAAAGTTCTTAGGCCTATAGCTGTCGAAACCCTAACTCGAGAAAGACTTGTTCTACAGGTTTTTTACTAAGAAAAAGCCTATAAACTTGGACACCTAGTGGGAGAAAACAAAGGAGGGACACACCAAAGGACTGACCTAAAGTGTCTAGCCCTAGCAAGACCACAAAGCCAAGTACAAGTAGACAAGCAAGCTGCCTTACTAACACAAAGAAACTGAGAGGTGAAACTAGCCTACAGCTGTTTAAAAAGCACTTGTAACCCACAGAAGACTATGAGTCTAGGAAGAATGAAACTTGACCAAAAGAAGACACCCTAGAGGCTCTACCAAAGACCAAACCCTAAATAAAGGACGGGGGTAGTGGAGAGCAGACAATCGTCACCACAAACAACAGATACAGGGGTATACAGGTTCGTGAATTGGCAACAGGCAGTCAGGGTCCAAAAAAGTGAAAGTGTTCATCACCAAACACCACTAAATCTTCCAAAAAGTCAATAAAAAGTTCCAAAAATCCCAAAGGTCAACAAGTGGTTTAAAAAAATGGAAAAAACTTTAAGGAGAGGTTCTATGACTTGAACAACAATTAAAAACCTTATGCAATCATCAAAGGGATCCTACAGCACAGTCAGCAAATTACCACAGGGCTAAAACACAAGCAAACCAAAAATTGACTGCTTCAGGAAATGTACTCTACTATGTAGTAGAGCAACTCGCGCCCAAACAGAAACGGGCACTACTGTATATATGGCACAGTAGCGTATGGGTGCTACTGTATCTATATCAGAGTAGCGCTCATATCTCAAAGACTTGAAAACTGACTCTGGAAGGTATCAAAAGCTGATGAAAGCAGGCAAGAAACAAGCAAGGGCTACTTATAAAGTTTCTTGACACATCAAAGAAGTCAAAACTAACTAGGAAGACACCCAAAAATAAGGTTTCCTAAAGCCAAAAACTCTATATTCCCCAGCGAAGTCGCGAGTCTGTTGGCGGATATTTCTACCCTATAGTCAGGAAACTAAAACTATCAACTTGGTTGGGGTGACAGGTAAGTGCATTAATGCTATTACAGAGGCATTTACAAAAGAAATAGATTGTAGATTTAGGGAACACACCTTTTAACCAGAGTCTGATCCTAGCCTTGACTCGATCCTGTGTCCAGCTTCCAAATCTACTTTTCCTTCAGCAAACCTGCAACAACAATACCTTCCTCAAACATTTTGGGCAACATATAAAGCTTGAAATAAACAAAAACTATGTTTAATATTCAGCATTGACCAAAATAAATCCAACTTAAAATGCCATTTTATAACACATTCAGATTGGAACAAGGAAACACTTCAACTTTTATTTTTCAAAATTAGAATGCAGTACAAGTATACCTGATAATGAAGCAGGCTCCTGCAACTAGATTCTGGGCTCTGGCTCTGCTCTGGCTTGAATGTCTTCTGCAACAACTTCTCCAATGTCCTAAAGTTTCTCCATTAACTCATCCTCTAGCTTTTCTAGCAATAATTTCTCTTTTCTAGCAATAATTTCTAACCTTGCTCCTTTAACCTTCTTGGTATTTATAGGTTCAAAGAAGCAATTCAGGTCGAGATGTAGTTATGGAGGAAGTTGGGGAAGTTAAGAAACTGCCATCAACTAATCCTCCTTGATGAATTAATATATTTTTTAATCATCTTTTCAGATGTACGCGACTCTTCTTCAATGGAGTAGCGTATAGGGCACTACTCTAGTATTTAACAACTAGCGCTCAATTGATTTTAAATGTCGAGCGCTACTTTGCTACACTGGAGTAGCGTATACTTGGATATGGGCGCTACTATTATACAGTAGAGTAGCGTATGGGCGCTAGTCTCTTTAAGTAGAGTAGCGCTCATATCTTAAAATGATATTTTTTTGTGGTTTTCCAGTATTTTCAGGAAATGGAATGAGTTGTCATATCATCCAAGGTCAACATGCTCCTCCATCCAAGTTGTCCTTTTGTGTGATCAGCCACTCAGTGTGATCACGGACGGAGAGGTGCAAGTTTGACCTATAACAACCATCCCCATCCCAGTTGTCGATTCCCATAGTACAAAAATAATGAATTTTGAACCTCAAATATTGCAGAGTAACATGATATGTAGGGAACAATTCCATGGTTGGACCATACTCTGGGGATTTGTTTGCAATATTTTCTTAGTTGGAAAGTGAGAATTCACCCATACCATCACCTAAATTGATACAATGATAGTAATAAGCCTCAAATAGTGTGAAAATGCTCACAGTAGATCCAAGAGATGATGTAAACCTCACAAGGAAAGAATTTAGGAATAATAGAAGAATGATAGAGCAGTTGAACATAGATCCAAAGGAGCTCAGATAGAGGTAGAATAATTACACATGTTACATTAATCTGAATAGAAAAACAGTAATTATACAATGCTCAGGATTCGAATACACTAGGTGTGATTCGAATTAGCCTGCATGGATAGATCCAAAATCAGTGGAGTGTCATCAAAGCACAACTAGAAGTCTATCTCATCATCGGTGGAGTCATCAGTGCACAAGTAACTGTCAACCATCAGTCAAACTGAGTGTGGTAGGTGTAACTAGCACATGGAGGCACTAACTGAATGAAGGAGGCTCAGTGGAGGGTGCACGAGGATCTATCTGGAGTCAGAATGGGCAGTCTAGTCTCATCGGAGTGATATAGTCAGTTGAGAGTCAATCTATCCTTAAATCAAGGAGAGAACTAAGGATAACTCAACTAACTGAAGAGCAACTGGAGTGGTAGGTGAGAAAAGGCGCCCTTCTCAAGTGGTGGGTGAGAAGTGGGTGCCTCCCTGTCTAAGAGGGCTAAAACTGATATGAGAGAAGCTCCCGGGGCTAGTTAATTGAGGGCTAGGTGCTGGGACTGATAACTAGGATGCGTGCAGAATGTGCATGTTGCATGCAGAAATGCATGCAAGACTGATAATGAAAATAACTGAAATGCTGGTAGGATTAGGATGGAGTATAGGAATATCCTAACACCCCCCATTAATCCATCTGGTAACTAGGACTAAAGGTCACCCATACAATCAAAATAAATGATAGAAAAATAAAGAAGTATCCATAAACCGAGCAAAAGGGGAAAACCTCATGGGAAATCATAGTAACAAATTGGAGGAAACTGCACAATATCTATATAAACAGTGGAGAAATCATGTCAAGCTGCATCGAACTTGGTATCGGTGATGGGAATTTGTGCTATATTCAGTGCAATTATTGCAGCACTGTCCTAGCGGCAAGGCCACCTGAAAAAAGGAATACATACATATCATGACCGTTAACATTTCACTTCATTATATTCATCTTCTATAGGCTGTGATCATACCGTGCATTTGCTATTTCTATTGTGATCATTACCGTGCATTTGCTATTTCTATTTTTGTATATACAGTATTTCCATGATCAAGGAGCTTCCGTTCTCAAAAGAATATACATCGTAACAATTACTACCTAAACCTATTTTCTACTTCAGCGTTTTATTAGGTGCCATTAGTGTGTATACCGCTTTCTTCAATTTTTCTTTCCTGGGTATACAGTGAAGAGTTATTATTAGTGGACTTAGCTGTGGTTCAACGGTAAATAACTTTGTTCACTGTGTATGCTGTCAAGAGTTGTTATTAGTGGGTTAGCTGTGTATACAGTGAAATTAGTTTGATTTTGAGCCAATGGTATTCTTTTATCTGTTTGGGAGTTTTTCATATATTGGTCAAAGTTCAATTTCGTACTCTTACATCTCACTTGGGAGATTTCTTATATTTACAAAAGTTTGATTTCCAGCTTTTACATCACGCCAAGTTTGATTTCTAGCTCTTACATCTGACCTAAAAATCAGATAACGCTCTTGTGGCTCACCTGAAAATCCTGCCCAGGGGTGCAGTTCTTTTGAATGAAAAACTATATGCAACTGGAAAACTTTATAGTGTTTTCAAAGACAGTGCAACCGTTTGTAGGTTTAGTTCACAAAAATGTGATTGCAAGATCATTATGCATTGGATAAACTAGTCATTAGTGACATTGCATTTGTTTCTTTGCATTGATGTCTCAGAAAACTGTGAATTTGATTTGGTTAGAACTAACGATGATTATTTCAAGGCAGGTGAATGTCCCGGGGAGTAGTTTATTGGAGATTGTTCCAGTGCGGTGCGGTCATTGCACCCGCCTTCTATCGGTCAACATGGGTGGATTGTTTCAGCCATCAACACCTCAGGTGGTCGAGCAGAGTTTTAATGAAAATGTATGCTCATTCATTTCATCTAATATTGCATCTTCAGTATCTTCTAGATAATATGATTCTTCAAATGCTGATAAGGAAGCATCAGGCTACATTCAAGAAGTATCAGACCTGTACATATGAAAGCAATATCTGCTACATATTTAAATTTGTTTTGAAAAATTTGTCTGAACCTATACATTAAAATGGGATTTGTGATTTTGTAACACAATCATTTTTTTCACCTTGTATCGTAATACAAAGTGTCGTAGTTTATGACTGTAAATACTTTACTAAATATAGTAAGTAGGTTTTAGAATTTTATTTTGTATAATATTTTGTTTGTATATATATGTATATATATTAGCATAATCACTTAACTTGTGATCAAGTCATAAGTAATGGTAGGTCATGGGATTATAACATGTGTCCATTAAAGATTCATAAATAATGGGTCATGAAATTATGATAAGTCATTTGATTATAAACGGAGAATTAATTAATGATAGCAGATTTAAAATGTTGAAGTAATTTAGTTTATGACAGTGGCCATCCTTATCTCTATTGCTGATTCCCTCATCCAACGGGTATGGAGAAACGTCAACCTTTGACCTTGCTCCATGCCCTTTGGATGGAAGGAATCAGCAATAGAGATAAGCTCGGTGCAGTTGTATATAGGTTCATATTATTATAATAACCAAAATAATTTGTATGTACATATAAGGTTTATCTTTTTTTGCAATGCCATTAGCACATAGAACTAAAGAATGGTAGGAAGGAATTAATGGTGTAAAGAATGGTAGGAAGGAATTAATGGTGTAACATGTGAGAAGTACAGTATGTAGTTGGCTATCGGTATTGGTCATATATGAGTAGTGATTAAGCATACAGGTTCAGACAATAGGGCATAGCTTTTATATCAAATTTTTTCATGGTGTAGGACTGATTTTGATATATTTTATATGAAAAGCAGACTACAGTTCCTCATGTTCTTCATATGAAAATAAAAGCGGTGCATCATCGTCTTCAAAATCCAGAGAGGATTCGGTGATCTCGTGTTCAATGGGGGCTGAACCAGAAACAATGAAACCAATTTCAACAGGTACTTACTCACTTTCATTCAGATTATGTATACCATACCATCTAATGTTGCATGATTTGTATTAATTAATCAATGGAGGAATTACATAGATCTAAGATGTTATTCCTGATCTGAGCAGAATCTGCTTTATAATCCCATGTTTACAGGTGGCTTATCATTACATTACTGGTCACATGTCATAACAGTTGAAAGTTTACAAATTACTATCTGTACAATCTGACATAAATTCTGCAGTGCATCTATTGCATTATATAGGTACTAGTTTCAGAGGTCAGCAAAAAAATGGGAGTTACTATCTGGACATTTTCGGTACATTTTTTCCACTGTTTTTCTGCAATCTTTGGGAGTTATTATCTGGACATTTTCGGTACATTTTTTCCAAGTTGTTTTTCTGCAATATTTATCACTTCCCTATTAAACAGCCGTGGAATAAGGTACACCAAACATCTTACAAATATTAAAATGGTGCTCTTCGTACTTTAGTTCTGCATAGTTTTAAAAAAAAATCCTCTCTCGATAAATAACATTTATCTTTTCTTTATTAATATTAAAAAAAATGTTTTAAAATGTTACCTTATAGGCTTATAATTCAGAGGCGATTTCTAAATATCTTTACTTAGTTTCAATTTCAAGTTTCTAATTTATACAAATTTATTTCAATTTTAAAATTAATTGAATATTTATATAATTAAAAAAATTAAAAATAAAATAAATTTATTTTTATGATTTATTATTAAAAATTAGTAATTTTCATTAAAGATAAAATTATATTTTTAAATGTTATTAATATAAGGCTAAGTAACCGGACACGTCCAACAGGGTCCCTGTGTCGTGTGGGCCACGTTTGGGCGCAGATATGTTGGCCCCACGTGGGGGACACGAGTTTTTTCGTGTCCCGAACTCGGGACACGCGTGGGGAAAACTGTGCAGCGTGGGGGAAAAACAAGACACGAAAAATGCGTGAGGAAGAGCCCGCGGGTCAATAAAAATGTCTTTTTTGTCTTTTTTTTGTCATTTGCTAACTGTTGGGAGTGTGAGGGAGAGTTAGAGAGAGCTCAAAGTCATTTCCTTTGCAGGTGAAGGAGATTCAAGAGTGTTTTCTTGCAGGTGAAGGAGATTCAAGTGTGATTTCACCAGCAAGGTTGAAGGAAAATGTCTCAACCAGCTAGGGCAGCAGGTAGAGGGTAAAGGAAAGGGAAGAATTGTTAAATTTTCAGAATTTGCTTCAATCTGATCTAGGATTTTAACTGAGAGAACAACATGTACAACAAATCTACAACATATCAATCATGGACACAATAATGCAAGCACACAAGAGACACAGAGTTTACTTGGGGAAAACCATAAAGGTGAAAAACCCCAATAACTTCCTTAGAGATAGATAGAGCAATGATACAACCAGAATACAAGAGATAGTCTTCTCCTAGCAGCAGAGCCTCCTCCTCCACAAGTGCGCCACTCCCAAGTGTGAGTGAGATAATAGAATCTATAAAATGAGAGAGACACACTCTCTATTTATATACTAACTTGACTTGACCTTTACTCAACTAGGTCAGCCTCAACTTAACCACTTAACATAATGTTGACTGGGCCGACCCCCACTAGGGTGGTCTAATAACCCTTTGACCCACATGGCCGACCCCCAATAGGGTGGTCTAATAACCCTTTGACCCACATGACTTATACAAGGCCAACCCCAACAAGGTGGTCTAATAACCCATCAAGTATAAGTTACGACACTTACAATATAAATGACGACACTTCCGTATAGAGGAATAATAACATCTCTATAGGAATACAATATACATATATGTGAAATACATTCCAAAGTTACATATACATCAACAAGAATGCCCCATCTATTCCCTCTCGTCCTATTCGTCCTCCAAGCACATCCCCTTCTGCTGCTAGTAGTGCTCCAACTGGTTCTAGTCAAGCTCGTCCTCATTATAGCCATGCTTTGGCAAAACAACAAGCACAAGAGAGTAAATACCCTTTGTGGAAGTATGTGACAAGGAAAGAAGGTATTGGAGCGAAGCTTGGTGGGGGAGGCAATGTGTGTTGGACTTGCAATTTCTGCAAGCATGATTTCAAAAGCACCTATTACTGGGTTAAAGGCCATTTGTTGGCCCTCCCTTGTGGGATTTTGTCATGCAAAACTGTGAGTGTTAACCAAAGGAGGGAGATGGAAAGAGAAGACGATGTTGGGGTAGGGAAGGTGGCTGCAGCAAGCAAGACATTTCATCGTGAAGATCCTCTTCCATTCTTGAGGAAACCCTCTAGCACTAGGAGTGGGGTTGATGCTATTGCTTATCCAACAAGAAAGAGTCCAACTTCAAGAGGTCCAATGGATAGGGTTTTCCAACAAGAGGCACGAGAAGAGGTAGACCTCTCCATTGCATTTTTCTTCTACCTCAACTTCATCTCATTCAATGTTGCATGGTCACCATTGTACTTTGAGATGTGTCGATCTATAATGGAACGAGCTCCAACTGGTTATGTGCCTCCTGGTTCAGAGAAGCTTAGAACCACATTGTTGGTTAAGGCAAAGAAGGAGGTGCATAAAATTATTGATCCAATTAAATCAAAATGGTCCACATGGGGTGTTAGTACTGTTTCTGATGGATGGACGGATCCAACACGCTATCCACTCATCAATTTCATGGTGTCTTCCACAAATGGACCGGTGTTCTTGAAAGCGGTGGATGCTCTTGGGAAATACAAGGATGCACAATATATGGGTGATTTGTTCATCAAAACCATTGAAGAAGTAGGTGTTGATTCTTGTGTACAAATCATCACGGACAATGCACCTATTTGCAAGGCTACTGGCATGATTGTGGAAGCTAAACATCCACAGGTATGTGATTGTTAATTTACTCATTTATTTGAAATTTTGAGTTGTTAGTAACTTAGTTGTAGTCTTGTAGAGTCTAGGAGTCTAGACTCAATGACTCATTTATACTTTCTTTTATTGATCTTACAGGTATTTTGGACACCTTGCATTGTCCATTCTTTGAATTTAGCACTGAAATCTATTGCTTCAGATGTGCCATGGATTGGCAAACTTATTGAGGATGCATGCCATATCCATAACTTTGTACAAAACCACACAATGCCCTCATAATCTACAAAGAGTACACATATCTTTCATTGTTTAAGGTTGCAGATACTCGGTTTGCTTCCTCATTCACCATGCTCAAGAGATTGAGAGAGGTAAAAACCGCTCTTGGGTCCATGGTGATTTCAGAGTTTTGGGCTTTTTGGAGAAAGTCGGATCAGAATGCTTCACAAAAGGTGAAGGACACAGTATTAGATGATCGTTGGTGGGATAGGGTAGTCCTTAGCATCAAGATCATGGAGCCAATCATTTCTTTGTTGCGGTTTGCAGACACGGACCAACCCATCCTAGGAGATGTTTATGAGGGGTGGGATTCCATGATTGAGTCCATGAGGACCATTGTTATGGAGAATGAGTGTGCTGAGTATGAGACATCGACAGAGAACTTATGATCCATCATACAGGGCATTCTTATCTCCAGGTGGGATAAGAATTGCACACCTTTGCATTGCTTGGCCCACTCATTGAACCCAAGGTTCTACGCTCAGGATTGGCTCAGTGGTGGGTCGGGGCCCTCATCCAGAGTCCCTCCTCACATGGATGGAGAGATCTCAGAGGGGAGGAAGATAGCATTTAGATGGCTACTTCAGGATAGAGACCACCTTGAGGTGGTGGAGGAGGAATTTTATGATTTTTCTAGTGGCACTGGGAGATTTGGAGGATATGAGGTGGTAAGAGACATGGGAGTTAAGAAACCCCTTGTTTGGTGGACAACTCATGGGGTAACATGCCCTTTTCTACAAAAGATAGCCTTGACTGTCCTCTCTCAAGTTACTTCATCCTCTTGTTGTGAGAGGAATTGGAGCACATATGGGAACTTGTACAGTGTGAAGAAGAGCAGGCTTGAGCAGTCCAGGGTAGAGACGATGGTGTATGTGCACTCCAACCTTCGTCTTATTTACAGAAAGAGGGAGGAGTGGGCAAAGGGAAAGACACGGATGTGGGATGTCTTTCCTGATGATATGGGTTTGGACAGTAGTAGTGAGTTGGCATTAGCCAACATGGATCTTAATGATCTAGTGCTAGAGCCGGTCACTTTTGATGAGGGTGATTGTATGGAGGGGTCATTCTCCACACCAGTAGATGCAGTTAGTTAGATTGGTAGAGAGGAGGAGGAGGATCAGGGCAGTGATGAGTTTGTTGATTCAGGCATGGAGGAGGACTATTGAGTCATTGACAGATGGGATTCTTCCATCTTGATCCACCCCTTTTTTGTATTTACTATTAGACTATTAGTCTATTTGGCATTTGCCAGTGCCCAGTGGCATTCCGACATCTATGTAATACATTTTGATTTTGATGACTTAATGAGAAATATGGTTCCGAGTCTCTCACATGCATCTATGTGTCTCAATGTCTCATTGTGATTTGTGATTTGTGATTGTGAATGACAAATGTGTTGTATTTGTGATTTGTGAATGATCTAATTTCTATTGAATATTTCATATTTGTAATTGTAAATGTAATTTCTATTGAATATTTGTAATTGTAAATGTTAAATTTGATTGGATCTATATGTCTATATTTTTAAATTTTAATATATTTAAAATATATATATATATATATATGTATATATAACGTGTCCTACGTGTCCTGATTCCGGGGGTCACCGTGTCCCATGGGGACACTCGTTTCCGATGTCCTCGTGTCAGGTGACTTAGATATAAGGTAATTTGGAAATGAAAATGTAAAATAATTTATAATGTTTGCAATTCTAGGAAACTAAAAGACGGAAACAGATTTTCTGTAGTGTACCTCAAATTATATTTCATCTATAATTTCATTGTTATTTAAAATAATTTATAATCTCATCATTATTTATAACATGGTAATATGTGAAAAACAAAGTGTGGGTTGATTTTATTTATAATTAATTTAAGGTTGATGAAAATCTTTTGATGGGTTTAAAAAATTAAAAAAATTATTTTAACAATATTGATTTTCTTCTTTACAATTCCTTAAAAATAAACATAATTTTAATTTTTTATATTAAGGTTGTTCGAACCTTCTATATATTATCTTAATTTTCTCTTATACTCTAATTTAAATGTAAAATATTTTTCATAGTAACTTTTTTGGACTTCTTTTTCTTACCAATATATATATATATATATATATATATATAGTGGTTTTAATTGGAGTATGAAGCAATCTTAGAAAACTTATTTCCTAGTCAGAATGATGCTTTCTATAGAGAAAAACTCATTAATTGGAATATGAAGCAATCTTAGAAAACTTATTTCCTCGTCATAAAGATGCTCTCTATAGAGAAAAACTCATTAATTAGAGTGTGAAGCAATCTTAGAAAACTTATTTCCTATCTATAACCATGGTCTCTATAGAGAAAAACTCATTAATTGGAGTATGAAGTAATTTTAGAAAACTTATTTCCTAGTCATAAAGATACTCTCTATAGAGAAAAATAAATGGTAACTTATAAATAAATAACTAGTAGCAGATGCATTGATAATTGCACTTGATGAATGGATAACCAATAATACAAACATATTATACAGATTTTCGTAATACCTCATACATCCATTTATTTAGAATACACCTCATTTTTGGAGATAACTGGATTATTTGAATGTCTCATTTTTGGAGATAACTGGATTATTTGAATGTTTTGTTTGTTCACAACAGGGCTCACAGACTGTGGGACTGCAGAAAAAAGACAACGTGCTCCATCAGCATATAACCGCTTCATAAGGTAATGCAACGATATAATGTACTAACATCTCAGGGATTTGTAAAATTTCTCTGTGATTTAGCTTTACGTATAATGCTGGCTGTAATGCCCGCTTTCCCTTTGAATGCAAATGTAAAGTGGGATCGAAATCTTCATTATTTTTCTTTCGTTGTGTTGTAAAGGGCGGAGATACAGAGGATCAAGGCCGTCAATCCGGATATCAGCCATAGGGAAGCTTTCAGCGCTGCTGCCAAGAACGTAAATTATTTACCCGCGTACCCTTCGTTATCTGCTTTTTATATATATATATATTCTGCGTTGCTGCTTATATGACTGAATATGCCCTCTGATTAGCATTTATTATTTTGCAGTGGGCTCACTTGGGGTTGATGCTGTCGGACAACAACAAGCGGACAAACACAAATGTTGATCAGGTAATATTCATGCTCATGACAAGTTCTTTGGTCTTTACAGTTCAAAGTTCAAATTTCACTATACAGGTTTAAGGAGATGGCCCAAATATACTCTTTAGATTGATTTTATTAGATAATGTATGAATAACTGGTAACTCATGCATGGATAACAAGTAGTGACAGATAACACATTGTTCACGGACCACAAATTAAGTGGTTGTGCTAGTTTTATTGGTATAAAAAATTTTCGATAAAAAATTACAACTCAAAAAATTGAATCTCTTTCCATAATTATAAATCTCTCTTTAAAATGAATTACATAATTATAAAGAGTTTATCCATTCCACCTTGATCACAGTCATGATCAGTTTTCCACATTGAAGCTTTTTTTCTCTCTCCACACCATAGAGCAATCTGTTAAATTCATCCAGCAATATCCAATATCTATGCTATTTTACACCATAGTCCAATATCTATGCTATTTTACGCCATAGAGCAATCTATGCTATTTTACACCATAGTCCAATATCTATGCTATTTTACACCATAGAGCAATCTGTTAAATTCATTCAGCTTTTATAACAATCAACCTGCAAGACTGGACTTATGTTCACATTCCGTTAATAATGGTTTTTGAGTTCATTATAATGTGCAGATTTGATGAAGATGAAGGGCAGAGAAGAGTTCTCTGCAGCAAACCAAGTGCTGATGCGTTTTAACGGCCTCTTTTTAAACTGCATTCCTGAAGGCAGGAAGGATAGTGTTTAAATTTTTCGATAGTCATTAAGCTACAACAGCTGGTTCCTCCAACGTTGATTTGTTTGAAGAACACGACCATGTAATTGGGCTTTTTGTTGCTCTTTCAAAGCCTCCAACGGTGTAAATCGTTTAGATTTACAATTTTACATTATAACAATTGAGCTATTTTGTAACTTTGTTAAGGCGGGGCCTGTTATTCCTCCAAACGAAATATATTCTTATGATTAGGTCTGTTTTTAATGCCTCTGTTTTCTGTTTCAAATATGAAATTGCAGTTTGTTTTTAACAGTGAATATGGAGGTAGAGATTCATCCAAGCAGATTGTTTAAGTGTCTATTGCAGTTAATTATTGTCTGGCCTAATATGGTTATTCATACTGACTATGATATTCCAATATCTCCTTCTATAATGAGCAACACAGTTTTTCTGCGTACATATACAGACTGCCCCAGTGTTCATAGTATTTTTTTGTTTTATCTAAAACAATAAACTGTGGTGAACATCATCAATACGGAGTCTTTTGCCTCACTGTTGATTGTCTCGCGTAAGACAAAACAAATAATTGTGATAAACACTGTCAGCCATGCAGCCTTTGCTGGCACCTATTGTCTTGTCCAATATGGTTTTATTTTTTTTGTCTTCTGCAAAACCAGGTAAAAACAATGAAAAACACATTAAGCTGGACAATAAACTTCATATATAGTTTTTTTCGCTCGACTTTGTATGTAGTTTAAGCAGTAAACTAAGAGACAAATATACATAAACAAAATTGAGATCATGCCATATAGCTATCGATCCACCTTAAAGGGATCTATTAACGGTAGAGAGGGATCAAATCTTTCAAAATGCAATCCCCTTTTTAGAGTACAAATGTTAATGAAGCTTTTTAATTTATCTAATTTGTGTAGAGTTTTATGTTTAAAAAAGATACTTGTCAACTCCAGAATGAGCATGTAAGGAGTTAGCAATTACACTATATTGCTATATTGTGTTATATTTCAGAATTGATTTAAGATTGCACTTGGTTGTGCAGTTATTTAATTAATTAATTTTTCTGTGTAGGAAAATAATTTTCAAGTTTGATGATGGTTTGGATGTGCAATTAACTTTGATTAGATTAATTAATTAATTTAATTTAATATTTTGTATTTATCTTTTACATTTTTTCAATAAAAAATTATTTCTTATTGAAAGGGAAATGGTACAATTCTAAGGTGCCCTTGTCATATAATTTAAAACAAAATTGAAATCATCTATCATTTCATGACTTTATTTCTTCCTCACTACACAAAACACCATAGCTCTTAAAGAAAAACAACATTACATCTAAGAACCACCCTACAAGTAATATTGTGCTCTCTCTCTCTCTCTCTCTCTCTCTCTCTCTCTATATATATATATATATATAATGGAAACACATATTCATAATATTAAAGTGAGGCACAATGGAAAATTCCCCAAGGTTGTTAGTGCCTCTAGGAGATAGATCTCCAACACTAAAACTATCCTCACAAGTTTAACACGGATCTAAGAAAAAGAGAGAAGAATATCATAGAGAAAAGAGAGTTCTGAGTGTAAAAACTTTTCATGTTATTCATCCACAATATGTGGGCAATTAAATAATATTACATGCAAGAGAATTTGTGAGCCTCTGATGGCATTCGAATTCTACTGAAGAAACAGGCTTAGTTCACTCGACAAGAGCTAATGGAAACTAATGATGAATGGTCAGTTAACTGAAGGTGGTTGGCACATGATTGAGCCACTAGACTAGGAATTAGGGAAGGAGAACCGAAGGAGGCACATTAGATGAATTGTAGTGGTAAAAAAGGGTGCTACTACACTCAATCTTAGTGAATAGGTAGAAGGGTCAATTAACTATGCAATCAAGAGGGCGAGGCACCTTAAATCAAGGAACTAACTCAACTAACTCCTAAAATCATGTAGGCGGGAGCATTAGATCATAAATGATGTGGATAAGGCATTGTGAGTGGATACGGAGGCCAATGATGACCAATATTAAGCACTAGGGGGTCAAAAACATACTCTAGGTGCTCGGAGACTCAATAATTAATGCATGGAGTGCATAACAAAGGTATGAACAAGGTCTAGATGGATAGAATGTTCCAACACCTATACCTAACCTGGATTTGAATGAGAGGAAGTGAGAATCCGATAAATGGAAAACAAAGCGAATAACAATGAGATCATATGGACCTTGACTCACCAAGTCAAAATATACCCAAGCTATCTCTCTATCAATTGGTGGGTGCACTATCATTTTATCATATCTAAGCTTGAGATTGGTTCGATAGAGCTTAGAATCACCATGACCTAGGTTGCTACCTGAAAAGAAGGAACATGTCTATCATAAAAGAGAAGGGAATTCCTTTCCAAGCATAAGCTCCATATGAAAAGTAAAGGGACCACCCTCATACATTTCAAGTTGTTGTTCACAAACCATTCCCTAAAATTTTCTAAGATTGTATCTTTCTTCCACATATATGTTAATCCAAGAAATCTCTCTACCTCCAAGCAAACTTGGCAAGAAAACTCATATTAGAGGATTAAATGGTGGGCATTCTCGACTTCCCTTCTGCACAACAAGCATATCCCCAAACCACTTGTATTATGTTGTTGCTTTGTTTCCCATGTTAAAACCTTGTCATTTAGAACCAACCACATAAAAAATACGCTCTTTGGATGCACCTTGATTCTCCATAGTTTCCTCCACCTCCACCTGACCTCCATGTTCTCACCATCACATATAGAGTGATATCCCATCTTTATAGTATATGAACCCCCTACTTTGTTATAAACTCATACCAACTCATCAGACTATGGTTGTAAAGGAATGTGGGCTTTGGTCAACTCTATGAAAAAGGCCTCTCATATTGGTTGATGATCCTTTCTAAGCTGAAGATCATGGGTCAAGATCCAACCTTGGTGCAACATTGTTGTCACCTGCAGGTATACAAATGAGTTCAAAATAGTATGGCTATGAGATTGGAAGTAAAATATCAAGTCTTGAGGTAGAAAAACTTTTTTCTCAAACTCGATTATTGCATCGGTGCCAAGGCATACTTGAGTGCCATTCCCCACTCGCCAATCTAAAAAACGACCTAGAATAAGGAAATCTATGGTTAACTATTTCCATTGGTTTGATTCCTACTTGAGACACGTCCTCTCATCTCTTATCCAATCAACCATAGAGGCAGGATAAATATACTTGGATTTGATCAATATACTCCATATGTTATCTTGGGAGATAATGTTCCACAAATACTTAGCCACTAGGGCCTTTACAAAGGAGTGAATGTCCTTTAGGCCCCAACCTACCATCGCCTTTGGAATTGCATGCTTCTTCCACTTTACTAAATGTAGTCGTTTATACTCGTTGTCACTAGTCCTTAGGAAATTATAGCAACGTTTATGAATCTTCTCTATTATTCCTTTTAGTACATGTGCCAAAGCGAGCCAATTAACCAAAATGGCCTCGAGGATTTCCTTGATCAAGGTAAGCCACTCGCCTCATGAAAACCATTTGTTGCACCAAAATCCTATCCTTTGTTCAATTCTCCCTACCATCCATATCCAATCCTCCTTACAATAATTGTTTGGATTAATAACAAACCCATGATATTTCTTGTTGTCTGCCATGTTCCTAATATTAAAATAGAGGGACCTTTGTAGGAGACTTGCAATGGTTCCTTTAGTGCATTAGTAAATAAGTTTGACTTTTGTTCATTTATGACCATACCAAATATTTTCTATAGAGAAACATAATGTTCTTGATCCGTTGACACTCACCTTATGTTCCATAAATAAAAAGAAGCACTTCATTAACAAAAATCAAGTGAGTGAACTGCAAATCATGGCCAACTATTATACCTCGGGTTTCTTGTCTCCTACTGGCTTCCAACAAAGAATGAATTAGCACTTATACCACTGACAAGAACAGATTGGGAGAGAGCAGGATCCCATGCCTCAAGTTCCTTGAGGCCTTAAAGAAATATGTAGTCAACCCATTGATCAACATGGAAAAATATGGAGAAGTGACACACCCCATTATCCACTTAACCACTGGGTATGAGAATCCAATATGGATGAGTAATAAGTGTAGATGTATCCAAGTCAGCCACTGGAATTTTATTCACTTCAATTGAGTGTATACCCTTTTGGATTGATCCTATCACCTCATGGATGAGTTGGCCTTATAAGAAACTAGATTGATTTGAAGAAATACATGGTGATAAGATTGGCTTCAATATGATAGCAATAACATTCAAAATAACTTTATGGTCCCCACACAAAGATGGCATCCACTTTCGTTGCAACGAGAGTGTGCGAGCGCTAATTTTTAACAACGCACACACATTATTAAAAACTTGTGTGTGTTCCTGCTTCGAAAATTGCCAAACATCCAAGTAAGCTTCCACATGGATGACAAGAACATGCTCACATTCCTTTGTGTATACAAAATGGGCATGGTACCCATTTTTTTACCATTTCTCCCCATTTTCCATGGCTTCCCATGATGGTTGTTGGTTGAAACCACAACGCGAGCATTTATCCACCACTAAAAAAGGATCCAACTCCTCCCTCCAGGTAATCCTTCTAATATTTTCTCCTTTTTCTTTAATTGTTTATGATTTAATAAAAATAAAATTTATTTTTAAAAGAACCATAATTTTAAAAATTCATTCTTTTTACATATAGATTGTCTATCCTTCATTACAATGGAAAAAAACCTTGAATCAAATTCACAAACAAACATTAACCTTGAGGAGGACCAAAGTACATAAAATCCTGAACCAAATCCATAAGTAAACATTAACCCTAAGGAGAACCCCAGGCAAAAAAACCCAAATTAACTGACATTTAAACCAATTGAGAAGTTTGGTTCAAGAGCTCAAAACCACAAGGGAACCATCAAGACTATCCTTAACCGTAGGGCTGGTGCAAGGTAATGATACCCAATTATGACACGTTAGTTGCAATGGCATGTTGGAAAAATAGAAATCTTATCATTAAAATGAATTATTAGAGGTACCTACAATTTTTTTTAGAATTAGGTGTAAAAAGATGAAACGTAGAAAAATGGATTACCTTTCGGAATATATAACTTTTATTTATGTAAAATTGGTATCACCACCTGAAAATATCATTATTAAGATTGGTACGTTATTTTTTCTCTAAAACTTAATGCATATGTTTTTTTTGGTCCATCGGTTGGTTATGTAAATTGTCAATTTACGAGGAAAAAAATATGTAGAGGCATAGTCAACAGAAGAATCTTGTGCAGGGCTATTTTTCCAAAATTTTAAAAGTTAATTTTATATTTTTTTTTAAATTATGAAAGTCAGTGAAGCCTTAAAACGACATGGTAGGGTGTTGGTCCACCATATCATGGTCTGAACATAATCAAAAGACTTTTTTTTTTTATCTTGTAGGTATTCTTATAATATTGTGCGGGTTCTTTTCCGTTCTCGAAATGGGTAAGCCAATCAAAATTTATAGGCCAAATAAACGACCTATGTTTTTTACAAATTTTACATGAGTGCAGTTAAAAATGAATTAAAAATAGAAAAAAATAACAGATCTATTAAAAAATATATAGTTAGAATCTGCACACAGATCTCGACAAGTGTGTGCAATTTCATTAGTAATGCACAAGTGGAGTATATGCAGAACTAAATGTGAAAAACATGAATTGCAGAAATTGGTGTGTTCTTCCATAAATCAGACCGAGCCTCAAGGTTTGGCAATCCGAAGTTAATACCAAACCTGCAAGGGCGCCAAAAATAATTTGAATCCAGACACGCATGCGCACAAATGCGCGCACGCGTTGCTTTGTGTGCACATGTAGAAGCGCACACGCATTGCTTTGTGTGCACATGTAGAAGCACGCACGCGTTGTTTTTACACCTTAATTTTATCTATCTCTCCCTAAAATACCCCCCTCCCCCCTCTATAACCCCATCCCCCTTCTCTTCATATCCACCCAATCCCCCCCCCTCTCTTCCACTCTACCCAATCCCTCCTCCCTCCCTCACCCCTCTCTTCTCTCCTTCACCACAAGAGTTAGGAGATATAT